>CM051244.1:71453052-72070552 GCA_027917425.1 Gastrophryne carolinensis
GCCCAATCACATAGCCCTGGTATTTCGTCTCTTCTAAGCCTAAGGCACATTTTTTCGGGTTTGCCGTCAAACCAGCCTTCCTGAGGGAATCCACTACGGCCTGGACTTTGGGCAGGTGACTTTCCCAATCCGTACTATGGATAATTATATCGTCCAGATAGGCCGAAGCATACCGGCGATGTGGCCGGAGGACAATATCCATTAACCTTTGGAACGTAGCGGGAGCGCCATGTAAACCAAAGGGTAATACCTTATACTGGAACAGTCCCTCAGGTGTGATAAAGGCTGTTTTCTCCTTGGCAGCCTCAGTCAAGGGTACCTGCCAGTACCCTTTTGTGAGGTCCAAAACAGAAAAATACCTGGCTTGGCCTAGCTTCTCAATAAGCTTGTCTACTCGGGGCATAGGGTAGGCATCAAACTTAGAAATTTCAATGGTAATCAAGACCATTGGGCTGGCCCACTCGCTCTTTGATTCTTCAATCACGTCTAACCGGTGCATTTGCTGCACTTCTTCCGCGATAGCTTGTCGTCGGGACTCAGGTACCCGGTAAGGCTTCAACCGGATCTTAACCTGAGGCTCCGTGACAATGTCATGTTGGATGACAGAAGTGCGCCCAGGGAGATCTGAAAACATTGAAAACACAAATCCGTGTTTCTGCTGACAAACTCCCTGGCTTCCTGGGTCTGTTTAGAGGAGAGGTTGTCGCTAGCTTTCACCTCAACTACCGCTTCTCTGACAGCAGACCGAGGGACGGGAAGCTCCACCCCTAACATACCTGGTCGCGGACTGTCACCCACAGGGGTCTCCCTGTCTTTCCACAGCTTCAGCAGGTTTACATGGTACACCTGCTCTGGCTTTCTCCCCCCGGGCTGATGTACCTTGTAAGTCACTTCCCCAATTTTCCCAATCACCTCGTAGGGACCCTGCCACCTAGCCAGAAATTTACTGTCCTCTGTGGGTACCAGAACCACAACCCTGTCCCCTGGGTTAAAGTTCCGTACCCTGGCTTGCCGGTTATAAATCCTGCTTTGGACCCGCTGCGCTGCATCCATATGTTCCCTCATCAGCGGCAACACGGTCTCTATCCGTTCCTGTAGGTGAGTAACGTACTCTACCACACTTTTGTGGGGTGTGGATTGCTGTTCCCAAGCCTCCTTGGCTATATCCCACAGGCCCCGTGGATGCCGTCCGTATAAGAGTTCGAAGGGCGAGAACCCCGTAGAGGACTGGGGCACCTCTCGCACTGTGAACATCAGGTATTGGGTAGTCCCAATTCTTCTCATCCTTGGCGACCACCCATTTTAACATGGTTTTTAAAGTTTGGTTAAACCTTTCTACCAGGCCGTCTGTTTGCGGGTGGTAAACGGATGTCCGCAATTGTTTCACCTGCAACAATTTACAGAGCTCTTTCATTACTTTAGACATAAGCGGGGTACCTTGATCGGTCAGGACCTCTTTAGGCAGGCCTACTCGGGAAGACATTTCCATAAGCTCCTTAGCAATGAGCTTGGCTGAGGTGTGTCGCAGGGGTATGGCCTCGGGGTACCACGTGGCATAGTCCAAGACCACCAGAATATGT
This sequence comes from Gastrophryne carolinensis, assembly GCA_027917425.1. Taxonomy (NCBI): domain Eukaryota; kingdom Metazoa; phylum Chordata; class Amphibia; order Anura; family Microhylidae; genus Gastrophryne; species Gastrophryne carolinensis. The sequence continues at coordinate 71,454,633 of CM051244.1, forward strand.
TGGTGCCCTCTAGCGGATTTTGGCACTGGACCCACCAGATCTATGGCAATCCGCTCAAAGGGTACCTCAATAACTGGGAGAGGAACTAGGGGACCACGGTAATGAGGCTGGGGGCTGGTCATCTGACAAGTTGGGCAGGACTCACAATATCTCTCCACCTCCTTGTACACACTGGGCCAGTAGAAACGTTGTAAAATTTGGTCCAGAGTTTTCAGCTTGCGATAGGGATTGGGTACCACCAATTGTTCCACCACCTCTTCACGTACCTTGTTTACTCGGTACAGCATATCCTGGTGAACCACAAAGCGAGGAAACTGTAACTCCGCCCCCGGCTGTTGTGGTTCACCTTTCACCTCAAGAACATTCTCCCAGGCCCGAGGTAGAGTCGGATCCTGGTGTTGTGCTGTACCAAAATTAACTGTGGAGACATCGAGATCTGCCAACTCTGGACCCGTTGCCAACTCTTCCACATCTCCAACCATAACACTCAGTGGGGTTGACTCCCCCTCTTCCACCGTAGAGGTGGTCACTCCTACCGTTGTGCCTTCTGACTCCGGTTCCCAGGGTTCCAGGGTCACCCCTGAGTAGGGCCAGTCTATTGGGGACACACCCACCTCGCGGGTTTCCAGAACTCCCAACTTGGTCCATAGTGACATGAACCCCGGAAAGTCTCTCCCAATAATAAGTTCGTACGGGAGTTTAGCAGCGACGGCGACTTCGTGGTTCCAGCTACCGGAGACGGTGGTTAGAGTCACTTGTGCTGTGGCATAGTCTCTCAAGTCCCCGTGAATGCACAAGACCCCGGTTTTCCGCCCCGTGTACTCATCGGGCAGTACCATGGCGGGTCTTACCAGGGTAACCATACGCCCCGAGTCCAAAAGGGCCACAGCCAGGGTATCTCCCACTTTCACCTGACTCAGGGACACCGGCAGCACACAGCCTCCTGGCATACATTGAAGGGCGGTAACCAAAGTTCACGTCCATGGGCTCCCCCTGGTGGGGACAATTGGATCTGATATGTCCCGGCTCCTTACACCCCCAACACAACACTGGGGCAGGGACTTTGGGGGGTAGGTCCTGAGGGGGTTTAGGGAACGCTGGGGCGGGGACCTCCAGGGTTTCCTCGAATCCCTCCCCGTGGAGCCCCCTTGCAAGTTCCTGGTGGCCTCATATCGCTCCACTAGGTCCACCATCTCTAGAGCGTTGCCGGGGGATACCTGGCCAACCCAGTGCTGGAGAGGGTGTGGTAAAGCCCTCCAGAACATGTCCGCCAGCAAGCGGTCCAATATGGCAGTGGGGCTTAATAAGTCTGGCTGCAGCCATTTTTGCAGTAGGTGCAGCAGTTTATAGTACTGGGGTCTGGCGGGCTCTGCCGACTGAATAGCTCCATTGATGCACCCGCTGAGCCCGAACCCACACATTCACCCCCAGTCTGGCCAGTATCTCACCCTTTAGAGTCGGGTAGTCAGCGGCTTGGTCGTCTGGAAGATCAAACAACACCTGCTGGGGTCCAGATGCCAGAAATGGAGCGATGACGTCAGCCCACTGGTCATGTGGCAACTTCTCCCTGGCAGCCACCTTTTCAAACACCGCCAGGTAGGTCTCAACGTCATCCGAAGGGGTCATTTTTGTAAGCGCCAAGCGGACAGTTTTCTGGGCATCAGGGCATCAGGGACACTTTTGGGCGCTCCTGCAGCTTGCAGCGCCATCACATGTTGCAATAGCAGCTGATTGGTCTCCTGCTGCTGCTTGTTGGTCTCCCGCTGCTGCTTGTTGGCCTCGTGCTGCTGCAGATTCGCATCCATGAGCGCTTTCATGACAGCCTCCATTTTGTCTGCGGTCACAGGTAGCAGCCTGGCAGGCTTAATGTAGGACATGCAAAAAAAAAACGTTTCCGTCAGTTGCTCCTAGCAACGGCCTCACTGCTCTGCCCGCATCCGACACCAAGTGTGATGATTAGCTCTGGTAGACAGCAGGATGTTTGCAGTATAGAGGCTCAGAGGCGAAAAGTTAAACTCCGTGTTTATTCACACCAAAATCCATAAAAGCATATACCCTTTCGGGTTACATCACCATTTCAGGAAAATGCAGCATAAGTCAATCAGACAGGCAAACAGCGTTTTTAGGCCTTGGGCAAAGTTGCTGCTTTGCAACCGAATCCACCTTGGGTCCGCATGAAACCGCCGGCATAGGAGTTTTCAGCCAGGCTCACAGAGTCTCACTCCACAAGTGAGCTCCAGTCACAGACCATGCACAGCTGATTCCCCAGGCTATTTATGCGGCCTGTAAAACCCGGACCTGGGTAGTGGGATGGAGTCCCCGCCCTGCTCTACTCCATCCCAGTAAAACCGTCCCGGGTTAGCCTTTCAGCTATACTAACTTCAGCACCAGACTGCCATTAGCATCTGATGCTGGGAAACAAAACACACGGTTTTACTGCACCAACGCCAGGTACCTTGGTGCCACATACCTTCCGTCAATGACGGCCCCTTGCACCTTACCACAGTGTGTATATGTGTATGTGTGTGTGTATGTGTGTGTGTCTGTATGTGTGTGTGTCTGTATGTGTGTGTGTCTGTATGTGTGTATGTGTGTGTGTGTATGTATGTGTGTGTGTATGTGTGTGTGTCTGTATGTGTGTGTGTCTGTATGTGTGTGTGTGTTCCCCGTGGGCCGCACTGTTTAGTTAGTTGGGCTGCTGCTTTTTGCCCCCCCATCCAAATCCTGCCTCTGTAGTCTCCCCCAGCCCTCCTGTACCTGGCCTCATTGTCCCCCCCCCCCCCCCCCAAGAAACCCCGGCTCGTGTTCTGCCCCAGTGCCATAATGTCAGCATCATAGCTGTAGAGGGGCATATCCACCATCTATTTAGGATGTCAAAAACTGGTCATGGGTTGGCTCCAGTCCGCCATCTTAGGGGTTTATTTAGGAAACACTGGTGCCATGTATTGCCAAATGAATGTCAGGTGCAAAAGGTGTATTTATCAAGTCAAGAACCCATAGCACCTCTGATATTGCCAGATAGCGTCCCATCTGTGTGGCCTTATACCACACATCGGCTGGAATGTTTGTCATTTTTTTGGCCACTTTTGTTTATTTATTTGTGGGGCATGTGCCACGTGATTCCTGGGCTGTTTAAAAATAGTTTTTTATGATTTTTTAAAAGTTTTGTGTTGCGCTGCATACTTTGGGCCATGCAAAACCTGTGTCATGCCTTTCACGTGTCCCCAGTGCCATTCCCCAAAAAATTGGAGCTGCAACAGGCGCATTGTGTCTTGAATTCCCTTTTTACAGCGCCCATGCAGGCACCGTGGGCTTTCATTCATAAATTTAGAAGATTTGCGGTACTCTCTGCCAGCGCAAGGGATTGCTGGCGCATATGCTGCGGACAGCGCCCAGCAAGGAGAGCTCCAACACTGAGCGCTAGCTGTCTCCAGAGAGCTCATTAGTGTGGGTGCTGAAAGCGTCTTGCAAGAAAAAATAATAAATTACCCTCCCAGTCTAACAATCCTCCCCTACTCTACAGTCGGTAGGGCGCTAAGACCTTCAGTAGCCCCTGAGTCAGTTAATGATAGATACAGCAGTGCTGCTGCTGCAGTGATTGGCATGGAAGAGTGGCCAGCTGCTGAAATAATTGGGGTAGGACTGCAGCGACAAGGTGAGTATTTTTTTTACTCCCTATTCAATTTTGGCTTAGCTTGGGGGAAGGACCGGGGTTGTTAACAGGCTAGTAGGCTTTAAAAAATAAAGCCACAGTTATTCTTTATTTGTAATGTGAAAGTGGGAGGGGAGAAGAAGGAGATGGAAGGGAGTGTGTGTTGTTTTTACTATAGGTCAAGGAGAGGTTAGGCACCCCCTGAACTTAGTCAGAGATAACAGAATTTATCATCGGGGGGGTGGGGCCCCTGGGTGGGTATGAGTTCCCCCAGCCAGGTTGTGGGAAGTGGCTCCGTGTCTATTTCTTCTCTTTGACAAATTAAATGGTTGGCCCTTAGATGAGTGCTACTGGTTTAATTATATTTTGTTTTACATCCAACTTCACATAAAAGAATTGACATTAAGATATAACACATAATTAGAAATTCACACTACCAAATTAGAGTATAGTATTGTTTGTTGCCCTTTGTGGCACAATCCTTCATGCGTTAAAAATCGGGTTTAGCCGTGTAGTACCCTGGTTTGTAGCAAGTTCAGTACAGACGCGTTTCGCCCTCTGGGCTTTCTCAGTGTACTGGATGTCAGTTTTTGGCTTGGTTTCGGGTTGCCTGCTACCTGTCAATTGGGGTGTTAGCTCAAAATTGTCTTTGTTGTCACAGTATCTGTGCTGTGGTCATAGATTGCCTGATTTGGTCAGCGCTGTTATCGCTGTTTGGAGGGAGATCGCAGGATGGCAGTAATTTCAGTGTCCTTCTCCATAGGTCCTCTGTAGCAGTGTGTTAGGCATTCAGTTTGCCTTGGTTGTTATCTTATAGCATTCAGAATTTGAATTATGTTTGAGATGAACCACCATTGCAAGCATTCATCTCACCCCATGCATTGGCTATAGGTGCGCTGATGGGAAATAGGAGCAAGTGAGTCTCCTGTTTTTATGGAATGGTTTGAGGTTGTCCCTCTTTCGGGCTATGATTGAGTGCTCCAGACCCTTTTTATATGCGTCTAAAACAGCAAAAGACAAAAAGTTTCATTGTGTGGGTTGGGTAATTCCAGCCCCCACTGTGAGTACACAAGAGGCCAAGCACAACTGCACACTACAGTCTATGTTACAGTCACACTAGGGGTTGTGAGCAGTCATCCAATATACATATTTGTTAAAGAGGACCTCCAGTCAAAAAAGACGGAAAGTTCATTTGCATTCTAAGCACGGGAGCATCACGATTTGGGATGCCCAGCTGTGCAATCCCCCGGCATCCTGGGTGTGCAGCCAAATCTGCCTCTATTCTGCTTCGCTGTTGGCAAATTTCTGGTCCTGCATTACCCGAATCCAAATCCCATTAATGCCTTCAAGGCAAAATGTGGGGCCAAATGCCCCAAAGTGCATGATGGGAAGATCTCAAAATCTTAGGTTATTTATTTATCATTTTAAATCACTTGGATACACATAGATAACTATAAACTGAAACAGCACAGACAAACGGTGATTCTTTTGTCTGTACATGATGCCCTGAGCCCACAAATCTAATAAATAAGGTGCAGGAGAGACAAAGACGGGGTCCCCTGACTTTATGGGCCCCGCAAAAGTTGCACCCTCTATAGTTACACCCTGGATAAAGCCATCTCTCTTTAACTCTTGCTCAGTAAACATTTGTATGAAAAGCTAGAAATTCCCATTAAGAACAATGTAATGCAAATGTCTCTTTTATTTTAGTACATCTGTGTATAATGTTAGAGCTCCCCTTAAAAAAAATGAACCATACCCAGATATCCTAGATTTAGCTAGAAAATGAGTAACCTTCAGTTCCTTGCATCTTATTAAAGGCTTCTTTTCTAAATTGAAAACACCTAAAGAGAACCAATCACCTTTAAAGAGAAACTTTGGAGGCCCTGAAGTTCTTAAAGACTCCAGAACCATCTGAGTTCCTGTCCTTGGGGCTTCCCAAATATGTATGCCCCATAGTGTAAAACACCCCTAATGCCCAGATCCACTCACCTTCTCCACCACGGCTGCCAGGTGAGCGTGGGATGCGGCTAACGGCACACTCGGCTCCTCCGGTGCTGCTCTGGTGCTTAGCAGTCTGCCCATGGAAGTGGAAGGAAGATTAGTGTATGGAGCGACCTGAGGGGAAACACACTGCAGGGCATTCCAATTTGGGATGCCACCGCACAAAGGAACAACACACAGGAAAGTGACATCATGGTCTGGGAGTCCGAAACTACCGCTGAGGCGACACAGACTGCAGGTAGGCCAGGGATGTGACCGCTCCCTGATCTGAATGCAGGTCAGCACTCAAACAGGGTCTTATGCCCTAAGATGGTTTTCAGGGATCTCACAATTCGAGCCATGCCCCAGGGACAAGAACCAAAAGCTGGGATAGTGATACCCAGGAAGCAGCTGTTTACCGATTGGGATGCGCCGAGGGAAAGGACCAAAACCCAGGATAAAGGGGGGGTGGGAGCAGCTCAATCACTATTATTTGTACAAAATTATTATTATTATTCAGGGCCTGGGAACTAATTTACCGCCCAGTTTAACCCTCTCATCAACTAAATATCAAGCAACAAACATGTCTAGCTGTGTGGAAAGACAGAGATTTGGTTGCATATATCTGCAGATACATGTGGAAGCCACACTGCCCCGGCAAGGCACTCTGTGTCTAGTGTGGTCCCTACTCTTAATTCTGAGTCCCCAAAGTTGGGACATGCAATGCAGACAAATATCTGAGAGCTACTCACCTGGGAAGCTGCCAGCCTCCCTTTAGAACACTTCACAGGGAGAAATCCATATTGACTGAATTCCTCCCTGCTTGTGCTCATGGCAATTCAAATGAATAAAGGGGGTGGGAGCAGCTCAATCACTATTATTTGTACAAAATTATTATTATTATTCAGGGCCTGGGAACTAATTTACCGCCCAGTTTAACCCTCTCATCAACTAAATCTCTGTCTTTCCACATAACTAGACATGTTTGGTGCTTAATACTTGGATGATGAGAGGGTTAAACTGGGCGGTAAATTGGTTCCCAGGCCCTGAATAATAATGATGATAATTTTGTATAAATAATAGTGATGGAGCTACTCCCACCCCCTTTGCTCAGTTTGGAAAACCCAGGATAGTCAACATCCTGCGTTTTGGTCCTGTTTACCGATTGGGGGTGCCGAGGGAAAGGACCCAAAACCCAGGATAGTCAACATCCTGGGTTTTGGTCCACTTTAAGATGACACAAATATTCTGGTCTTTGGGGGCTGAGTGTGTCTTAAACCTGTCATTTTTGTTACTGCAACTAAAGCCGTCAAATTGCACTGGAAGGCCTTTGGGAGTCCCAGAAAAATGGATGTTCCTTGGGTAAATAATATATTTTTAAGTAAAAAAAGAATACTGTAATATAATTACAGATTATTACAGGTATTATAGAGACTTATTTGAAAGTCCACTTGCACTTACACTACCGACCCCTAGCGCCAGCTGGGAGTGCTGGAATTGCAGTCAATCTAATATTGTGCACACACAGCACCTGCACGGGCACTGTAGAAAGGTTAAGGCAGGCATACAGTGCCTGTTGCGATTCCCGGTTTTTGTTTTTTTTGGGGGGATAACAACACATTTTCACTGCAGAAACACCAGGAATTGCATTGGGGGCATTTGAATGGCATGACACAGGTTTTGCATGGCTCAAACTGCAAACCAAAAGTGCAAAAAATGCATACAAATCCAATTCTGAACAGCCCAAAGATCCCGTGGCACATGCACCAGCCCCCAAAAAATAATAGTAATTGGCAAAAAACATTTATAACCAACCCATCCATGGAAATCTATGGGATAACTCAGCGCTGGCACTCGTATAATCGCTGTCGCTGATGATAGATGGGACACTACCTGGCGCTGGATTTTTGACCTGATAACTACTTTTGTATTGGGACCTGACATTCACCTGACATTCATCTGGCACTACGTGGCACTAGCGCTTCTTAAACAAACCCCTTGGTTTCATCTTTGAAAATACTACTACTCACACATGCAGATATATATCGATATTTAAATTGGGATTTGGAGCTTCTTTGCGCCATCTATGCACTATTTTGTTTAAAGAGAATATCTAGTACAAGATATGAGGTGGGGGGGGGTGATTTACTTCTTTCCAGATATTTACTTCCTGATTCCATTAGGCTACTGCTTCAATAGCAGTGGCCAGTTATTTTGCTTACTAGTCCAATCAGAGATCTAGAAACTCTTTCCCAGTTTTCGGAAACAAGAAAGCTCCTGGTATGATTGTAGGAGGTAAGAGGCTTTGTTTTCAACAGCGCCCCGGCGCACAGGAGCTTGCCGTTCTCTCAGCCGCATAGGGAGGAGGGGCCCTTATTACAGCTTGTGTGGTCCACAATAGAACAATGTATATAAATGCTCAGACATCAGACTCTGATAGGACTGCAGGCTGGAGGTAAGCCGGGTAACATGCACAACATCATATCACTATGGAAAGAAAACCACCCAGTTACCCTAATTATATCCCCAGCCTATGGAAAGGAAATGTAGGTAAAGAGTATATAAAAGAGCTTTAATATATTGCTGTCAGACGGCAGGTGAACGCCGGGCACAGTATGTGGAAACCACATATATATATATATATATATGAAAGTCAATCTGGTGAGCGCCACTAATAGCGTCATGTAGTGTCAAATGTATAACTAGCGGCGGCTCAGTGTAAAGCGCCGGTGCTGTGTGGCAGCGTGCCTCCTCCTTGTCCTTACAGGATGAGCGGTGCCACCTACAGGATCCCTGTACAGGATCCACAATCATACAGGGATTGTGGAAACGGAAGTAAGTAGGAGGGACTGTGAAGAAAGAGAGAGGAAGAGAGATAGAGGGAATGTGGAAAAGAAAGAATAGGAAGGAATATGTAAAAACAGAGAGGGAGAGAGAGAGAAATAAGGAGGAGAAGTGATAGAAAGAGAAAGAAAAAAAGGATGAAAGAGAAGAAATGTGGAACAAAAGAGCAAAAGAGGGAATGTGGAATAAGGAGAGAGAAGAAGGTGAGGTGTAAAAGAAAGAAAGGGGGAGAAGAATGGAACGTGGAAAAGAGAGAGCAGGGGATGTGACTGCACAGCTCACACACCCCAAAGACCGAATATGAATATGAATGCCACTAGGCAGACAGAAACATGACTGAAGATGGAAGATGGAGAGGATCTTGGTATTCATTAGGGATCACATCTTATTTAGAGAATCCGAGTAGGTCAAGGACTTACTCAGGCGAAGCATAGTCTTGATGAGGGGCAACACCCTGAAAAATTGGTCCTAAGTGGAGTGTATAGCTGTCTAATTATCATCAGCTATGATCAAACATTTCACCCCAGTGGTTTCTGGGAGCTTGGGAGAAAAAAGGCATAAAGAGATGAATTGCATGGCTCATTAAAGTATATTCTGTGGTCTTGGTATTGGTCTGTATGTACTATGTAAATTCTTCTAGCTAATTATATTTATGCAACCAAATCTCTGTCTTCCCACATAGCTAGACATGTTTGTTGCTTGATATTTAGTTGAGAGGGTTAAACTGGGCGGTAGATTGGTTCCCAGGCCCTGAATAATAATAATAATTTTGTATAAATAATAGTGATTGAGCTGCTCCCACCCCCCCCCTAATTATATTTAGCCTACCATGGGTATATCCCTAAAGTACACCTTTGAAAAAGTTGCAATTTAAGCAACGAAACGCGTTAGGGTAGATTTGAAGCGGTACCACTCTATGGATGTTTTTAACAGTTTGAGGATCCCTTGCCTGTAACTCATTTGCTCCACCAACGGCCATGGTGTAACATTGGAAGGAAGGATCCCTCTGCTCGTATGATCTACATGCGTATTAACCATTTGAAATTTGTGAGTGTATTTTTTTATTATTAAAAGTCTCTTATTATACTACATTACGGAGTTGCACTAGATTTTTTGTGCTTTTGTCTCCACTTATGCTTGAGATCTTCAAGAAATATTTTTAAGGCATTTATACAATTGAAGGAGAATCATTATAATGCTATTGCCTATGACCAATTGAAGGATATTTACCTCAACGCCACCTTCCTATATTGATGCAAATCACATTGAGGCCTTCTTGTCAGCAGATTTGGGGTAAGCGCACATCCCAAAGGGTGGCCGGCACAGGTGTTGAGACCAACTAGTCTATGTGCATTCACCGTGGGACATCTGCTTTTTGGACTTTTTTTTTTTAAGGAATAATAAGTTTATTCTTTTTGCTCTGTGCCGTACATATCTGTAATATCCCGAAAGTAGCTTGTCACAAAAAGAAGTGAATGCGAACATTGTCAGTATGGGTGAGTATGGGGATGGGAACCAATACCACCATGGTGTCTGAGGACAATTGTCGGGGGATACCAGCTTGTCTATAGCTAGGTTAGTGTTATGGCTAGTGAAAGCTGAGGAACCAGGATATCTGTAGATGTGCAGGTGCTGATCCTCCCCTTCTTGTCCTCATATGAGCATCATCTCTCCGGTGACATTGGAGGATGGTCCCAAACCAGCATGGAGCCGGCACTAAGCACCCCGCGTATAGCTATATCCTCTGTAATTATTCCATTGTGTGCTTAATATATGAGTGGTAAAGACTGCAGATAAAACAAGAAAATATTGGCGTGCAGTGGGTGGCTAATTATAGTGATTAATCCTGTAATTCATATAGCGGGCTTGTATTTTATGAAAGCAGCAGTTTCTTAAATCCTTTTTTTGGGGGAAATTAGGACAGATTTTCTACAAAAGGATATATAGATTAATATTCACTAGTGAATTTTGATATGATTAAATACCATTTCATGGCGCTTTGGTAAGGTCTTAAATGAGGGTTAGTCATGTGGCTTTGTATGTGTACGTTGTGTGTCTTTAATCTTCCTTTTTTAGAGGCAAACTTCACATAAAATAAAATATATTAGATTTATAATTCCTACACAAGCAATTTTAAAAGCTAAGAAATCCCAAGATGGCACCCGTGGGTGAGTCTCCTGTCAATGGTATTTTTATACAGGTATTTTTTATACAGGGCCTGGAAGTGGGTTTATTTTGTTTAGGTTTCCTGCAGACTAGGGCTACTCCCACCGTATCCTCAATAGGAACAGTGTACAATGTGCCATTTCAATGCATCTCAAACTCTATTCAAAATATCTAATGTATCTTAAGCCAAGTCGCTTCAATTTATAAGCTTGGCGGACCTGGAAAGAACAGTTTCATGAGTCAAGAGCATACTCTGCTGTGGTCAGAAACAGTCGCAATCTCACTCTGACTTGTTGTGCTCGCTTGCACTGAGAGCATCAAGGGAAAGATGGACGCCACTTGGTCCAAGAGAAATAAAACTGAAATGAAGTCCCCTATGGAAACCTGTTATGTCTTCTACCCTGCCGGAAAGAGGAGAAGCATATGGAACAGGCATCAGGTGAGCTGCTAGCTGCCATATTATTGCCTTTGTCTGGACAGTCCCTTTAAAAGGACCTGACCTGTCTCATGCACCTCACTTCTATTTCCAGCAGCTTAGGGTAAAAGCTGTAACAAGTCTCCAAAGTTTGCAATTTTTTCAATTTCATTTGTCCAGAACCACACAAAAAATGGTCCTACAGCTAATCTGTCTCTTGTAGCTCTCGCCTCTTAGCTTGAGCAAGCACAGCACAGTGGGTCCACAGCTTTCTCTGACTGCAGCAGAGCATTTTAAAGGGCTTATTCAGGCAACAGCAGCTTACATAGCCAAGCGTTCCTCCAGCGCTGTGCCTCTTCTCAGCTCCGTGCCCTAAATGAGAAAATATACTTCCTCATCTGCCCCTCCAGCGCCACCCTGCCGATGTGGGCCCACAATACTATCTTGAGGAGCTAGTCCACATTACGCCCCCTTCTGTGTTGATGGCATGAAAGGCACTCTCAGAGGTGCCGCTCAAACCCAGCTAACCTCTCTCTCCTTCCTCCCCACTCAGCCTCCCCCAAGCAAGCGCTCTCGCTCCCAGCATCACCCCACCCATTATGCTGATTATTATGCAGAATCACTGCCACATTCTGCAGAAGCCAAATCATGAGGTGAAACTGTAAACCCCAATATCTAGGCTATTTCTTCTTCAACTTAACAACGGAAAACAGTTTCGAACAGTGCGAAGCATAGCCCGACGCAATGGACAACAATTGGCTATTCCTGAAATATCATTTTAAGACTCATAAATCCGCTCCGTGAAAAGCCCTTCCCGGCTCATCCATGACCCAGAAATTCAAGCAAGGAAATCAGTTCCACCAAGAATAATTTAGGTATTTACACACAAGCTGGCGTTTTCAGGTGCTCTGAAATGGCTTATTTTACACTGCTCCCAAGGTGAATAAGGTGGGAGAACGTTAGTGTCTGGATGGATAGAGACTTCAAAGTCGCAAAGTAAACCTTGTTTAGAAACTTGTTGGCTCATGTTCCAAAGGATGGAGCACTGTAGAGAGTGTAGCTGTAGGGGAACAACACACTTCTGTAACTTCCGTAATGTGCCACTCTACTGGCAGTTGAAACACAAGCTCACATCTACCGTATATACTCTAGTATAGGCCTCAAAAAACTGGAAAATGTATTGACTCGAGTATAAGCCTAGGGTGGGAAATGGATGTGGGTTCTCCCCCCGCTGCCCCCAACTTCATAGTCAGTCTGCAGGCTTCCTGCCTCATTCCCTGTGCAGACTTTAGGGCCTCATTCCCTGTGCAGACTTTAGGGCCTCATTCCCTGTGCAGACTTTAGGGTCTCATTCCCTGTGCAGACTTTAGGGCCTCATTCCCTGTGCAGACTTTAGGGCCTCATTCCCTGTGCAGACTTTAGGGCCTCATTCCCTGTGCAGACTTTAGGGCCTCATTCCCTGTGCAGACTTTAGGGCCTCATTCCCTGTGCAGACTTTAGCCCCCCCCCCCCACCGTACCTCAGCTCCTGTGTCTTGTGCAGGGAGGCGGGGATGATCTTCTCCCCCTCCACGGCCGCCATCTTTACTGGTCTCTGCAGCCCTGCTTCTTCATTCATTATGGGCAGGGGAGCAGCTCCTTCGCCGTCCCCTGCTCTGCTGCGCTGTGGGCTGGGATCGGCCGCCGCTCCGCTGGAGGCAGAGGGACCGCTCACCGCCGCCTCATGCATACTGGGAGGGGTGGGGTGTTCACTCACCCTCGATGTCGGTCGCCATCTTGGCTGAGCAAGCCGCGTCTGCCGTCGGCTCCCCGTGGGTCGCTGCGGGCGCCGCCGCCTCCTTCCCCGTCATCGGCAAACCCGCCAGCCAGTGTGCGCTCTTCTTCCCGCCATGCAGGTACTCCTCCCAGCACGTAGATGCTTCCGATGAGGGGGATGATGAAAGCGCAGCTTCCCGCTCCCTGCCTGCGCGTTCTCTCTGCCCGGCCGCCGAGCCTCTTCCCGCACTGCCACCACCTCTATGCCATTCGAGCGCCAGGCCACGCCCCCCCTGTGTCCAAATCTCCACCTGCACTGCTGATTGGCTGTTGGGCCACTGACAACCCAAAAAGTGGGCTGAAAAACTCGGCTTATACACGAGTATATACGGTATATTAATCACCCTTTTTGGAAACTTTCTCTACAGACCTCAGATCAGGGGTACCCTAGGAGCCCATGGCTCCCCTGCTTAACTTCTTTGTGCACATATAGCCGGTTGCCGCAATTCTAGGTTTCAGCCTGTAAGTGGCTGAGCTTTGTACACTGCAGTATACCTCCAGCTGACCAGAACCTGGCTGCAGGATCATGATTGATGCTGGGGGACGAGGTGAAGGTAAGTAGGGGAGCCCTGTTCCTCTAGGCTAACTTGAATTGAGCACTGTACAGATCGTCCAGGAAAGGGGACTTTTCCTTTAACAAATCATTTCTGTCCTCCTGCTGATGCAACCAGAACTCTTTTTCCAGTATGTTCTGTATTATGTGTCTTAGAAGGTCAAATATAGATGAAGCGATAAATTGTAACTGCACCAGGTCATGCTTACAATAGGTAAATCAAAATCATTTTTATTCCTACAGATACAGAAAAGAAGCAAAGGATAATCAATGGTATTGAACAACTTGTGAAGATGGTCTTCCCTGTTCCATTTATGTTTAACATTAAATGTTGTGGTGGAGAAAAGAAGAAGCTATTCCATACTCGGAAACCTGTACAACTATCCTGGATTACATAACCAATAAGGATTGAGCTTGATTAAGCTTGATAATCAAGTGGGACTGGAGTACCTTGGAGGACCCACCCTTTAGCTAAATAGAAATGGTACAAGGCAATATAAAGTGTGATGTTCATCATTTAAATAACACAAGTTAAACTCTTAATTTAATAACAAACACACAGAACACTCCAGGCAAACCGGAAATCTTATGTTAGTCTTGGACTTCCTCTATGCCCATGATGGTGGCCCTGCCTCAGTGTCTGGGGCCCAGTAAAGGATCTTCAACATGTTGGCTGAACTGAAGAAAATCCACAAATGAGATGGGGCATTGCGGAGCTAAGAACTAAGAAAGCTTCTAAGTCTGCTGAACAATTATTTGACACCATTTACATGTTTGGAGTATCTACTATTTTACATTCAGGTGCTGGAATTTGGAGACACAATTTATAGGATGACATGAAAAAACAAGATTGTCCCCAGAGATGAAAATGAGATGGTTCTTCAAGACATATGCAGCAGGTTTATGGCATAAATACACATAGAAAAATAACACAATATGGCCAGAAGGACTTAGTTCCAGACTGCTTTTGAATTCATTAACTTTAGTCTTTTTATATAATAGTTTTTTACCTTCAATATTGAGCTGTACTTTCAGTATTGAGCATTCATTATGAGAATTTGTTAGGGTTGGCTTTTAAAGAGGAACATCGGGGAAGGTTAAAAGCTCCCTCTAACCTCACCGATCTGCTTCCCCCCCACTCCGATTTTACCTTTGGGCAGTATTTACTCACCTTGCCAGGGGATCCATCTTCTGGGTCCCTCTGTTTCTGGGTGGCCTTCCGATGGGCGGCGCCATCTTGCATTCCATTAGGCCCTGCAGGTGCAAGATCCAGGGCTATGGAATGCAATGGAGCCCCCAGGGAGACTTCACTGAGCTGTAAGATCGCTGTGGGACATTGACGAGCATGGCTAAGGCCATGTTTTTCAGTTAGGGATGGCTAAGCGGATGGCGGGGTGAGGATCAGGCCCTGAATCAGCCGGATGTCGCCACAGCAGGCAGCGGTGACATCTAAAACGTAAGTAGGGACTGATGCGGGGTCCGATGTTCCTCTTCAACAGATGATTAGGAGAACGTGTCACTTAGAATATCTCTCAATGTATTAGATAATTTTCATATACTTGCTTACTCTCATAAGTTTGTGAACCCTGAGCCTCGCTGGGTCCTCTAGATGGCGTAGCCCAGAAATCAGCTGATCTTCCCCAGGTGCAGGTGATAGAGAGGCTTGCAAGGACAGTTAGCAAAGTTGGGGGTGGGATAAAAATGTCGTATAAGGTTTCAGTGTCATAAAGCAGGTTCCCACTTATAGAGACATTTGGAATATGGATGTTGTCATGCCTATGCACACCCTTAACAAAAGTTCCACTTAATTTAATAAAACCCAACTCCAAATGCACAACCAAATAATGCTACAATGATTGGGTCACATAGTAATTTATATTGCAGCTATCTAGGACACTAAGGGGTTTATTCATCAAGGGATAACAGCAGGTAGTGCCTTGTAAGCGGCAGGCAGCGTCTGGTGAACGTGGGGCGCTGTACGCAAAACCACATTTATGAAGGTGAGCGACTCTAACAGCACCATGTAGCGTACGATTCATCATTACAGGCAGCTCAGCATATACCGCCGGCGCTCTAGCTTCCAGAGCGCCTGGTATTACCTGTCGCTACCGGTCGCTCTCCCATACATTTCAATGGACATTCCTTTTCTTCTGTTTAAACAGGGTTTTTTGTTTTTAATTTATTTTTTTTTCTCTCAAATAATTGTGTGACCTCTCCTGGCCTAGAAAGAGTCATTTTCGAAAACTTTTTTGATTTTATATATTTTTATGTAGAATTGTCATTATAGGTCTGGTATTAAAGTATTAATGTCACAATGTTATAACAATGTCATTCCATGTGTTTTCGCTTTGTTACTGGTGGATAGGTGTTCAAAAACAGACTTTAATCACACAATGTCTGCTGCTCTATGCTATAGCGACCAGATCCAGAGCGCCGATGCTGTGTGCAGAGAGTCGGCCGCACTGAGCCGGCGCTACCTTTCGCTCCCTGCAACGCTGTACTGGTATTAGAACGCCCAACATACATCACATTTTGCACTGGGACCTGACATTCACCTGGCGTTCATCTTGCACTACCTTGCACTACATGGCCTTATGCTTTCTTAAATAAAGCCCTTAATCACATAACTACACTGATACTACATGAACATCATTTACAAATGTCGATTTCTATCTGTATTCCCCTCTGTAGTCCCACTGGAGCATGTATTCTAATATAACTCCCGCAGTCTCTCCCTCTAAATGTTATCAGAAGCCCGTTAGGCCTGGGCAACATCATTGATCAGAGTCCTTCGGTCAATTGCTAACACAAAATCAATGAAGTTTAATGGCATGTATTGCTGGGATTAATTGCACATTTACACTTATAGCCATTGCATACATTGAAATATAGGTAGCCATTGCTTTGGTGTTTAGTATTGACTGATATCTGTTAGGGCATATTTTGTGCTTTGGACTGTCGGAAAAACTTCTAGAGATCCCCCACTGTATATAAACTGTATAAACTGTACCCCACTGTATATAAACAATGTATATAGCTGATAGCAATATGTCACTTATCTCTATGGATATTATCAACTGAGCTATTTCAAGTAATATAGGGGCTGGTATGGCTTAGAAGCTGCACAGCCTTCGCCCATGCTGGCCTACTAGCCCCTATGGCAGTTATGGCAAAGCTTTTAGGGACCAAACTGCAACTCAAAACCTTATTTAAATGGCAACCTGATGGCGCGGGTGCCAGGGGGTTGATAAAAAGAAAGTGCAGGGCATTATCTTATCAATTTAGAGCCTTATTTAAAGTGGACCAGGGCGCGCCCTGTAAGAGGGACGCGCGGGAGGCTTGTCTGTCGCCGAAAAGGTACGTTTTTTGGGGCTTTTGGGGGGGGGGGGGTTTCACACAGTGGGGCATCCTGATCTCGGATGCCCCGCTGAAGTGAACCAACACCCAGGATAGTGAAAATCCTGGGTGTTGGTCCACTTTAAAGAAGCACTATCGTGAATATTTATATTGAAAGAGATAAATAATTAAGTGGCCACGCGATAGCTTCTGACATGTGGCATTAGAAAAGTAGAAAACTATGGCCCTTATTTATGAAGGAATAGCGACAGGTAGCGACTGGTGAGCGGCCGGTAATGACGGGCCCCGCCACGAGAACGCCGGCTCCCCACCACAATCACACATTTATCAAGCCAATCCTGCTTAGCGACTGAGATAGCGCCATATAGCCACTCATTCATCATTATTCCAGCCTCGGCCCACAGCGCTAGCGTCCGACCTTGAACAGCGACAGGTATGACCTCTTGCTACCTGGCGCTCTCCAATGCATTTCAATGGAACAATCTTTAAATATTAATAATTAATTGTTATTAATGTTTTTTTTTTTTTAAATGTGAAAAATTCTGTGACCACTTCTGCCATTTTAGATAATTTTTTTAAGGGAAAAAAAAAAAAAACTTGTACAGAATTGATATTACAGGTCTGATATTAATGTATTCATATTACTAAATTACTTAAAAAACTTTTTTTTTTGGTTTCCAGAAATATGGTTGTTTGGGGGTTAAAAAACTGCTTTTAACCCATCGCCGCCAGCGCTCTGGGGTTTAAACATGCATTTCACAGCGCGAGAATTTTTTGAACGTGATTTGTTAATGAATATGGTGGGAGCCGGTCGCTAGGGCCAGTCGCTATCATGCGCTCCCATACAGCGCGGAACCTGTCAAAT
Source organism: Gastrophryne carolinensis (assembly GCA_027917425.1). NCBI lineage: Eukaryota > Metazoa > Chordata > Amphibia > Anura > Microhylidae > Gastrophryne > Gastrophryne carolinensis. Next base: position 71,472,282 of record CM051244.1, read on the forward strand.
AGCGACTCCTCACCTAATATTCAACATTACGGCAAACCGACTGAGTCGCTATCAACTACCGAACAACGGCCTAGCACAGCGACTACTAGCGGGCGCTGTGAAAATGCCGCTACAGTCGCTCAACTGTCACTACCTGCCGCTATTAATGAATTAGCCTCCCCATTATGAGATGGATGAGCTCTGTTTGCTGTGTTGGTCATTCTTGACTATTGGTCCGCTCTAAATTCCGAGCAGTAACACTACTGGCTGGTATGTGGAGAATGAAGCTGTCATTAGTATTATTCTGAGGAACATTTCTTCTATTGGAGATGTTGTTTCTGCCATAGTGAAAAAGCTCTTTTTCTATTGTGTCTTGTTGTGAAGCATTGGCAGTATCTGCGGGTTTCAGAACTGTCAATTCCATTTTAGGAAATGAACAGACGCACTTGTATTCCTGTGATATATTGTTCTATAGTGGCCCTGTATTCTAAACTTCTAGGACATGTTCCCTGTCATAAATCAAATCATTAGAATTGCAGATGTAGTTCAGCTTTGCTGTAGCTCCGCAATGTGTTCATTTCCTTTAGTAAGAATGAAATTAGCCTCTTGCTTGAGACAAACAAAAGCTTTCCTTTGATGTGTCTGCTCTTAAGTGTGTGCCAGATAAAATGGCTGCTGGAATTTGGCAGGCAAATTCAGGGCATATTTGTCAATGAAGCAGTTATATAATATAGAGAAAGCTCCGTGCTTTATCAATTATTATTTGTGTTAGGGCTTTTCTGGCAAATCTTAAAGCAGACCTTCACCCTGAATAAAAGCATATCTTATATGCCCCCCCCCCCGTACATACAGATTCCCCACATGGAAAATCATCCTACCTGCACCTAGTGCATTTTCTGAGCCTTTAAACATCTAAGATGGTGGCCCATGGAGTCCCAGGCTGCTTGCAAACAGGAAGTGTTTTCTGACTGTGCTGCTCTGCATTGTGGGATTGCTGTCCTTTTCCTGACTCCAGCTCTGCTCTGTCTGCAAAGCACAACTATAACCCGCCCCCCTGCATTTTTGCCCCCTCTCGTCTTCTCAGTATGTGATGCTTCTGAAGCAAGATGGCCGCACCCGCATCCTAGTTGCAACCCAGTGGGGGAAAGAATAATGAGTAAGTGACTAAAAACTTAAAATTTATTAATTTTAGATGCTGGGGAATAGATTTTTAAGGGTTTGGGCTTTTCATTAGATCATGCAGAAGGTTAAGTCCCTGCATTAATTACAGAGGGGCACGTGGGGCTCAAGCCCCAGGGCCTTCGCCACTTGGGGGCCTCCAACAGCAACAGATTAGCCCCCGGGGTACCCAGTAGTGGAAACTACTTTTAAAGACAAAACAACTGAGGCAACTGAGACAGTTTGGGCAACTTCAGATGGCCCTGCTCACGTGCACCTCCCACGTTAGATATAAATTGGTCTGAGCGGCTGCCACCCCTCCTTTGTTTCTTTTGAATTTGTGCAAGCACATGGTGTGTGGGGTCTAGGCTGTATTGCAAGGTCTTCGACCCTTCCACCCCATGGATTGCACATGAGGTTATAGGGCAACCTCAGGTAAGCCTGCTCCCAATGTATCTATTGCATTGTATGTCCCAAATGGGCTCTCAGAGATTAGAGTTAGGACTGCACCCCACAGGGGCACCTTGGCGCTTATGGTGCAGCTTAAACATACTTCTGCAGATGTGTGTGACCGAGTCTCTGTTTTTAAACAGATTTAGAGACAGATTTAAGGTTGGTGTGCAAGCTGACAGGGTTGAGTGCTGTGGCTCCTTTAAAGTGGACCGTCACCCAGGGGTGATCGGCCCGGGAATCTATAAGATTCCCGGGCCGATCACCTCCCTCACCGCGGGACATCCCCCCAAAACCCCCCAAAAACGTACCTCATCGGCGGCGGCGCCTAGACGTGCGCGCGCCCGCTGTTTGTGAATGGCCAACAACACAACGCGTCCGCCGCCGCCTCCCGCGCGCCCCTCTGACAGTGCGCGCGGGAGGCGGCGGCGGACGCGTTGTGTTGTCCGCCGCTGTCACCTGCTTGTCCGTCGGCGGTGATTGGTCAGCGCAGCCACGTGGGAGCGTGGTGAGGTGAGTTTTGGGGGCTTTCTGGGGGGTTTCAAACAGCGGGGCACCCTTAATCGGGGTGCCCCCCTGAAGTGGACCAAAACCCAGGATAGTCAAAATCCTGGGTGTTGGTCCACTTTAAGACTTTAGCTCCCCAAGAAATAGCCCTGGGCACTACATGCTAATGTCATTACAGTCACTTCCTGCACGCTGCTATACTCTGCATCACATGACATAACATCTGCCCCTGGAAGCCTCTTGTATATATAGAAGCCATGGTTTGTGAGCTACAGTTACCTAAAAAGGGGGTTAAAATACTGAATGGAGGGTCTCCATTAGACTTTCTGCCCAGGAGTCCTCTTCATTCTTCTTTTAAGATGAGAGTTATTTCGGTCAAGGAATTTGGTTTCTTCTAACTGTTGTGGTCAGTTTTCTTTCTGGTGCTGCAAACATCATCATCTTTGGTGTAACATTGCACCTTAAAGTGGAAAAACCCAGGATTTTGACTATCCCAGGTTTGTTCCCTACTCTGGGGAACCCCCCAGATTGCCCAGAACAACTCACCTCTTCCCGGTTCTCATGTGCATACACGGGCTCTTGCCCAATCAGAGCTGCCTGCTGTGCATATTAAATGTTTGTCTAACAGTTCTTGTTCATGACAACCCAAAGATACAGGGGATGCACCCCCCCGGGTGTTTACTTAGGCGTGGGAGCCAGGAAGAAGTTTCAAACAGCGGTGTTTCCGTTTCTGGGATGCTCTGGAGGAAGGCCAGTGGCTAGCCCTGTAATCTTTTGGTATCCAGTGCAATGCCACCAGGGTTTTGTTTTGCTTTAAGGACTTTCAGCGGTGCAGATTTACATGTCTTGTGCTTATCACTTGCTGCCTTGGCCCACTGTCTACACAGTTAAATTTGTAAGCAAGGGTAACCCTTTATGCTTTATTTTCACCATCAATCCTGTGCTTGCCCATAGAAGCTCTCAGGTTACTCAACCACCTGGAGTGTTCCTTCCCACCATGGTGTTCAGTGCTGCCAAGCGTAGCAAACAATAATTAAAAATCATGTAGTATACGGGTCCCTGACGGGTTTAGCTCCTCAGGGTGTATGGGGAGTGGGTTCTTTGTTAACGGGCTTGGGGGACCTCCTGATGTGGGCTTACTTCCAAAAACTCCAATGAGACCGACTTTATGAAAAGGGCACTTACTTTATTAGCAGGACTTCAGGTACACTTTAGGCTTCACACTTCACAGCAGGTCATACAGTCTTTCCACAACAGTTTCCTTAGCAGCTTCCATAGCACAACATTACACCCAAATGTACTCCAACAGGTGGTGGTCACTCATTCTGATCCCATGGCAGAATACTGCGGCCTTAAGCTTCCTCCAGAGCATCTTGGGTGGAATGGTTCACCTTCTCCTGTGGTCACTCCTTAGGTATGAATGTGGCTCCTCTGCTCTCTCCTTCTCTCTGCGACTGCTACCAGTTGACCCTGCTGGTACCTTCCTCTCACTCCCGGTTACTACATCTTGTAGATCACTGACTCATTCTGAGGTAACCCTCCTTATATAGACTCCCTCTAGTGGCCTCTAGAACCTTCTCTAACTTTCTACTCACCTTAGCCAATAGCAGTTCAGCTGTACTCCTATGTGGTTAGGCTTTACGTTTGGTAGACCTGTAATGTCACAATTCATTTCTTATCCAACCATCTTGTGGTGATGTAGTGCAGCTGCAGAACAGATATGAACCATTACATTAAAAAGACCAACAAAGATAATGGCTGAATACCTTCCGCCGGCTACAATCATACAAATATGCTTCTTCTCTAAATGTTGAAGATAATAGAAACAAAATAAGATGCATCTCATTTTCTATTATGTCTTGATCCTGCTGATTCAGTTCAAAACATGGCTTCTTAAAAGAAAAAGACGCATTGCAAGAAGACCAGCTGTACATATGTCAGACATTGAATACCGGCGTTCGGCACAGCCATGCAAGGAACCTAGAGGCGACAGCAAACGTCACCAATGCAACTGCTAATATGGACTGCCAAGAAGCCAGATGCTATTTTATGGGAAAAATGTCCCTTCCTCAGCTTGATGTCTGAGAGCTGTGATTTCTGGCCAAAGACCCAAAGACTGTGATGTTGGCTGAAGATAGCAACATCAACACGTCCAACTGTTGTTTTTTCATTTTTGGTAAATATTGTACATAGATTTTTATGCAGGTTTTAATATATTATTTGTGTCTCGACAATGAGGAAAGCTAAGAACCCATCTTGTTCTTCATTTATGTCGGATACAGTATCTCCTACAACAAAGGGGACATTTTAAAATATCTGTACTGATGTCTGAAAGCGAGCAAATAAAATCAATACCATTTTTTAAAATCGATTTTAAGAGTAAACGTACACTGACACTAAACAATCAGAAAAAGGGGTAACTGGGTATTTGAGCACCAGTTGCAATTATGTGATCCAAAAAAGCCCTATAGATTATGTAATTTAATAATAATTTATTATTTAATTTAATTAATAATAAATAAATCATTTCTGGGCTATTTCTACATCCACATACCACATTCCACATCTTTGCTAACTATTCCAAACAGTGTAGAGAATTGTGCTCTCAAGTTTGTAGCAACCATTTGAGATCCTGCGTACAAATCAAACAATCACTAAGAAGAATTTTCCTTCAGGACAATAATGTTTGGTGAGAAGAGGTTGACTACCTAGTACAGAGCTGAAACCTGTCAGGGAAACAGTTCTAGATGTTAGACTTACACATACGCAATAGTGGGCACCAGTCATAACGTTAGGGTGTATGCTTAGAATCCCTCTGCTTGGTGCAATCTACAGTTGTGTAAGCTCACAAGCCAAGAGTGTGTGTTGGAACGCCTAGATATCTTGTCTTTTACCCAAGGTTCCTCCCAACCAACAGCATTGATACAAGAGCCTGATTTGACTTGATAGCTCAAAGGTTGAAAACTTACAGGGGTGAAGACGGAGGAACCGAAGGTAAGACTGAGTGTTATACACAGATAAATTGTTCTTACGATAACAGCTTTGAGGGAGAAACACGGGACGTGTCAAAGGTCATGCCAAGGGTGAAACCGGGAATTCAGAGAGCTTGGTGGTAAACAAGTGATGAAACAAGCGATGAAGCAAGTTCGTAGTCAGGATCCAGGCAGAGGTCGGTTCAGGCAGAGATCAGGGAATAGTCAGACTAGCAAGGTCGGTAAGGATGATCAAACAGGAGTCAGGAATAAACGCACCCAGCTATATACTATCACGGGCAATGACTGAATGACATGGGAATACTTGTATAGAGCATTGGACAAGAAGGAGCTAGGCTCATTGGTTCACTAAAAACATATGGGCTGATTGCCCGCTCGAGCCAACTCTGTCCGAGCTGTCGTGCGGGAAGGAGTCCCGGCCAGCTGCCCAATCTCAAGCTACCCAAGGATGCCACGAGACGGGGCAGAAGGTAAGTCCGCCGTGACAGGTCCAACCCACAAGGTACCTACTTCTCTCCTTTACGAGGGAAGAAAAGAGCATTGGATTTGGCCAAACAGCTCATGAATAAGCACAAGGGAAGAGGAAGACTATACAACAGCCCTGGATCATCTGGGAGGTAAAGAAATATTGATTTAATATTAATATTAATACTAATATTAATATTGCTATAACTCTTTACTGGCTGCAAAAAATGTAAGTAGATCAAGACTGACTAGACTATAGACTTTAAAAAATGAAAGTAGACAAAGACTGATGAGTGCTCCAATCATAAGTGGTGGAGGAAACATGAGGTGATGTGGTGAAACGCTGCCTAAGAAATCTTGGGTGCTCTGCATGGCTAAAGAAAAATGAATTGGAGCCTGGGCTCGTCCCTTGATACTCATACAGTAAGCCTCTACCACTCCGTGTTTAAAATATATATATATATATATATATATATATATATATATATATATATACAATGATTTAATGAAAATGTTACAATATCCAACATTTAAAAAAAGGTTATAGTAGCCTTAGTACAGGAGCAGTCTATTATAGACTGAAAAAGCCGAGACAAATGGCAACTTCGATTATATGATTTGATGAAGTGAGCACAAATCTAATAAATAAGGTGGAGGAACAACAACGAGTGGACCCTCTGACCTTCTGGGCCCCAGTGGTATAATCACTGTTGTTTCCAGGGAATTAGACATTAGTGGATGTGTTTGGGTGATTTTGAGAGCATAACAAATGTACACTGTTATACAAGCTGTACACTGACTACTTTACATCAAATTGTCATATCTTCAGTGTTGTCCCATGACAAGATTAATTTAAATCTTTAATTTATAGAGGAGGGTGTACTCACTTATTTGAGATACTGAACGTACTGAAGGTGTTAGGTGAGCACACACATGTAGTCAGGGGCAGGCTTATCATTTCTGGGGCCCCATGCAAAGTTGTGTCTGAGGGCCCTAATCAAAGAAAACATTTTGTATATCCAAATTCAATACTAACGCACCTTGTTGGGGATGTAGCCTTGGCCTGTGGGAGTGCGAGTGAACCCAGAGGGTTTCAAACACATCCTGACCTTATCCTTCCATGGCATTGGGAATTGGCCGTGAACTGCTTATATGGCCGCCCAATTTCTACTCCCTTCCAAGCTAGGATGCCCCTCTGTGTGAAACCCCATTAAATCGCAGCACCCACTCAGCCAACCTCATTCCTATGATGCAAGTGCAGTACATGGTTTCACTATACCTTTAGCTAGACACATACCTGGGGAAATCATTTATGACTGGCTAGCCCGGGCATATGTCCCCGTGGAGCTGAGCACACCAATTCTGCAGCATGGTTAACGTAAATGTACAGTGGCTTCCAATCTGCTGCACACTCTGCATTGTGTTAAACGGCCCTCCTCACTCACTGCAGGCCACCCGCCTGCAAAGTGCCGTTATTCTTTTTTTTTTAAACATAAAGTTGCCACTGTTGTGACCCTGCTTCTGGGGCCCCCCTGGCAGGTGGGGGCCCCATGTATTTGCATGGTTTGCTTAGTGATTAAGCACGCCACTGCATGTAGTGCAGACATAAAAAGGAATTCAGGTTATGTGGTCCATATTCTAAGAAATTGATAATTATGTACCGCTAACCTATTCCCATGGCTTTCCGTATGCTGAGCTGGTGCACAAAATATTTTTCTGAAGAAAATTAGGGCATGCAAATTTCTTATGCAATCAAGGAAGCAACTTATTGAAGCCTCTAATAGCCTCGCCAGCCTACATGTGTAAAGCAGTGCATAACGGCAATTCCTCGCCTTTGAGGTGTATTTTTTTTCAGGATTTGGTGAAGTGTCAGACCAGTCAATAAATACATTTGTGTTTCACCTGATTTCCCAAGAGGAAAAATCCTTTGTGTAAATGCCACAAATCCATTTTAATGATTTGCTCCAGTACATGTGTCCTTTCATAAAGTCATTTGCAATTACATATGTGATTAAGTACATTTTTTCGCTGCCTAGGAATACAGAGTAGTGATCACGGCATGAGTAAACTCGTTTATATTATCATAGCGCAGGAAATGGAAGCTTTTAATTTGCCTTTTCTTCTTAATAATTATTTTTAACAGGTAAAGTACACCTTTATAATCTTGGTTTATTTTCTTTTATTACTGCAATTAATTTAACAATGGGACATGAGGAAAGAGTTTAGGCAGACCCATCACCAAAAACAACACTGCTTTTAAATGTGAAGCCCATATGAGTTAATTCATTGTATAACCTCATGTATCTATCTGTCTTTGTATAATCTTTAATAATGACTCCAACTGTACAAGTGGATCCCTAAATTTCGATTGGAGGAGTGTAAGTGCACCCATATTTAGGACAGATGCTTACCCCTAGGTTAAGGGTGATGAGTTTCAAGTAGATGCCCCATAAGTGTAGTGTAAGTGAACCATATGTTTGTGGCAAAGAGTAAACTAATCTACATGAACTTAAATGTTAGTTAATAGACCTTAGCTTACTCCTGAGGTTTAGGTGGAAGTGTGCAAACAGTCTCAGACGCACATGTGCGCACTCCCAGACACGCATGTGCGCACTCCTAAAGGCAGATGCATATACTCCTGAGGGGTGTTGGTTCCCGCTGCTGCTAAATGTCAAGTTCTGGGGGGAGGCATACAGAACGCTGGAGTCCCCCACACATAACACCCCTATCTGAATGCCTGTAATCCTCACCTTTACCTCGCTCCAGCTACAAGAATCGAGAAGGTGAGGATTACGGGCGTTTGGGGGGGGGGGGGTTATGTGTGGAGGGGCACCAACCTTCTTTACTTTTTGCAATACTACAGCAAATTGACTTCTTTGTGTACATGTCTTTCACTTACATTGTTATTGATATTGTTGCAAAACTTTCGAATAGTACGCCTATATATTTCAATAAAGCAGCATATAAGTACTTTGTTTGAGTTACCTTTCTTTTCATTTATTCCATTCATACCATACACACTACATTAATGTCATTCATCCCCCAAAAATGAGGGATGTAGTTGGTGGTGGGTGGTTTTGGGTGGTTCTTGTTTCCTACAGGGGTCAGTCAATTGGGTTAAAGTGGATTAAAATCCGGGATATTTACTATCCTGGGTTTTGGTCCTCGTCCCTGGTACATCCAAATTAGAATGCCCCATGGTGGGAAACCCCTCAGGTCATCCATAAGAACTCATGTTTTATCCTGTGATGCATGTGCAGACCGGCAGCCATTCAGCTTGTTTAGCTCCATTCGAACTTTCGACTAAGTTTTGGCTAAAGTTCTTAGAGCCACTTCAGGGCACGTTGAGTGGAAAGAGCGGAAATGCGGCTGATGTTAATAGGATGGGTATGGATGGCTAACAGGAGGGCCCAAGATGAAAACTGAGATCCAACTGAAAACTGTATGTGGTCTAAAATGTAAACTGACCATTTTTTGGGGGGAGGGGGCTCAAAGTGGGACAGCTTAAAGTAGTTTGTCGGTGATGAGCATGGTGGTGGTGTGGGTGTGGCTTATTTGCAGGCTTTTATGATACAAATATTTACAGAATTCTTTGTTACTCATGTGTAGGTGTAGCTCAACCCCTGGTCACATGCTCCAGGATTAATCAGTCCATAAAAGATGCTGGTGATTTAGCCAAAGCTCGGCCAGTCCATATATCATACTACCCCTATTCAGCCAAAGAGTCAGAGGAGTTGTAACCGCAGTCCTGCATTTGGTATTACGGTCTTTCCCATAATTTCAGAAACGTGTGACATTTAGGTGCCCACAGAAAACAGTGGGACATCTAATCAGTTTATCTAAATGACATCTAAGGGTATCTAACTAAATGGTTATGAGGGTCTTTTTGCATGGTAAAGGGAAATATGGAAAAGTATGTGTGTATGTGTTTTGGGGGCTGAAAAGAGCTCTTACATATGAGATGTATGGGGCCCCAAACATCTCTGATGCTGGCTTTGCTGCTAACACTAGCAATCTAAGAGGGAACATTAGGCTCATGTTGCTGATGTGGGGAAACATCGTGTTAAGCTCACCTACGACTGACCTCACTTTATTACTAAGAATGGTACAAAGGCAACACTGGTATAACAAAGATATCTTCTTTGACACCTAAACTGTATTGCTTCAAGAGGGAAGTAATTATCAAAGCTAATGGCGCCTGCTGCCTTACACACCTACATGCTACCATTTTAATTTTTTAAAGGGTTATCAATAATGCAGAGGCCTCATAGGTACACGAGGGACCACACTGTGTCGTGTTAACTAGATATAGCTGGAACCTGTCATTAGGAAATTAGAAATGCTTCTAACATTTATTTTACTTGTTACTTAACAATTATTTTACTTATCTTTATGTAATACATAAAATAAATGCTTACTACAGTGATAAAGCAACTTGTTGCTTTAATTTTCATCTTTTCAATGTGTGAGCACTCTCTGGATATGAGTAAAAATATCAACAATGAGGCTAATTTAAATGCATAGGATAGTGAAGCACTTTTTCCAAAAGGCCAATTTCAGATATATTGTTTGGAAAGAGCCTGGAAGGGTTAGGAACAATTTCAACTCCGGGAATTTATTTTTTGTATTCGGACCCTCCCTTACCCTTAAAGCAGATCTATACACCCTGCAGCCATTTTCCCCCATTACCTAGATATCCCCGATAAGGATTCCTATCTGCTTGGAAAGTCCTTGAACCTGGAAAGTGGTTCCATTACTTAACTCTAACATCTGCACCAGCGACATAACTTTCTGGCCTCAAGCTAACCCTTTCCCCAATTAGGCATGTTCAGAGAATACGAGAGGCAGTAAGTTAAGGGTGCTGCGAGGGAAATAGAATGTTGATTTGCCTTAAATATTTTTAATACTCCATTCTTCTGTGAAGTTTACAGACCTCAGGGTGAGGCTACTAGGATTGACAGAATGCTTGGTGGCAAAGCAACCCACTGATTGGGTGGGTAGACAGCTAACTCCATTGGGGGCCAGCAAGTCACAAAGATTGTGGTCAGTCAGTACACCACTGGAGCATGGAGCGATGAGTAATGACACCCTACTTTGGGGACAGAGGGAGCAGTGATAAGAGGAAGGTGGTGTAGTTCAGTTTATGCGCTCTTACTATTCACCTCTCCTGCAGTTGTGCAGTTTGGGTATGGCCTGCCAGGTCCAGTAAACAGGTGACCACTCTGTGTGGAGCAACCCCCCCAACTCCCATTTAAGTGAATAGTGACTGCATAATATTTACAAAGTAGCAGAGAAATCAGTTTTATTTTTAACACCGAGGTGCTGATGGATTTGACGAAGGGTTTTTTGAGATTTCACCATTTTCATCTAAAGGGATGAAGACAAGATAGTTGAGATGACCAAATTCCAGAGAACGATAAACTCCTGAGATAGGGAAAACACCAATGTGGTTTTGAAAAAAGCACAGTGGAGGATGGGGGGGCTTCCTTGGCCAACTGAGGCATTATGGACTGTTTTGAAAGCACCCAATTCAGTTTATCTGGTCTGGCCTGGCCTCTCCAAGTGGGGCGTGTGAGAGCAAAACCCAGGGCAGATACTCATCCCACTCTCTCTTCAAACATCTGCCCTTTGGATGCCGCCATATGACTCCATACAATGGAACTGACAGATTTCAGAAAGCTTATACCCTATTGCCACCTCCCCTTCTAAATGACTAACTGCTTCAAGCATTTTTCTGTGAATATACTAGTGCTGATTTTTTGAAAGAGTAATCAGATCCATCAGTAGAAGCTTAGCTGCAGAGCTTCTCTTTAAATCTTAAATAAGGGTAGAGACTGGAAGCAATGCCAGCAATTGTCATGCAATGATTTTAGGCACTGCACTAGCATTGTGTAGGCAATAACCTTGCAAGCTGCATGGAGACACATGGGAGCCTCTAACCCCTATGGATATCAGGGGTTTAGGATACAATCCCATATATGTACTGTCATTGTTGATTAAACTGGCAATCAGACCGGTGTAACATGTAAGGGATTATTTACAGAGGGCCTATCTACCTTGCCCCATAACAACAGATTAACGTTAAGCTCTTGTAAATGAGGCAATTTTCTGATTAGTAATTATGGGTTACCTTTATGTTGGCAAGTACTATCTATTCCTTTAGTTTTCTAAAAATTAAATATTTGGAGACAACAGGTCTCATTGCTCAAAGTGCCTATGATAAAAAAAATGTCCGTCACTTTCTAGTGCAGGTTTATATGGGACAGGCTATAGCTGTGACGTCTTCAGACTTTTTGGATGGTCGATAAGAAAGCAATGATAAATAATAAGCTTTTGCTAAAAAAATGTTTTCTAATTAGCACTGGTATTAATCCCACAAATCCAGAATGTGGGGTGCTTATTGGTTGTCTGTGTGGACAGGGCTGCCATTAGGGCAGACAGCCTGCTGCTCTGCATTGGCCCTGGAGCACTCCATAAAAATCCACCAATGCTCTGACAAAAAATTCTGACAACTATTTTCTCTATACCTCCTTCTCTGGAAGATGCCCGATTGTGTGATCCATTACTTATTCTGAGTGGTTATGGGGGCCTTGTTGGCGGATCTTGAATATAAAGCCTATTGGGATTGGTGGGATTTGAAGACTCCTATAATTCCCATTAATAGGTGTCTTCAAATAATTCCCAATACTATTGATAAGATAAAAGGGTCCCAAGACAGTAATTAAATATTCTCCCTAAATGATCATATAGGTTTAACTCTTTACCATACAAAATTTCTTTTGACATCATGTTTAACATATTAATCAATATAAAAACATGACTTACTTTTTAAAGATGCAATATTATACTCTGGATCTGGCAGGTCTTTGGCTTCTGTTGATACGGTCCAACAAACACACCTTGTGCACACTGCTAATGCTATTCACAAGATCTGTCCCATAATAATAATAATTATTACCGTATTTTCCCCCATTCCCATAGGCAGTGTGGCATTCCCCCCCATCCCATTACCCATAGGCAATGTGGCATTCCCCTTCCCATTCTCATAGGCAGTGTGGCATTCCCCTTCCCATTCTCATAGGCAGTGTGGCATTCCCCTTCCCATTCTCATAGGCAGTGTGGCATCCCCTCATTCCATTCCCCATATAGGCAGTGTGGCATCCCCCCTCATTCCATTCCCCATATAGGCAGTGTGGCATTCCTCCCCTCCCATTCCCCATATAGGCAGTGTGGCATCCCCTCATTCCATTCCCCATATAGGCAGGGTGGCATCCCCTCATTCCATTCTCCATATAGGCAGTGTGGCATCCCCTCATTCCATTCCCCATATAGGCAGTGTGGCATCCCCCCTCATTCCATTCCCCATATAGGCAGTGTGGCATTCCTCCCATCCCATTCCCCATATAGGCAGGGTGACATCCCCCATCCCATTCCCCATATAGGCAGTGTGGCATCCCCCATCCCATTCCCCATATAGGCAGGGTGACAACCCCCATCCCATTCCCCATATAGGCAGTGTGGCATCCCCCCATCCCATTCCCCATAGTGGCAGTGCGGCTTTCTCCCCCAAACCCTTATTCAGTGTGGTATTTCCCCCTCCCATTCCCATAAGAAATGTGGCAGAATCAGCCCAACCTCCAGGAAAAAAAAGGTATACTTACATGAACACTGTCCCCGCTCTGGCTTCACAAACATTTGGGTGTCATCCCAAGAGGCGGTGGCGCTGCAAAGCCAGAACTGGGACAGCGGACTGCGATCAGTTACCTTGCCCGTCCACCCACTGCTCGGTGGGCCGCTGCGGTGGGGCAAGACTCATGTAAGTATACTTTTTTAAAATTTGCCCAATAAGATGCATTGATACCCCCCCCCCCCCCCCCACACACTTTTGGGAAAAAATTATGCATTTGATAGGGCAAATGGTGGCCCAGTGGTCACTATTAAAAATGGCCATCTTAAAGGCAACTAAGCAATATGTGAAACAAACTAGCAAGAATAAAAGGAAGAAGAAACCATTATGGTTTACTAGGGAAGTCAGCACTATCATAAAAGATAAGAAGTCTGCCTATAAGAAGTATAAAGTAAGTGGAAGTGTAGCTGACAGAGAGGCATATAAAATTAAACAGAGGGAAGCAAAACTAATTATAAGGACTGCTAAAGGGCAAAAGGAGGAAGAAATGGCCAAATCTATGAAGAGGGGAGATAAAACCTTTTTCCGATATATTGGTGACAGAAAGAAGAAAAACAATGAAGTCTCAAAAATTAGAAATAGGGAAAATAAATATATTGACGGAGATAAGGCTGTGGCTGACCATCTGAATAGCTACTTTTGTTCGGTATTTTCAGATAGTAGCAGGCATGGTCATAGCACAACATCCAGCTGGGAGGGTACAGCTCCGGAGTTTCTGGAGGCTGATGTCTTAGCCGAGCTGGCACATCTAAAGGTAAGTAAGGCAATGGGTCCAGATGGAATCCACCCCAGAGTTCTAAGGGAACTTAGGTTTGTGATTGCAGCCCCTCTAACTGATTTACTTAACCATTCCCTTTCAACTGGTGAGGTTCCAGATTATTGGAGAATGGCCAATGTCGTACCAATCCATAAAAAGGGGAGTAGAGAAGAAGCCAGTAATTACAGGCCAGTTAGTTTAACGTCTATAGTGGTCAAATTAATGGAAACACTCTTAAAAAAACAGATAATTTCTCATCTAAAAATTAATGACCTATTGGACCCAAAACAGCACGGCTTTACTGAGGGCAGATCATGTCAGACCAATCTTATTGATTTCTTTGACAATGTCACTAAAGTGTTAGATGAAGGTGGTGCTGTGGATATCGCCTATCTGGATTTTAGCAAAGCCTTTGACACTGTACCACATAAGGAGCTCATAGATAAGTTATTGGAGGTAGGACTCAATCCCTGGATAGTTCAGTGGATTTCCAGTTGGCTGAGGGATCGGTATCAGAGTGTTGTAAATGGTGTGCAATCTGAACAAAGGCGAGTTACAAGTGGTGTGCCGCAGGGCTCTGTCCTGGGCCCCATTCTTTTTAATATATTTGTAAGTGACATAGGAGAAGGCTTGGTAGGAAAAGTTTGTCTGTTTGCTGATGATACAAAGGTTAGTAATAGGGTGGATATTCCTGGAGGTGTCTGCAACATGGAAAATGATTTAGCTTTACTGGATAGATGGTCAAAACTGTGGAAACTAGAGTTTAATGTCTCTAAATGTAAAATCATGCACTTGGGTAGAAGGAATCCCTGCTCTGAGTACCGTATGGGCAGTACTGTGTTAGCCAGGACCTCGGAGGAGAGAGATTTAGGGGTACTGATTACTGATAGCTGCTAGATGAGTGGACAGTGTAGCCAGGCAGTGGGAAAAGCAAGCAGGATGCTCGGCTGCATAGCTCGAGGCATCACCAGTAGGAAGAGGGAGGTTGTGATGCCGCTGTATAGAGCCCTGGTGAGGCCACAGCTAGAATACTGTGTGCAGTTCTGGAGACCTTACCTGCAAAAAGACATTATTCAAATAGAACGTGTCCAAAGGCGGGCAACGAAATTGGTGGAAGGACTTAAACTTAAAACTTATCAGGAGAGACTTAAAGAACTTAATTTGTACAGTCTGGAGGAAAGAAGGGAGAGGGGGGACATGATTGAGACCTTTAAATATGTGAAAGGATTGAATAAGGTTCAGGAGGGAAGTGTTTTTAGGAAGAAACTTAACGATAGAACAAGGGGGCACAACCTGAAGCTAGTCGGGGGGAAGATCAGGAGCAATGTTAGAAAATATTATTTTACAGAAAGAGTAGTAGGTGCTTGGAACAAACTTCCAGCAGAGGTAGTTGAAACATCAACAGTCACTGAATTTAAACATGCCTGGGATAAGCACACATCTATCCTAAGATAAAGAGTACATACAGTATACACATAAGGGCAGACTAGATGGACCGTATGGTCTCCTTCTGCCGTCAACCTTCTATGTTTCTATGTTTCTATGTAAATGAGGGTCCTGAAAAAAATTAAAACAAAATGAATGAGGGTCCTGCTCACAAGCTTCCAATCTAGGAGTAGCTGGGGTGACACTGGAGGTAATAGATGCTTTCTTTCTACCATGGTCCAGTCATCTTAGTGATTATATACAAGCTGTATAGGCCAACCACCAATCCATTTAGTTTTTTTTCCTGTGCAAGGGTGAGTTAATTATAATTGTTGAGGCTGTGAGTTCATCTAATTGTTGGAGGTAGGGCATTCGAGAGAGTTGGTGCAGCTCTGGAGAAATCTTGCAAATGAGAGAGAGAAGTCCATATTATGCTGGTTGTTAGGGAAGATGTAGGGGGTGCAGCACTATAGAGGGCTTTGTTGGTGGGAATGAACAGTTTAAATTGTAGCCTGTACTTTATGGCCAGACAATAACTAGCAGAGGGTGGAGCCATCAGAGTAAGGGTTAGACTTAAATAATACTTGAGTAATGGTTAGATAAACCTGGCTGCTGCATTATGGATGGTTTGGAGAGGGGCTAGTTTAGGTTTCTGAGGTGCAGGCGGCATGAGCAAGGAAAGTGATTGAATATAGGGGGTAAATGACAGAACAGAGAGACAAGGCGTCACACCTAGACCACGGGCATGCTGCTTAGATGTTATGATAGTGCCACACACCAAGAGCAAGATATCAGGTTTAGGTAAGTTAGTAGAGTGTAAGATGGTGACAACACAAGTAGTTGTGTTTTTGAAAGATTCAGTTTCAGACAAAGAGAGGACATGATGTTTGACATACAGTCACTGGTGTTCTGAAGTACTGCCGGGGTAAGGTCATTGGATGCAGTATAAAGTTGGGTGTCATTAGCATAGAGATGGTAGTGAGAACCATATCTGGTAATAGTGATGAGCCTGAGTGGGCCAATCCAGTTTGGAAGCCCTCCAGCTGGATAGCTCCAGCCACCCCAATGTGTGAATTGGTATAGGGGCCCATTGAACAATTTACCAGTTCATTAACAGTTAGAAAAGAAAAAAAATACAGTTTAAAAAAAAAAGAACTTACTGTCGCTGCGTCTTCCCTCATCTGTTCCACACCAGGTGGCGTCCTCTCTGCAGGTCTGCTGGTTAAGGTCAAGAGCTCCTTCCTGGTCTGGCGGGTGCTGTCCTGCAGCAGGTAGGGAGCCGCTATTGCAGCCACTCTGTCACCATCTGTAGTAAGGGGGGGGGGGGCACAGGTCCTTCCTCCTCCTTCCTTGATGTACCACTGGGGCAGGGAGGCTTTTATACCACAGGGGAGAAGCCTTTTGGAATCCCCCCGTGTGACAAATGAAATCACTGGATAGAAGGGACATGGAGGGAGATTGGAGGATGAAAGGTTATATTGGCAGTTTCCCAGAAAGCCTCCTGGACTGGAAGTAAAACCTCTACTACTGCTTTAGACTAATTTAAACATGTCACCATGATGACCCTTCAGTGAATCAATATTCCAGGTTCCATTTAGCTCCAACATTAGACATATGAATTGCATCCAGTGCTGGGTCACTACATACTTAGAAACAGGAAGGTGCAACTTCTCCAGTGTGGGGCGCTGCATACAACATTGTGTGCTTTGTCCTCTGCCCCTAGTGCTTGGAGATGGATATGGGAGCAATACCGAATACAGGGGCTGTAAGAACAAGTTTCCTCTTGGCATTGTGAAGGAAAATTCTAATTATAAGTGTAAAATCTTGAAAAAAAAATCCTCATACCACCCCATAGCTGCCAATGTATATGTTGCTGTGCCCTGTCCACATACCACGCCATAGCTGGCAATGTATATGTTGCTGTGCCCTGTCCACATACCACCCCATAGCTGCCAATGTATATGTTGCTGTGCCCTGTCCACATACCACCCCATAGCTGCCAATGTATATGTTGCTGTGCCCTGTCCACATACCACCCCATAGCTGCCAATGTATATGTTGCTGTGCCCTGTCCACATACCACCCCATAGCTGCCAATGTATATGTTGCTGTGCCCTGTCCACATACCACCCCATAGCTGCCAATGTATATGTTGCTATGCCCTGTCCACATACCACCCCATAGCTGCCAATGTATATGTTGCTATGCCCTGTCCACATACCACCCCATAGCTGCCAATGTATATGCTGCTGTGCCCTGTCCACATACCACCCCATAGCTGCCAATGTATATGTTGCTGTGCCCTGTCCACATACCACCCCATAGCTGCCAATGTATATGTTGCTGTGCCCTGTCCACATACCACCCCATAGCTGCCAATGTATATGTTGCTGTGCCCTGTCCACATACCACCCCATAGCTGCCAATGTATATGTTGCTGTGCCCTGTCCACATACCACCCCATAGCTGCCAATGTATATGCTGCTGTGCCCTGTCCACATGCCACCCCATAGCTGCCAATGTATATGCTGCTGTGCCCTGTCCACATACCACCCCATACCTGCCAATGTATATGTTGCTGTGCCCTGTCCACATACCACCCCATAGCTGCCAATGTATATGTTGCTGTGCCCTGTCCACATGCCACCCCATAGCTGCCAATGTATATGTTGCTGTGCCCTGTCCACATACCACCCCATAGCTGCCAATGTATATGTTGCTGTGCCCTGTCCACATACCACCCCATAGCTGCCAATGTATATGTTGCTGTGCCCTGTCCACATACCACCCCATAGCTGCCAATGTATATGTTGCTGTGCCCTGTCCACATGCCACCCCATAGCTGCCAATGTATATGTTGCTGTGCCCTGTCCACATACCACCCCATAGCTGCCAATGTATATGTTGCTGTGCCCTGTCCACATACCACCCCATAGCTGCCAATGTATATGTTGCTGTGCCCTGTCCACATACCACCCCATAGCTGCCAATGTATATGTTGCTGTGCCCTGTCCACATGCCACCCCATAGCTGCCAATGTATATGTTGCTGTGCCCTGTCCACATACCACCCCATTGCTGCCAATGTATATGTTGCTGTGCCCTGTCCACATACCACCCCATAGCTGCCAATGTATATGTTGCTGTGCCCTGTCCACATACCACCCCATAGCTGCCAATGTATATGTTGCTGTGCCCTGTCCACATACCACCCCATAGCTGCCAATGTATATGTTGCTGTGCCCTGTCCACATACCACCCCATAGCTGCCAATGTATATGTTGCTGTGCCCTGTCCACATACCACCCCATAGCTGCCAATGTATATGTTGCTGTGCCCTGTCCACATGCCACCCCATAGCTGCCAATGTATATGTTGCTGTGCCCTGTCCACATACCACCCCATAGCTGCCAATGTATATGTTGCTGTGCCCTGTCCACATGCCACCCCATAGCTGCCAATGTATATGTTGCTGTGCCCTGTCCACATACCACCCCATAGCTGCCAATGTATATGTTGCTGTGCCCTGTCCACATGCCACCCCATAGCTGCCAATGTATATGTTGCTGTGCCCTGTCCACATACCACCCCATTGCTGCCAATGTATATGTTGCTGTGCCCTGTCCACATACCACCCCATAGCTGCCAATGTATATGTTGCTGTGCCCTGTCCACATACCACCCCATAGCTGCCAATGTATATGTTGCTGTGCCCTGTCCACATACCACCCCATAGCTGCCAATGTATATGTTGCTGTGCCCTGTCCACATACCACCCCATAGCTGCCAATGTATATGTTGCTGTGCCCTGTCCACATACCACCCCATAGCTGCCAATGTATATGTTGCTGTGCCCTGTCCACATGCCACCCCATAGCTGCCAATGTATATGTTGCTGTGCCCTGTCCACATACCACCCCATAGCTGCCAATGTATATGTTGCTGTGCCCTGTCCACATGCCACCCCATAGCTGCCAATGTATATGTTGCTGTGCCCTGTCCACATACCACCCCATAGCTGCCAATGTATATGTTGCTGTGCCCTGTCCACATGCCACCCCATAGCTGCCAATGTATATGTTGCTGTGCCCTGTCCACATACCACCCCATAGCTGCCAATGTATATGTTGCTGTGCCCCCTTATATGAGCTGTTCAAATAAAATGATGCAGCCTTCCTGGAGTACTTCCAGCTGTACATTTCTACAGGAAGGAAGTTATTAATGAAAAAACAGTCAGATCAGCCCATGTCCTCCACCTAAGCAGTCAAGAGAAGATTGATTTTCTGGAAACTGTGTCTGAGGTTTCTCCAGATAAAGTAGGTGGCAAACTACAGTATGTAAGTCAATTGTTCCCAGTGAGCAAACAAAACCAGTAGGACATCAGCACATCACTGCAGAAGCTTCAGCTTCGATAAACAAAATCCTGGAAAAATAAAGACTTCAACTGATGCTGGAGAGCTTTGCATATGAAAGCCAGCCTTCTCCAGCCACAAAGAGTTAACCATTAAAAATCCACAGCTGGGAAAGACACCCACCAAGAAGGACACATCTCTCTAATCCTTAGCGAAACAGATTTATGGTTGGCACTTTGTTTCTTTTAACATATAATTCACTGTTTACATGAATATTGCACTTCCTCTAAACATCTCACCGCTACCTCTAATAAGCCAGTCGTCCTGCTGAGCTGATGGTTGGGAGGATATTTTCTCCTTCCCAGCAGACACTTTACAAGGTGTTCTTTGGAGCACTGAAGATTAAAGAAGTAATCCAGGGGAAGTTAAAGCTTTTCTTCAGTTCCAAGAGTACATTCAGTAATTTATATGGGTCTCTGAGACCACAATCTGAGCTTTATATCAGGCTGTTATCAACTTAGGGTCCCATAGGTCAGCACTGTTTTTTTTACCGGGCCAAACGGATCAAAAAAATTTGTACTGGGCTTTGACATTTTTCAACTTTACTAAAAAAAAAAATCCTTCCCACCATTGAGCCCCTTGTGCCACTCATATAATTCAAGGACCCTTTGGTACTTCAATGCAACTTCATATAAAACTCCAGAAAACTCATCCACTTTCGAAGGACTTCTATATAGAACACGTATATCAACTTGTACCATAGAGATCCCCGATATCATAGAAAGTTTCAACCCACCTATACTTTTTTGTGCCTACCTTCCGAGCCCCATCCTCAGCAAGCTTATACCTATTCAATTTGTAATGTAATAACCCTTTACAGAGGGGGGCATAGCATGCAGTAAAATGGGATACTAGAATGCAACTGGTGACAGAAATAAGGGCAATGAAGCCATCTGGGTCTTTTTACACAAAACATAGCTGGGCCTCTTAATAACATTATGCTACACTGTCCTGATGTCCCTGATGCAGAATATGATGTGCGTCTATAAGGACTGGACCAGTATGGCAAATAGAGAAGGGTCTTAGCAGCTACTGTATTTATAGGGCCCCTTAGTCAGACATCAGTTTTCCAGTTAACCAATCACCATAATTATGGGTTGTGGGTGGAATGTCATGTAGAAAGTAAATATTCAAATCCATAACCTTGTTGCTATAATTCAACGCGCTAACCACTTGGGCAAAAAATGAAAAAATGGATATATTCACCGAACCACCAAAGCCTCAATCCCCCACAGTGCTAGACGATAAAGCTCAGATGTTCTTCAGCTGTCAACCCAAGGGCACAGAGACCAACCAACTCTGACTTAGGCACCTTGGCATAGTGGCCATGTACAGTACTGTAGCACTCCTTTACCTCTGCTTCCTCGTGTCTGGGTGGGCTTGCCCTGTAGATAGCCATTGAGCGCAGAACCCCTTCCTCTTGAAGTTTGAGTGTAATTTCATTGCTACACAAAAGCTACATCTTCTGCCATCTCTGTAGCTTCAATTGATAGTCTTTATAGTTGACAGAGCTCTCACTGTGTATTGAAAATGTTTGACTAGATATTAAGATGTATAATGTAATGATTAATATTAAATATAATTCCCATATTTGTGGTTGTTACATAATAGTTGGGGTTAATATAGTAATGGGTATATTTCAAGATCATCAATATGGCAGGTAAAGTGTATACATAGTGGTTGAAGAAAACCTTTACTGACACAATATATATATATAATATATATATATATATATATATATATATATATATATATATATATCGACTGTTGATGGTGGGTGGAAATTAAAATTATTATGATAGAAAGAAGCATAGAGCATGTTCTTGTCTGATTGGACTGACTTTTTTTTTGCGATTTGCTATAAAAATAAATTTCTGGTAGGGTCATGATAGAAACTCTGCAGCAACCTCTTGGACACTTTATATATATATATATATATATATATATATATATATATATATATATATATATATATAGGGCCTTATATATAATGTGCGTCTGTTAGCATCATTTATGTGGCTATGGCTTTGGAACGCCACATTAGTGTCTAATCTGGCGCTGTGTACTAAATTGACGCTAGCAGTCACTGAGTGCGAACACTACTAATTAGCTTGTTTGTTGCACTTAGGTATTGGTCGGCCCATGCCAGCGCCATTTTTACTGCTGTTATTCTGGCGCTCAACTTCATATTTTTGTGATTTTTCCTCCTTCAAATCTTTGGCGCTGTATTTTTCTGGCACTGCTGGGGACAACGGGGACAAAGGTTATAGTGTTGTTGGTGTCCAAATTACACACTTTTAAGCAAAATAAGCCCAATTTTAATACCCCCCCCCCCAAACATTTTACTATTTTGTGACATCTCGGACCTGCTTTTCAATCTTTGACAAGGCCCAATGCAAGTTTTGTTCAAATATATGTGCTTAATATTAATTATAAGCATGAAACACTTCAATCCAGTTCTGCCCATTGTGCTCTATGGGAAACAACAACGCCGGGTTCCATCTGGCACTGCTTCAGCCACAGCGCCCGGCGCTGTATCCTTTTCGGCATCCTTGTCAAGGAGGCCCAAAAAGTGGCGCTTATTAAATAAGGCTCATAGTTTATGTTCAAATCTTTTTTTCTTGAAGATACATAGAGCATGTTTTTGTATTGATTGATTTATAAGCATCATGGTTATTTTTGAGTATGTTGTTTTTTTTATTGAGATAAAGGCCCTTATTTAACAAGGGATAGCGCCAGGTAGCGACTGGTGAGCGAACGGTAATGACGGTCACCGCCACGAGAACGCCGGCTCCCCACCACAATCACACATTTATCAAGCCGATCCTGCTTAGCGACTGAGCTAGCGCCAGATAGCGACTCATTCATCATTATTCCAGCCTCACCCCACAGCGCCAGCGAGCGACCTTGAACATTGCCAGGTATGACCTCTCGCTACCTGGCGCTCTCCAATGCATTTCAATGGAACAATCTTTAAATATTAATAATTAATTGTTACTAATTTTTTTTTTTTTTTTTTAATGTGAAAATTTCTGTTACCACTTCTGCCATGTTAGATATTTTTTAAAAAAAAAATTGTGCAGAATTGATATTACAGGTCTGATATTAATGTATTCATATTCCAAAATGTTTTTATAATGTTTTTTTGGTTTCCCAAAATATGGTTGTTTGGGGGTTAAAAAACGACTTTTAACCCATCGCCGCCAGCGCTCTGGGGTTTAAACATGCATTTCACAGCGCGAGAATTTTTGGAGCGTGATTTGTTAATGAATATGGTGGGAGCCGGTCGCTATGCTCATTCGCTATCATGCGCTCCCATACAGCGCGGAACCTGTCAAATAGCGACTCATCACCTTGTATTCAACATTACTGCACACCGACTGAGTCGCTATCAACAACCGAACAACGGCCA
The DNA here is from genome assembly GCA_027917425.1 of Gastrophryne carolinensis. Lineage (NCBI taxonomy): Eukaryota > Metazoa > Chordata > Amphibia > Anura > Microhylidae > Gastrophryne > Gastrophryne carolinensis. The sequence continues at coordinate 71,495,526 of CM051244.1, forward strand.
AGCACAGCGACTACTAGCGGGCGCTGTGAAAATACCGCTACAGTCGCTCAACTGTCGCTACCTGGCGCTATTAATAAATCAGACTCTTAGCTGTACAGATAATTTTAGACCATATTTATTTAAATAAATAAATATATATATATATATATATATATATATATAAATATATCATAAATCAGCATGGCTGTTACAGTGACACAAACATTTCTGGAAAATAAATTCTATGATATATTGTGATACAACAATTATAGAATAAAATGTTATATTGAACCTATTACAAAAAAAGAAAATGTGCTGGCCAAAAAAAACGAACTATAATTTTAAATAATTAATTTATTTGTATAGAAGTATTTTATATCAGCATGGCTATTTAAACTAATCCCGTTTTTTAAAATCCAAGACCAAATGAGATGAAGCCAGTGCGTGATGTGGTCTAGCTTCAGGTGACTTGGGACAGGCGGTAGCGTGGTGTCTTGTGAGCCTGTGCCAAGCATTCCTAACCTCCCACTGATTTCAGTGTTGTCCATCATTGATTCGCTAGCTCCTCCCCTGCAATTAGGCAAAGTCAACATAGCAATCATTAGTTAGGCCCCGAGGTACCTGCAGCCATCAATAGAGGAGCTTCAGAGCAGATGAACTGAACATGTCCTGCTCATTCAGTGCAACACTACTACCTTCATTAAGGAAGCAATTTAAACCCAACAATACAGATGAACTTGATAGCTTGAGTGTAGAACAGAAGCAACGGCGGTTACACGTAGAAGCGGAATGGTGGTCATGGAGTGGTTGCCAGTTACCATGCCTACTGGATCCCATGCTGAAGAATGTGTCGGCTGAAACGCAGCTCTGGGGGAAATAGATGAAGGGAATGTGCGGCCACCAGTGAGCTGGCAAAGGTTAGCAGGGAGGCTGAGACACGCTGCTGCTGCTGCTGACATTAAGAAGACTCACTACATTTCATTGATAAACAGGCCAGTGTGACGCCATTGGGTGGAATTCAAGGTTCTTGTGATATGAAAGAGAATGGCAGAGCATGTTTTTTATTAACTGGGGAAGGGGAAAGAAAATGCAATTTTTTTAATCACATGCAATGCAGGCCATACATATGCAGGGAATCTGGTTGGACTATGTTTAAAGCAGACCAACAGTCAAAAATGACTTAAACCAGACCAACACAACAAATAGTGCTGATAATAATCATCCCTCTCCAGGGAAATTTAGATTGCTGCACATAAAAATTCATTTACCTTTTTTAAATGCTGCTGTAGTGAATTTTAGAAACAAGATGAAATCTCGTGTATTTGCAGGCCACCTGCAAACAGGAAGTGCTGCTGGGCTTCCTGTTACTGGGCATTGGCAGTTAATTCCAGGCAGCAGCATGGCCGAGATGCTGGGAGAGGAAGCTCCAAAATGGCCGCTACCATTCTTTTCCAACTGTGCCAGGCTGTTGGTCCGGTTTACGAAAAAGTGTAGTAAAAGGTAAAATGTAGTAGAAGGACTTACCTAATTATGGCATGAGTAGTTATTTATGTAATCCACTCAATATACTATAGTTTTTTAAAATTCTTTCTCCTGTCACAAATTGCTAGCTTTAACCCTTTAAACGCCAGCCACGTAAATTTTACGTGGCTGCCTCTCCAACCGTTAAACGCCAGCCACGTAAAATTTATGTGCCTGACTTTCCCCATTAATAAAATAAAAAGTATAAAAAAATATCACTTACCTGACCCCTTGTTTGGTCCGGCCGGGTCTCCTCTTCAGCCAGCAGGGCTCCGATCGCCGATCGGGGCTTCTCCGGCTGCAGGGGAGGGCCCGGAATAGGGTGCCCCCCCCTTTCAGCAGCCGCCGGGATTGCCTGTTAAAAAAAAAAAAAAAAAAAAATGACAGTTACTCACCTCCGCTCCCGCCGACTCCCGCCGCCTCTCCTCTTCATGGGGGGGGGGCTCCGATTACCCCCCCGGGTCTTCTGTCTTCTGGAGGGGGGCATAACAGCCCTCCCTCCGTCGCATCTTCCGATGGCGGCCGCCATCTTGGATTTTAGCCCCGCCCCTTCGGGGGCGGGGCTAATGACGTCACCGCCGGGTGTCATCGGGGCACCCGGCAGTTCTCCTCTCAGATGCCGGTGATGGCTGGGCAGAGAAGGAGGGAGGTAGGCGATCCTCCGATCGCCTGCCTCCCCCCTTCTCTGCCCAGCTGTCACCTGCATCAGATCGCCGCGGGACATTGCTTCTGAAGATCGGAGGTGAGTAAAGGTAAAATGTTTTTTTTTTTTTAATAAACATATTTGAAAACATGTGTGTTTGTTTTTATTTATACTTTTAACCCCTTGTGAACTGGTAAGGGGTCCATGACCCCTATACCAGTTCACAAGGCTTGGGGGGTGGCAAGTCACCTGCACTAGCGGGTGGCTTGCCATTAACCCCTGGCACCCCCATTACCTGCCTCCCCAAAGGCCAGGGGGGGGCAGAAGAGCCCGGGCCCACATAAGCTATGTGGGCTCGTAGGCTGCAGGGTGGGGGGGGCACAAAAGCTGGCCCCCCCACTCTGTGCCTACAAGCCCCCATAGCTGGTCCCGGGCTGGTTACTGTGGGTAAGGGGGACCCCACGTCAATTTTTTTTTGATTTTTAAGGGTTTTTAACCCTTAAAAATCAAAAAAAAAATGGGGTCCGCCCCCCCTGGGAGGGGGGACCCTATGTCATTTTTTTTTTTGATTAACCCTTTGTGTTCTGTCATCCAGCAGCTATAAAAGGCTTCTAGCAAGTGAGCAGAAGCCAGTGATCGCCGAGGGACACAGTGCTCCAGGATGGATGGGAGGTGAGTACAGTGTAAAAAAAAATAAAAATTAATAAAAATTTTTTTTCTCTGCTTGTGTCTGTGTAATTATTTACATTTAACCCCTTGTGAACTGGTAAGGGGTCCATGACCCCTATACCAGTTCACAAGGCTGGGGGGATGGCAAGCCACCTGCGCTAGCGGGTGGCTTGCCATTAACCCCTGGCACCCCCATTACCTGCCTCCCCAAAGGCCAGGGGGGGGCAGAAGAGCCCGGGCCCACATAGGCTATGTGGGCTCGTAGGCTGCAGGGTGGGGGGGCCACAAAAGCTGGCCGCCCCACTCTGTGCCTACAAGCCCCCATAGCTGGTCCCGGGCTGGTTACTTTGGGTAAGGGGGACCCCACGTCAATTTTTTTTTTGATTTTTAAGGGTTTTTAACCCTTAAAAATAAAAAAAAAAATGGGGTCTCCCTCCCCTGGGAGGGGGGACCCTATGTCATTTTTTTCTCGATTTAACCCTTTGTAGTGTGGATGGTATTTGTATTTTTTTTGTGAATGTTATAAAATACTTGTTTCAGTTAGGGGGGTCTCCTGGGCAGGAACAGGGGGCTACCGATAAATATGTGGTACCGTTCTAATCGGTAGAAATGGGGCTTTCACATGCAATATGATTTTCCTTAATAAAATACATTTTTTATTTAAAATAAAGGAGTCAATTTTCTAAAAAAATTTATTTATTTATTTATTTATTTTTTTTACTTTACAATATTGTAAAAAAAAAAAAATTACAAACAAGACATTTCATGTTAAAGCCTAAACTCTGCCACAAAAAGAAAATATGCCATTTTCTTGGAAATTCCTGCAAAAATCACAGTTAAACATCACGCAAAATGGTGAAAAATATCCTGTCAGGAGAGGGTGACAAAATCTCAAGTAGACTGGCAGTCAAAAGGTTACAGGTACCTATGCATGTTGGGTATTGTTCTGCTCGGGGGACCTTGCGCTTTCAGATTTAGCTTGTTTTTTCTTATTTGCATATTGATATTTTAGAAAAATGTGTTTTTTATTCTGCTTTTTTATACATTTTTTTGTGAAATCCTGTGCAACCTATGAATTCTTCGAGATATTACTTCCAGAAAGATGAGCCCACTACAACAAGCTGGGTACGCTTAGAAAGCTTAACATGTGTACTTTCAGGGAATATATGGTTTATGGGGGATATTCCAAATGTAAAGGGTTGGTTTGGTAGAAAAAGCACAAGGTGCGCACTTTGTCTGCAGAGCTGAATATCTGAAGTAAAATTACCGTTATGCGCATGCTTTACTTTGGTGTGTTTGGCAACTCTTTCCTTGACAGAACCTATGCATGTTGGGTATCATTCTGTTTGGGGGATGTTGCTTTTTCAGATTTTCTGTTTTTTTCTGGTTTGCATATAGTTTTTTTTAGGAAAATGTGGTTTTGATTCTGCTTTTTTATTCATTTTTAGGGAAACCCTGTGCAACCAAAGAATACATTGAGGGATTACTTCCAGATAACTGCACCCATGTCAACAAGCCTGGTACGCCTAGAAAGCTTGAGGTGTGTACTTCTAGGGAATATATCGTTTGTTGGGGGTATTTCAAATGTAAAGGGTTGCTTTTCTTGAAAAACTGCAAGGTGCGCATATTGCAAAGCATAGTTGTATTTTATCTGAAAATCTCCTAAAGCGTTGTTTCAGTTTGGGGGAGTCTCCTGGGCAGGAAAGGGTGTCTACCAATACATATGTGGTACCGCTGTAACCGAGAGAAATTGGGGTTTCACACGCAATAAGATTTTATTGACAAACTTACATTTTTTATCACAAAAAAACACTACAAATTGTAAAAAATAGTTTTTTTTTATTTTTTTGCACAATTTTCACCCAAAAATATTGAGAATACACTTAGAAAATGACAAACAAGACATTTCATGTTAAAGCCCAGGCTCCGCTGAAAAAAACAATATATCACTTTCCTGGGAAATCCCTGGAAATCCCTTCAAAAATCACAGTTGAACATGGGGAGCGCAAAATAGTGCAAAATGGTCTGGCAACAAAGGGTGACAAAATCTCAAGGTAGGCTGGCGGTTAAAGGGTTAAAGCGGACCAAAACCCAGCTCGATCGGCCTGGGAATCTGTGCTTAGACTTTGGCCCTTATTTATGAAGGAATAGCGACAGGTAGCGACTGGTGAGCGGCCGGTAATGACGGGCCCCGCCACGAGAATGCCGGCTCCCCACCACAATCACACATTTATCAAGCCAATCCTGCTTAGCGACTGAGAGAGCGCCATATAGCCACTCATTCATCATTATTCCAGCCTCAGCCCACAGCGCCAGCGTCCGACCCCGAACAGTGACAGGTATGACCTCTCCCTACCTGGCGCTCTCCAATGCATTTCAATGGAACAATCTTTAAATATTCATAATTAATTGTTATTAATAGTTTTTTTTTTTTTTAAATGTGAAAAATTCTGTGACCACTTCTGCCATTTTAGATAATTTTTTTAAGGTAAAAAAAAAAGAAAAAAAAATGTACAGAATTGATATTACAGGTCTGATATTAATGTATTCATATTACAAAATTATTTAAAAAACTTGTTTTTTTTGGTTTCCAAAAATATGGTTGTTTGGGGGTTAAAAAACAACTTTTAACCCATCGCCGCCAGCGCTCTGGGGTTTAAACATGCATTTTACAGCACGAGAATTTTTTGAGCGTGATTTGTATGTTGTGTGAGTGGCACATCTTGCAGTTCCTGCAACCAAATATAAAATAATTACACAAAGCAAAGGTAACCGACTAAAACAATAACTCCTACAACAAATTAAGATTCAAGTTCAACAATCAAAATATAATTCACAAAGGACATAAGTCTAAAAAAATATAGCAATTATATGGATGTGTGGGAAAAGAAATGTTTACATGCTAAGGACTAATTAAGGTCAGCATTAAAATGCATCTAGAAGGCATACATGAAATGTATTGATTCAGGTATGCATTGCTATACAATTTATGGCCTCGGCCATGCTGATACATGCAATGCCTTGGTGCTAAAGGCGCGCAGACTCCTCCACATAGCCGCAAAACATGTTCAACAATAGCAATCCGAGCCCTCAAAGGTCCCGTAAGTGGATCGGAAATATAACGGATTTATAGGGTGGTGGTCCGTCGGAAATCAGCTCTCTGAATCAGACAGAAACCCATCCCAACAACGGAAGTTATCTGAGCGAACGAAAAATTTCCGATTTTGTTTGGAAAATGATCCGAACTAACGGAAATGTTCCGATTTGCTTCCGTTCATCGAAAGCGCATATACACAGTTTCCCGAATGTTCGTACGAATGAAAAATGAACGAAAAAAAGCAAAAAAAAGACTAACACCCACCCAAACTTTCACAGACAGCTACGGAAGTCCGGACGAATGTGTCTTTGAATCGAGGCTAATATCCTGTGTTTATATTTAATATTTGTAGTGCAAAATACATAGAAGTGTTGCTGCTTTTGCCATGCTTCCTATTTCGGTAGGTCCCAAAATGTTGAGGGTCCTTAGCATAATGCCTACTGGTGCCTAAAACAACTTACAATACTTTCTGGTATTTTCTGCTATTTTCTAGTTTACAGTCTGTGTGTATCCAGAAAAAAGTCAAATAACAAAAGAAATCTTTAATAACTAAGCCCCAGTGGAATATTCCTGGATCACAAGTGGAAGTGCTCTATTGATCGCTTCTTTCAGTGAGGTTTTTGAAAAGCTTATCATCTTTCAACAAGTATTAATTCCTCCACACTGAGAAATCATTAGAAGACAAGACAAAAAAATGTAAAGAGACTTAATGTGACACAAGGCATGACGCCTTCCATCATCCAAGAAACATCAGTGGTAAGTTGTGACATACAATGACATTTGAAATGCTTGTGAAATAAAGGGCCCCATAGCAAAATGCTGTTACAGGTGTGACTGTAGGGCCATGGAGAAAAAAGTTGCAGTTAAGGTCATGACCACACCATATCAATGCGGAATGGAAATTGAAGTCTCTCTTATAATCAGTACACAGAAAACGAAGACAAGACCCTCCACCACCTTAATACTTGAACAATAGTGTTATGCCCGGCCGGGTATCCCCAAGACCATGCACCCAAACAATCCAAACATTTTTTGTATATGTGGCCCCAGTTACCACAATGGGTCACACTCAGGCCAGCACCAAACACATCAAATAACTAGTTGATTATTGCATTAAATCATCCATCAATATTTAATTAAGTATAAAAACCATGATAAGCACAACATGACATAACATAAAACATAAACCCCTTTGTTAAAATTATTCCACAGCGGGGGTATCCCCATTAAATTTGTATCCCATGTCACAAGAAAACCCTCCACACAATATCCAAAGAATTGAGAAAAAAGATTTTTTTTTACAAATATTCAAAAAATCCAACAAGATTTAAGAAATATATCCACTTTCCTATTAATCAAACACCGTGCAAATAATGCCTAAGAATAAAGAGTAATAAAGTGCTAATGCATATGTGCTAAATTCATCAGAAAAAAAGATAAGAAAAAACAATCAATAGACAATTGAGCCAATAGGCTTGATACAGTGAGAAAACACTGCATAGAACAGTTTCACCTTTGTGTAGGGAAAGCAATCCCTGCTGTGCGATATGCTGGAAACCTCTATAGCCCACGCATTCCGTGGCGTACCACTTCCTCAAGGTGCCCTCAATCAGGGCGGGTGGTGGTGGAGGCCCCTGGGCACAAAATCGGGTGGAGGCCCCATATACAATATTTTTTCCTTTTAAAAAAAGTAACTGATTGTTGGTTGGCTGGCACACGCCCACTCGTCAGATCGAGTCCCTTGTGCCACCCTTGTGCGGGTGCATACTGCTTGGGAACTCCTGGACCAGACTATAACCCAAAGGTTGATGGAGGCCCCCTTTGCAGGGCAAATGGTGGAGGCCCTGGGGCGCACGCCAAAATGCTGAAAGGACAAAGGACAGGAGGGCACATATTCTGCATTGTGCAGAGGCAATTCCACCATGATGGCAGGCAGAGTTTGGTTACTATATGGGTAGTCAAACTTTATGCACTACCCATTTTGGTGCAAAAATCTATATCTAGGAATTATGCGGACCAGGGATAGACGATGATAGCGCTTTATAAAAAATAATCAGGGAACTGAAACAATTACCCCCTGTGAGTAAGGACTTGTTTGGCCTTTATTAGACAAAATAGGCTACTATTGTATGGAGGATTTTCGTTTTGCTTTACATGAACCAAGTACAATATGCTTTACAGATGTAATTCATGGGCAGGTGTCTTCATCTAATGAAAAAAAAGATGTGAGATATATAAGATATATGATGATTACTAGAGATGAGCGAACTTTTGAAAAATTCGATTCGACTGATTCGCCGAATTTTCCGACAAAAATCGTTTCGACCCGAATAAATTCGCGACGAATCGCTATTAAAAACGGCTATTTCTGAGCCTCCTACAGCCTCAATAGGGTTGTAAACCATTCAGCCTTGCTGTAACACGCACAGGATGCGTGCTGGGTTTGTTAAATAATACTTTGAAGAAATATCACATGCAGATCAGAGGCATCGCTAATAGAATCGCAGAGCGGCACAATTGCAGAGAGTTGAAGTGGCATCACTATGAGGGGCAGAAGGAGCCCAAATATACACTGGAGTTGGCCTCAGGAGCCCAAAAATTGGATGAATCACACCCTGGAGTTGGCAGAAGTTGGCAGCAGCAGCAGGAGCCCAAATATACACTGGAGTTGGCTTCAGGAGCCCAAAAATTGGATGAATCACACCCTGGAGTTGGCAGAAGTTGGCAGCAGCAGGAGCAGGAGCCCAAATATACACTGGAGTTGGCCTCAGGAGCCCAAAAATTGGATGAATCACACCCTGGAGTTGGCAGAAGTTGGCAGCAGCAGCAGCAGGAGCCCAAATATACACTGGAGTTGGCCTCAGGAGCCCAAAAATTGGATGAATCACACCCTGGAGTTGGCAGGAGTTGACAGTAGTAGCAGCAGGAGCCCAAATATACACTGGAGTTGGCCTCAGGAGCCCAAAAATTGGATGAATCACACCCTGGAGTTGGCAGAAGTTGGCAGCAGCAGCAGCAGGAGCCCAAATATACACTGGAGTTGGCCTCAGGAGCCCAAAAATTGGATGAATCACACCCTGGAGTTGGCAGAAGTTGGCAGCAGCAGCAGCAGGAGCCCAAATATACACTGGAGTTGGCTTCAGGAGCCCAAAAATTGGATGAATCACACCCTGGAGTTGGCAGGAGTTGACAGTAGTAGCAGCAGGAGCCCAAATATACACTGGAGTTGGCTTCAGGAGCCCAAAAATTGGATGAATCACACCCTGGAGTTGGCAGAAGTTGGCAGCAGCAGCAGCAGGAGCCCAAATATACACTGGAGTTGGCCTCAGGAGCCCAAAAATTGGATGAATCACACCCTGGAGTTGGCAGAAGTTGGCAGTAGTAGCAGCAGGAGCCCAAATATACACTGGAGTTGGCCTCAGGAGCCCAAAAATTGGATGAATCACACCCTGGAGTTGGCAGAAGTTGGCAGTAGTAGCAGCAGGAGCCCAAATATACACTGGAGTTGGCTTCAGGAGCCCAAAAATTGGATGAATCACACCCTGGAGTTGGCAGAAGTTGGCAGTAGCAGCAGCAGGAGCCCAAATATACACTGGAGTTGGCTTCAGGAGCCCAAAAATTGGATGAATCACACCCTGGAGTTGGCAGGAGTTGACAGTAGCAGCAGCAGGAGCCCAAATATACACTGGAGTTGGCCTCAGGAGCCCAAAAATTGGATGAATCACACCCTGGAGTTGGCAGGAGTTGACAGTAGCAGCAGCAGGAGCCCAAATATACACTGGAGTTGGCTTCAGGAGCCCAAAAATTGGATGAATCACACCCTGGAGTTGGCAGAAGTTGGCAGCAGCAGCAGCAGCAGGAGCCCAAATATACACTGGAGTTGGCTTCAGGAGCCCAAAAATTGGATGAATCACACCCTGGAGTTGGCAGGAGTTGACAGTAGCAGCAGCAGGAGCCCAAATATACACTGGAGTTGGCCTCAGGAGCCCAAAAATTGGATGAATCACACCCTGGAGTTGGCAGGAGTTGACAGTAGTAGCAGCAGGAGCCCAAATATACACTGGAGTTGGCCTCAGGAGCCCAAAAATTGGATGAATCACACCCTGGAGTTGGCAGAAGTTGGCAGCAGCAGCAGCAGGAGCCCAAATATACACTGGAGTTGGCCTCAGGAGCCCAAAAATTGGATGAATCACACCCTGGAGTTGGCAGAAGTTGGCAGCAGCAGCAGCAGGAGCCCAAATATACACTGGAGTTGGCTTCAGGAGCCCAAAAATTGGATGAATCACACCCTGGAGTTGGCAGGAGTTGACAGTAGTAGCAGCAGGAGCCCAAATATACACTGGAGTTGGCTTCAGGAGCCCAAAAATTGGATGAATCACACCCTGGAGTTGGCAGAAGTTGGCAGCAGCAGCAGCAGGAGCCCAAATATTACTATAAAGAGACACTGGGGTTGGCTTCAGGAGCCCAAAAATTTGATGAATCACACCCTGGAGTTGGCAGCAGCAGGAGCCCAAATATTACTTTAAAGAGACACTGGGGTTGGCTTCAGGAGCCCAAAAATTGGATGAATCACACCCTGTGGAGAGTCATGTGGAGAAAAAGTAGCTTAGTTAGTAATATCTACATAAAATTATGAATAAACAAATGCAAAAGTATTGCCAAAGTGAAGTTTTGTTTGAGGGTGTGTTTCCACCTTTTAATTAAATCAGAAACAAGAAGGTATCATTGCCTCTGACTAATTAGCCCTCAAAAATTCTTGGAATTTTTAATCTGGAATCATGTCTGATCCGTCTTATCCGAAGAATATTAATAAAAAGTAAGAGTAACGGAAAGGATTTTTTATCAATACTTACTTGTGGTCCGATGCGGAGGAATGTCTGTAACTGGAGAGCAGCGCCTTAAATCTGTTTTGCACGATCCATCTTTCTTTAGTGTAGGTCTGGCCCCGTCATCAATCTACTGGAATACATCAGGCATTGTTGGGAGGAAAGCTTGGATGATCCAAGCGCCATTCATTTCCACGCAGGGCAGTCTCTGGAAAAAAAAAGTCTGTATAAACCAGGGTCTTTTTCATATAAAAACAAATGGTTATTCTTGCTTGTAAACCATATGTTCCACAGATTTACCAGTCATTGTGTCAGCCAATGAAGCAACTTTGTCTCGAAGTGCTGCAAAAGCAGTCCACTGCATCACAAGTGGCATCTGACACCCCCAGTCAACTGTCTGTCTGTTATGCTTTGGGTTCAGCTCCACTATCCATTGATGAAGATCTGATAATCATAAAATTCAGCAGCTACTGCCCAGCCAAGAAGTGGAGGAGACACTCGCCTCTTCTTCCAGTAGCCGGCAATTAGTGATGAGGAGAGTGTCGTGGGAGGAGGTGTTGCAAGCCGAGGTAGTGGAAGAGGGTCCCTGGAGTCTGCGGCGGTGGCGGCGGCAGCAGCAGCAGATTATTGCGGACTGTTGTTCGGAAAAATCAGCTACTCAGCGATGTGGCAGTGTTTCATGCAGCATCCTGGGGAGAAAAAGTAGGTTAGTTAGTGTATATACATAAAATTATGAATAGACAAATGCAATAGTATTGCCAAAGTGAAGTTTTGTTTGAGGGTGTGTTTCCACCTTGTAATTAAATCAGAAACAACTAGCTATCATTTGCCTCTGAATAATTAGCCCTCAAAAATTCTTGGAATTTTTAATCTTGATGTCTGAGGGATTTCTCCTCTCAGACAGCGTCACCATAAGTCCAGCCTGCTGCATTACACTTGGAAGAACATCTTGTTTGCGCTGCGACAAGGAAGCCAAAGTCATGCGTCCTCACATGGCACACGTGTTCAGTCTAGTTTTTAAGTCTTGCCCCCATCTGAAAGAACAACAGGAAAGAAAGTTAGCATGCACTTCTGGCACTCCTACACCACGAAGCACAACCCTATTGAGCCTCAGCGTCACAACGGTGTACCCCACCATAGTCTGATTTGCGATGTTTCCACCCGTTGGAATTCCACCCTCCATATGCAGGATCCACTATAGCAGTGGTCCCCAACCCTGTCCTCAAGGCCCACCAACAGGCCAGGTTTTGCAGATCTCCACAAAGATGCACAGGTGGAGTAATTAGTGCAGCTGCAGAGCAATAGAGCTGGCTATTTGGAGATCCAAAAAACATGACTTGTTGGTGGGCCTTGAGGACAGGGTTGAGGACCACTGCACTATAGGAACAGAGAAAAGCCATCACGGATTTCTGGATGATCCAAACGGATAGGGGGACACCTGTGTAAATTCAATGTAAACCATTGGCAGCTCATACGTGACACCGACCGTTTGCTCAGGCCCTTTGAGGAAGCTACGTTATTAGTCAGTTGCCAGGACTATGAGATGAACGATGAGATTCCACTGCTTCATGTACTACAACACATGTTGGAAACCATGGCTGGTCAGGGCACTGGAGACATGGCACATACATTTCACAGCCACATGAAGCCTGTGGGGGCTGAAGTGGAGGAGGAGGAGGGGGTGGGGCAAAGCAAACCACAGTTTAGGTTTCACAAAATGACCATTTTATCTAGTCATCTGACAGAAGAGGAGGAGCAGGAGCAGCCACAGGAGCTAGAGGGTTGTGAGTAAGGTGAGACAGAGGACCCAGACACACCGTGGCAGTTTACAGTGGAGATGGAGACAGGTAGTCCCTCCGAGTCATTTGCACAAATGGCACGATGCATGCTCACATGCTTGCGTACTAGTGAGCGCAGAATTGTCTCCATTTGTCAGCGGGAAGACTTCTGGCTCTCCAACTTATTGGACCCTCGCTTCCGGCACAAAATGGGGGCATTTTTTACGCCCACTGAGAGGGAGGACAAACTGACCTACTACAGAGACATCCCACGTAGTCAGTTGGGCGATGTCTATCTGCGCCATGGCCCATACTCCCGCAGGTCTGACTCGGGGGGACCTCTGCGATCACCTTCCACTGCCATGGCTGCTGGGGGGGTGGAAGGAGCAGCAGCAGCAGCTCCATCAGCAGCAGCCTCAGTCTTCAGTCGCTAGTGAGTAGCTTTCTACACCCGCATAGTGAGTCTACTCATGAGCAGCAGGAAGACCTGGAGCTGGACCTCAAACAGCAGGTCATGTCATACCTTGACATGACCATGCCAACACACCTTCAAGATCCACTGGATTTGCTGGGAAGCCAAACTTGACTTGTGCCCGCAACTAGCAGAGTTTGCCCTGGAAAAGCTGTACTGGCCGGACAGTAGTTGATTTAGATGGCAACTGGGCTGCTCTATATAACGAAGCAAAATGGCAAATTTACCTCACTATATGAGCTATTGCCCCTCAGATTTACACAGGGGCTGCTCTATATTATGCTGCAAAGTGGCAAATTTACCTCACAATATAAGCTATTGCCCCTCAGATTTACACAGGGGCTGCTCTATATTATGCTGCAAAATGGCAAATTTACCTCACAATATAAGCTATTGCCCCTCAGATTTACACAGGGCCTGCTCTATATAACGAAGCAAAATGGCAAATTTACCTCACTATATAAGCTATTGCCCCTCAGATTTACACAGGGGCTGCTCTATATTATGCTGCAAAATGGCAAATTAACCTCACAATATAAGCTATTGCAGCTCTATATAAATAAAAATAAATAAATAAAAAAAGGGCCTGTAGAAGCTTATTTAGTATAACAGATAGGGTGACATGTGCTGGTTTGGGATGCCCATATGGGCTAGTGTTTTGGCAGCAGTACAAAAACCAATGCAAAATGCAATAGCTTAATAAAGCTGATGCTGATCAACGCTTATTTAGTATAACAGATGGGGTGCAACATGCAGGTTTGGGATGCCCTGCGGCCTGGTGTATTTAAAGCAGACCAAAACCAATTCAAAATGCAATAACTTAATAAAGCTGAGGCTGTAGATGCTTATTTAGTATAAACAGGTAGGGTGCAAGGTGCAGCTTTGGGGTGCCCTGCGGCCTGGTTAAATGAAAGCAGTCAAAAAGGAAGTGCAAACTGAAGTAGCTTAATGAAGCTGATGCTGATCAACGCTTATGTTGTATACCAGATAGGGTGCAAGGTGCAGCTTTGGGGTGCCCTGCGGCCTGGTTTATTAAAATCAGTCAAAAACAAGTGCAAACTGAAGTAGCCTGATCAACGCTTATGTTGTATAACAGATAGGTTTAAAATAGCATGTGCCTTGGGATGCCCGTGTGGCCTGTTATATTTCAAGCTGAACAAAAAGTAACAATAATCCAAGTATGAGACATCATTTTGACCTTCTTCACAGCGCCATACTTTGAAAAAAAAAAATTAATTTCATGCCGATCAATCCAAAGGTCAATGCCCCTAACAAAAATAGTGTTCGGCATAAGTTTTCCTTCTGGAAGGACGTAACCTTTAGTTTACATGGTTGGGGTAGGTTATCTTACAAATTGGGATACCACAGGCAGCAGTGTCATTGAAAGAGACAGATTGTAATGCAGGCCATACGCAAGCAGAGAAACTCAGGCTGCAACAGGCCTATTTAGTTTACATGGTTGGGGTAGGTTATCTTACAAATTGGGATACCCCACTGTATATGAAACCGAATATAAATGCACACCCAAAAGTGGACACTCAGCCTCCAAGAGGCCTGCTTAGTTTAAATAAGAGAGCTGCTTAGTATGGTAGGTAGGTTATGTTATGTTACAGAATGGGATGCCCCAAGCAGACTTGAGATCAGTATATATGCACACAGCAGCAGTGTGTTAGCAGGCTCATACAGGCCAAATTTCTTTAAATAAATGTGCAGCTTACAGTTAATGCAGAGGCTAATGGTATGTTACAGAATGGGATGCCCCAAGCTGACTTGAGATCAGTATATATGCACACAGCAGCAGTGTGTTAGCAGGCTCATACAGGCCAAATTTCTTTAAATAAATGTGCAGCTTACAGTAAATGCAGAGGCTAATGGTATGTTACAGAATGGGATGCCCCAAAGCAGACTTGAGATCAGTATATATGCACACAGCAGCAGTGTGTTAGCAGGCTCATACAGGCCAAATTTCTTTAAATAAATGTGCAGCTTACAGTAAATGCAGAGGCTAATGGTATGTTACAGAATGGGATGCCCCAAAGCAGACTTGAGATCAGTATATATGCACACAGCAGCAGTGTGTTAGCAGGCTCATACAGGCCAAATTTCTTTAAATAAATGTGCAGCTTACAGTAAATGCAGAGGCTAATGGTATGTTACAGAATGGGATGCCCCAAAGCAGACTTGAGATCAGTATATATGCACACAGCAGCAGTGTGTTAGCAGGCTCATACAGGCCAAATTTCTTTAAATAAATGTGCAGCTTACAGTAAATGCAGAGGCTAATGGTATGTTACAGAATGGGATGCCCCAAAGCAGACTTGAGATCAGTATATATGCACACAGCAGCAGTGTGTTAGCAGGCTCATACAGGCCAAATTTCTTTAAATAAATGTGCAGCTTACAGTAAATGCAGAGGCTAATGGTATGTTACAGAATGGGATGCCCCAAAGCAGACTTGAGATCAGTATATATGCACACAGCAGCAGTGTGTTAGCAGGCTCATACAGGCCAAATTTCTTTAAATAAATGTGCAGCTTACAGTAAATGCAGAGGCTAATGGTATGTTACAGAATGGGATGCCCCAAAGCAGACTTGAGATCAGTATATATGCACACAGCAGCAGTGTGTTAGCAGGCTCATACAGGCCAAATTTCTTTAAATAAATGTGCAGCTTACAGTAAATGCAGAGGCTAATGGTATGTTACAGAATGGGATGCCCCAAAGCAGACTTGAGATCAGTATATATGCACACAGCAGCAGTGTGTTAGCAGGCTCATACAGGCCAAATTTCTTTAAATAAATGTGCAGCTTACAGTTAATGCAGAGGCTAATGGTATGTTACAGAATGGGATGCCCCAAGCAGACTTGAGATCAGTATATATGCACACAGCAGCAGTGTGTTAGCAGGCTCATACAGGCCAAATTTCTTTAAATAAATGTGCAGCTTACAGTAAATGCAGAGGCTAATGGTATGTTACAGAATGGGATGCCCCAAAGCAGACTTGAGATCAGTATATATGCACACAGCAGCAGTGTGTTAGCAGGCTCATACAGGCCAAATTTCTTTAAATAAATGTGCAGCTTACAGTAAATGCAGAGGCTAATGGTATGTTACAGAATGGGATGCCCCAAAGCAGACTTGAGATCAGTATATATGCACACAGCAGCAGTGTGTTAGCAGGCTCATACAGGCCAAATTTCTTTAAATAAATGTGCAGCTTACAGTAAATGCAGAGGCTAATGGTATGTTACAGAATGGGATGCCCCAAAGCAGACTTGAGATCAGTATATATGCACACAGCAGCAGTGTGTTAGCAGGCTCATACAGGCCAAATTTCTTTAAATAAATGTGCAGCTTACAGTAAATGCAGAGGCTAATGGTATGTTACAGAATGGGATGCCCCAAAGCAGACTTGAGATCAGTATATATGCACACAGCAGCAGTGTGTTAGCAGGCTCATACAGGCCAAATTTCTTTAAATAAATGTGCAGCTTACAGTAAATGCAGAGGCTAATGGTATGTTACAGAATGGGATGCCCCAAAGCAGACTTGAGATCAGTATATATGCACACAGCAGCAGTGTGTTAGCAGGCTCATACAGGCCAAATTTCTTTAAATAAATGTGCAGCTTACAGTTAATGCAGAGGCTAATGGTATGTTACAGAATGGGATGCCCCAAGCAGACTTGAGATCAGTATATATGCACACAGCAGCAGTGTGTTAGCAGGCTCATACAGGCCAAATTTCTTTAAATAAATGTGCAGCTTACAGTAAATGCAGAGGCTAATGGTATGTTACAGAATGGGATGCCCCAAAGCAGACTTGAGATCAGTATATATGCACACAGCAGCAGTGTGTTAGCAGGCTCATACAGGCCAAATTTCTTTAAATAAATGTGCAGCTTACAGTAAATGCAGAGGCTAATGGTATGTTACAGAATGGGATGCCCCAAAGCAGACTTGAGATCAGTATATATGCACACAGCAGCAGTGTGTTAGCAGGCTCATACAGGCCAAATTTCTTTAAATAACTGTGCAGCTTACAGTTAATGCAGAGGCTAATGGTATGTTACAGAATGGGATGTCCCAAAAACCAGAGAGCACCTGGCAGGCAGCAGTAAGACTATGCACAGCAAAAGTGTCTTTATCATGCCTAATTTCAATTAGAATAGGTGCAAATGGTTAGGTTCTTAAATAGAGGCTGGTGTAGTCACAGAATGGGATGCCCTAAAAACCAGCAGTAAGTACACCTGGCAGGGACAAGTTGTGCTATGCCCAGCAAAAGTGTCTTTATCAGGCCTAATTTCAAATATGATAAGAGCAAATGCTTATATGGTCTTAAACAGAGGCTGCTTTAGTCACAGAATGGGATGCCCCGGGCAGGAATCGAGCTGGCAGGGTCCAGTAGGCCTTTGGCCAGCAAAAGTGTCTTTATCAGGCCTGATTTCTATGAGAATAAGTGCAAATGTTTATTATGCTATTAAATAGAGGCTGCTTTAGTCACAGAATGGGATGCCAGTGCCACAAAAACCAGAGAGCATGCACAGCAAAAGTGTCTTTATCAGGCCTGATTTCTATGAGAATAAGTGCAAATGTTTATTATGCTATTAAATAGAGGCTGCTTTAGTCACAGAATGGGATGCCAGTGCCACAAAAACCAGAGAGCATGCACAGCAAAAGTGTCTTTATCAGGCCTGATTTCTATGAGAATAAGTGCAAATGTTTATTGTGCTATTAAATAGAGGCTGCTTTAGTCACAGAATGGGATGCCAGTGCCACAAAAACCAGAGAGCATGCACAGCAAAAGTGTCTTTATCAGGCCTGATTTCTATGAGAATAAGTGCAAATGTTTATTATGCTATTAAATAGAGGCTGCTTTAGTCACAGAATGGGATGCCAGTGCCACAAAAACCAGAGAGCATGCACAGCAAAAGTGTCTTTATCAGGCCTGATTTCTATGAGAATAAGTGCAAATGTTTATTGTGCTATTAAATAGAGGCTGCTTTAGTCACAGAATGGGATGCCAGTGCCACAAAAACCAGAGAGCATGCACAGCAAAAGTGTCTTTATCAGGCCTGATTTCTATGAGAATAAGTGCAAATGTTTATTATGCTATTAAATAGAGGCTGCTTTAGTCACAGAATGGGATGCCAGTGCCACAAAAACCAGAGAGCATGCACAGCAAAAGTGTCTTTATCAGGCCTGATTTCTATGAGAATAAGTGCAAATGTTTATTATGCTATTAAATAGAGGCTGCTTTAGTCACAGAATGGGATGCCAGTGCCACAAAAACCAGAGAGCATGCACAGCAAAAGTGTCTTTATCAGGCCTGATTTCTATGAGAATAAGTGCAAATGTTTATTGTGCTATTAAATAGAGGCTGCTTTAGTCACAGAATGGGATGCCAGTGCCACAAAAACCAGAGAGCATGCACAGCAAAAGTGTCTTTATCAGGCCTGATTTCTATGAGAATAAGTGCAAATGTTTATTATGCTATTAAATAGAGGCTGCTTTAGTCACAGAATGGGATGCCAGTGCCACAAAAACCAGAGAGCATGCACAGCAAAAGTGTCTTTATCAGGCCTGATTTCTATGAGAATAAGTGCAAATGTTTATTGTGCTATTAAATAGAGGCTGCTTTAGTCACAGAATGGGATGCCAGTGCCACAAAAACCAGAGAGCATGCACAGCAAAAGTGTCTTTATCAGGCCTGATTTCTATGAGAATAAGTGCAAATGTTTATTATGCTATTAAATAGAGGCTGCTTTAGTCACAGAATGGGATGCCAGTGCCACAAAAACCAGAGAGCATGCACAGCAAAAGTGTCTTTATCAGGCCTGATTTCTATGAGAATAAGTGCAAATGTTTATTATGCTATTAAATAGAGGCTGCTTTAGTCACAGAATGGGATGCCAGTGCCACAAAAACCAGAGAGCATGCACAGCAAAAGTGTCTTTATCAGGCCTGATTTCTATGAGAATAAGTGCAAATGTTTATTATGCTATTAAATAGAGGCTGCTTTAGTCACAGAATGGGATGCCAGTGCCACAAAAACCAGAGAGCATGCACAGCAAAAGTGTCTTTATCAGGCCTGATTTCTATGAGAATAAGTGCAAATGTTTATTGTGCTATTAAATAGAGGCTGCTTTAGTCACAGAATGGGATGCCAGTGCCACAAAAACCAGAGAGCATGCACAGCAAAAGTGTCTTTATCAGGCCTGATTTCTATGAGAATAAGTGCAAATGTTTATTGTGCTATTAAATAGAGGCTGCTTTAGTCACAGAATGGGATGCCAGTGCCACAAAAACCAGAGAGCATGCACAGCAAAAGTGTCTTTATCAGGCCTGATTTCTATGAGAATAAGTGCAAATGTTTATTATGCTATTAAATAGAGGCTGCTTTAGTCACAGAATGGGATGCCAGTGCCACAAAAACCAGAGAGCATGCACAGCAAAAGTGTCTTTATCAGGCCTGATTTCTATGAGAATAAGTGCAAATGTTTATTGTGCTATTAAATAGAGGCTGCTTTAGTCACAGAATGGGATGCCAGTGCCACAAAAACCAGAGAGCATGCACAGCAAGAGTGTCTTTATCAGGCCTGATTTCTATGAGAATAAGTGCAAATGTTTATTATGCTATTAAATAGAGGCTGCTTTAGTCACAGAATGGGATGCCAGTGCCACAAAAACCAGAGAGCATGCACAGCAAAAGTGTCTTTATCAGGCCTGATTTCTATGAGAATAAGTGCAAATGTTTATTGTGCTATTAAATAGAGGCTGCTTTAGTCACAGAATGGGATGCCAGTGCCACAAAAACCAGAGAGCATGCACAGCAAAAGTGTCTTTATCAGGCCTGATTTCTATGAGAATAAGTGCAAATGTTTATTATGCTATTAAATAGAGGCTGCTTTAGTCACAGAATGGGATGCCAGTGCCACAAAAACCAGAGAGCATGCACAGCAAAAGTGTCTTTATCAGGCCTGATTTCTATGAGAATAAGTGCAAATGTTTATTATGCTATTAAATAGAGGCTGCTTTAGTCACAGAATGGGATGCCAGTGCCACAAAAACCAGAGAGCATGCACAGCAAAAGTGTCTTTATCAGGCCTGATTTCTATGAGAATAAGTGCAAATGTTTATTATGCTATTAAATAGAGGCTGCTTTAGTCACAGAATGGGATGCCAGTGCCACCAAAACCAGAGAGCATGCACAGCAAAAGTGTCTTTATCAGGCCTGATTTCTATGAGAATAAGTGCAAATGTTTATTATGCTATTAAATAGAGGCTGCTTTAGTCACAGAATGGGATGCCAGTGCCACAAAAACCAGAGAGCATGCACAGCAAAAGTGTCTTTATCAGGCCTGATTTCTATGAGAATAAGTGCAAATGTTTATTGTGCTATTAAATAGAGGCTGCTTTAGTCACAGAATGGGATGCCAGTGCCACAAAAACCAGAGAGCATGCACAGCAAAAGTGTCTTTATCAGGCCTGATTTCTATGAGAATAAGTGCAAATGTTTATTATGCTATTAAATAGAGGCTGCTTTAGTCACAGAATGGGATGCCAGTGCCACAAAAACCAGAGAGCATGCACAGCAAAAGTGTCTTTATCAGGCCTGATTTCTATGAGAATAAGTGCAAATGTTTATTATGCTATTAAATAGAGGCTGCTTTAGTCACAGAATGGGATGCCAGTGCCACAAAAACCAGAGAGCATGCACAGCAAAAGTGTCTTTATCAGGCCTGATTTCTATGAGAATAAGTGCAAATGTTTATTATGCTATTAAATAGAGGCTGCTTTAGTCACAGAATGGGATGCCAGTGCCACAAAAACCAGAGAGCATGCACAGCAAAAGTGTCTTTATCAGGCCTGATTTCTATGAGAATAAGTGCAAATGTTTATTATGCTATTAAATAGAGGCTGCTTTAGTCACAGAATGGGATGCCAGTGCCACAAAAACCAGAGAGCATGCACAGCAAAAGTGTCTTTATCAGGCCTGATTTCTATGAGAATAAGTGCAAATGTTTATTGTGCTATTAAATAGAGGCTGCTTTAGTCACAGAATGGGATGCCAGTGCCACAAAAACCAGAGAGCATGCACAGCAAAAGTGTCTTTATCAGGCCTGATTTCTATGAGAATAAGTGCAAATGTTTATTATGCTATTAAATAGAGGCTGCTTTAGTCACAGAATGGGATGCCAGTGCCACAAAAACCAGAGAGCATGCACAGCAAAAGTGTCTTTATCAGGCCTGATTTCTATGAGAATAAGTGCAAATGTTTATTGTGCTATTAAATAGAGGCTGCTTTAGTCACAGAATGGGATGCCAGTGCCACAAAAACCAGAGAGCATGCACAGCAAAAGTGTCTTTATCAGGCCTGATTTCTATGAGAATAAGTGCAAATGTTTATTATGCTATTAAATAGAGGCTGCTTTAGTCACAGAATGGGATGCCAGTGCCACAAAAACCAGAGAGCATGCACAGCAAAAGTGTCTTTATCAGGCCTGATTTCTATGAGAATAAGTGCAAATGTTTATTGTGCTATTAAATAGAGGCTGCTTTAGTCACAGAATGGGATGCCAGTGCCACAAAAACCAGAGAGCATGCACAGCAAAAGTGTCTTTATCAGGCCTGATTTCTATGAGAATAAGTGCAAATGTTTATTATGCTATTAAATAGAGGCTGCTTTAGTCACAGAATGGGATGCCAGTGCCACAAAAACCAGAGAGCATGCACAGCAAAAGTGTCTTTATCAGGCCTGATTTCTATGAGAATAAGTGCAAATGTTTATTATGCTATTAAATAGAGGCTGCTTTAGTCACAGAATGGGATGCCAGTGCCACAAAAACCAGAGAGCATGCACAGCAAAAGTGTCTTTATCAGGCCTGATTTCTATGAGAATAAGTGCAAATGTTTATTATGCTATTAAATAGAGGCTGCTTTAGTCACAGAATGGGATGCCAGTGCCACAAAAACCAGAGAGCATGCACAGCAAAAGTGTCTTTATCAGGCCTGATTTCTATGAGAATAAGTGCAAATGTTTATTATGCTATTAAATAGAGGCTGCTTTAGTCACAGAATGGGATGCCAGTGCCACAAAAACCAGAGAGCATGCACAGCAAAAGTGTCTTTATCAGGCCTGATTTCTATGAGAATAAGTGCAAATGTTTATTATGCTATTAAATAGAGGCTGCTTTAGTCACAGAATGGGATGCCAGTGCCACAAAAACCAGAGAGCATGCACAGCAAAAGTGTCTTTATCAGGCCTGATTTCTATGAGAATAAGTGCAAATGTTTATTATGCTATTAAATAGAGGCTGCTTTAGTCACAGAATGGGATGCCAGTGCCACAAAAACCAGAGAGCATGCACAGCAAAAGTGTCTTTATCAGGCCTGATTTCTATGAGAATAAGTGCAAATGTTTATTATGCTATTAAATAGAGGCTGCTTTAGTCACAGAATGGGATGCCTCACAGCAGACTTAAGATCAGTTCAGTATATATGCACAGTTAGTTACTATAAGCAGCCTGAAAACGCTAACAAAGGCTGGATGAAAAAAAAAAAATCTCCCTGTCAGCCAGCTCCGTTTTTCCTACCTTTCCCTGGCTTTCTGTCTGTCTCCTGTCTGTCTCCTGCCTGTCTCCTGCCTGTCTCCAGCCTGTCCCTGTCTGTCCCTGTCTCCAGCCTGTCTCCAGCCTGTCTAACTGCCTCAGCTACACAGCGTTCTGTCTGTCTGTCACGAATGCAATAGAGAAATGAGGAAAAGCAAGATGGCCGCCGTTAAATACCGCTGTGTGACGTCACCGGGCTTGCTGGCTGCTGATAGGCTGCATGTGACTGCCCCAGCTTGCACTGGCGCGGGATACATGTCCAGACATGTCCCGCCCGCCATCTTAGAATGCCTGTAATGTAAATGAATGGATGTTAAAGGAAAACTTCGAGTGATCGAATCGCGGGGAAATTCGGATTCGATCCGAATCGAATTTTTCCTGAAATTCGGATCGAATCCGGGTTCGTCCGGATCGATTCGCTCATCCCTAATGATTACACATGCATAGCGCACGGGTTCACATATTTTTACAGACAATGTTTTTGTATAGGCCCATGTGTTCCAAATTATTCCCTACAAATGAAAATATTTCAATATGGATGGTGTAGAATGTTTCCCACCCATTGATTCAAGGGGATCAGAAGCAGCAGCACACACTGCAGTAGTCAGGCACCTAAGAACATGCTAAAGCTTCTGGACAACTATCGGACAAAGACCAAATCTTAAAGGAGTGACTCTGGGCAAGGGTTTTTTTTTGTCCCAGGCAGGATATATAGGTCCACTGTGAGCATAGCCAGGGAGGGTGTAGGGCTGCTCTAAATCAGCAACATTTCCCTACTGCTTACCTAAAGAGGAACATCAGACCTTTTTTGATGTTCCTCTCTAAACACCCCACCCCCCTCCCTTAATGCATTTTGGATGTTGGCGTCATCTAAAACGCCGACATCCGGCAGTATTCCTGGCCCCTTTCCACCCCTCCCCCTGCAGCCATCCCAGAGTGAAGGCTGCAGGCTTGGCCGTCTTACCTGTAGCCATCCTCTCTTCAAATGTCCCGGGCTGCTCCTCAGATCTCGCACTGTACTACGCTGACTGTCATTGGAGCCTATGCAATGACACTGCACACGCGCAAGATCTGAGGGGCGGCACAGTGCATATCGGGATTCCAAGATGGCGCTGCCCTACGGAGGATGGATGGGGTTAAAATGAACTTTTCTATATCGGAGGGGCAGAGGGGCCGGGCAAGCCAGGTCTGGAGAGTTTTTACTAACTCCCCATGACCTGTAATGTTCCTCTTTATATCTCCTCTCCCGATTCTCATAAGTGCATGAGTCTTTAGAAACAACAATTCCAACATCCTAAGGTGCTTCTCCAGGTTGCCAAGTTATCAGACAAAAGGCAAAAGAACCCACACCACTGGTCTATGTGGAACACATACAGTTTTTGTCAGACTGTGGCGGATTATCCCGCTGTTGTCCCGCACTTTGGTGTACGGTTCGGGGCAACAGTTGTGATAAGTAGCGGGGGAGGGATAAAAAAATCCTTTTTACTTCTGTGTGTATGTTCTTTTTTTTACATTTAACTATTAGTGAACTGCTAAGGGGTCCTTGAGACCCCTATACCAGTTCACAGGAACAGGAGGGGCTGGTAAGTCATCTGCAAGCAAGCAGGTGAATTGCCATAGAGTAGGGTTCCCCCTCCTGGAGAGGGGGACCCGGTCCATTTTGTTCTATTTTTAAGGGTTAAACCCTTAAAAATAAAAAAATGACTTAGCTCGCTCATCTCTACTCCTGATGTCTCAGATCACTCACTTGCTCCAACTGTATGTTACATAGTTACATAGTTAATACGGTTAAAAAATGACATATGTCCATCAAGTTCAACCAAGGGTGTTGGGGTAGGGGGAAGGGGGGGTAGGGGGATGTTCATGGAAGTAGAATTCTTGTACATAGCACCCCTCGTGTTCTGTGAAAGAGAGATCATCGGCTCTGTAAAAAGCATTTGGTGTAAATCCAGATTACCGTAATATGCGCTCAGTCTCCAGGAGCTGCAGTAAATATGGGAAAGGCTCCATGGCCAGTTGAACACAAATTGGCAGGAGCAACACGGCCGAGTCAGAGGGGACTTTGGATTTAACTAGTTCAGCTGGGATGAATGGCCTCCATCACACATCACACAGCTGTTCACACATTCAAGGTAGAGATCTGCCGCAATGAAGGGACTTTTCCTGGTTTTATTGCAATCTATAGAAACACTGGACCTCCAGATTAATTAAGCCCATAATTTCATAAGCGTGGTGCTATCAGAAATAGATAATTATGACATAAGCAGCGGTGTCAACGTCAGGTCACTTATGAATACTGTTAATCCGCTAGGCTTGTCAGTTGTAATCCTGCGATTTAAGAGGTTAAAAAGCCTTGGGATATTCTAGAACTCTTGATTCTTCCCATTAAACATCAACTTGCAACTGATGCTACAAGAAATCTGTTCATATTTTATAGGACATCGGCAGCCAGCTCTGCTTCTTTCATTCTGATGAAACATTTAATTTACCTTGTAATCGCGACAGTACATGGGAAACCATAAAATGTCCATGTGATTAGATCACAGCTCCAATGGGATAAACTAGTTAAATAATTGGGCAGGATCCCAAAGAAGAATACCATCTAGTAATAAAAGTGGACCTGGAGTCAAAACAGACCATTATTTCCCCCACCCCCAGGCATTTGGAATAGTCACCCCCTACAAACCCTCTAGAAAGCCTAAACATTGGGCCGAATACTAACATTTCTGTGCCACATAAGTCAAATCCACATTCACTACCCATCCAGTGAAAAACAAGGTTTACTGAGCGTGTGTGTACATGTTGTGCATGATGCTTTGCAAATCTATTGACCACCAATAATCATACACATGTGGTACTGGAACTTCTTATGTTGATTTATTTATCAAAAATATAGAGGGTTAGATGAACCAGAGAGGTATCAGTGGCACAGGAAACCAATATTTTGCCACCATTTTGCCTGCTTATCCTAATACAGACATGTATTTGGCTGTTCACCTGAAAACTAAAGAATTACAATGGGATCATAAAATCATTTCAGCTATAGTTCTTCTCTTAGTGCCAGGCTTGTAATCACTGGAGGATCTATTTCTATTTGAAATCCCTGCCATTTGGACATAGTCTGAAGAAGTGTCTGAAAAAAAATGTACAGTAAAGTAACACAGTAAAAGCAAAAGCAAGGAAAATCCTTTCCGACTCCATCCATCTACTCCCATTATATCTGGACAACGTTTCAGGCTTCTGTACTGTAGGACTAAGGGAGTTGGCCATCACAGACCAATAGGCCTATTAAAGAGGAACATCAGGGCAGGTTAAAACCTCCCCCAAGCCTCACGGATCTCTGGTTTTACCTTAGGGCATTATTTACTCACCTTGCCAGGGGATCCTTTTTCCAGGTCTCTCGGTTTCCAGGCGACTTTCCGATGGGCAGCGCCATCTTGCATCCCATGAGGCACTGCACGTGGCCCCGATCTCGCACCTGGGGCCACCCGAATTCCCATGAGACTTGCTGAGCTGCGAGATTGCTGTGGGACATTGACAAGCAAGGCTAAAGCCAGCGGATGGCGGGGTGAGGATCAGGCCCTGAAGCATCCAAAGGGTAGGGACCAATGCGAGGGGAGATCCGACCCTTTTTATTTTTGGTCTGATGTTCCATTTTAAGTTGATTATGTAGTGCATGTAGATATAGGCAGGTGTTACCTTGTTTGAATACTTGTCATCTATCTATTTAGATATAATTCTGTGAATTGTTATTATGTATATAATTTTTATAGTGATACTTGATCTTGATCGTCTAGATTTGCAATTGATGTGTCTGAGGAATACCACCATAATGTGCTGTGACTTTTAGATTTTGGGTGGTCACTGGTCAACAGTATGCGTCTCTTGTTCTTTGTTTTTGTCAGTGACCTTGTTAACTGTTCCCAGCTCCTGGTCAGTCCCTGTTTCCCCCGTCTCTGTTAATGACAGCTATCCTGTTTTTGGCACCCATTGCCTTTAGCTTAGCCTTCCCTGAGTTTGTCCTTGGCGTTTCCCAGCCCTCCTACAGGACATCCCTGTGCGCCCAATTTGACTGGTACTAGTCATGTATAGTTACACCACTGTAATTGCAAACTGGTCTTAACATTTAGTTGTATTCATCGTTTTTGCTATTTGATAGCAGTAGTAATTTATTGTTTGGCTTCAATGTGACAATGATATTATGGCCTACACATAAACTGGTGGGTCATTTACTACATCTCTAAATATAAATATAAAGTAAGAGGCACAAGCCATTGTCACTGCCACAGCAGCAGTAATTTGTATTAGTGTAACAGGACGTCATATCTGATATGTTTACGCCATTAAATAATAAAAGAATATATTAGAAGCACAAGTGGAAAATTAACCCTGTAACATGAGACATGTGGGAACTACAAGGCATTCCTTTACATGGGACTGCAATCCGAGCTTTAAGAGAGAGGCTTTAATTGCTCTGAAATCTTTTGGACTCATTCTACATGAAGATAAACAAGCGATAGCTATAATCCGAACAGTTACAGGACTGTCACCTTGGCACACCAGATGCAGTGGGATGGGAATATGAGATCATCACTGGAAGCTTTCACCTTGTTTAGTTCTAGTTTAAAAAACATCCAAATCATTTGCCCTTTGGTGTATGATAGCTCACCATTAATACATTTTATTCTATAATGTTGAGGTTTAACTGGAGAGACCTCTATGTTCAAGTTCCTACATTTGTGTACCACCTGAGTTCATTACAACTTGCAGCTTATCTTTAGGGGACTACAGATAGGGATAAACTGTTTAGAGCAAGCATGGAATCTGAGACTGTCTACTCAATATATTGCATTTGAAAATCATCTGTGTGTAAAAAAGTGAAAAAACTCTCTAAACTGCTATCTCATGTGTTGGTAAAGGTCAGCATAGCTGTCTTCCAAGCAGTTGACCTAAGTCACTCATCAGGAGTTGTGCCAGTAGACTCTCTGATACACCACTTTCACTGGGCCAAACCTTCCAAGGAGATCGTAGATCTGCTTTAAAAAGATTATACTATTTCTTTTTTGTCTAAACAAATGTATGACAAAAAAGCATTACATGTCCAAAAAAAGACAGGCTGTCCATTTGGTAACAAAATGTAAATGTATCATAAACTAATGGGCAGTAGGGCCCAAATCACTCTTCATTTGAAGTAAGATAATACCTGGCTCATCATACGCATATTATAGACCATAATCTGTATCTAGTGTTCACTTATTACACATTGTTGTTAACTACCTGTAAGTGCTAACAAATGTTATGTCAAGTTGCTACAATTGTTTACCACAAATGACAAGGGTCACTCATCAGGAGTTGTGTCAGTAGAGTCTGTAATACACCACTTTCCCTGGGCCAAACCTTCCAAGGAGATCATAGATATGCTTTAAAAAGATTATACAATTTTTTTTGTCTAAACGAATGACAAAAAAGCATGTCCAAAAAAAGACAGGCAGTCAATTCGGTAAAAAAAGTTAATCTATCGTAAACCAACGGGCAGTAGGGCCCAAATCACTCTTCATTTTAAATAATGAAAATCTATCATAAACCAATGGCCAGTAGGGCCCAAATCACTCTTCATTTTAAATAAGATAATACCGGGCTCTTCATACACATAATATAGGCCATAATCTGTATCGAGTGTTAACTTATTACACATTGTTGTTAACTACCTGAAAGTGCTAACTAATGTTTTAGATGAAGGTCTGTGGGTGGTAAAAACAAAAGAGAGTTATGAAACCATTTGGCAGCAACCTGCTTTGTCTTATGACTAAGCAGCTGCCTATGTCCTGTTACCGTTATGTCTTAGCTAACTGCTACATTTATCTTTTTTTGCTTTAAAATTCCAATTTTCGTCTCTGTTTATCTATTTCATCTATTTCTATCTATTTCTTATATCTAATCACCATACTTCTTTAGTAATACGTATACAAGAATATGTATTTTTTGTTAACTAGTCAAAAGCTCGAAATAATGTTTTTGAAGATTCTTTTTGGGTGGTAAAAAGCAAACGGAGCTATAAAAGCATCTGACATAACATCTTACGTTGTCTTGTGACTAAGTAGCAGCCTGTGAAGTGTCACTGCTATGTTTTAGCCTAATGCTACTTCTATCTTTTATCCTTTTTAATTAGAAGGCAAATTCTCAGACTGCCAGACCTAATCCTTACACAGTGGAACAAAGCTCGGCAAAGTCTTTGAACAGTGTTCAACCGGGCAGCACAAACCCTAGTAACTGTTGGCAGTAGAGGCTTGCTCTATATGCCTCATCTTAACTATTCTCTTGCAACTCCAACTGATGCTCCCTGCCTCCAAAAGCCCTATCTGTTGTTCTTCTGCTTAGAAATAAAAGACAAAGGATGGAACAATGTGGGAAACCTAGAGGATTGGCTAGGTGGGATGTGGCGAGTTACTGGTGGATAGGGGAAAAGTAAATGAAGTTTCACAGGAATGGACACAGTGGGGAGAATTGGATCACCAGATTATGTCTTTAGGATCAAGAAATTTCTTTATCCCTCCTCTAAATCTTCTCATGGACAATACAACTTTTAAACAATTGTTGCATTTCCAATTACTGGCGAAGTGTTCAAACAAATGCCTAAGATCTCTTTACACGATAAGTCTTCATGGTAAATATGCACCATTAGAATTAAAACATTGATCCCCAACAACAAACGCTCTCTTCTTAGAGTTTAACATTCATCTCTATGACACAATGTCACCCCCTTAATCACTTACAAGTGACCCTTATTTTTTATATTCATGATTTATTTAGCTATCAGATATCACTGAGCAGAGTAAATATTGAGTGTACAACAATACAAAAAACCTTTTTCTCTGATTTTCTGATTTCAGAATTTTCTGATTCAATAATTTTTAATGAAAAATGACCAGCAGAATCATACAGAGTATTAATTTTACATTTTACTTATACTTTATGGCATTTCAATTTTTTTATTTGGTGGCTCCAATATTAGGGATACTTTCCTTTTATATATGAGGACTGTGACTGAGAAGTTCAAAGTATATTTTGCATTTAGCCTAGGCCTAATACATAAACATAAGACACTGTACTCATATGCACCCCCAGCAACCTTTACAAGACACAGTACTCATATGCACCCCCAGCAACATTTACAAGACACAGTACTCATATTCACCCCCAGCAACCTTTACAAGACACAGTACTCATATTCACCCCCAGCAACCTTTACAAGACACAGTACTCATATGCACCCCTAGCAACCTTTACAAGACACAATACTCATATGCACCCCAAGCAACCTTTACAAGACACACTACTCATATGCACCCCCAGCAAACTTTACAAGACACAATACACATAAGCACCCCAGCAACCTTTACAAGACACAGTACTCATATGCCCCCCCCCCAGCAACCTTTACAAGACAGAGTACTCATATGCACCCCAAGCAACCTTTACAAGACACAGTACTCATATGCACCCCCAGCAACCTTTACAAGACACAGTACTCATATGCACCCCCAGCAACCTTTACAAGACACAATACTCATATGCACCCCCAGCAACCTTTACAAGACAGAGTACTCATATGCACCCCCAGCAACCTCTACAAGACACAGTACTCATATGCACCCCAGCAACCTTTACAAGACACAGTACTCATATGCACCCCCAGCAACCTTTACAAGACACAGTACTCATATGCACCCCCAGCAACCTTTACAAGACACAGTACTCATATGCACCCCAGCAACCTTTACAAGACACAGTACTCATATGCACCCCCAGCAACCTTTACAAGACACAGTACTCATATGCATCCCCAGCAACCTTTACAAGACACGGTACTCATATGCACCCCAGCAACCTTTACAAGACACAGTACTCATATGCACCCCCAGCAACCTTTACAAGACACAGTACTCATATGCACCCCAGCAACCTTTACAAGACACAGTACTCATATGCACCCCAGCAACCTTTACAAGACACAGTACTCATATGCACCCCCAGCAACCTTTACAAGACACAGTACTCATATGCACCCCCAGCAACCTTTACAAGACACAGTACTCATATGCACCCCCAGCAACCTTTACAAGACACAGTACTCATATGCACCCCAGCAACCTTTACAAGACACAGTACTCATATGCACCCCCAGCAACCTTTACAAGACACAGTACTCATATGCCCCCCCAGCAACCTTTACAGGACACAATACTCATATGCACCCCAGCAACCTTTACAAGACACAGTACTCATATGCACCCTCAGCAACCTTTACAAGACACAGTATTCATATGCCCCCCCAGCAACCTTTACAGGACACAATACTCATATGCACCCCAGCAACCTTTACAAGACACAGTACTCATATGCACCCCCAGCAACCTTTACAAGACACAGTAATCATATGCACCCCCAGCAACCTTTACTAGACACAGTACTCATATGCACCCCAAGCAACCTTTACAAGACACAGTACTCATATGCGCCCCCAGCAACCTTTACAAGAGACAGTACTCATATGCACCCCCAGCAACCTTTACAAGACACAGTACTCATATGCACCCCCAGCAACCTTTACAAGACACAGTACTCATATGCACCCCAGCAACCTTTACAAGACACAGTACTCATATGCACCCTCAGCAACCTTTACAAGACACAGTACTCATATGCCCCCCCAGCAACCTTTACAGGACACAATACTCATATGCACCCCAGCAACCTTTACAAGACACAGTACTCATATGCACCCCCAGCAACCTTTACAAGACACAGTAATCATATGCACCCCCAGCAACCTTTACAAGACACAGTACTCATATGCACCCCAAGCAACCTTTACAAGACACAGTACTCATATGCACCCCCAGCAACCTTTACAAGACACAGTACTCATATGCACCCCCAGCAACCTTTACAAGACACAGTACTCATATGCACCCCCAGCAACCTTTACAAGACACAGTACTCATATGCACCCCAGCAACCTTTACAAGACACAGTACTCATATGCACCCCAAGCAACCTTTACAAGACACAGTACTCATATGCACCCCAGCAACCTTTACAAGACACAGTACTCATATGCACCCCCAGCAACCTTTACAAGACACAGTACTCATATGCACCCCCAGCAACCTTTACAAGACACAGTACTCATATGCACCCCCAGCAACCTTTACAAGACACAGTATCATATGCACCCCAAGCAACCTTTACAAGACACAGTACTCATATGCACCCCCCAGCAACCTTTACAAGACACAGCACTCATATGCACCCCAAGCAACCTTTACAAGACACAGTACTCATATGCACCCCAAGCAACCTTTACAAGACACAGTACTCATATGCACCCCCAGCAACCTTTACAAGACACAGTACTCATATGCACCCCCAGCAACCTGTACAAGACACAGTATCATATGCAGTAATGATGCTTCCAGCTGAGAACACTGCCTGTAACCATTTAGTTACTGTACTCTTATTGTAAGTTTAATTACAGCAGAAGGGGCTAAATCTGTCGCCTGGGTCTTATCAGTTATTTACAAACTAGAGTGAGGAATTGGTCTGAAAATCAGGAGGAAAGAAGGAGATTTTTTTACATTTTGTAAAAAAATAGCCAAAGAAATAATTAAACAATCATTTTATTAAACCACTGAACCACGGACAATTAAAACAATTAAAAACTGCTGCTAGCCCCACTTCACAGCTACTCCTCAAGATGGCCCACATCACAATGTATGGTAATATATGACAACTGTGCACACTAATTAAATTAATAAAGGCCAGTCCACCCCTATATACACTCTATATATAAAAAAGATATATAATAAATATATTTCTAGGAATTCTAGCAAAAATACTAAGACCTATTTATATGCCAAAAACAGTGTATAACCAGGAACAGATCTTTCCGACTATGCACAGAGCCGGGCCTATAGGTGGCAGCACATGGGCAACACCCAGAGGGGCAGGAATAAGAATAGAAACTATAGTACACTAAGCCAAAGCCACCCTCCTGGTTCTCAGAACTCCTCTCGTAGTGATGCACGCCATTTTTTATCCTCGGGCAGTGAGCTGGATGAAGAACCAGGAGGGGGGCAGATGGCGACCGAAGAACCCTCAGGAGCAGGGACCGTTGGGGTTACAAATGCCTAGCGAGATCCAGTCGCCCAAGTCGAACCCCCTCCAAGTAGTGAATATTTCGGAACATATTTTGACCACGTCAGAATTATCAGTATTATCCCGTGGCCTATCCTTTGCGCCGACAAAAGCTATAGATAAGTTCTCCTTCATCAAAGATGTATATCTGTTTTGCAGAAAAATAGTACTTAGGAAACATTTTGCCACATCGAGACTGAGGGAGAGTGCGGTGACTTTGGGCCCGGAAGATCGAGAAGCACTACTTCAACTTCAATCACTCTTACATGAACAAGATCCGGCTACGCCTGTGGACACAGGCCTGGGAAGGTGTAACAGTGGACTCAGACCCCCTCTACCTTCTGTCCCCCCTTTGGGGTCCTCACCACCTGTGCAGTTCTTTTTTGACCAGGTGGTAAGAGAAACCCTCAAGCTGGCTCCGAATTACGGTAACATTAACCTCACTAAAGAGGAACAAAAGGCCTTAAGGGATCTAAGCCTTAATCAGGCTATCACAATCAAGGAAGCAGACAAAGGGGGCAATGTGGTGGTTTGGGCCACCTCGGATTACATTCAGGAGGTGAATCGCCAATTGAGAGATTCCCGGAATTATTTGAAACTTTTGAATAATCCAAGCAAGGAATATAAGGCAGAATTAGACTCACTTCTGGCGACTGCCAGGGATGAGGGAGCGAGAGACACACAGGAATGGAAATACTTGATGGTAGCACATCCAGTATTACCTACGTTTTAAGTACTACCAAAAATTCATAAGAATCTATCCTCCCCCTCCTGGCCGCCCCATTGTATCAGGAATTGGTAGTTTGTTGGAACCCACTTGTACATTTGTTGACTTGTTCCTCCAACCCCATGTCATCAGTCTCAATTCATACGTTCGAGACACAGGGGACGTTTTGCTAAAAATTGGAGAATGTTCAGTTACCCCCAGAGACTTTTTTAGTGACATGTGATGTCGAATCACTGTACCCTATTATCCCCCACCACCTAGCCATTTCTTCAGCCCGTTTTTTTCTCAATAAGGAATCTAAGGACAGAGCATCACTACAGCTATTTGTCCTGTCCTTACTAGAATTTGTCCTGGATCATAACATCTTTACATTTAACAGACAATTTTTTAAACAAATTTCGGGTGTAGCAATGGGGGCCAGGTGCGCCCTGTCAGTGGCAAATCTTTTTCTGGGGTGGTGAGAGGAATGTGTTGTCTTTTCTAAACATGAGCGGTACCACCCCTCGATTTTGGGGTGGTACTGCTATATTGATGACATTTTAATTCTCTGGCAGGGCTCGGAAGAACATTGTGAGGAGTTTCTGGATACCCTTAACAACAATAACATCAACATTAGACTGACCTACAGTATTTCCCCGAAAGAGGTAAACTTTTTAGATCTAACTGTTACTTTGGAACAAGATGGAAGTATAGGGACAAGACTTTTCAGAAAGACCACATCTGTGAACAGCTTCCTTGATTATCGGAGTGCACAGACTTGACACTTGAAAAATGGAATACCCACTGGACAGTTCCTGCGAGCATGCAGGAATTGTACTACGGTGACAGATTTTGAGAAACAGGCATTTGATCTCACTTGTAGATTCCAAGCCCGGGGTTATCCTCATGGAGTGGTGAAACGGGCCTATCAAAGGGCTAGAAATGTGGAGAGATTGCAAATTCTCCGAAAGAAAAATAAGGTAACTGGGACGGGGGATGATGGCGCACAAACAGTTCAATTAATAGCAGTTTGCCATAAACAATGGCGGGAGGTGAGGGACATCATTACCTCCCATTGGGACATTCTAAGTTCCGATTCCACGTTGTCCACCATAGTAGGACCAAGGGTACATATGTCGGCTAGACGTGCTCACAATCTCAGGGACAAATTGTGCAGGAGTCATTTTAAACCCCCTAAAACATGGCTATCTAGGATGTGAGCAATGGATGCGCATCTTGTGGCAACTGCTCCATATGCAGATATGTAGATAAAACCAGCACTGTCATCAATACCCAAACAGGGCAGCAATTTAAGATCTCTTGTTTTATAAATTGCAGAACTCGGTCGGTAATCTACCAGTTAAGATATGGATGTCCAAAGGCCTATGTGGGTGAAACCCAGAATGCCCTAAGGATTAGAATACAGGCGCATATATCCAACATTCGGTTGGCAAAACGAGACCACGAAACTGGTAAGTTGATTTCACCTGTGGCCCGACATTTCCTAGAAGTACATGGAGGGGACTTCTCTACACTCCGAGTGGTAGGGATAGAAAAAGTCAGCCTGGGTCCTCGAGGTGGCAACCTAAAAAAACTGCTGCTCCAAAAAGAACTCCGATGGATGTTTCAACTAGGAACCAGGTCACCACAGGGTTTGAACGAGGAATGGTCCTTTTCACCCTTTTTGGGTTAATTTGAGTGCCCTTTATCAAACCCGTTCAGTTGTGGGTGTCCCTAGCCTACGGCCACGCAGGGATGGTAGGGTCCGCCCCTTGGTTTGTTTGTTTTTTAAGTAGGAGAAATCGACATGGGCCGTCCTTGTTGGGTCACGTGGTTATATGGCATCTTCATTGGATGCCACGGATTTGGTGTACTATTTGTGGGGTTGTGCACGTTTCACGGTTGGCCTGAATGCGGTATCCAGGTGTGGCGGTTCTAGCCTATTGGTATCGCTTAGGGCCTCCTAATATTTTGTAGTATTTTTCTTCTATTTTATTTCACTTTATTTTAGCTTATTACATTCCGTGTTTGGAAATATAATTTTTTGGTTTGACTCGGTTCACTGTTTAGTTTCAAAAATATGTATGATGGCGAATTCACTTCACTTTTGTCTCATAGATATATGGCTGGTCCCTCCTCCTTCCTTCCTCTCTTTTCCCTGCCTTCGATCATTCGGGATGCCCCTGACCTGCTGGTGTACCTGTCGGAAAGAGAAACCATTCGGATAATTGGGATAATAATGATTACATATGACCAACAGAAGATGGCACAGACGATCCATGGTTTTGGAATGGAGCTGCAACTTTGGGGCCCTGTATGTCCCCTGTTTCACTTTTCACTTTTTACTCGGTCTTCCTTTGCTTTTTTTGGTTTTTGTGGATTTTTGTACACCTGCATAGTTCCAAAAAATTCAGATAAACTTGATATTTCTTGTAATATTGTCATGCAATTGATCTGTACTGATGAGCCAGCAGAAGCCATACAGGGACTGATATATCCCTGTATGCTTGCAATTAGGAGTTCCGCCCTACTTGCTGAATATGACATGGCTTCCCATATAGGATAGAGGCTGTTATACAGTTACAGCTTTTCCCTGAGTTTTATGTCAATGAGTTTGATTTATTTAGTACTGATGGTTTCTAATATTGAATTATCTAATGTAATACGTGCCGCGATATTAATATGCTTGGAGGGTCACCCCGTGTCTCCCGTGTCCCCCCGTCTGGAAGGGCTGC
Source organism: Gastrophryne carolinensis (assembly GCA_027917425.1). NCBI lineage: Eukaryota > Metazoa > Chordata > Amphibia > Anura > Microhylidae > Gastrophryne > Gastrophryne carolinensis. The sequence continues at coordinate 71,531,760 of CM051244.1, forward strand.
CCCGTGTGCATTCGGGTGGCGCCTTTGCCCCGGTGCTCAACTCGCCTCTCCTCACGCTCTCCCCCCTCTCTCCCCCCGTGCGATGTGCGTCGCCTGTCGGCCGGCCCCGCTGCTCCTTACTGGGCGCCTGGTGGGGAGAGGCGGGGCTGGCTGAAGGGTGACGCATGCTGCGTGGCAGCGTGCTGCTGGGCGGGGTGGGGTGGGAGTGTTTCTGTGTGGGGGGGCGGGTGCAGGGCGGTCTGATGGCCGGCGAGCGTCCGCGGACGCTGCTGACGCCTTCCATTGCATCACCGCGCCCGCTCACTGGGATTGTTAGCGGCTGGCGCATCCTTGCTGGGTCGCCGCTGCACTGTCAGCGCCAGGACGCCCTGGTCGCGCGCGCGTTTTTGCGTGTGCGGCGCAGCACCGAGGGCACATGGGCAGGGGTGAGTATAAGAGGGTGACCTGCCCGATACCAGGTCCCTTCACCCGAGCAAGAAGCAGCTTGGAATGCCACGAAGCACAGGTGGTTTTGACCTGCTGCTGACCCTAGAGCCTCCTCCCCCACGTGCTGCTATCATCATCACCATTGATGCGGTTGGGTAATGATCATTTAAGCTGCTATATTTGTTTACTTTGTTATTCATGCACTGTTCACTTTATTGTATAACATTGATTGTTTTGTTAGCATCCTGTATCACTTGGGTTGTATTTTCAGTGGATGTTCTGTGTAATCAAATGTTTTGAATAAGTATATGCGGTTATCTTGTAATATTGTATATATTGGTACATATTATTAATTAATTGTTTGGTTGGCACATTTTTTGATACATATTTTTTTGACACATGATTTTTATGTTAGTGGTTCCTGGTTATACACTGTTTTTGGCATATAAATAGATCTTAGTGTTTCTGCTAGAATTTTTTTGTACCGGTACAAAAATATATTTTTTATATAACTTTTTTGTATTTAGAGTGTATATAGGGGTGGCCTTTATTAATTTAATTAGTGTGCACGGTTGTCATACATTACCATACATTGTGATGTGGGTCATCTTGAGGAGTAGCTGTGAAGTGGGGCTTGTTTTTAATTGTCCGTGGTTCAGTGGTTTAATAAAATGATTGTTTAATTATTTCTTTGGCTGTGCTCCCTTCTTGGTGGGTACTGGGACCCATAGTCCCGTGTCCCATTTTTTGTGTACATTGGTTCCTATAGGAGAGTACGCCGTATTATACTGATTATTCTTTAGCAGTGCACCATATTTGTGTTTTCATTGTAAAAAAATAGCAGTTTGGATTTTTGACATGTTACACAAACAATTTCCACTTTTTTATGTTTATTTTCAAAACGTTTTCTTTATAAAACAGTTCAATACTTTTCCTGCTATTGCGCTCTATGGTAGCTCAGTTTACAGCGTCGATTATTACTTATATTATGAGCTTATACAACAGCGTCACACTGCACTCGAAAAAAGGCAAGAGTCATATTTTCGCTTGTTTAATGTGTTCTACTTGGCACTAACTGTCGCGCAAGTCTTAAATTAGGCATAAAGTCAAACCACTGGTGCTTAATGGTGCAGGTGCTTATCAAATTGGGCCCATGGTTAACCTTTATTGTGTAGTAATAATATAAATGATAGCAATTTTTCATCCTGTTGTATTATTTAGTATTGTTTTCAGTAGGGGATATATATCCAAATAGGTGAGATTAACAGGACAAATACATTTCAGGCCTCCATCTTATAGATTCCTGGGCCGATCACCCCTGGATGTTGATCCACTTTAATACGTTTACTGAATCAGGGCCAATAATAGATAATATTATATGTCCCTTTAATTGAAATGAAACTAACAGTGATAGAAACACTATATATGTATATATATATATATATATATATATATATATATATATATATTTTTTTTTTTTTTTAGAATCTGCTATACTTTTATCATACAATATACATTGTGGAGCTGTGCTATCATTTTCATACCTCTGGTTTGCTGGTCTGAGCAGCATAAAATATGTATTGCAAGGTCTTCATTGATTTATGTAATAATATAAAATCTCCCAGTATGGTACCAATGTGTCCTGGAGAGAGGACTGATCGTAAATCTACATCATTATACTGTATTGATTTGGAGAGTATAACCCTATCTATGTAAATGATGATCTCCATGCAAATGATAACATTACTTAAGGTCCCCAGTCTAAAAAGACTTTTGGTCTGGCATGCAGGGTCCCCAGCGGGCTTCTGGACTAGGGTTTACCATGAGTTATTGCAAGGATATATATTTTTATATATCCACACAGAGCAACTGCCCTGCAAACCTTTAGACCTGGTTTAAAAAAAATGTTTTTTTTCCACTTTTGCCATGACCACGCCCACCTGCCATTTTTGAGATTGACAATTGGCTTATTTTAAAAATTGCCATGCCAGGCACAGCTGACCCTTGGAGTGTACAGGGCGCTCTCATCCATGGGCTGCTGATGAGGTTCCAGATATTTTTCTTATTTAGCTTTATTTAAAACTTTTTTCATGTTTCATGGACCAGTGCTGTTGGCAAGTGGGTGCCAGCTGCTTATCTAAGGCTCTACCAGACTGCTTGTGTGTGTGTGTGTGTGTGTGTGTGTGTGGGGGGGGGGGGGGGTAAACAGGGTTGATTGTAGGGCAGACAGGGATTAAATAAACCACGTCAGTTATTGAGGGGGGGGGGCAATCCTGGCCTTCCAAGGTTTAAGCTAGCCCTTGTGCCAGGTACCACCTTGATGCACTGCTTCAGGAGAACTGCACCAGCACCATCACTCAGTCAGATGTGTGTTAGCAGCAATAGCAGGACAGCATTTCCACAATCAGAAAATCAACCAGTGGCAGCGCTAGACAGATAAGTCATCTGAAATTTGGGCCATTTTTGGCCTTCAAAAAGCCTAATGGTTTAGATAATTTACTAATTTTTACCCCCTTTCTACTTTTGTCTGATTTTATTGTACAGTCATATCAAATTGTATAATCTAAAAGTTACTATAGGAAGCTAGAATGTGGGCTTTCTAAACAGGGAGCTTTAGAATATACAGCTACTTCTATATTTTTTTGCTCTAATATAAATGAGTTGTCTATATTATCTGTAGAGGAATTGGAAGCATTAAGGGTTTTTTTAATTACAATAACATTTGCTAAATTTCACCTGAATTTCATCTAAATTCAGTTTTAACACAAGGAGTCAAATTTATAGTTCAAAATCGAGCTTGCAGTACATGTGAGATACATTAAAGTGTGAACCAGTAGTGGGCTGAAGGCCCCCTAACTAATTCACAAAAATTAGGGGACCTGGGTAGTACCGACCAATGTTGGACATTTCTAGCCATGTTGCATTGTCTTACTGGAGATTCCAATCCACCCCAGGGAAGACAATCAGCATGTATGTGTGTACATGATGTTCAGGTATAAATTCACACTCAAATCAGTTGAGAGAGTCTACCACACAAATGTTTGGGCCCAGAGAATGGCGAAAAAACATTTTCCAGACAATAACGCTATCACCACTAGCTTGCATTCTCCCAATAATGGCTGCATACTGTTTAATTCTCTAACGTTTCTCATCTGACGCACCAACAGCCATTTTTTCTGTTAAATACGAATGCAGGGCTTATCAGAGAATCCGCAGAGGTGATGCCACTGCAGGCCAGAGAACAGGCTTGGTAAGTTTTTTCAACTTCTTTATACTCTCTTTTTACTTAATAGATTGTATCTTTTTTTATTGAATAAAATCAATCAATCATATACAATATATACATATATACATACTTACAATAAATAAATAACAAATATAATACTTAAAGAGAAACAGACCTGACAATTCGGCATTACAATGAAAATTCTATATACAATCTTATATACAACACTACACTAGAAACAATTCAGCAAGAAGACTAAGAGACCCCCTCACCTGTGCACGCAGCCGTCCTTCAAAAATCTGTCACTGGTACCAAAAATCTACAGGTTAGAAGAGACAGAAAAGTCCATCCAGAGGGAAGTCATGAGGACTAAGTAGACCTGATGTTCCTCCATACCTTCATAGAGGCCCCCCCGTCCCCACCTATCCCTCTCCAGCACCCGGATCTTCCCCACCTCATGCAGGATGTCATGCACCATCACCAGGACAGGGAGGACTTTCTCCCTATTGCAGAGCTGGCACTGTGCATTCCACATGAAATAGCAGATCACTAAACTGACTAGATATAAAGTGTCAAAACAAAAATCCCCTCCATTCTTGAATGCCCCATACACCCACTCAGCACAGGAAAGCTGGGAGAAGAAGGAGGCACATAGCGCCAGCCCCACCTGTTTACACACCTTTACATTAAAGCGACACCGGAGAAGGAAGTGGTCCATATTCTCCACCCCTTTCTGACGCTTCTCACTGAGACAAATTATCTCTGCCAGTGTTGTGTATATCAGCGCTTGGAAGATGACCAGTACTCCCTAATTTTTGGGTATGTTGTATGTTGTACAGCTATTTGAGCTTTGCCCTAAGTTTCAGAAACTAGGACTAGGAAATAATAGAAACAAGTGCGCTTTGTGGTACTCTCTAAATACCACAAAGCGCACTTGTTTCTATTTTTTTCTAGTCCTAGTTTCTGAAACTTAGGGCAGAGCTCAAATTATCTCTGGCACCAGGCTGCAACACTTCCGGATTCCCCTAAGGTAGAGTTCTCCCTGAAAGGAGAGCCAAGCTATATCCCGGAATTTTTGATCCCAAAGGGTCCTTATGATGGAGCCTGGGCAATCTCTGAGGAACAATGGCTCATGAAAGGCCAGACCCAGGAGCCGAATCACCAGACCAGACTACTTCTTCAAAGTAGATCTCATGTCTCATTGCCGAAGTATTTTCAAGCACAGCCACCACTCTCCCAGTCTCACAGGAAGGGTCTAAATCAAGATTGTAAGATACCCACCCAGCCAGTTGTGATCTCTGCCAGCATGCTACCAAAACTATGTGTTACATACAGGAGAGAGAAAAACACAACTGGGTTGAACATCCCTAAGCCACCCTCCCGTCTGGACAGGTAGGTGACATTTCTTTTTACCAGGTACATTTTCCGCAGTTTCCACTAAGAATGGGGTGCAGGATGCAGAATCAGGATCACCCAGCTCTGGCCTGTGGGATCTTAAATTGGAATTTCCAGCAGGCGCCATTATAACACAAACCCCTCTAGTACTTCCAGTGCCACCCCCCCTAACTGCCTCAGCTGATGCATTTTTTTGTACTTACTTTAGGGTTCGCTGACTTAGGGGCAGACTGGGGATTCACCTGCAGATGGTACAGGAGTGGACGCAGGTCCTTGCCAAGAGAGGGAAGGGCCCTCAGGAGGAAAAGGCATGGGAACACTCCTTACCGTCCATCTGCAGCATTTCCTGCACCACTTGTGCCAGGCCTCGGGACACTGACTATAAGGATGGCTGAGCTGGCAACACAAATTGCAGTGAATGTTATGACAATGCTTACCCAAGTGTCCCAAGCCCTGGCACAACAAGCACCTCAGAATTGAACAGGATGAGCTTAAGTGACACTTGGCCCCACATTTATGGCAAAACTTGGGCTGACCTGGATAAAAAATGGTCAGCCGTCCCAGCCAATATGGGCAGATGATGGCAGGTGAGGTTTCCTGGCTGCCATTCCTGTGAAGCCTCAGGGTCACTAACCAGTCCCCAGTCCAGATCATCCAGGATCTTCTTCAGGGGAGTGAGAACATCAATATATCACTATTTTGCTTTAGCCAGACGTTCAAACCTGAGGGTGAAATGGACACGTTTCGTAGCAAGATGGTGACATTTTTAATGAGCTGTTGTCTGGATTCCTGGACAGAAGTTAACCTCTTCCAGGCTGGGCTTTGCTTTTGCAGCTCATAGCACTCCCAAAAGTCTATTTCCTCTGACCTGACAAAGCTCAAGTCATGCTCAGCACTCCCCACTGGACTGATCAGGGCAAAATGTCTGCAGCTGTGAATCCCACACCCAGGATGAGGTCCACCGCTGCCCGCCTGGCCCCTCGCACCTAAGCTGGACCCACAAAGCTGCTGGCAGGAGCATTGGCCTAACTGGGCTCAGATGCAGCTTCTCTTTCACTCTTGGCAAACTGGGCATAGGACTTCGCACAGCAGCACCAACAGCATTGCTGGCACCACTACCAGTGCTGCCTCGCTGGATGAAATGCAGAGCAGGACAGCCTGTAATAGTGGCCTCAACATTAAGTGGCACAGTCCTTTGCAAGTCCACCTGATGTTCAGGTATGGGGTCAGTCACTGGAGGGCTCAAGCCCCCCCTCCATAGGTGGTCATGCTCTGGCAGATCACATCCAGTAGGGGCTCCCTGGCTGCCCAGCGATGTTGCATGATCTTGGTGTGCTCCTCAGCATAGGATTCTTCTAATGCTGGTTCCAGGGTTCCCAGCTGTGCCACTGCTGCAATTTGAGGTGAAGGTACAGCTGGAGAATCCTCCACTATTGGGGTCTTATCCACATGGTCGGCCTCCTCCTCTTTCATGGCCTGGCCTGATCGATGCATGCTGCTCATTTTTAAACTTCTCTTCGAAGGCTTCACTGTTTGCCTTCAGGGATGCAACCAGTTTTTTCCTGCTGTCGAAATAATGTCTTATTCAGCCAGTTCAGATTTAATCGAGCGTCAATCTGGTCCCAGTGCCTTACTGTTATACATTCTCTTTTTCTTTAAAGTCATCCTTAAGGAGCACAAAAATGGTCCCAATTATAAAAATCCATATAAATATGTAATAGGAGAGGTCACTTATAAATCTGGCATCAAGAAATATCCAGCCTGGCTTTTTCTTTTACTTTGATGGAAGAAAGAGGAAATACACTAAACCTGTCACCCCTGGATTTTATTACTACCATGAGAGAAGAAACCACAAGCTTGGAGGGAGTTTTATTCAGTTCGGGTGTATAAGTGACCCCTCCTCTCAATAGCCGATGTGTTTACATGGATTTTTAATATTGCACAATTTCGTGATAGTGCGCCATTAAGATTACACAGTTTCATCTCCTCCTTTGCCACAGTATCAAGATTGTTGCAGACACGGTTTCTAAAGGTGGGCAAATACTCACCAGGCTGGGGTACTGTGGTATTGTTAGTGCCACTTGAGGACTTAGTCCTGGGATCCGGCGGCTTGATGTTCCTCCAGGGGTTAAATTGCGTCTCTCCCCCAGGAATCCAGCCTGCCCACCCCACCCTGTCTTGGAAGGCACTCCCAGGAAAGCCCCAGGATTCACAGGCCTCATATAATCAGGCTTTAGGTAATCAGGCTTAGCTCTCCAAAACTAGTAACAGGTGACCATACCCACTTGATTACCCTAATATATTGTAAGCTCTTTCACCTTTGTATCTTACTATACCCCAGTAGACTGTTAATTTGTCCCCTTTAGTTTATAAGCACTTCTCCCTTCTGAATTGACCCTAATAATGTAATGCATGACAAGCTCCTCTACCTTCAGTACCCTCTCATACCGCCTAAGATTGTAAGCTTTTACATCTTCTACATCTTCTCTTATATTTTTTGATAAATTACAAAACCTTCTGTATCATAATAGATTGTATAATTTTCTATGCTCTACATTCTCTTCTTTATCCCTGGCTGGGGCCAAAAGTGAGCACAGGATTTCACCTTCCCCTGTTCAGGCCAGGTCCAGGCCTCAACATCCCCACTGAGCACCCCCCATTTCTCATTTAATATGACTAATCAGGGCACTTAGTATACTTAAACAGCTGGGGTGGGGGCATCAAAGTGTTATTGGGTTCCAATGTATGCAGTTATGCCCTGATGAACTATAAAACAGCAACCAAGGTTTGTCTGCTGCATTGTATGGTAAATTGGAGGCGCAGTCGAGAGAAGTTTGCTCAGCTGTTGCGTGGAGCCATCATCTCAGCATGAATTTCTTCATCAGACGATTCTGATCAAAGGATCACTTTCACTGGCCAAATGTAAATGAAGGTAAATGCTTTTCATTTCTAGGCAACAAGTCTGTGCTCCAACAACAAGGTTATTAGGCCACCGTTCCAACTGTGGCCCACACTAATACCATTTATATGGAAGTTTGGAAGAACAGGGTTCTATATAAACAGTACCAGTTAAAAGTTCGAACTCTGTTTTATTTTCATACTTTTTTTATTTTCTATAAAGTGGCTAATGTGCGTAGAAGGATGGTGACAGAGTGATGTGTCAGATGACCACAATGTGATCCACAGTCACCCAACCTAAACCAGACTTAGATGTTCGGGGACAAAATGTGCTCAGCACTTCTGGGAACTTCAAGATTGTTGGCAAACCATCCTCGTGAAATTGATTCAGAGAATTCCATGAGTGTGCAACGTCTCATCAAAGCTGACCTCTGCACAGTACAAAAGTGTTTTCTAAACATTTTAGCAAAAAGTGGTGTGTGCTATCTAAAATATTCCAGGGCTTGCCACCAGCCATCCTGTGCCAGATGCCCCCTATTTGAAACCCACCTGCGATACTGTCATCGCTGATAGCTGCATCCCCGGCTTCCCTGTAGATGTGCACTCCAGGAGCGTGCACTCCACGTGGGAGCCTATGGGGTCACCTATGCCGATACGTAGTTCAAATCAGCAGCTTTAGTATATGCTGCATAATGCGCTGATTGCAGGAGCCATGCATGCGCCATGGGAACGATGGAAAGCTGAGTGAAAGTGGACGATATGGGGGGTTTCACACAGGGGGTATACTACATCGGGATGCCCCCGGGGCAGGGAACAATCACCAGGATAGTCGAAATCCTGGTGATTGGTCCACTTTAAAGGGACATTCCAGGCGAAGGGTCTATTAGCCATAGAGGAGAGAGTGTTAACCTTAAAGGGACATCCTAGGCATCCTAGCCTGCTTTCTGCTTGTGGGGCAGATACATTCTTCAATTAGGTGAACTTCTTTACTTAGACATGGACGTTCTCCAATAAGGTAATGGTTCTCAGTGATGTAGAGAAATTCTTCAGTCAGGTAAAGAAGTACTTTAATGAGGAAACGTAATTCTCTAAAAAGCAGAAGACATTCTTTAAAGTCAAAAAGTGCTTGAAAGAGGCAGAAAAGTACTCCAATAGGATGAAGACATTCTTGAACTAGACAGAGACATTATCTAATGAGGTGAGCAGGTCTTTATGGAGGCGGAGAAGTTCTCCAAAGATATGATCATCAGTAATGAGCCCAAGTTCTCTAATGAGGCAAAGAAGTCTTCAATGAGGCAGAGGTGATTTCCAATGAGGTTTTTCGTAGAGGTTGAGAAATTCTCTGTAACAATGCTGGTGTTCTACAAAAAAGGTGAAAAGTCCTCAATGAGGCAAAAGAGTCCTTCAGTGATGTTCTTCGGAGAGCTGGAGAAGTTCTCCAAAGAAACCCATCTCTGTAACAATGCTCCTGTTCTCCAAAAGAGGTAATAAAGTCATCAGTGAAGAAGAGGGTTTTCCAAAGAGGTGAAGGCACTTTAAGGAGACAGAAACATTCTTCAGTTAAGTAAAGAGGCTCTTTAGTGAGACGGAGTGTCTTCAGTCAGGTATAAAACTTATTTAATGAAGAAGAGAAGTTCTCCAAAGAGGAGGAGAGAGAAATGTTCTGCAATTAAAGGGTTACTGAACCCAGAAAAAAAACAGTCTCAGTTTCAGAGAAAGGAGCTCCTGGTGCCTCGTATGCCATCCCGTCTGTTGCTTCAGTCAAACACCTGGCAACTTTTGCAATCGCCAATTGGTTAAGGTACCAGTTGACATGAAATGCTGGCCAGACACATCCCCAGCTTTTACGCTGGGCAAGCACACTCACACGCTGAGAAAGGATGGGCACAGGGAGCGCACACAGCTTCAGGGAAGCCGGTATGAGGAGCTGGCAATCGTGTTGTCGCAGGAGCCGCTCAGTAAAGTTGAGTATACCGGCAACCCTGGGGTTTCACACAGCGGGTCATCCAGCTATAGACTCTTTTAGATTCCAGAGCTCAGCTGCATGGGTTTTATTCCGGTTTAAGGAGTGAGGTGGAGAACTTCTAGAAGAAGTGAAAACAAACAGCCTTTGCCCACCTAACTTTGGGCCAGCTGTTCCTGCTTGAGCTCTGAAATGACAATAGAAGAGGTATTGCTATTACCCCATTTCTCTTTCATGACCTTGGAAAGGCTGATATGGCATCAGCCACACGTGTGCAAGTGTCACCGCTGAGGATATAGGACATGGTTTTGGGGAAAAGTTTTTTTTTTTGTTTTGCATGCTGCATTAGTGTTAGCAGAGGAATGGGAGAGGGTGATTCGACAAAATAGACTTTAGACATAGATATAAGTCCAGCACAGCGATAAATGAAAAATATGTAGTAAAGCATTTAGATTAAAAACCTTCATAATGGTGAGGTATTGTCCCCAAACCCTATATATTCAGTGCAACATGTTTCATGGAAGATTCCTCTTAGTCATGCAGCTGATACCCAACTGCAAGCCATATGAAGTTCCGGTCCATAAGTGGCCCCACCCACATACGGCATTACCCCCCCCCCATGCAATTGGAGGAGGCGCACAGGAGGCAGGGTGGAGATGCAGCATTTGTCGGGGCTCACTGGCCCAGGTGCCTGGCCATGTGACTAAGAAGGGGAAGGAGTCCCTGCACCTGCCCCTCCCATACCAAAAAGATGTCCGGGGGTGGGTCAGAAAGGACTGGACCACCCCCAGAAGTATAAAGGTATAAATCAATTTTATACTTACCTTTCCTTCCCAACTGCCTGGCTCTGCCATGTTCGGTGTTGGCTTTCTCCTGGTGGCCTTCCTTTCAGCCACCTGGTGCAAAGTTGTGTCTGGGGGCCCTAATCAGACAAATTTTGTATAGCAAAATACAATATTAATATTAATTAATATTAATTAATAGTCGGGGATGTAGGAGAGCGTGAGCGAACCCAGAGGGTTTCACACAGGGGGGCATCCTTGCATTTCCATCCATGGCATAGGGAATTGTCCAGGAATTGCCCATATGGCTGTCCGATTTCTACTCTCTGTGGCATCCCAAACTAGGATGCTCCACTGTGTAAATCTCCGCACCCACTCACCTAACCTCATTCCAATGACGCCTACGTGGCTACGCTACACCTTTAGCTAGACGCATACCTGGGGCAGCCATTTGGGACTGGCCAGTCTGGGCACACCCCCCAGGTGGAAGTGATCAGGGATGCAGCATCTTGCATAACTGCAAGATGCATAACTGCAGCAGCTGCCTCATGTAAGTGTACAGTGGCTTCTTATCTGCTGCCACTCTGCATTGTGTTAAACGGCACTGCTCACTCCATGCAGACTGCCCACCGAGTGCTGCTATTTATTTATTTGCAAAAGAAAATTGCCACAAATCTGACCTGCTTTAGGGCCCCCCCCCCCCCCGGCAGGTGGGGGCCCAATGTATTTGCATGGTTTGGATGGCTGAGGGCAAGGCTCTAACCTTTGGGTTATGGTCTAGTCCCGGAGGCTTTTCAGTCTTTGGTCATGGGGCCAGCAACAAAACTATCAGTGGCAGTGATCCCCCCCCCCCTCCCCCGAGCCTGGGCAAGCTTTTTTTTTATTTTTACAAACCTACAGCCAAAGCCACCACAGGGCCGGACGTAGAGTCTAGAGCAGCAAAGCCGCCGTCAGCAATGCTACAGTGATGAGAGCTGTCAATCGGTGGCCACTCACTGCACATGAGCCACCAAGCACAGTCGCTGGCAGCTCAATGCAGGGAACTGTTTTTGCTGGACCAGCCGGGCCACTACACTACCCCCCGCCCAGAATGGCAAAGCAGGAGTTCCCAAGCAGCACACACCCCCACAAGGGGGACGTTCCAGTAAGTAGGCATGTGCCAGACAACCACCAATCAGTTGCTTGGTTGGTGCCCATGGGCCTCCACCACACCTGATCCAGTCCTGGCTGTGGGGGTGGTCCAGTCTTTCCTGGCCCGCCCTCTCTGGCCATGTTTTTGGTGCGGGATGGGCAGGCGCAGGAATTCCTTGTCTGTCCCCTTCCCCTCCCTCCACACATGGCTGGACACCTGCGCTGGTGAGACCTGGCCACTGCAGATTGGCCACTAGAAGCTGAGGCTGCACCTTTCACCTGGCTAACCATTACAACATTGCGAGGCTGTGAAATGGCTTTACATAAAACAAACTTTAGTTCTGCTTTACAAATCTGGATTTTCTTTTTGTTTAAATGACAGCTAAATTACTTCTATGGGCCAAATAATTGCAGTTACCTAGGGACTAGGAAAAATGTCCCATCGTCATTGCGCAAAGCTTAGGACAAGTAAGCAGATAATAGAGCAGGACGCCGGGGAAGGTGAAACATTTACATTAACAAAGGAAATAGTTTTCATCAAATGTATGGCATTTTATGTTTTCTAAAATGTAAAAAAAAAAGGTAATATAAAAAAATAAAACTTTCTCTGAGATTGACCACAGCGCAGGAAATATTGCATTGTTTAAACCCTGGGGGTACAATTTACTAACATTTTTTCTTTCACAAGCGGAATGTTCCGGGAGCCATGTGGGCAATTTACAGTGGTTGGGAGGAGAGTTTAATAAAAAAAAAGGTATTACTACATGGGGAAAAAGGGACATTTTATTGTCATCTCTGGGGGTGTATAACGTACAATCCGGCGCCCGCTCGCAGGTGGAGAGCTACATGCATAATTTGCCGAAAGGATTACGCCATTTTCCTGACAAACTATTATCTTGTTCCTTTATTTACCCGTGCTATACAGGTTCGAATATTTCTGAAACTCTGTGCCAGATAGCATTATGGTCCACGGGGACCACAGTTCACCTACTCCTACTACCTGGGAGTCCAGAATTTGGGAGAAACTTACCTTTTCCTCATGATGCTCTGCAGGAAATGGCTGCACACTACAGTGTTTATGTCGCCATCCAAGAAGCTGTGGTTTGTGGTGTTCTTTTGCACCTATCAAATAGAGCACCCCTAGGATAATGTGAGTATCCAGGGGCATACATACCATAGAGGCAGCGAGGGCTGGTGCCCCCAGGCCTGTGGCCCAAGAGGGACCAGAACAAACCTTCTCCACCTCCTCTATTGTATGTGCCTTTGGCTCTGGCAGCAGCAGAGTTCTATACTTACCTAACCAGCCATGTGCCACCTTCTTTCACGTTGGCTTCTCCTGTCCTACTCAGCTGCGCAATGCCCGCTCATCTGTGCCACATCCCTTTGTAGACCACCCCCATGCATGCCTCCCCCGCAGCGCATGCCTGACTTCATCTAAGACCCGGTCAGTGAGTGTCGGCACTGCTCCGCCCCTGTGTCCAACTCCTACGCCTACCTTCACCCCCCCCCCCCATTTCTGGGACCTGGCCGTTGACTGTCCACCATTCGGGGGGGGGGGGTCATGCTGATAGAGGTCTAAGGCTAGCAGCTCTGAGCGCTCTGGTGGTCTCATCCCCCGCTTCCCTCTAACAGCGTGCCCCTGCCGGCCATTCACATTTCATTAGCATAACGTAATTGCGCCGTTGGACCAGGAATCAAGGTAAGTGTATGGGACGACTTGGGGGGGTTTCACACAGCGGGGCATTCTGATTTTGGTTGCCCCTTTGGGAGAGAATTGATCAGCCTAGGAATCTTATAGATTCCCGGGCCTATCGGCGTGGGTTTTTGTCCACTTTAATAATAAAAACGGTCACATTACCCAAATGAGGCAACCCTTGGTGTCCTCTATGACGTATAGGCTAGTGATAAGAAGGCAATAGTCTCCACCGGGAAACAGAGGACCCCTGGTACCTGGTACCCCTTTATAGTCCCAATCCTCAAAGGGCTAATTACACTAGGGGCCCTGGTTCAGCCCTCAGCACTACTGTCTGTAGTGGGTAACATTAGATTTTGCTGTTCTACATCAGGAGAGCACGTCTTAGCCACTCTTATAGGAATTGGAGTACGGCTAATTACCCAAAGTAAACCACACACTCCATTAGTATGTCTGGAAAGAATGGAGCCATGTGCTGACCAATACAGTTTTCTCTTCCCCAATTCCTCTGCACCATGCTCGATCTATTAGCCCAGGTTACCACAGAGAGCCATTATTATTAGTAGTAGTAGTAATGTTGATTTATAAAGCAGCCACAAGATAGAGAATACTAAAAAAAGAAGAATATGCATAATACACAGCCAGAATGCAAAGAATATACAATAGTAACAGTATACATAAGGAAGGAAGGCGAGCCCTGGCTTTGTGAGCTTACAATCTAAGACATAAGGCATTTGGGCACAGGTGCTATGTACGGGGAGGCCGATTCATTAACAGCGGCAGGTAGCGACAGTTGAGCGACTGTAGCAGTATTTTCACAGCTCCCGCTAGTAGTCGCTGTGCTTGGCCGTTGTTCGGTTGTTGATAGCGACTCAGTCGGTGTGCAGTAATGTTGAATACGGGGTTAGGAGTCGCTATTTGACAGGTTCCGCGATGTATGGGTGCGCATGATAGCGACTGGTCAGAGCGACCGGCTCCCACCATATTCATCAAAAAATCACGCTCCAAAAAATTCTCGCGCTGTAAAATGCATGTTTAAACCCCAGAGCGCTGGTGGCAATGTGTTAAAAGTAGTTTTTTAACCCCCAAACAACCATATTTTTGGAAACAAAAAAAAAAAATGTTTTAAATAATTTAGTAATATGAATACAATAATATCAGACCTGTAATATCAATTCTGCACAATTTTTTTTTTTTTTTTACCTTAAAAAAATTATCTAACATGGCAGAAGTGGTCACAGAATTTTTCACATTGAAAAAAAAAAAAAAACATTAATAACAATTATTTATGAATATTTAAAGATTGTTCCATTGAAAGAGCGCCAGGTAGCGAGAGGTCATACCTGTCGCTGTTCAAGGTCGGACGCTGGTGCTGTGGGCTGAGGCTGGAATAATGATGAATGAGTGGCTATCTGGCGCTATCTCAGTCGCTAAGCAGGATCGGCTTGATAAATGTGTGATTGTGGTGGGGAGCCGGCGTTCTCGTGGCGGAGCCCGTCATTACCGGCCGCTCACCAGTCGCTATCCCTTGTTAAATAAGGGCCTAAGTGTATTGGAAGGGCTCTGGAGGGTGCTAGGACTGCTAAGGCACACTTGATTAAGAATGGTGGCTGGGCACAACATAATAGCTTTGTGTATTATAAGGAAATGATTTGTTGTCACTATTCTGTGAGGCATAATATTCTGAGTATACACTATGTATAACAGATGGCTGAAATAAAGGGTTATTTTTTAATCCTGCTGTTTATTCTGTTTAGTGACTGCTCTGTGAATTCTGAGAAATCTTAAGAGAATGTCAGTTAAACCTTGACCTAGAACAAACTAGTGCTTCTGTGAATGTTCTCATTTATCCAGCGTATGTATATCTGTAGTAATAATTCAAGGCAACTTGCTGATTTTATTTTAAAAGAGTTTTTCGTGTCATTCAGCTGGCTATCTCAATGAGATTTTCTTTCCGTGGCCAAGAGTAAAATCAGTCGTGCAGCTCCATCCTTCACTCCTATTTATCCGAGTCGCTCATAACAAGCAGCGCATATCGCTGTGAAAAACACCAACCAGTCAATTGTTTCAGGAACTTTTCTAAATATCATAGATTTTACTGTGTATCTATTTGCCTCTCGGCTTATCTTCTTCCTCATAATGGGGACAATAAAAAATAACATTGATATTGTCTCATTTTTATATCTATCTATCTATCTATCTATCTATCTATCTATCTATCTCATTCTTTTTTCCATTATACAGTAGTTCTCACTTTTTTCAATTATCTATCTATCTATTTATCTATCTATCTATTGTTCTCATTCTAATTCGTTTTTCCTTTATTCTGTAGTTATCATTGTATTAAACTATCTATCTATCTATCTATCTATCTATCTATCTATCTATCTATCTATCTACCCAGCCTATTTAATCTAATATCTCTTCCTTTTAGTTTCTCTCGTTCTCTACTTTCCTTATCTCTCTCCTCTCATATATAACATTCTCTTTTTTTCATTCTCCCTTTTCTTGTCAATCTTTATTTTTTCCTATCTACCCTTATTAAGCTTATACTTTTTAAATTGATCTTTTCTTTTTTTGTAATATTTTCAGCTTTTTCGCCCTTCTTCTTCTTCTACTTATCTCTGTCATTCTCTCTATCTCTCTGTCGCTCTCTTTCTATATATATAAATCTCTCTAACATCCCTTATAATTTCCCCTTTTTTATTTAGTTCCCTGATATTTTTCATAATTATCTATCTATCTATCTATCTATCTATCTATCTATCTATCATCTATCCCTCTGCCTATCTATCTATCTATCTATCTATCTATCTATCTATCTATCTATCTATCCCTCTGCCTATCTATCTATCTATCCCTCTGTCTATCTATCTATCTATCTATCTATCTATCTATCTATCTATCTATCTATCTATCTATCTATCTATCCCTCTGCCTATCTATCTATCTATCTATCTATCTATCTATCTATCTATCTATCTATCCCTCTGCCTATCTATCTATCATCTATCTATCTATCTATCTATCTATCTATCTATCTATCTATCTAATCTATCATCTGTCTACCCTTCTCTTTATCAAGCTCCTACTTTTCATTTTTATAATTTTGTATTCTCTCTTATTTCTCTATATCAGTATCACTTTCATTTCTTACACTCTATTTCTCACTTTTGATTTTTATCTATCTATCGATTTATCTATCTATCTATCTATCTATCTATCTATCTATCTATCTATCTATCTATTTGAACACAATCATATTTTTTTCTGTCTTCCCAATTTCTTTTGTAATATAATTTTTTTCTTATCTGTCTCTTTAGGGTTCAATATTTTTCTATTGATCTAATCTTTTTATTTTTTTATTGTAATTGTTTTATTTTTCTATCCTCCCTATCTATTTTGTGTATATGTTTTGAATATTGGCACTAAAATCACAGCTCATAGTTCTACCTAATGCCGCCATATCCAGTGTTGGCCTGACATGTGCTATTTGATTTGTTAATACCGTTCTGTTATTAATTATACGTTGAAATCTATTAGTCCCATGTTATAGATATAATGAATGACTATTAATGGCTACAGCTTGCCCTGCAGGTGTGGAAAGGAAATTCATTTTGCCTCATTAAATACAGATCTATGGTTCTCTGTATATTCGTGGATGGAACTGGCAGCTGGTTGCTGGTGGCTGTGTTAAATGACATCTATTAATTTTTCACTATGAAAAATGAGAATGATGTAATTAGATTTAATTCACATTGACAGATCCGTGTCTCTCCGGACGAGCTATTGCAGATATTTTACTACCGATTGCCTGAAATCCCCTTTTTATTGTGTTTGCAGAAGGAGGAATGGAAGTCTAAGCAAAGATCTCTGTGTCGCTCTCTACCCTGGAGTGTAAGGATCAAAGAGAGAATTCCTTTCTGTCTTTTACACTTAGCGGACCTGCCTCCCAATAGGGGGATAAAAAGAACTCACTAAACTGTTGCCATTTTGCAACATCTGCTGTAATTCCCTTAAATCCAGATTTGTGAGATACACAGAGGCTGCTCTGACATCACGGTCATGTGACACAGCAACGCCGGCGCCATCCAGCCCAGGGGCTGCTGCTTCAGGCTAGGGATACACAAAGATGGTAACAGAAATAAAAAGCTTTGCCTACGGCAAAACACTTGTAGCCGTCTATTATTCAGGCTGCTAAATTAATTCTCCTCTTTAAAAAAAAAAAAAGGTAGCAAGAAACATATGCATTATGTCCCTGTGTAAGAGAGTGGATCGGCTCATAGGCAAATGACCTGAGCGCAGTGTACAAAACTCAATGTCCTGATTAATTACAGCTTAGCGGCTCTGATAGCAAGAAAGGAAAATGCCGGCTCTAATCCCTCACCCCGTACCACATTCTTAAAATAGCCAAAACACTGATGACAGGACGGACAAAACCAGATGATTCAAACAATGAGTTTGCCGTACTGAGTAGGGCTTTACTGACTTGACTTCAGCCGGCTTGTTCAATAAGGCAAAGAGCATTCATCTTTGTATTGTCTGCGGTGCCCCCATGACAGGTCTTTAGCAGCCCTGAGCTCGTCTGATCCTCTCATTGGCTTTTACACCTTTAAAGCTAGCCACAGTCATAAGATTATTGTAGGCCAGATCAGTGGGGGATTCCTTTGTTTATGTGGGAGGTTTTTCACTTTCACTGAACTTCCCTTTACGCCCATACTCTGTGCAACAGATACCTTGGAAGGTAGGTGGGCCCTGGATTCTTTTTTCAGAAACTGTAGATCTGATAGGTGACAGGCAGCAGGGCCACGAGTAGCTGTCATCCGTTCTATCTAGGTTAACATAAAGCGGCACTATAGTCAAGTCATCCAGCTTCATCGTTCATTGTATGGCTGTCAGTCATGTGACTGCTGGTTTGCCGAGTGGGCTTACACATCAAACCTGAATGGTTGCTGGTGGTCACATGATGGCTGCTATTTGCTGCATGTGAAGTGATGGCTTGATTATAGTGTCCCTTTAACCCTTTAACTGCAAAGCCTGGGGTTTCATGTCTGCTTGTTATGTGAATTTCGGCAGTTTTCCCTGTTTAGAACAAAAAAAAAAAAAACTCACATCCGTCCAGGATCCAGAACCGGAGGTCTCCTCATTCCCTGGGGGACCTCTGATCCTCGGTGCAGGGTCTTCAGCACAGCATAGAACAGTGATTCTCTTCCCTGCATGCCAGCTTCTGTTTTCTCCTTTCCTGCCACGGGGGGAGGGGGTGGACCTTTTATATTTGCGAGTGAGATGACATCATCTCACTCCACCGGTATAAATGGCCCTTTCCTGCAGCAGGAGTGAGCAACAGAAGCCCGGTGTGGGACAAATGATCGGTGTCCCATGTCCTTCTCCCAGCTTCCGGCGATCACATCAGCAGTCAGATGGCAGAGATGGACGGTGTGGGACAACAGTGATCAGCGATAGAAGAAGGTAAGTAGGAAAACAAAACAAAAAAATATATAGGACTTTTAATGTGTGTGTGTTTTACATTTAATCCTTTGTGAACTGGTAAGAGTTCCTTGAGACCCCTATAACAGTTCACAGGGCAGGATAGGCGGGCAAGTCACCAGCCGGAAAGCAAGTGCCAATGCCTGTTTGGGCTTTGTACACCAGTAACCTTCAGAACCAGGTACAGCTGCTTGGCCTACACTCTCTAGTCTATCAGGCCCCATAGATGATGCCCAGCCTGATTAATGATGGATGACTTGGCCGGCCAGGGTGGGACTTGGATCCAGAAATCAGGTTAGAGTCAGATTGTGGGACTAGGAACGATCATCAATGGTGGACAAAAGGTGAGTATAGCTTTTTTATGGTGTTGCCTGGAAAATGACTATCATCTGCAGAGTGGTAACTGCACCTTCTAAATCACACTTGCTCAATTCACCTAGCACCTCTCTAAACTGACTAGTAACATGGCTCTTCCTGTTCCCTGCAGACTCATTAATCTTACAGTGCCACAATGAGTACCATTTCTCTATGCTGTTATGTGAAGGCCACCTCTTGATGGGAAGAGTCACGGAATGCTTCATTTTGACCTGCATGGCTATGTAGCTTCAGTAGAGGCCACGCTAGCAAACTCATTGGGAACCATCAGGTCTGGGGGTCAAATGATACCTCTTACCCTATGATACCTCTGTCGCCAAATATGACTCATTTTTAGTTAATATTTTTTAGTTGACATACACCCCCCTCCCAGTAAATGTACATAAATGGCCGAACATTTTTGGGAAACATTCAAATGAGCCTATTGATTTCAAAGTAATTGTCCAGGCACAAAAGTACCCCCATTGTAGGGCTACACGTTTTTTTTTAAAGGGAGCCAGAACAGTTATTAAATATGGGGATCTGATTTATCAAGCACTTTTGCCAGACAGTGCCACACTGCTGCAAATTAGAGTGGTGAAAAATATAATTTATAATTTTTTTTCACACTTGTGCATGTTGCTGCACTGCAAGAAACACATTTACTTAAACATCAGCAGTGCAGCAACATGCTGAGAATTTCATAAATCATATTTTGCACTACTCTACTCAATGAAATGGCATTGTCTGGAAGAAGTGCTTGATAATTTAGGCCCATAGTTTTGCTTCATGTTGCGCTGTCCTCTATGATGGGAGTGGCAGGGCTGGGTGATGCAAGCACACTATGTGCATTGTATAGTAGTGAGCTAGGCTTAAGTGACAGTGTGGAGGACTCCATTCTAGCCTATCGCTAAGATAGGGGGTGTCAACCTGACACAAGCGTTGGAACTGGAAGCAGCAAAGTGGTACTAGAAAAACCCAATCCCTTTCTGTGACGAAGAGACAGTGAGAGACTGATGCTGCGCTGTGTTATTCCCTGTTTAGAGAGAAAACTAAGAAGCTCACCTCCATCCCATCCTTCCCAGTAGCACCTATCCCTCACTTGTATAAATGATGATGTGCTGTTACATTCTCAAAGCCATCATTTGGCAAGTCTGTAAAGTAGTACATGTACGACGACATTCATCTAGTACTCCTGTAGACCAACCACTACCATATTCCTTTGATTACCTCTATATAGCTTATAGCTAGTGATGGGCGAACCGGAACCACAAAGTTCGCATTCGTACCGAACTTTGCGAGTTTGGGTTGCCAAACCCGAACAAAGACTTTAGGTAGAAGTTTGTGTTCAAATTCGATTCGAGTATTTCCATTGATTTCAGCCAGGACTGGTTGAATAAACCCAAACACTTATTTAAAGTTCGTCCGAACGTGCCGGACCCGAACTTTGGGGGGTTTGCTTATCCAAATTTATAGCAACTTTATAGACCTTTCTGCGTCCACAGTACCGTGAGCAATCCTGCAGCATCATAAGTCAAACAATGTTTAGGGTATTAGCTTCCTCTTCTTTATGGTAAGAGCCATGGTATTCCATCCTGTCCTGCATGGCTATGCAGCTTCAGTAGGGTCACAGTCAGCCAATCACACTTAACTCAAGCTTAAATTTGTCATGTCCACAAACTCCCACCCCTCAATAGTAGGTATAATTATCTACAATTACATTCCTCATCACTCTACTATTTTATTGATAGCCACACCTTGGATCTACCCCCAGCAAATAGAAAACTTTAAACCAGCTAGTATCAACTATGATCCAGCCAGCAATTCTAAATAGCTCAGGTAACTTGAGCCTTTCTGCAGAAAACATGACTTATCCTGCAGCCTCATAAATGTAACAGATTCTCTTATTGGCAACAATTTCTCCATACCTTCTAGGGCTTCGCGGATATAAGCAAGGGACACTCCATCCTGCCCTGCTTGGCTATGTAGCTTCAGCAAATGTAAAGGTAGCAATAACCCCCTCCATGTTCCCATAACTTCCCCTCGCTCTACTCAGTAAAAATGAGATATAATAACAACCTTCACCTCAGTGAATTTGCATACACACCCTGACTTTTTTGGAAAATAATAAGGCCAGCCTCTTGATTTGCCAATCCATATACAACAAGAAGGGAAGGTTTGTATCTGTTACTTAAAGCTCCGGTATGTGTTACATTTTATCACAATTAAATATAGACATTTCATGGATGAATGGGTCAAGAAGATGACAGGAGTCCTCATATACATCTTGGATCAGAACTATGTTATGTTTCTGTGCATATGCAATTGGACTTGATGTATTACATTCTTACCATTCTCCTGGGTATGACAATGATGCATCACAGGGGTAGGTTAGCAGGGTGACTACATGGGTTCTTATTACATTGACAGCCAGAACCTTCTGTAGCATGAAGATGGACAGGCCCCATAAATGATCAGGTATGTGCTGCCAAACTGCTAACACCTTCTGCTGATGAGAAAATCTAAAAAAAGCGATTCTTTAGCATATGGACCAACAATCTGTAGAAATGTTTCCTAGTAGTTGTGCAAAGTAAACAAATAAAATGTGAGACAGCAAATACATGCCACAGGAAAGCTACTATAAGTAAAGAAAACTGAAACCAAAAAGCTCACCACTGATAAAACACAAACAGGCTGTCATCCAACCAGAAACCGACAGGTCAGGACTTTGGCCAAGAACCTTTTGAACTGCCCCATTGTTTGTCGTTCTCTTTTGTTCTAGCAGTAACCACCGTACCAGCAGAGGAGTCGCTAGGCTTTCTGGCACCCAGGCAAAGATTTGATATGGCACCCTCACCTGTTCTCAGGCCCCCCTTTGACTGCCCCTGACCTGCTGCACCCGGGGCAAGTGCCCCCCCCCTGTTCCCCCCCTAGCTACGCCCCTGTGTACCAGTAGGGAATTTGCCTGGGACCTAGTCTTGTGTACATCCTCAGTAAAGTGTTGAGGAGCACAAATCTAAACACTGGACCAGATAGGGTTAGTGTGTTGACAAAAAAAACAAAGGCCACAGAAGGGGCCATACTGAGAAGGGCACAACTGATAGAAAGAAGATAAATATGGTTCTAGTATTAGTGTTGCTTTCAATTTGAATAAAGGTTTTAGATATGACTATTGGCAGCATTGGACTATGATCTCTTAGGGCCAAGAGTAGAACTGCTTCTACCACTGCATGCAAAATGCTAAAGCCCCTACAAGTGTGTATGAGCCATGTTCTCCTGCTTAGAGCTGTATAAATGAGTGTCTAAGTTACAGATTTGCATTATGCCTGAAGAAGAAGCTTGAATCGATATGAAAGCTTGCATTTTCTTATTGAATTAGCCAATAAATGCTATTACCTTAACCTTGGATTTCCTGCTTTAAAGCAATACTCAGCTTCACCTGCTGCTTCTCTCAGAAAAATTGATCTAATCAAATCCATTTGAGCAGTACTAGGGCTGTAGACTCACTCAAGACCAACACCTGACCATGTTGTTCTCCAATGATCAATAGACTGAGCACCATATCAACCAGGGCAGGGCCCCCTTTGAGGTTAGAGGGCCCAAAGGGACACTGACGTTTAGGGGTCCTCCACAGGGTTGCAACAGTTATCAGAGCCATATCTCTGGGTATCTTTACCTTTATTCATCCCCTTCACTCATTATAGGCTTCTGTGGCTTTGAACATCACTGCAGGTTGTGTGGTTAATGCATGCACAGCTATTGTTTATTCATTCCTGACCCAAGGCCTTTCCATCAGTTTGACCAAGGCAGCATTTTAGCCTGTGTTTTATAAAAGGAAAACTCTTCCTAAGCTTCTAACTAAGCTCCTGTCCACCTAAGTCAAAAAATAAACTCTAAACACTGATCTTTAATAGCCATAGCTATGATTGGGAGAAATCTTACTTGGAGGGCTGGCCAGGGGTGCACCTGTAATGAGGCCATCTAAGGTGGCACTGCATAGGGGGAGGCAATTTACCTGCTTTTTAAAATTCTATTAAAAAAAAAAAAAAATATATATATATATATATATATATATATATATATATTACTTCTGTTATGTTTTTAAGTTTAAACTATTAAGGGCTCAGCAGCTCCAGCCCCCCTCCACTCTTGTTTTTAAAGTGGACCAACACCCAGGATTTTGACTATCTTGGGTTTTGGTCCACTTCGGCGGGGCACCCCGATCGGGGGTGTCCTGCTCTCTGAAACCCCCAGAAACCCCAAAAAACTCACCTCTCCCTGCTCCCACGTGACCGCGCCGTCCAATCCCCGCCGATGTCCAAGCGGGTGACAGCGGCATCCAAGGCAGCGTGTCCGCCGCCGCCTCCCGCGCGTCACTCTTGGCGTGCACGCGCCCGCCATACACAGACGGCCAGCGCGGGCGCGTGCACGTCTAGAGGGGCACGCGGGAGGCGGCGGCGGATCAGGTAAGGAGTTTGGGGTTTTTTGGGGGGGTTTCACCCCGCAGGACATCCCGATCTCGGATGTCCCGCAGTGAGTGAGGTGATCTTATAGATTCCCGGGACGATCACCCCTGGGTGTTGGTCCACTTTAAAATTGACCCCAATAAAATGATTCCTTATGTGCTGCTATCTAAATTGCCCGGGAAGGGATGCATATGAGCACTGTTTGTTGTGCTGGTCTGGTTTGTCATTTTTGGCTGTTGGTCTGCTTTAAGTATGTTGAGGTAGAAGTTTTCTGTGAAGCTTGAATTGCATAATTCATGATCCTCATAGTCCATAAACATCTTAAAAATAAAAATGTGCGGGCAACCCAGGTCACTGGCCATTCTTTTTGTCCTATCTTTGCGATGAGTAGCTAGACCCTTCCACCCAACATTTTGGTCCAGTGCAAAATATAACCCAGGACAATACTATGCAATTAAACTGGACCTTCAGCATCATTTAATGAAAAGCCCAAACCCCTAAAAAAACTATTTTCCGGCATATAAAATGAATATACTTTAAGTTTTTAGTCGCTTATTTATTATTCTTTTCCTCTGCTGAGCTTCAACTCTGTTCAGGACTTTAGGATACGGGAGCCGCCATCTTGCCTCAGAAGCATCACATATTGAGGAGAGGGATGAAAAGTGCAGGGGGCGGGTTATAGCTGTGCTTTGCAAAGACAGAGCATAGCTGGGGTCAGGAAAAGGAAAGCAATCCCAGAATGCAAAGCGACATAGTCAGAAGACTGCCTGTCTGTTGGCCGCCATCTTGGATGTTAAAAGGTTATAACAGGTGAAGGTAGGATGATTTTTTAATGTGGGCAATCTATATGTAGGGGGTGGGGGAAACACACAGGCTTTAACCCAGGGTGAAAGTCCGGTTTAAGTCTGATTTGTTATTGTGTTATTTATGTTGTATCCATGGATAGGGCATTCCTCCCCTCATGACTGCATTATAGAATCCCCTCTGCCACACACATACATTATAGCCCCGTATTCTTCTTTATGTGAGTCATGTGGTCCATGACAAAGTTATTTGTATGCTTAATATAGTTAAAGGTTTTGCTAAGGGTATTAGAATATTTATAGAGGAATCCAACAATAAATCCATCCCACCTATCTGCTCTATGGACTCTACAGGGTTGGTGGCAGCGCTCCCCGTGTGAGGACCTTCATTCCAATAAGAAGAACCCTTGAGGTATTTTTCCACATTCTTCTTGATGTCTGCTTTTTACATGGAACAGGGAATAAAGGCATCTGTCAGTTTGATTTAGTGAAAGCTCATTAGAGGACATAACACGAGACAAATCTGCATATTCATGGAAAGCAAAAAAAACTGATGTTACTGAGTTGTAAAAAGTGGAAGAAACTAAACTGTGAGCAGGAACCTCAGGTTTGAAGTGGGATGTCGGAGAAATGAATGAGGAAATGGTGGTGTGATTGTGAAAGGAGCTGTCACATCCATTCTTTCCTATTTCGGCTGTCAGTGACATAATGAATCTGTGAAATGACTACACATCCATATAAATGAAAATGGAAGGAAATCAATTCAAAGGCTTTTTTGAAGCACAAAATTGTATACATTTCCCAAGTAAAGATGGGCTTATTTATTGGATTGCTCCTTATGTACTGTAGCTTTAAAATAACCTACACTTACCATGAGCCCAAGCCAGGTGCAACACAGTTTTCTCTTGACTTTTCCTGTCTGTGACATCACTCAAAAGACATTGTTGAATTCTAGATGGAGGTTTAGAAACTTGTCAGCCAATAAAGCAGAACAAAACTCACCCGGCCTCTTTTATATTCCCGGTGTAGCCCTCACACACCTGGTGTTGGATGAGGACGGCAGGGAGCAGGTTCTTGTGGGCCCAGGGTGCTCTAGGTATGTCTGTGTGGGTGGGGGGCTGCGGCTCTACAACAGGGGATGTCGGTACTCACTGTGCAGTTTCATAAAGATGATCGAAAATCCAATATATAAAAACAGGATTCCTCTTTTATTGACTCCAACGGATATTAATATATGGCACAACGTTATACATCTATTCAGTCACTTTCCTTCCTGTCACATCCTCAGCCAGCTGGGTTTACTCCTCTAGAAGGATTCCTCAGAATTTCCTCCACTGAGTTCCTATGGGTGGCCACTGCTGTCGGGCTGAATCTATACCTCATGCTCTCTGACAGGGAATCTTCAGAAATCTGCTCCTCAACAATTCATGTGGTAAGCACTGGGGTTTAGAAGACTAGTACAGGGTCTCTCTTCCTTATAAAACCTCTAGCCACCTCCTAGAACCTTCCATCACATGTTCGCCCACATGTCAACATATGAGACCAAAGGGGAAAAAATTAACCTGCACAGCGTTAAATAACTATATATCTACACTGGATGCTGGCTGAAGTGGACCCAAACACCCGGCAACCAGGCGGGAATCAATATGCGGAGGGAGGGACTGCCAGCTCAGACCCAAGGCCCACAAAATCAGCCGCTCAACAGAAATACCAATCTATTAGTAATTACATCAGTCAAAATCTTTATTTAGTAATAGCCAAAACATACCCTAAAAACAATTAAAAACATGTTTGCTGGGACTGGTGTATTACAGACTACTTTAAATATATGATGATGGTGTGATATTGATTAAAAACTAAATCAAATCTATACTATATATACTGTATAAACAACATACAATTATGCCCAGGAGTTTCGCCTGAAAGCTGTGCCAGTGATATGTGTACAGCACATAAAAGAGTGGAGCAAAGTAAGTGCTGATAATTGTGTACAGCAATAAGAAGCCGTATAAGGCCAAGTAAGGATCAGTGCTAAGTGCAAAAAAGTGCAGAGTGCTAAAGAAGAGAGAAACTCCAGGGCATATGTAGTAAGGCTACTAACACAATGGCAGCTAATCGAGATTAAATGAGAACAACATCCAAAAACAATCTACATTACCGCATAGTCACATAGTCAGGTCCTACTCCACCAAAATGCCCGGCATACCAGCACCACTGATGCGTTGTGTGGCAACTGACTTCTGCCACTTCATCAGAGTGATTAAATAAGGAGCGGTTGGAAATGCTCATTTGTTGGTTCTTAACACCTAAAACCTTCCCTCTGTTTAGGGAAAATGATCCAATAACTCTTAAACTTCCTCTCATCTTTACACCCTACCTGTCCTGCTGTTTATCCACTGTCAGTAAGACTTAGCATCCTATCCTCACCTCTTCTTCTACATTCCATGTCCCAAGTAACCACCAGCAGATTCAATGTACAGCTGCGCCCTGGAGAACCCTATAGACAGCTGAGGGTTTATGTGAACAGGAATCATTGATTATGGCCCATTCCTGGGCTTTCCAACCAGGGGATCTTCAGTAGGGCATTCCAGGTTCTCAATAGCAGCCTCTGTGCACAGGCCATGCCCACCCATATGTTTGCTTCTCACAGTTTTTTTACAGCAGAGTTGCAAGACAGCAATCAGAAGCTGCGGGGGTTTGGAGAAGTAAGTAGAGGAGCCTCGTGTCTACTGGCTAAACTGACCATTTTTGGGGTTCTCAAAGTAGGACAGTTTAAACCAGTTTGCGGGCGATGGGCTTGGTAGGGTTGTGTTTTAGTGTTTGGCTTAATTACAGGTCACATGCTCTAGGCAAATTTGGTCCATAAAAGATGTTGGTGATTGAGTCAATGCTCAGAAGTCCATGCATTCCACTACCACCATTCAAAGCGTCCGAGCAAGTGTAACCCACCCAGACATCCAGCATTCTACATTTGATGGGATAGTCTTCCCGATGTCAGCAATCTGGGACATTAAGGTGTTTCAAGAGTTTTTTTTCCAAAGTGGGACGTCTGGTCAGTTTATCTCTGGCAAACCCTGATTAAATGTTTGTAGAAAAGTTCACTAAAGTTGTCTTTCTGTTTAAGCATGCATAGGATGATATCTGTGACTGCAAGGACTGAAGGGTGGCCAGAATACCACTGTAACTAGTGCCTGGAACAGATAAGGAAAAGGGCAGGGCTGTTTTGGGGCTCTGAATATGGAGGACAATTTCCCCAGGAAATCCCCCTCAAAGCTATAAATGGTTTTGGTTGGTTTTTGGTATTATGGTTTGCCTTTAAAAATGCCACCCTCCGATAAAGGCCAAATTTGTTCTCCTGTGAACAGATTCT
Organism: Gastrophryne carolinensis; assembly: GCA_027917425.1. Taxonomy (NCBI): domain Eukaryota; kingdom Metazoa; phylum Chordata; class Amphibia; order Anura; family Microhylidae; genus Gastrophryne; species Gastrophryne carolinensis. The sequence goes on from CM051244.1 coordinate 71,559,754, forward strand.
CCCACCTGAGCAATTGATCTCTATAGATCCTCCAGAGTTACCCTGGGCCTCTTGGTTAATTAATCTTAATTAGTGCTCTCCTTGCCTGGACTGTCAGTTTGGGTGGACAGTCATGTTTTGGCAGCTTTGCAGTTGTGCCATACGCCTTCCACATATGATGGATGATCACTGCTCCATGAGATAAGATTGGTCTATTATTTATATAATGTATAAACCCCCACAATAGACTTCACAATCACAACTTTATCCCTGAGCTGTCAAATGTGTTCCTTGGTTTTCATGACCCTGTACAGGGGGATAAATACATATGCTCACCACACTTTTCATTTTATTTTTTATTTTAATTTGATTTGGAAATGCATGTAGCATTTTCTTCATACTTCACAAACACTTTCTTATTTACATACACCCGACATCAAGAAATATCCAGCCTGGCTTGTTTCTCTTTCTTTTATTGGAAGGAAAAGGACATCTGGGGTGACAGACTCACCCCGATAGACTAAACTTCTCACCCCTGCACTTTATTCCTACCATGAGAGAATAAACCACAAATTTGGTGGGAGTTTTATTCAGTTTGGGTGTATAAGTGACCCCTCCTCTTATTAGCCATTGTGTTTATATGGAATTTTAATATTACACAATTTCACAAACCCTTTAAATACCAAGCATGTAGTGTCTACGTGGTTGCTTTCCCAACCGTTAAGTGCCAAGCACGTAAAATCTATGTGCTTGGCATTTCCCCTTGCTACTCTAAAAATTGAAACAACAACTCACCTCTGGTATGAATCGAAAGCTGGGGGTCTCCTCTTCCTCCGGGGGGCATCCGATCCCTCCCCTGGGGTCTCCCGGCTTCAGGAGGGGGCCCAAAATTGCCCGCCCCCCCCAATTTTCGCCGCTGACACTTGCAGCTGTAAAAAAAAAAAAAAAAAAATGACATTCACTCAAAATAAATAAATGTCATTTTTTCTCTGTGTCAGTGTGTTTAATTTTACATTTAACCCCTTGTGAACTGGTAAGGCATCCATGAGACCCCTATACCAGTTAACAAGGCTGGGGGCTGGCAAGTCACCTGAGGCTAGCGGGTGACTTGCCAATAACCCCCGGCACTCCAATTACCGGCCTCCCCAAAGCCCGGGGGGGGGGCAGAAGAGCTTGTGCCCATAGGCTATGCCGGCTTGTAGCCTGCAGGGCCAGGGGTCATCAAAGCTGGCCCCTGTACCCTGTTCCTAAAAGCCCTGCATAGCTGGTCCCGGGCTGGTTATTTCGGGTAGGGGGGAACCCATGTAATTTTGGGGGGATTTTTAAGGGTTTTTAACACTTACAGGTCCCCCCAAAAATGGGGTGCCCCCCACGCCAATTTTTTTCTCGATTTAACCCTTTATAGTGTGGAAAGTAGTTGTATTTTATTTGTAAATGTTATAAAGTATTCGTTTCAGTTTGGGGGGTCTCCTGGGCAAGAATGGGTGGTTACCGATACATATGTGGTACCGTTGTAATCGGGAGAAATGGGGCAATCACATGCAATATGGTTTTCTTTAATAAAATAAATGTTTTATTTAAAATAAAGGAGACAATTTTCTAAAAATATATTTTTATTTTTTTTGTTTTTTTTTTACTTAATATTTTAAAAAACAGTAGAAAAATTGCAAACAAGACATTTCATGTTAAAGCCTAAACTCTAAAGCTGCAAAATATATATATAATTTTCCTTAAAATTGCTGCAAAAATGGCGCAAAACATGGCGCACATGGTGAAAAATGACCTGTCAACAGAGGGTGACAAAATCTCAAGTAGGCGGACAATTAAAAAGGTTAATAGTAACTATGCATGTTGGGTATTATTCTGCTCAGGGGACCTTGTTCTTTCAGATTTATCTTGTTTTTTCTTGTTTGCATATTGATATTTTAGGAAAAGATGTTTTTTATTCTGCTTTTTTATAAATCTTTTAGGGAAACCCTGTGCAACCAAAGAATTCTTGGAGGGATCACTTACAGAAAGATGAACCCACTACAATTAGCTGGGTATGCTTAAAAAGCTTATCATGTGTACTTTCATAGAATAGATATGGTTTATGGGGGGTATTCCAAATGTAAAGGGCTGTTTTGGTTGAAGAAGCACAAGGTGCGCACTTTGTCTGCAGAGCTGAAATTTCTAAGGAAAAATACTGTTACGCACATGCTTTACTTTGGGGTGTTTGCCAACTCTTCCCTTGACAGTACCTATGCATGTTGGGTATTGTTTTTTCTTGATTCTGCTTTTTTATCCTTTTTTTAGGGAAACTCTTTGCAACCAAAGAATGCATTGAGGGATTACATCCAGAAAACTGTGCCCATATCAACAAGCCTGGTACGCTTAGAAAGCTTGAGGTGTGTACTTCCAGAGAATATAGTTTGTTGGGGGTATTTCAAATGTAAAGGTTTCTTTTATTGAAAAACTGCAAGGTGCGCCTAGTGCATTGCATAGTTGTATTTTATCTGAAAATCCCCTAAAGCGCTGTTTCAGTTTGGGGGCGTGTTCTGGGCAGGGAAATGTGTCTAACAATACATATGTGGTACCGCTGTAACCGGGAGAAATTGGGATTTCACACGCAATAAGATTTTATTGAAGAACTCACATTTTTTATTACAAATTGTAAAAAATCGATTTTTAAAAATTTTTTTGCACATATTTCACACAAAAAATATTGAGAATACACCTAAAAAATGACAAACAAAACATTTCATGTTAAAGCCCAGACTCAAGCCCAGATTGCTCAAAATTCAATATATCATTTTCCTGGGAAATCCCTTCAAAAATCACATTTGAACATGCGTAGCGCAAAATAGTGCAAAATGGTCTGGCAACAAAGGGTAGGCTGGCACTTAAAGGGTTAATGAAAAGCCCAAACCCTTGAAAACTATTCCCCAGCATCTAAAATGACTATATTTTAAGTTTAGGTCACTTACTTATTATTGTTTCCCCCACTGGGTTGCAACTCTGTTCAGGACTCCAGGATACGGGCGCCGCCATTTTGACTCATCACATACTGGGGAGAGCAAGTTCAGGGGGCGGGGTTATAGCTGTGCTTTGCACAGGCAGAGCAGAGCTGGGGTCAGAAAAAGGAACAGCAATCCCAGAATGCAGAGCAGCATAGTGAGAATACACTTCCTGTCTGCAGGCAGAAACTCAGAAAATGCGTTAGATGCAGGTACAGTGATTTTTAATGTGAGCAATCTGTATGTACAGGGCGGGGGTAACATACAAGATATGCTCTTATTCAGGGTGAAGGTCCGGATTAATGTGAGCAATCTGTATGTACAGGGTGGGGGAAACATACAAGATAGGCTCTTATTCAGGGTGAAGGTCTGGTTTAAGTTTGTGGTTATAACATTTACAAATGTGGAAAAGTTCAAGGGGTTTCAATACTTTTTAAGGTTCTGTCCTCAGGCCCCCCCTTTGTCGCACCCTTGAACTGCTGCACCTGGGGCAAGTGCCCCCCCGCTCCCCTCTAGCTACGCCCCTGGTAGGTGGCACCTGTAACTTTCTTACTACTATACTTTGGCAGAGCATTTGATATGTGTCATGATGCTGGTAAAGTGCGGCCCACACTCCTAACAGATATTATATACATTCAGTCTTTGTAAGTTTCTATAACTTTGTTACCCAAAAACACTTTACATAAACCAACCTGCAATAGTGTTTAGTAACTGAATCAATGCTGAACCATTGCCCTGCCCTCCAGCCTTTGTAAATAGTAACCACTGAAGTTGAACGTGTGCCTGATGAACTACGTCCTCCCGGAGAATTTGGAGTCACAAGCTCATTATTATGCTGAGTGGTCAAGTAAGAGATTAATGGCAATGTCACCTGCTGCAATTACAAGAGACCTGTTCATTAACAACTAGCGCCAAAACTAAGCTACCAGACAGCAAATCCGAGTGGAGGACAACAAGTGCTCCTGTCACTCATTGCCTTTCTATGCCGGGAAATAACGTTGCCTTTATAGACGCTTTTCCAGGTCCTGCTGGGAGCTGTAGGTGTGAGATTTGCCGCTGATTTATTAATTATAGCTTCAATCAAAGTGTCACCTGCAGACACAGAAATGTTTGTCTGAAAATATTAATATTATATACATCCCTATTGTACCGTACACCAAAGCATCGCTATTAGGCAGCTCGGGCGCTTTTTTTTTTTCACTTTGCTCCTGAAACACAATTTGCGAAGGTTCGTAATTAAGTCATGGGGTAAAAAAAATTAAAAATTGTTGTCATATTTTCAATGTCAGCATTCAGAGAATGAAGGCTGCCAAAATAATCGTCAAAGAGCACACGTTCTCACCAATGGCCTAAAGGAACGAGCCCAACGGACAAAGTGAGCATGAACAAAAAAAACTCAATTAGTTGTCTTTATTTAGCGAACACCATGGGGCCCTCAAGTCGACTATAGCATTATTACAGGACAACTGGGCCTCTTTTCTGGCTTATTAGCATTTTCACAGCGCTGGGGTGTTTCTGATGCCTCCTAGAAGTCCATTGTCCTTTTGTGTTGCCTAACTAGCAGGAAGTACCCCCCCTCCTCATCCACCCACCAATGTCCCAGCCATTTGGGGAACTAGTTGTACCTATACAGCCCAGCAATAGCAGCATCGGTGCTTGAAAGTGCTTGTAACTTTTTCTTTGTGAGTTGCTTGACCAGACTGTAAGTACACACGCAGGGATCTATCATAGCCTTTTATTTCAAATAAACCAGATTAAAATGTGCAAAACGAATAGAATGTTCCTAAAATGTCTTACAAAGAAGAGGATATTTGATGCTTTAGGGAAGCGTACTATCACTTACTAAATTAACAATTTGTCTTATCAGCTGCCTTAAGCGTTGAAGGCTAATTAATTTTATGCTGATCAATACGCTTGAATGAGGCATTGATTTTTTTTTTTTTTAGATTTAGAGGGTTGAGGTTAAATTACTTTAGGGTGTTTCAACAGAAGCACATTTTATGGCATTTTATTATTTGGTATTTTCTTATGGGAGCATATTATTTTAATAGCATGGAATATATCGTTACATAGCAGATTATTTTATATAGGTAGGCTATATGGGTTTAGTATTTTAGTAGTATATTATATGAGTGTATTACTACAGCAGCATATTATATAAAGATTATATTAATATAGGAGTACAATATTTATGGGGTATTTTATAGAAGTATATTATTATTTTTAGGAGTATTTTATAGGAGCATATTATTTTATGAATATTCTTTTATAAAGGTATGGTATTTTGAGAGTATGTTATGGGGGTATATTATTATAGAGAGCATATTATTTTGTCAGAGCATATTATAGCGGTATATTATTATAGAAGTATATTATTTTAGGAGCTTTTTATTTTAGGCGGATGTATTCTTTGTAATACTGACAGTTAGTTACACCTGGATCCAGGGCCGGATTAAGTGTGGTGGTGGCCCCAGATACAATATTTTTTTTCTTTTAAAATAATAGTCCAGCCAATTAACTAATTGGTGGTTGTCTGGCATCCGCCTACTTACTGGAACGTCAGATCAAGTCCCTTGTGCCACCCTTGTGTGGGTGCATGCTGCTCGGGAACCCTTGCTTTGCCATTCTGGGCGGGGGGGGGGTGTAGTCACCCAGCTGGTCCAGCAGATAACAGTTCCCTGCATTGTGCTGCCAGCGACTGTGCTTGGTGGCTTATGTGCAGTGAGAGGCCACCGATTGACAGCTCCGCACTCACTCATCACTGTAGCGCTGCTGATGGCGGCTTTACTGCTCTAGACTCTCCATACTGCCCTGTGGTGGCTTTGGCTGCAGGTTTGCAAAAACAAAAAAAGGCGCGCCCAGGTTGCAAGGGGCCCCCAGTTTTGTTGCTGGCCCTGTGGCCCATCAGACCAAAGACTAAAAAGCTTACTGGACCAGACCATAACCCAAAGGTTGGTGGAGGCCCCTTTTGCAGGGCAAGTGGTGGAGGCCCCAGGATGCGTGTCATGAGTGACTTACCTTCAGTCCATGCCCGTGGTGTTTTTACGCGGCTGGCCGGGGCTAGTCCTGCCTGGCAGCTGCTGCCACCTCAGGCGCTGCACACAGCGTGGCTGCTGGAGGCTCATTAAAGGAGCTAATCCTAGGAGATCCAGATCTGGGCCTTTAAAGTTCAGATGGGGCAATCAGCCCAGAGGTCTCCAAGTACCAACCCACAGATCCGAAGTGCACCAATCAACCCACAGATCCGAAGTGCACCAATCAACCCACAGATCCGAAGTGCAACAATCACAGTCACTGCCTCCCTGTCCAACCCAGTCGGGTTCAGTCCTATAAAGGGATTGTCACTTCATTGTGTCAGCGCCCATGATAGTGTTTAGCTGGCTTTGTGATTTCTCCTTTGATTTCCTGTACTTATCATTATTGACCCTTTGCTCGAATCTCGACCATGTCTCTGTCTTATCTCTTTGTACCGTGCAGCTCTCTGACCTCCTGGTGTGGAACTGTCACCTCCAAAACCCCTTTGATTAACCTGGTTGTGAGACCTTCCCATTCTGAGACCCTCTTTTTTTGTCTTAGACTGCCCTGAAACCCCAGGGACTCCCCAGGTTGAAGGTGCACCTTTTATTGGGAAACTAGGGAATTAACGAGATGGAGCACAAACTGGAGCACACACTGTGCGGAACATTGCTCTAGTATTACTGTTGGAGAAATCCAAGTCTCAACCCAAGTCTCAGAGCTTATTTGTCTCTTTTTAAAATTGAGAATATTATTATTACAGGGGATTTATTACTTTAGGCAAATGTTATAGGAATATATTATTTGTATAGGGTTTTTTTCTGCAAGCACATTATTTGTATTTGTATAGGAGTATATTATTATAGTGACATTTCAGCATTAGCATATAATCCTTTCTCATACTCAACATTTTTTTTAGCATTTTTTAATATATTATTCTGCCAAATTCATATTTTATGGATACAAGAGATGACAAGTTGGTGACCAAACCCATGAAATATATTCAGTAGCTTTTGCCAGTTGCCACCCAGAATGTTCTACTTTGAGATTTATTAATGCAAAGGCACATTACTGAATACATAATAACTACATCCCGATAACAGAATGCTCCTATTTACTCTTCATGGATAGTTGAACTGTATCTTTAGGAAATAAAATTGGCCTATATTTTACAATGGTCGTGGTTTGTTCATCTAATTTTTTATCATCTGTCAATGTCAGTTATAAATTATACAATTTGTTCCTGACATAAAAAATAAAAGCTTTTAAAATGTCTTTGAGGCTTGTTCGCATTATTAATCTTAATGACAAACTACTTTTAGTCATTACGCAGTGTGTTATCTGTATATTAATTAAAGGTCATCGGTAAGCATGTGAAATAAGCCGAATATTTATCTTATTACCCCCATATCTGATTGGTTTAGGTCTGCTACTTCAAACCCTACCTATTCAGATTCTTGCTCTGGTCATAGTCTACTAAGAGCAAACGCTATACTGGCATCACAGTGTGGGAGCATCCAGCTGCTATGACAAAGGGGTTGTTCCTGAGCACTGGAGCTGGGATCTACAACTGGTGTATTCCAGGTCTTCTAAGACAGTAGTTCCCAACCCTGTCCTCAAAGCCTACCAACAGGTCATGTTTTGTGGATCTCCACCTAGCCATCTCCATAGCTCTGCTCTGCACTAAATGCTCCACCTGTGCATCTGTGTGGAGATCTGCAAAACCTGGCTTGTTGGTGGGCCTTGAAGACAGGGTTGGGCACCCCTGTTCTAAGAGATCTTGGTGTGGGCTGGGATGCCAACAATGCTCCCGCCACCATCACTACCTTGGCTACACAGGCAGCCAAATCAAAAGAAAAAGTTGGTTTATAAACACTTCCTGAAATTATATTATATGATGGAGGAAATAAACATCAATGATGTTATCTCATTATCAACAGTCTCCGTGATCTTTATCAGATGTATACAGGAGTATGGCTTCTGAAAAAGTTAGTATGTATGCAATTGGAGGTAAAGAGTGGGTCTTCTTTCATTTTAAAATACATTTTTTTCAGCCCAAGCACAGCACTTTGTGATGAAACCTTGTACTTCTCTAAACTTCTAGCTTCTTTTGCAAATGCTTCCTGTGGCTGTCCTTTCCCTCAGAGAGAAAACACTGATTCAATGTATTTTAGACTCCATGGCTTTTGTGCCAATTTAAACTTAAAACTAGCGATGAGTAAACTTTTTAAAAGTTTGGTTCGGGTGATTCTCTGGATGTCCCTAAGAAATTCGGGTTTGTATGAATCAAACTTTTAACAAATTCAAAGAATAAAGAAAATAAGCTTATCTCCGTCCCCGTTCCAGCACCGGCGATGTCCTCATCCTCTGGCGCTGTCCCGTGCCGGTCTCTGTAGCATCCAGTGGCCCGACTGGGCGCCCGGCATCTCTACTCACCACTGCAGGAAGGGGCTTTTATACTGGAAGGGAGCTGTGACATCACAGCTCACTCCCAGTGGCCCCTGAAAATGACCATGAAGGATCTGGCTAAGTATTTTGCTCAATATCTTCGTAAATTAAGGCCATCTTGAACATAGAATTTATTTTATGCAGTTCATCAATCACATTTTTTATATTTAGGGCCTGATTTACAAACCCTGCAGCAACATCCACCATGCTAGTTTTTGCCACTACAGTACAGTATTTACCAAAGGAAAACTTGTCCACAAGGATCTTTCCATGATTTTATAGATCTCTGGCGAGATTGCACCTATACTAAGATAGGAGTTTTAGGTCATCACCTTCTATCCCCAGCCTAGTGCCCCAAAACAGCCTGTGTTTTTTTTTACCAAAGGTTTTTGCAAACTATTAAAAAAACAGGATGCAGTATGATGTTGAATGGTATGCCATATGCTAAGTCATTCAGTTCCAAGGTAAACCGCCACATAATGGCAGCTGTGCTTGTACTGCTTTCAGATTTATTGCAGTTATTGTAATGGATAAGGCTGACCCCCAATGTTGAGCTGTGTTAAAGTGAATGTATCATTGCTGGAAAGCACCAGCGAGCAATATGGCCGACCATTTGAACAACAGACTGCATCCGGTTCGTGCTTTTATAAATATTTAGCAAAGGCTTTAGTAAAACAAAAGAAACACAGGCTGTGTTGGGGCACTGGGCTAGGGATAGAAGGTGATAATATAAACTTCCTTTCTGGGTATAAGATCACTTTAAAAAGGATTAAAATGTCGGTTTGAATCACCAGTGCTCCAATGTAACTGACATCATACCCTAATATTTAAAGAAACCTCAGTGAAACCTCAAGTTTTGCTGCTGTTGCTCATAATCTGGCAGTTTGCACAGTGTCACATATAATGCAGCAATGAATTCCAATATTGATATTCCAGGTCCATGTCAAATATTTGTCTACTCAATATAACCTTCAGGGATCTGAAGCAGGTTTTCTTCATATGCACGCACTGTATACATTGTAGGTAACAAGTTAATTTGAACCAGGGTACAATTTAATGCAACCTGCAATGAAGAGCAATGACAACAATAGGGGTCGAATTATGGTCGGTGCACCGGTGAGTTTGCGCACGTTATTTGAAGCTTCAGATTGCACTTGGGCTTCCTTCTGATTCATGGTCGTCAAAATGGGATGCGCTTTTGTTTTAGCGTCAATTCGACATTGTGCCAATTTGCGCCTGAAATTTTCTGCTTGTGATCTTTTTACGCACCAAACTGTCTCCGGCACCTGACTTATGGTATACATGCAGATGTTGAATTATTTAGCCCCGGGCCCACCCCACCTATCAATAGCTAGCAATAGGACCCACTACTGGATGGGCTGGCCCCACTTATGTGGTGAGAGCTGATTGCACAGAGACAAAAACAGTTGCAGGCACTACTCTCTTCTTCCCCAGAATGTTAAAAAGCCGCACCAGCCGGTTTTAGAGGCACCGCACCTGGGGGTAAGATTAGAGGCGGGACTGCGCTGTGGAAAACACTATACCAGAACATCACTCAGCAAAGTCACACACAGGTGCAAAGACATACTACCAGTGTCAGGAGCCTTGGAGTGCCAGGGCCGGCTGTTGTCATCTAGCACCTGTCAGAGGGCCACAAAAAAAAGGCTTGGAGAGCCGCATCCGGCCCCCGAGTTTGACATATTTGGTTTAGGCCTACCTAACATGTACCTTTATTGTAGCATTTTTGGACCTCCTGCCTTCTTGACATGTTCCTGAAATTGTTTTGTGTTCAAACCCCCAGCCTTCTGTGCAACAAATGCATCCATCAACAAAATGTTCCCTATTAGTTGAATGAATGGTTCTGTTTAGTCCTCATAAACTTCCTAAGTAATCCTACATTTGATAAGCCATACAGGTGCCAATGAAGGTCTCCTTCACTGCCCTCAGACTTTCTTCTAACTCATGCTTTTTTTAGAACCTTGGATAGTTAAATATGGATCCTACCTGCTATTTGAATGTTTATTGGTTGTTTGTGCTTATGGAGCCAAGTATATGTATGACATGGGGTTTAGGAGGCAGAAAACCTGGGTGAAGTGCACTTTCTTTTTCCCCATGGCAAATATCCAATGGTATGTATGTCTGGATGTAAGGAGATAAGATCTGTTCTGAGTTAACCTTCTACTATGTAAATTGTTTGGTCAATAATTGGGCTTTTGTGTCAGTTTGCATCTTAGCTAACCCTTAAATGAAAATTAATTGATTGTGTTGTCCTCCTTTCCCATGATTGGATGATTGGACATCCAGGTATCCTGGTAGCTGAAAGCAAATGACAGACTACAGCTTTCTTTATACACCTTACTGTAGATTGTTTGATAAATATACTGAGAATACAAAAAGTAACCAAAAGTGCAAAGTGCATAGGCTCAGATACAATGTTAGCAATCATGGAGTGGGGAGGAGGGAATGGAGGGAGTGGGGAGGAGGGAATGGAGGTAGCAGGGAGAGAAACACCTGTGCACGCGGCTACCTGTGCCACTTCTTGCTAGGGTGAGAGGGCCCCATTCATTCAATTGAGCATTTGTTATTTTGAACAATATTTTTTGCAGTAGTATCACTTTATTGATAGTTTCACAGGTGCACAGAGGAAATTAGTGTTCATGAGTATCGATTATTAGTTTATTATATTGGTTCACTCTCTTATTATTTGTGGTGATATTTGTATATACACATTATATTTGATTTTTTTGGGGCTCAACATTACCATTATAATATATATATATATATATATATATATATATATATATATGTTTTGTGTCGTAACAAAACAATAGGGTCCTTTGGGAACACATAATTGATTAATTGGGGTTCCCACATACTTCTAGATTTGAAAAAATGCTTTTTGTAGGTTATTTAAGAATGATTCGGGCTGGAGTGGTAGCAGCTGTTTTTAAATGTCTATTTTGTTATATGTGTTTTTAGGTGTTTTTGTATTCAAAATAAAAGTGACTTTTTGAATTATATGGTGGTGATCCCTTACTGGAGGTAGTCATGGCTTGGTTCCCCGACCTGTCATTTTTTGTTGCCAATATTAATATAGGTGTGCACAACTGCAACAATATTGCTTTCGATGGTGCATTTTTTTTTTTTTTCTAAGCGAATGGCAGGGAATAGTTTATAGGGCTGGAGTGCTGGGTATTGGCTGAAGTGCTTTTGGGGCTTATTGGCCCCTGAACAACTTGAGGGCTGATAGCCTTGTTAACAATTAGAGTATTTCGCCCACTAGTAAGATTGGGGCTCATTGGCCCTTTAAACTAACCTCCAGCCGCCTGTCTACAGCGCCGCTGCAGGGCATAACTAAGCTGCGCTCACCCGAGCACGAACAGATGAGCGGGGGATGCGGGCGAGGCTGCCCGTGCCAGGCCATCTGCAGAAGTGGTAGATCGAGGACGCTATGGGACTGGACACAAGGTAAGTGCATTGTGACACTTATTAGTAAAGATATGTGATTTGATTCATCCGAATATGAATTGGCTCTGAATTTCATTAAAAAATTGATTCCCCACAAATCCAAATTTCTTGAAATTCATTCTGATCATTATTTGCCCCAAAAATGTCACCTTGTGCCATGCTATTCAGCACTAGGTCTTTCCCAAAATAGGGAATGGAAGGGTCTCCTTCGTCCCTGCACACACCGGTGCGAGTCCATGCCACTGCCCGCTTACATTGGGAAATGATGACGCCTTTACGGTCATCAGCCATGACCATGTATGCGTTCCACAGGCTACATCACTTATGGTGGGCCATTTCTGGTCCATCACTGAGAGTGGCTCTGAGCTCTATTCTACAGCATACACATTGTGTTTCACCTTGTCCCCCAATCAGCTAGTTTCATCTGGCAATTCTTTTGCCATATTGGCTGATGATGGGGGAGGCATCATCACTAACAGATGTGAGCAAGCACCAACGTACCAACTCTTATTTGGTGCGGGTAATGGGATCCTTGCATTCACTATTTAAGGTAAGACCTATTAAAGGCTATTTTATATGGCATGGACACTCACACCAGACATTGGACATGGTTCTGCGATGGACAGAAAAGCAGCAGGTGAGGTTTATTTTGGAAGGGGGGTTTAAGTGATTCAGATGAACCCAAATTTCTATTACAATAATTTTTATTAAAGAAATACAAGGGTTTCCATATATGTTACAATACTTGCTCAGATAGATATGCATCAATACACATTCATGTTAGTCAGAATGAACTCAATTAAACAAAATACGTTTCGCATATTACGAGGTCACGTTAAAACTATTTGTCATAATTAAGCAGAGTACACAGTGCATTTTTATAATATTAAACATGTCCTGAAAGTCCAATTGTCCAGTAGGAAGGAAAGTAGGTCAAGACGCCAAAAAGAAAGGATTACACGTATCAAAACCATCCACAATTGTGCTGACGTGTAGAGCGGGGACGTCATCCTCATGGAACTGTGCGCCTATCACCCACGTGAACCCAAATTTCATGAGAAAAATCTTTAGTTTGACAGTGACAAACCTTTGCAACCTACACATAAGCATTTACCACTCCAACCCTGCCTAAATCAAATGTTTTAAATATGTCTAGGCTTTATTTTTAGGACATAGACTCTATATAACAGATCTCACTTTTTAAGTTGCTAATAGACAGTTTCACCACCACTAAAATATAAATTCCTGCATAATAAATCAACCCAAGACCCTACTGACTAAGTTTTAAGAAATCTTAAAAGTTATGAGAAATTCCAGGATCAAGAGAGGACAAACTAGACACACAATTTCTTACACCCATGCCCATTCTATGAATGGCACTGCTTTTAAGGTCTGATTCCTATGTAAATACGCTTACATAGTGTAGAGGCTTTTGTGAGCCCGGTGCCAGTCAGGCAGCACTTCAGTTTGTGTTTTTTCTATTCCTTCTTCTATTTCATTTCACTCCCCAGAATCTGAATGAATGTCCGGATTTAAGCTGTTTACCAACTGGGCCAAAGCAGCAGATTGGCAGCCTCAAAAAAGCAACGCACAACTGCTGGAACATGGCCTTACAATGCCAGACACTATTTTAAGGGTTATTAAACTACACAAAAACTCCTACAAAGTATGTCTCCTTTTCAGAAGCCCATCATGGCGATTTATCCTTGAATACAGGGGGAACCCTGGGCAGCAAATTGCCTTAAGAGTTGTTCAAGGATCAGGTGGGCCAGCAAGCAACTGCTTTTTCAAGGTAAATCTGAACTCCAGACAATAACTCTTATTTGGATAGAGCAGAAGAGGGTTAAAAGCCTGTCCAGGCAAACATATGCACAAGGCTGGCCTAAGGTTAGGAGGAGCCATGTGCAATATTTGGGGATGATGTCTTCATATACTCACATTACTAGAGAAAACTAAAAAAAAGGATGAGAGAAGAAGTAAAGGAGAGCTGTAAAATTGTGTGAGTGAGAGAGAAAGAGAGGGAGAAAGTATAAAAGGCAGAGACAGAGAGCAGAAAAGAGAAGGAGGGCATAAGTAAATAGAGGGAGGCAAAGGAAAGAGGGCAGTAATATGCACAAGAGAGAGATGTAGGGAAGCAAGAAAATAGGGGGTAGGAGGTGAAAGAAAAAAGGTAATGTGCAAAAAAGGAGGAAGAAACAGACAATTTGTTAAAGGGCATAGGGGGAATGTGTAATAAGGAGAAGGGGTGTGTATGGATGTGTGGATGGGAGAGGGTGTGGAAAGGGAACAATAAGGAGGGAATGTGGAAAGGTTAGTGAGACAGAGGGAGTGTGAAAAAAAGGAGATAGAAGAAATGTGAAAAGAGAAAAAGAAGTACAGAATGTGGAAAAGGGTTTGTGAAAAAAGGAATGGAAGAAATAAAAGAGGACACAACACACTTGATTCTCACTTTTCAGGGTGTTGTTCCTCTTAGTGGAGGCATACCGAATGCCCTGTTGTTGTGTATGCCCCTAGGTCACTCACCTTCCTGTCGCTCCCACGACGCGTTGCCGAGTTGGGCGAGAACGAGCACACTGATTGGCTGAGAGGCCAATTCAACCAATCGGCACCCTCGCTTTCACTTGGCTCCCTCTCAACCACAACCTGAACCTCAACCACAAACCTTTGCCTTTTACAACAGCCTGAACCTCAACTACAACCTGAACCTCAACCACAAACCTTTGCACTTTGTCCTTTACAACAACCTGAACCTCAACCACAAACCTTTGCCCTTTACAACAGCCTGAACCTCAACCACAACCTGAACCTCAACCAGAAACCTTTGCTCTTTGCACTCTACAACAGCCTGAAACTCAACTGCAAACCTTTGCTCTTTGCCCTTTACAACAACCTGAACCTCAACCACAACCTGAACCTCAACCACAAACCTTTGCTCTTTGCCTTTTACAACAGCCTGAGTCTCAACCACAACCTCAACCACAAACCTTTGCTCTTTGCCCTTTACAACAGCCTGAACCACAACCTGAACCTCAGACACAAACATTTGCTCTTTGCCCTTTACAACAGCCTGAACATCAATCACAAACCTTTGCTCTTTGCCTTTTAAACAAGCCTGAACCTCAACCACAACCTGAACCTCAACCACAAACCTTTGCTCATTGCCCTTTACACCAGCCTGTACCTCAACCACAACCTAAACTTCAACCACAGATCCTTTCTCTTTGCCCTTTACAACAGCCTGAACCTCAACCTCAACCTGAACCTCAGCCACAAACCTTTGCTCTTTGCCCTTTACAACAGCCTGAACCTCAACCTGAACCTTAACCACAAATCTTTGCTTTTTGCCCTTTACAACAGCCTGAACCTCAACCACAACCTAAACCTCAACCTCAAACCTTTGCTCTTTGCCCTTTACAACAGCCTGAACCTCAACTACAAACCTTTTCTTTGCCCTTTAAAACAGCCTGAACCTCAACCACAAGTATTTACTCTTTGTCCTTTACAACAGTCTGAAGCTCAAACACAACCTGAACCTCAACCACAAACCTTTGCCCTTTACAATAGCCTGAACCTCAACCACAACATAAACCTCAACCACAAACCTTTGGTCTTTTCCCTTTACAACAGCCTAAAACTAAACCACAACCTGAACCTCAACCACAAACCTTTGCTCTTTGCACTCTACAACAGCCTGAACCTCAACTACAAACATTTGCTCTTTGCCCTTTACAAAAGCCTGAACCTCAACCACAACCTGAACCTCAACCACAAACGTTTGTTCTTTGCCTTTTACAACAGCCTGATTCTCAACCACAACCTGAACCTCAACCACAAAACCTTTGCTCTTTGCCCTTTACAACAGCCTGAACCTCAACTACAAACCTTTGTTTTTTGCCCTTTAAAACAGCCTGAATCTCAACCACAAGTCTTTGTTCTTTGTCCTATACAACAGTCTGAGCCTCAAACACAACCTGAACCTCAACCACAAACCTTTGCCCTGTACAATAGCCTGAACCTCAACCACAACATAAACCTCAACCACAAACCTTTGGTCTTTTCCCTTTACAACAGCCTAAAACTAAACCACAACCTGAACCTCAACCACAAACCCTTGCTCTTTGCACTCTACAACAGCCTGAACCTCAACTACAAACATTTGCTCTTTGCCCTTTACAACAGCCTGAACCTCAACCACAACCTGAACCTCAACCTGAAGCTCAACCAGAAACCTTTGCTCTTTGCACTTTACAACAGCCTGAGTCTCAACCACAAACCTTTGCTCTTTGCCTTTTACAATAGCCTGAACCTCAACCACAACCTGAACCTCAACCACAAACCATTTCTCTTTGCCCTTTACAACAGCCTGAACCTTAACCTCAACTACAAACCTTTGCTCTTTGCCCTTTACAACAGCCTAAACCTCAACCACAAACCTAAACTTAAACTGCAAACCTTTGCTCTTTGCCCTTTGCAACAGCCTGAACCTCAAAAACAAACCTTTGCTCTTTACCCTTAACAACAGCCTAAACCTCAAACACAAACCTTTCCTCTTTGCCCTTTATAGCAGTCTGAACCTCAACCACTACCTGAACCTCAACCACAAACCTTTTCTCTTTGCCATTTACAACAGCCTGAACCTCAACCGCAACCTAAACCTCAAACACAAACCTTTGCTCTTTGCCCTTTACAATAGTCTGAACCTCAACCACAACCTGAATATCAACCACAAACCTTTGATTTTTGTCCTTTACAAGAGCCTGAACCTCAACCACAGACCTTTGCTCTTTGCCTTTTGCAACAGCCTGAACCTCAACCACAACCTGAACCTCAACCACAAACCTTTGCTGCATGTTCTCCACCACAGCCTAAATCTTAACTTCACACCTTTAGTACTTGCCTTCAACCACAGGACATTGACCACAAACATTTGCTGCCTGCCCATGACCACCTGAACCTCAACCACAAACCTTTTCGGCACTTTCTTAAAGACTGGATTATGAGGAAGCTGCTGAGAGGGGAGAGAAGGAGATTATAGGCATTTTTATTATTCTTGCCCTACAAGATATAAAGGATCAGTTTGCGGCTTACATATACATTCAGATTGTAATATTCTATGAACAAACCTTTAGATCCCAAATGATTCAGAAACCTAATCCCGTGTTCAGTATTCTACTAAACAGTTTTTTAAATGATATAAAACAAATACTGAGTGCGGGATTAGGTTTTTTGGATCATTTGCGTTCCAAAGGTTTGTTCATATATTTATTCATTCCACTTGAAGGAATTTCTTATCCCAGCGCTGAATTTGTTCATTTTTGTTTTAAAAATATTATCAATACAGTCTCTTAAGAATATATTTAGTGCGATCCCATACGATCGATCGATTTCTTATCTAAAGATTGTAATATTAGCCTGCTGCAATACAAACTATGGTCCTTCTCACAGGTAGATAACATTCCTAAATGGGACCAGTAGGATTGCCATGCGGAAGAATTATAATGATGGGCTACCACGTTTATTGAGGTGGCAAATACTGATAGCAAAGAGTTGATGCTGTCATAAAATCATTACTGTGGATGCTACCTTTTTGTATCTCAATGAGAGCCTGATAGAGGTAACAGTGATTGTGTACAGGAATTAGGAGACTATACATGGAAAACAAATAAATACATGCAATATTCACATGCTATACTTTCATATACTATAAAAAAGTTATTGGCGACATTTCTTTATCTAATTTAGAAATGTGCACAATATTATTTAAATTTGTCTGATATTATATTTTGCTACAAAATGATAGGATGACTCTGCTTGAGTTTAATCTATTTGCTTGTTTGAGGTAAACCACCAATTCCATTAAGGGCTTAATGGCATCTTCTTAATACATATTATGCTACTAGCCTTAGGATGGTCTAGTTTTTTGACATGTATATTAGCACCCAATGAGGGCCTAATAAGAGCTCCACATATAACAGTGAAACATCTGATTGCATAGTTAATGCTACAGACACAGAAAGTGTGGAGTTAATTACCATCACAATGCCACACCATGTTCAACAGTTCTTGCTGTAAAAATCCATTCCAGCAAAGCCTGGCTCGCCTCCTCGGGTCAGACACAGCACTGATAACCTTTTGCTGTAGACTGACAAATGCATCTACAATTGCTTTTCTAATTAAAAGCTCAGGGAGGGTGTAGGGAGGAAAGAAAAAATACCCCCCCCCCCGGCTGATGGATATACAATATGGAACTGCTGTTTGCACTGGAAGGAAACTGACTCACTTAACATTTCAATAGGTTAATCAATGGTCAATTAAACAGAGCAATTGGTTAACTCTGAAAACAATTAACATGACACTCTGTTAAAGTGGACCCCCTCCTTCAAATCTATAGTCCTCTATGGGGTCCAGTTTAAATGTTATTTAGATGAGGTCCAACCAAGACCAACATGAATTAAATGTAATTTAAAACACTATGCCAGTTGCTCTGTTGGTTCTTATTAATGTTGCTGGAATATGATGCTTTTGTGTGCTGATGCAGTTAGACTGGATGTTTTAAATGATTCTAGCAGAACTCAAATCTCATTAGCGGTTAAGTGTATAAGTGTATAAAAATTCAGGATGGCAATCAAAGGACCTCAAATTGCTTTGGAAGATCACCTAATTAAACAAAGAAAGAGATTCCCTTTAGCCAAGAAAGTATTTTAGAGTTTGAACTTGAAGCCAAAATAGCTCACTCTCTGAGTATTTGGATATAGGATACTCATCCACAATAGCTTGTGCACATCACTTCCATTGACCAATAGGGTGCTTAGGGCGTGCATGCTCTGGGCATAGCACAGGGGTGTGAAATGTGTGAATTACTTAGCTCAGCATTTGGCAACATTAAAGGAGCTGCAGGAATTCTACTGCATGTAACCAAATTCTCCAGTATTCTTATGTCTAGGCTGCGAGTTAGGGTGGTGAAATGGAATTCTTGTTTTAAAAAAAAAAGAAATCCAAGCCAGGGTATGTTTAGCCCACTCTTACATCAAGTCTGCCAAAAGCATGTGGGATGTTGTTATGGTCTGAGGAAACCAAAATGTACTTTTTTTTGCCATAGTTTAAAAAAAAAAATTTTTGTGCACAGTATTGGCTTTGCACTAAAAAATTTTTTTTAAACTATGGCAAAAAAAAGTAAATTACATTTAATTTATGTTGGTCTTGGTTGGACCTCATCTAAATAACATTTAAACTGGACCCCATAGAGGACTATAGATTTGAAGGAGGGGGTCCACTTTAACAGAGTGTCATGTTAATTGTTTTCAGAGTTACCCATGGTGAAGCATGGTGAAGCATGGTGGAGCCAGAATTTTCTGCAACTGGAACTGGGGCTTTAGTAAAGCTGGAAGGAACTATGAACAGGTCCAAATATCAGTCATTTGGGAAAATAACCAATAGGCCTCTGCTAGAAGCCAGAGAATGAGAAGGAGTTTCACATTTCAGCATGCCGACAACTAAAACATACCTCTACATCAACCAAAATATGGCTTTGCAAAAAGAATATCAGAAGAAGACCTTCTGTTGAAGAACCTGATTCCATTTGAAACTTTGTGGGCTGAACATGGCTGAAGAGGGCTAAAAAAGGGGTTGCCTTCACAATCTGAATGATTTGGAGTGTTTTTGCAAAAAAGAATGGGCAAATATTGCCAAGAATTAAATGTGCCATACTGCCTTCTACCCAAAAAGACTGTAAGTTTAAATCCACTTTCAAAGGCATTTTTTAAAAGTTTCCATTATTGTGTGCCGAAATGGTGTCCTGAAGATGCTGAGCTGTTATTCCTGACTCCAGCTTGCTAATCATTTGATTGGCTGAGGCAGGGACAATGCTTCACACTCCTAAGTTGAACCCCTCCAGCTGTAATTCAGGCTATTCAGATGAGGGGATCACAATAATCAGTGGGTTACTTGAGTTCTCAACTAGAGAGGTCATTAAAGTGGACCAAAACCCACCGCAATCGGTCCGGGAATCTATAAGATGTGCACTGTGTGAAACCCCCCAGGGCCCCCCCTCACCCAATACACTTACCTTGTTTCCTGGTCCAGCGGCACATGTGCGAGCCGCAACCGCATCCCCACTATCCCTCTAGCAGGACGCGTGCCCGCGCCAGGCATTTGTGAATGGCCAGTGCGGGCACACTCCCTTTAAGAAGGTAATGGAGGATGCGGCTCTTAGAAGAAGGCTTAGGCAACGTGACGCCAGCGACTCCGAGCACGCTGGTTGGACGAGCGGACGCGCATGCGCAGTAAGGCTGGGAAGAGGTGAGTTTTTTTCGGCGACCTGGGGGGTTTCACACAGCGAAGCACCCCCGATCGGGGTTCCCCGGGGGAAAGGACCAAGACCCAGGATAGTCCTGGGTTTTGGTCCACTTTAATGCTGCTTAATTTTGCCAAAGTTGCTGATTAGCTCACCGGTTTCAGTGGAAGGATTCTGGGACTTGGAATCAGTAGTTTTTTTACTCAAGGCCAGGAAAGTAATTCCCACTTTAGCAACACATGAAATTAAGAAACTTGTAAACAGCATTTTAAGTAAATCACAGGTCTGGGGGCACAAATTTTAATTTTACATTCCAGAAGAGGAAAATAATAAGCCAGAACACCAAAAACCTGACAAAAGGGGAGTTTTCCTCTAAAGAGAACTAGTCAGAGTTCCCAAAGCAAGCTTCCAGGCATGTGGCAGACAGGGCTCAGTGTGGAAAGGAAAAATCTGCCCTATTCTCAGCCATCCTATGGTGCTTCTGCTGTCTTATACATGTATGTGCCATGCTGTGCCTCTACATTAGCAGCAGGCAGTGCCATCCCAATATGGGAGTGTGAGGGGCCTATCTTATGCCTGCACAACTAAGAGTGACCCAAAATCATCTACAGGAAACAGGATAGCTGGGATAAACAGCCCTGGTGGTGGGTACTTTGCATATAACCTCACTTGATTAGGGTGGAAGCCACAAGGTACCAGGTGGGAGACACATGACGCATGGTATATATCTAAGGGTACGATAACTCGACAGTTTTTAGACCGAACAAGCAGAAATATTACATTGATGCGAGAGGAAAATTTGCGCTCGGATGTGGAAGATTTGTTGGCAAATTGTTTGTTAGATGGAACGTTCCAGAGATCGCTCTTGCCGTGGACTTTGCCTAGGAGTTTAAGACAGTAGGATAGAGTGTACCATCCTATTTGTGGCCGATTTCATTTTTTCTGCATCATGTCGCTCGACCAGTGAACACATTTTTGTTCATCACTCAATCACAGCGGGCATTTCTATGGATCTATTCTCGCCTGATTGTGGTCTATATAGCTTTTTTTGTTTGCAAAACAATTTGTGGAAATGATGCATTAGAAATTAGTTTTATTTTTTTGTTAAAGAGTTTTTTTTTTAATGGGAGGTGTTGAGCTTTTATTTTCTTATGCTGTTTCTAAACTAGTGAGGCACTCCAAGGACCCCTACACTGGGTCACAGGGTTTGAACCTGCCAGGCATGCTACAGGTAGTTTGCACCGGGGGTGTGGAAGAGTCCCTTGCCTATACACATGAGCCTACGTTCAGCCCCATAGGATAGCCTCAGACCTGTGCTGAAGAGCTTTGGGGCTGGTATAAAGCCTTAGGGGCCATTTAGCCTCTAAGCTCTGGATTGCCAGCCCCTATGCCGAGAGGAGTAGTTAGGCTTTCTGGAACCCGGGGGGGGGGGCACCCCCTCTTGTGCTCAGGACCCCCTTAGTGCCCCCTTGACCTGCTGCACCCTGGGCAAGTGCCCCCCCCCCAGCTATGCCCCTGTTTTCTTTTTTTTTTTTTTAATTGAAATACTGAAAATTGTTCAATTTTCTCTTCCATAGACTTAGGAAAACTGAATACGGAATTGCTGGAACTATATGGCCAAACAACTTCAAAGCCAAAGAGACACATGTTTTGCTCATCATTAGTCCATATGCTACTTGAAAAAAAGGTGTACCTCATTGGAGCTGGAGGGGTTCTCTAGACTTTATTGAATATTGATAAAGTCAGGGCAGATATTGTGCCCATATTCTAATGAATGACCTGGTTAGAGAAGTAAAGCCAGATCTTTACAACCCCCATAGAGATTGTTGCTAAGTACATTGGAGAGAATAGTAGATGATTCGACTTTTCAGCGCACCCGTGTGCAATTTTCTTTTTAAGCATTTATATTGTGTATGGGTAGAAAGCACTGGCTTGACCCGCATTTGCTCCGTAGTTGCAGACACCTATCTAAATCCATCGATTGTTGTGTCATACCTCAGCTGGGTTGAGCAATGTTTTAAGTATGTTTGTCCAGCTTTAATCTCCATTTCCCAGCGAGCCAAAAGCATCACGTTCACGTTTGACCTTGCAGAACCTGTGATGTGTGAATCAAAGCAAACAACAGACACCCGCTGTCACTTTATTATTTTGTTCTGTAACCTGTTGGAAGGTTGTCCACAAACAAGCAACACAATAATCACCTCCCCCTTCCCCGGTGAACAATTTCCAGACGTTACCTTTTTCTGTACAAATGAAAGCTATTGCAAAGCTAGGTAGCCAAGCTGCTAAAACACACTTTAATATAATAATAATTATTATAATTAATGTTTAATTCTGCCTCTTTAATGGTGCTGTACATGGTAGATATCACAGACAGGGTAAAACAAAACAAACAGAACAAAACGCGCTGTTTAAAATATTCCAGGCTCGACCTCTGGTCTTCCCCGGGGGCATCCTAAATAAATATGCCCCGCTGGTGAAAATCCCCCAGGGCGCCACAGACCTCACCTGCTTCCTAGCGCTCCTGGCGATGTAAATATCCTGCTGCTGCATCCCCGCATCTTTTGCATGTGAGCACATTCCTGCCCCCTACAATTCAGATAGGCTGGGGTGGGCATGCAGGTGAGTCCCAACCCTAATTCCGGATGCCTCTGTGTGGAGTTTGTTCTGCTTTAAAATACAGGGTATTTGTCACATGTGACAGAGATGCAGAAAATACACACTGATACTGGGTTACAGTAGGAGTGAGTTTATAATTAGGGATGAGCGAACCGGTTCGGACGAACCGGAATTCGCTCCGAATTTCAGGGAAAATTCGATTCGGCACGAACCCGAATTTTTTTTGGTTCGTGCCGATCGAATTTTCCCTGAAATAAAAAAAAAAAATGCCGGCATGGTGGGAGCGGGCAGGCCGGCTACGCTGTCAGGCGCCCTCTGATGACTCGTCCTCTGATGACGCGTCCTCTGATGACAGCTGAGAGCGGCGCTGGCCTCCACGCTCTGACCATGCAGGTAAGTGTTTGCTTTTTAAAAAAATGCCGGCATGGTGGGAGCGGGCAGGCCGGCTGCGCTGTCAGCGCAGCCGGCCTGCCCGCTCCCACCATGCCGGCATTTTTTTTTTCAGATGAGCGATTCGTGAAAGTTCGATTCGGGCGAACCTGAATTTCTTGGGGAAATTCGGCGAATTGCCCGAATCGGACTTTCAAGAAGTTCACTCATTTCTATTTATAATCCAAAGGACAAATGGGGAGTGAAGAGTTTAGGTCACAGGTAGTACAATATGTAATAAGCATGGTGGTAAATGCTTTGAAGGTTGTGGAGCTTATTTAGTGGATTTGATGTCTGTCTAAGTCCTTTTTAGACAGAATATGATATGTCAGGCAAATAGCTTGCAGGTACACTGCTACCTCGATATAACGCTGTTGTTTGGCACCAATATAGGGGACCTCGTTATTGCTGAAACCATGTTATACAGACCACAGGCATAAAAGAGAGAGCGTAAGTGTATTGTATGTCTAAATGTTGGGGTCCAAGGTTGGACTGTGTTATATCAAAATGCACCTTATATCGGAGTAGCAAGGTAGATGTTATTATTCATTTTAATTTCTTACGAAGGGAATACAAGTCTGCAACATTACAGCTGTAGAGATTGTATTCCATGCCATTGATTCATATCATTGGTGGTTCAGTGGAGATTAGGGCACTGCTGTATTCTGTCATATTGTTTTAAATACTTTCAATCATTAATGGCTTAGCTGCCCTGCCCCCTACCGCCTGCAGTGAGTTGGTCCCCCTACCATTATAGGAGGAACACTACTCTATTGACATGGAGTGGCAGGTCATAGGAACAGTGTCGTTCTGTAGTATGACAGCAAAGAAGCCAAATTCACACCTGATCAAAGGGAGACCCTATTTAAAGGAGCTTTTGTATTGGCTCACCCAGTGGATGGCCAGATAGGATATGTGCCTGTGTCAACCCACACCTGCCTGATTTAGACGGAAGTTCCTGGTGTAAAGGAGTGCCAGTTAGAAATGCTCTGGACTTAGGCCCTGCTCACCTGTCACGTAGGCTTCTCATAATGGCGCTGCAGGAGTGAGATTTGCAACACAGAATTAGGTGCCAAGTAAGCAGATTTCCTTGTGTCTATTGGCACAAAAATGGTTAGCTTTGTGTGGGGGGGGGGGGCGAATGTGCTAGTTCTTGAAAGTGAATTGGAATTCTGCTGGGACTGTGGAAGGACTGTGCCAGGTAGAGAAAGCCAAACTTTAACACTACAAGTCCCAAGGCAGAACACCTTAGGGCCAAGAAGAACCCAACCCCTGGTTTCACCCCTCAGGTCTTAACCACCACATCAGTTGTGGGGTTAGTCCTACATTAGAAATTGCCCCCTGCCCCCCTCCAATGGGGCACCCATCTCTAAAAAATAAGAAATCTGGCAGAAGTAAGCAGGTGGTATCCCCTCTCCAACCAGTACAAAGAACACTTCCTGCCAATGATCACTGCTTACCTCTAAAATGCAATCTGCAAGAGCCAGAACTGAGCATGTGGCACCCTGTGCAAAGGCCCAAAGGCCAGCCATGGTCGTGCTGGATCTAAATCAAAACTTCACCCAAGCTTATGTCACTTTAGGTCTTCATAGGTGACCTGGCAATGGGCAGCCTCCTGCTAGCTGAGCCCATATTAGTGCAATGCCGCCTCCTCCTTCTCAATGGATGCAAAGTTGCCTGCCAAAAGCCCTCTTAATTATAGTGCGGTGCATTTTGTTTATACTAATGCTGGTATTAGGAAGCTAAATTAATTCTGTTTGACACTAATAGTGATAAATAAAAGAAACATGTAATTTACTTTTTTTTATTTGACTACAGAGAAAGAACAGAGAAAAAAAAATGTTTGAAAAAAAGTGAACATTATGGACGATTTGGAAGATTTGCAACTAAAAGTCATATGCGGCTCATGCGGCATGTAATTATGTGCATTTTTATAGACCTCACAATATTCCCTAGAGTTTAAATTGATAAGAAAACTTTTTAAATTCTGGTAATGCAACAGGATGGAACTTAGAATTGATGCCAGGGGCACTGCAGGTGGATTATGCAGTTAAAAAGGTAAATGCATGGTAGCACAATGCTTAAAGCGGAGCTAAATTCAAAAAAGATTTTGGGTCCAGCAATCTAATCCTGCTTTAGGATTTCATTCAGTATATCAAGCAATAGGAAGCGTAGAAATGGGCTGGATTGCTGACCAGTTACATTTTTGCACCCCCCCCCCCCCCAGACATCGGATATGTGAGCTGTAAAAAATAATTTCAGGCTACCTACTTATCTTTAAAGGGACAGTCCATAGGATAAATCACTGCTGATAGCCCATATTAGCAATCGATGTGCATGATAGATAAAGTGATCATACCCTCTGCTGCCAATTAGGGATGAGCGAATTGGTTCTAACGAACCTAAATTCGCTCAGAATTTCAGGGAAAATTTGATTCAGCTTCCTCTGATGACGCGTCCTCTGATGACAGCTGACAGCGCAGCCAGCCTCCTCACTCCCACCATGCCGGTAAGTGTTTGCTGAAAAAAAAAAATGCCATCATGGTGGGAGCGGGGAGGCCGGCTGCGCTGTCAGCGGGCGGCGGAAGCCGGCTTCCACCGCATGCTGACAGCGCAGCCGGCCTCCCCGCTCCCACCATGCCAACATTTTTTTTTTCCATTTCAGGGCTTGGTGGGAGTGGGGAGGCCGGCTGAGCTGTCAGCGGGCGGTGGAAGCCGGCTTCCGCCGCCCGCTGACGGCGCAGCCGGCCTCCCTGCTCCCACCAGAGATGAGCGATTTGTTAAAGTTCGATTCGGACGAACCCGAATTTCTTTGAGAAATTCGGCGAATCGCCCGAATCGAATTTTTGAGAAGTTCGCTCATCTCTACTGCCAATGAATGTGACCTGCAGTGGGGACATGTACGGGGAGGCCGATTCATTAATAGTGCCAGGTAGCAACAGATGAGCAACAGTAGCGGTATTTTCACAGTGCCCGCTAGTATTCGCTGTGCTTGGCCGTTGTTCGGTTGTTGACAGCGACTCAGTCGGTGTGCGGTAATGTTGAATACGGGGTTAGGAGTCGCTGTTTGACAGGTTCCGCGCTGTATGGGAGCGCATGACAGCGAATGGCCATAGCGAACGGCTCCCAGCATATTCATTAACAAATCACGCTCAAAAAAATTCTCGCGCTGTGAAATGCTTGTTTAAACCCCAGAGCACTGGCGGCGATGGGTTAAAAGTAGTTTTTTAACCCCCAAACAACCATATTTTTTGAAAAAAACATTTTGTAATATGAATACATTAATATCAGACCTGTAATATCAATTCTGCACAAATTTTTTTTTTTACCTTAAAAAGAAGTGGTCACAGAATTTTTGACATTTAAAAAAAAAACAAAAAAAAAAAAACATTAATAGCAATTAATTAAGAATATTTAAAGATTGCTCCATTGAAATGCATTGGAGAGCGCCAGGTAGCGAGAGGTCATACCTGTCGCTGTTCAAGGTCGGACGCTGGAGCTGTGGGGTGAGGCTGGAATAATGAGGAATGATTCGCTATCTGGCGCTCTGTCAGTCGCTAAGCAGGATCGGCTTGATAAATGTGTGATTGCGGAGGGGAGCCGGCGTTCTCGTGGCGGTGACTGTCATTACCGTTCGCTCACCATTCGCTACCTGGCGCTATCCCTTGTTAAATAAGGGCCTTAGACTCGCCAACAATGCTAAAGCTGGGGGCCCGCATTTCCACCCCAGCTTCATTGCTTTCAGGTCCAGATGCCTGGACAGGCACTTTAAACAGAGATGCACCCTGAACTGGAAGCTCCCAAGTGAAAACTGAAAATATGCAAATATACAAAAAAACTCATGGCACACAGATGTTTAGATGTTACCCCACTCAAAATGTTTTTCTTGTGATTAAGGCTGATTTGGTTTAGAGTTCTGAGCTCAATAGTGTAGCATTAGTGTTTATTATTTAAAACAACAGGTGGAATGCAGAGAGGAGACACAGAACGTAATGGCCATTGAACAGGTGGCATCTTTAACCTACCACCACCATTGTGTTCACCTTTAGACCTGTCACTGTTTGTCAGCGACGCTATTCATCCACAGGAACATGTCTGTGCCCAAGATTTAAAACAGGCAAAGAATGGCATCTGGGGTCACAACAACCATGGCAAAGTGGGTCTGCAGCCATGGTCAGGGGTAGCCAAGTCTTTCAAAAGTAATCGATCCTACCAGTGACTCAACAGAAAGGATGAACAGGGTACAAGTCCATGATGTAACCCAGCCCTCTCATTCGGAGCAACCAACAGGCCATATTTTGCAGATCTCCACAAATGCACAGGTCAAGTAATTAGTTCAAAGACATAGCTATAGCAATGCCTGTGTGAAGATCAACAAAACATGACCTGTTGGTTGCTGTTGAGGAGAGGGTTGGGGAACACTGTTCTCGCAGTAGTGAAATGTCACAGCAATGAATGTCAATGTCATGTCCCACAACTTATGTTTTATTCTACCCTGGGTAACTGCTTGATATAATGTTTATTTACATAGGCTGAGCAGTGTTCCTTTAATTCCCTTTGTCCCTTCCTGGCTCCCTTAGTCTGGCTGTGCAAGTAGCTCCTCTATTCTTCCCCTCTCCCTCAGACATTTCTAGCTTGGCATCCAAGCAGGGAACACCTGCTGCTCCCTTCTGCAGTTACAATCTTTTTACCTGCTGTTGCTGTATGGGTTGCATACCTGTTCCCTGCTGTATTTAATGTACATGTCAAGATTCCTGATGTAAGAAGTGTTTTATTGCAAGATTCTGTACAGAAATAAAGCCTTTGAAACGTATTCTTTGTGATCCACGAGTAATCTAACTGCCAAGCCTTATGGAGTAAAGAAACATCCATCACAGACACACACAGAGAATGTGGCGCTGTCTACAGGATTCACATTACTGCCATCTGGTGAGTCAGAATAATGCATATGGAGGATGCAAGGATGTGGGGTGTGCTCCTCAGTCAATGACTAATCTGTAAAGCACAACAGTGAGGGATGTGGCTTAAGGGCATAGTTAAATAAACCAATCACTGGTAACTTTGGCCCTAGAGTTTAAAAGACTGAAGGGCTGGCCTACTAAGTGTCCCACTATGTAAACCCCCTCCCCCCAGATTGCCCACACTCACTCACCTTTCCGCCAGTCCCTTGCTATGGCTGTATCCCTGGAATCCCTGTAGCTGCAACAATACGCAGGAGAGCCAGGGATGCAACTGTCCCCACTCCCTATGCCTATGCTGTGTCTAATCCAGCGCCTGTGCTAATTGTGCAAGAGCCCGAAAATGCATAGTGGCTCAGGTGGAAAAGTGAGTGAAATGGGTGATCTGGGGGTTTCACACAGAGAGGCATCCCTTTTCTTTGTATTCACTTGGAGACTATGCACCTAACTCTGGCAAATATGAGGGGTGGTTATATCGTTTTATCATATGAACAGTACAGAAGTGTGTCTAACTTTCCATCTTCATATTCAGAAGTTCAGGTAGATCTACTTTCTAGATTTTACTAATTGCTAACTAGTATATTTAAGGGGATTTTTATTTGTGGACCTTTTTTGCGATAGTTCTTCTTTAAACTACTTATTAATCTAACTATCATACATTCATTCACTCCATGTTACTTGAAAAGGCTATTCAACCTTGTTCCTCGATTTCAGCAGAGGGTTCAACCTTTCACCAATTAATATTATTCAAAAGTTAGACTAAGTAGAGAGGCCCTCTCATTAATTACTCAATGGAACAATGGCAAGCCAGAGAGCTAGAATACTCCCTTTGATAGGCTGCTGAATACGAACCTAATTTTTGGATATGGCTTAGAGAGAATCCATTCCTTATTCCAATTATAGGGCCATAAATTAGCTAGAGTGTCTTTACCATAAAGAAGAAAACAATGGACCAGTGTCTCAGTCTGTGGCTAATTGCTGTACTAGTGCTCTTTCTGGTTCCTTCCATTTTGAAGAATTGGCAGCCTAAAGGACAGTGCTGCCTTCTTTTCACAGGTGTATGACACCTCTTACGTGATGTTCATGCACACTGCTTTTACTATGGAAAGGTAAAAAAGTCATTCTGTGCGCAACTGCCACTGTCACAGCAGAGGAAGCGTCAACTTTAAATGACCACACTTTGTAAAACATACTGCAGGCACAAATAAAACATCCCCCGCCATTGATCGGTGCTAGTCCAGCAAACAGCAACTCACCTGATAGCTGAATCTGCGCACGAGTGGCAGACCGTGATCACGTGGCATCTGGGGCCTAAAAATCCATTTACCGATGCTTCATGTCAGACCACACACCACCATCACTCACAGAGGTGTGGCCCCGCCCCTTATTAGCTGCCCTCGGCCCACAACCTCTATTACAAGGAATGGAGAGTGTGGCAGCACAGATGTGATTGATGGTGAATCACTATCCCGGCCCAACATCAAACCCAACATGGTCAGGCCTCAGATGGCGCAATTAGCGGTGGCTGCGGTGGGGGGGGGTTGAATCCAGTTTTCAGGTGAGTTACTGATCGCCAGACAAGCACTTATCTCCTTATTAAGCCTCCAAAGCTCACCGACCTATTAATTCCAAAAAAAGTCTACCTGTTGCACATGCACCAACTGTCTAGCTGTCATCCTGCTTCCCCTGCGCCAGGCAGACTTGAATGTGCAGGAGCACGTCCCTCTTTCATGTCTGCCTGGATCAGTGAGTGCCTACACCAGGCACCTCAGACAGTCTGTAATTGCGCTGTAGATTTGCGAGTGCTCACAAGGGCAACCTGTAGGAAACCTGTAATGGAGTCACGTGTGGGTTTTGGTTTCGCTTTTAGTGTTATGATAGTATTAAAAGTTGTGATGGGCTTCTGGCCCAGGGCCGGCGTCAGCACCCAGCAAGCCCAGTCAGCTGACGGCACCCCCCCAGGGGGGCTCACTGACAACTGGCACAATGTGGTTAAAGAACACACCTCACAAGTGCTGCAGCGGCAGCAACTTGCCGGATGATGGCATGAGCAGGCCGAACATCCACCTTCCAAGCAGGGGAGGTGGGCGTGGTTTGTGCCAGGTGAGGTCCAATCACATTCAGGTTGGTGATAACTGACACACAGAGACCCCTTCCAGTGTGCTGAGCACGCACGCTGCTTTCTCTCATCACTCCCCAGGTGCTGTGTGATTTAATTTAGTTTGCTTAGTTTGCCCCAGCACACACCCTGGCACTAGTGCCTGTGTGTGTGTGTGTGTGCTTCAGTAGGGGTTAATTCCCCTCCTGCCCTGCCAGCATCTTTGTCTGTACACTTTGATACCGCCCCAGCGCTGCCATCAAAGGAGGACTCCGCTGTTTTACAGCTTGAAAGGAATTCGGACTGCACCTGGCACATTGCCTGCTTCTTGTGAGTTTCGAGTGCAGGGAGGTTGGACTGGAGGGACACTGTGATAGCCAGCATGGGGAGGTAGAGGCTGACACACTAGGGGAGGGGTACCTAGGCCGTAATGATTTTCCATTACATGGATAATCAACGTCCTCCCTAGGGAATAAGAGAGTGTTATTTATTGTATTTTATAAAGCAACATTGCCAATTTCCAGGAAGCTTCCTCCGGAAGCTGACCAGCCATGGTGATGGGGTGGAGATCGGGGGAAGTGACCTCGGGGGGGAGGGGGCATGTAAAGGGCCTTGGTTGCACCCTCCCCTTCCTCTTTGACCCCCGATCTCCGCCTGGAACGAGCTTACCCACCCTCCCGTCCTCTGGGTGATAGAATGGTTTGATTGGTCACAGTGGAAAGACGGTTTGATATTGCACTGCGTTTGTTAACGTTTTAATAATAAAAAAAAGTTATATATTTATGTATTCATGTATAAATGGATGTTTATGGTTCAGGTTCAAGTCAATGCGTGTGTATCGCTGATGTTGTTATTACATGTTTTTAGTTACTGTAATTTCTAGGTATGTGTGTTTTTTATTGTCACAGCCGTTGGACGGTCTCCTTTTTCAAGTTTGGGTCTGAGATAGCAGGAAAATGGGTAACAGGAGGAGTCTTGGGGAATGGTGTGGGTGGTTGGCGGCTGAAGGTTTATGGAGCGCTAGCCCAGTCATGATTTGGGATGTGGCAGAGAAGAGGTGGTGGATCCGCACTTCCTTAAAATCACGATCTTTGTTGTATAAAAGTTAAAATCATCTCCACCCAAATGGTGCAAATAACAGCAGCAGCAAAGAATAAAATCCAGTATAGACCCAAGCCGGACAGGATCCAGGCTTCCTTCCAGAGATGGATTTGATGTTCACTGATAAGAGGAAACTCTTAGCTCAGCTGAACACCTTTTCTACAAAACCCACCGAATCCGTGGAATCTCAGGTGGACTTTCACTTTTCAAGCTACATGGCGAACTCCTGAGTAAAGAGTCCCGCTTTTGGTGGGATATGTCCACAATCTCGAAATACATAGATGATACCTAGGGGGCTGCGTATAAAAAAGTTTCCTACGTTTGAGCTCCCTGATTCCTTCAAAGAACGTTGGAACAATGTTCTTTGAACAACGGAGGCCTCCATATCGCTCATGAGAATATTGGTTGAATATCAAGGGCAAAGATTGGACGAGCTCCAAGCCTCCCTAGAAAAGTCCTCTACAGACTTAGAGGCTAACAAATCGTTACCAGAATTTAATGATTTATACCGCAAGATGTTAACCATTCACGAAAAATTGGAGAGTAACCTGATAGCCTCTAAACGGCATAAATATCAAAGAGACTCAGAGGACTATCTAGCGGGGAGAGTATATGACTGGAACACCTTTTATTATTCTAAGAAGTCTACTAGATCTATTCTTAAGAAAACCAGCAGACCAAAGACAGTCACGTTTTTAACTACAGACTATGATACTGATGACTCCAGTCTAGGCACGAATCGTTCAGATCCGCCAGCAGAATATCATCCTAGGAGGCACAGGAGGGATCGTTCTTCTCAGAATCGCGACATACGGGTTACTAATAATGGCGATACCCGTTTTTTAGGGGATCGTGGACAGGTACCACATACCCCCATGATAACGCGTTCCAGAGGAAGAAACCCAGCAGGAGGGCAGGCCGCAGAAACCGGTGGTCCCGCCATATACAATACACGCAGAGGCAGGACTTAACTTCTGTTAATGCCCTTAACCTCTCAGATCATAAGCTTACTCCTGCTGAGACTTCGATACTTTCTAGAGGTCTGTCTTTTGTGCCTGATAATCACTTTGATTTGTTTAGAACAATTTTAGATGTTAATAAACTGGTCAGATCTCTCACTCTTAGGAGACATTTCTCTAGTTCAGATAACCAGATCAGTGATTCCTCTCCACAAACCACTGACCCTTCTTCCAATCCGGAAAATGAGATGGATAGTTTGAAGAGTAGTGACTTTAAAGAGTTCTGTAGAATCACTGACATAGAAGAATTGCAGTTTGAACTAGGCCAAAAGTCCCATATACACCCTCCAGGGGCATCCCGTATCAGCAATCCTGACTTTTACCCAGTGCAGTCACGCGGGAATGTTCTGGGATTATTTCAAGAGGCGGTTGAGCGTGACCTACGGGATCTTCAGTCCCGTACAAATTTCAAACAAGTGGGAAACATATCCCAGGACGAGTCCAGGGCCTTACAGCAGTTAAGAAATAATACACAAATAGTGATAAGGCAGGCGGACAAAGGCGAGAAGGTGGTTATCTTGGATAAAACAGCTTACAGGGATGAGGCATTACGTCAACTTAGCGATACTACAACATATAAGAATTTAAAGGGGGACCCCACTAAGACATTTCAAACTAAATTGAATAGATTGGTAGATGAAGGTGTCGCTCTTGGTGTACTTACATTGAAGATGGCTGACCACTTAAAAGTTAAGGATCCAGTTATCCCACTTTTCCATAATTTGCCCAAGATCCATAAGAATGAAACTCCCCCCCCCCTCCCCCCGGGGGAAGGCTCATAGTGGCAGAAATTGGTGGGTTAAATGAGCCACTTGGACAGTGACTCGATTCTACATTACAACCCCTGGTCCTTCGCCTCCCGAGTTTTCTTCGTGATTCTGGCCATCTTATTACCATTCTGTCCACACACGAATTAACAATAGGGTCCACTATCTGTACCATGGATGTGGCTTCCCTGTATTCTAGCATTCCTCACGATATGGCCATTCGAGCTCTCCAATTTCACCTGTGCCATTATGCTGAATACAGTGATGATCTTTGTAACTTCATTATTATGGTTACAGAGTTTCTCCTTACCCATAATTTTTTTATGTTTGACTCGTCATTTTACACACAACAGTGTGGTGCCTCTATGAGTGCTCCATTTTCTCCTTCCCTGGCGAATTTGTATATGGAATGGTGGGAGCACCATAACATCTATGGTTGTAGTAACCCTTGGAGGTCGAATATAGCCCTCTTTTATCGCTACATAGATGACCTGATCCTAATCTGGACTGGCAATATCACTGATTTGGACCAATTTATAGCAATACGAATGATTTAAATTTGCGATTTACAGAACAATCGAGTCCATTGATGGTGAAATTCTTGGATTTGAAAATCTTTTTTTACATGCATGGTAACTCTCTGCACACATGCAATTTTTGCAAGCCCACCACAGGCAATGCAGAACACCTGTCTGGTATCCATAAGATGGATAATTCCAGGAACTTCAACGTGGCACGTCATCATAATGTATACCATCATGACCAAAGGGCCAGCTTTAAAATTAGTGCCATTGAAAGATTTCCCCAGGGTATGAACTATAGATGGGATGTTTCACTAAACACTGATAGATAGTTATTGTAGGGATAGGAATTCTGTTTATACTGATAATATCTTAGGTTTTAATGATCTAATTATGAAAATTCTCTCTAGTATATCTATTGTTTTCTATGGGTTTGAACCTTACTGGTTATTGAAAATTGGTTTAGACCATATCATTTATCTTTATATATTTATATATATTCTACCGGCTATTTTATTGGTTTAGACCATATTGTTTATCTGCTTATCTGTATATACTTATATGCCAAAACATAAAGGGTTTTCTCTCTTATACATTATCCTGTTTTGCCTATTAAGGCTTATACCCCTAGTGGATAAAGAATGTTTTCTTTAAGCGTACATATATTTTGTGTGCTCTAATTACTTTTATTAACAATCAATTGTCATCTGATACTGATACTGATCTGAACTGATACATTTTTAATTCATGCTGCTCAGCTAACCCAGCTCAGATGCGTCTCGCTGCGTGGTTCCTCCCGGGCGCCCTCGGAAGTTCCTGCTGCACAGTCCCTGCCTTGCCTTGTACGATCTGGCCTCAGGCTGTGGACTTATCTCCAGGCAACATTTTGTTTCTTTGACATCGCTGCCAGGGGTGGGTCGCGCCCTCTCATTGGCTGGCCCCGCGGTGTCATGTGAGAGGTTTTCCTCTTCCGATTGGCCCGCGTGGTGCCGCCTGTGATTGGTTGATGCGACCTTCTCTGACGTCACTGCTTGCTGGACGCTCGGGGCTCCCCGCTGCTGCGAGCTGCGCTGCTGCATTGGGTAAGTTTTCTCTTTTTTTCTTATAAAATGTGTGCTGTGTTGTGGTCCCCTCATCTATGACTAAGGGCTTTTAAAGACCCGAAACGCGTCAGAGGATCACACACCTTTATTGGCCTGGGTCTATACTGGATTTTATTCTTTGCTGCTGCTGTTATTTGCACCATTTGGATGGAGATGATTTTAACTTTTATACAATAAAGATCGTGATTTTAAGGAAGTGCGGATCCACCACCTCTTCTTTGCTGCTAATTGTGGGGTTTGGGACCGCCCCGGATCGTGCACCCTATTGATTGACCAGAGTGCGGATACCCTCATTGTTGTCTATTTATGATTTGGGATGTGCCCTGTGTGAAACCAACACAATCGCCCAGTATACTCACCTTCTGGTGATCCCACAGCACATGTGCAGAGATTAGAGTGAAAAGCTGGAAGGGAGCGAAAACTTTGAAAAAAAAAGACCCATGACTCACAGAAAAGAAAAGCTTTCTTCAGAAGGATAACAGGAAGCAGGCAGGGGGTTACATCTACATGCCAATTTAAATATTTGTCTGCAGCTGTCCTTAAAGCAGGCCAACACCCATGAGTTTCACTAACCTGGGTTTTGCTCTGCATTACAAGGGCATCCCAATTTGGGGTGAATTTAGCTGATGGCAGCAGTAGCAGTATTCACTTCCCACAGATGCGCACTTTCTATCAGCTTCTGGTTCAAAAGTACCTTCTGAAGAAAGCCTGTTTGGCAAAAAAGTCAAACATGACAGTTAAAAAATATAATGTTACTGAGGCCCTTATTTATGAAGGAATAGCGACAGGTAGCGACTGGTGAGCGGCTGGTAATGACGGGTCCCGCCACGAGAACGCCGGCTACCCACCACAATCACACATTTATCAAGCCAATCCTGCTTAGTGACTGAGATAGCGCCATATAGCAACTCATTCATCATTATTCCAGCCTCAGCCCACAGCGCCAGCGTCCGACCTTGAACAGCGACAGGTATGACCTCTCGCTACCTGGCGCTCTCCAATGCATTTCAATGGAACAATCTTTAAATATTCATAATTAATTGTTATTAATTGTTTTTTTTTTTTTTTTAAATGTGAAAAATTCTGTGACCACTTCTGCCATGTTAGATAATTTTTTTAAGGTAAAAAAAAATAAAAAAAATTGTGCAGAATTGATATTACAGGTCTGATATTATTGTATTCATATTACTAAATTCTTAAAAAATTTTTTTTTTTTTGGTTTCCAAAAATATGGTGGTTTGGGGGTTAAAAAACTACTTTTAGCACATCGCCGCCAGCGCTCTGGGGTTTAAACATGCATTTCACAGCGCGAGAATTTTTTAAGCGTGATTTTTTGATGAATATGGTGGGAGTCGGTCGCTTTGACCAGTCGCTATCAAGTGCACCCATACATCGCGGAACCTGTAAAATAGCGACTCGTCACCCCATATTCAACATTACTGCACACCGACTCAGTCGCTACCAACAACCGAACAATGGCCAAGCACAGCGACTACTAACGGGCGCTGTGAAAATACTGCTACAGTCGCTCAACTGTCGCTACCTGCCGCTATTAATGAATCGGCCTCCCCCTTTGATTTCGCAATTTTTTTTTGTGTTGTCTACTAATAATAAAGCAATTATCCTTTATTTTTGGTATTCCTATAACTACTTTATACCACATGCAGTCCATCCAATCCTACCAATATTATAGTCAGATGCCTATTATATAGTACTTGGGTTTGACTTTAGCATTATACACTGAACACTTGTGTTGTTTTAATGATTGGCCATTCTACCTTTTATTTCTATTTTAAAAAATAAATTAAAACATAACCTTTATTATTTTTTAGTTTTTTTTTAAATCTTTATTGTATTAATAAAGCTCTGTGTTATTTCTAAATGACTCTATACTAAATGAAGTCCAGTGCTACCCACAAAAGAGACTTTGCATGGCAAACCATCAGGCCAATCACAGCTGGCTTTTCGATTTACATAGGAACCAGGCTCATTTTTAACACTCATTTGGTTCATTTAGCTTCCTAATATTAACGGGAAGATCTGTTTAACACACCAATCGCATGATATATTTTCTTCAATCATTTCATGTCCCTTTTTTTCACACATTTATTCAGAGCGTTATCGAAAGGCTTTGAGCGCATTACAAGAGCCAAACAATGTCAACGCTTTCTTTAAAACAGTAAAATGCCGGAGTACTAAAAAGATAACAGCTATATGTATTTAAAATACAGCCATTGCTCATTTATATGTGTTCCTAATTACCAACGGGTTTTTCAGCTCCTCAGGGATTTTTTTCACATTAGTTTCTAGTCATATTGTTTAATGAATGTTTTAGTTTCATAAATAGAGTTCATTTATATTTAAATTACACCCACTGCTGATTGGCATGCAAGGTATTTGTATTTTCATAAATGTTAATGTTCACCCGCTATTTTTTTAGGCTGTTTATTTCAGACAAAATTGAGAGAAGTTGCTCAGTGAAGCCCGGCAAGGGCTGGAATTATGCTTTCTACCCCTCTGAATGAAAGAACACCCTCCGCAGTACTGTATTTTTCGCACTATAAGACACACCTGACCATAAGACGCTCAGGGTTTAGAGGAGGAAAATAAGAAATAAATATTCTAAACCAAATCATATGCTCCTAATTACCCCATTATAGGCAGTGTTGCAGAATACCCCCTTCCCCTTTTCAACATTATAGAGATTGTGGCAGAATACCCCCTCCCCCTTCCACCATCATAGAGATTGTGGCAGAATGCCCTCATTATAGGCAGTATGGCAGAATATCCCCCAACAATTTCCCCATTAGAAACAGTGTGGCTGACTATCCCCCTGATGCCCCATTAAAGCAGCGTGGCAGAATTCCCCTTATGCCCCTATTATAGGCAGTGTGGCAGAATACCCCCCCAATACCTATATTACAGGCAGTGTGGCAGAATATACCCCCAATTCCTCCATTATAAGCAGTATGGCAGACTCTCCCCCCTCCAAATCACTGGCTCGTCCCCCTCCCCCCACCAGGACACTGTACAATGGAGAAGTAATGGATCCCTGTCCACTGTCCCCTCGGCCAATGCCGCTGCTTCTCTTCGGCTGCCCCCTCTCCTTGGCAAAGGCGTACATATGCACACTCCGGTCCGGGCATGAGTGCAGGAGTTATGAAAAAAAAAACAGACAAGACAAACTAACATTTCCCTCACTTTGTGGGTGCGTCTTATGGCGTAAAAACTATAATAAGTGCCCTTTCAGCCAAATGATTGCCCCTGCAATTTATATATTGTCTTTCTAAGACGGGCAGGCTGATTCATCACTAACGCCAGGTAGCGACAGATGAGCGTCTGTAGCAGGCATTTCAGAGCGCCCGCTAGTAGTCGCTGTGTTCGGCCGTGGGTCGCTGTGCAGTAATGATGAATACATTGTGAGGAGTCGCTATTTGACCAGTACAGCGCTGTATGGGAGCGCATGTTAGCGACTGGTCAGTGCGACTGACTCACAACATATTCATTAAAAAAACATCCTCACAAAACTCCGGCGCTGAAAAATGCTTCTCTGAAGCCCAGAGCGCCGGAGGCTGTGTGTTTAAAGTCTGTTTTTCAGCATGTATCCACCATTAACAAAATAAACCAGGACACTGTACAATGGAGAAGTAATGGATCCCTGTCCACTGTCCCCTCGGCCAATGCCGCTGCTTCTCTTCGGCCAATGCCGCTGCTTCTATTCATTAAAAAAACATCCTCACAAAACTCCGGCGCTGAAAAATGCTTCTCTGAAGTACAGAGCGCCGGAGGCTGTGTGTTTAAAGTCTGTTTTTCAGCATGTATCCACCATTAACAAAATAAACCAGGACACTGTACAATGGAGAAGTAATGGATCCCTGTCCACTGTCCCCTCGGCCAATGCCGCTGCTTCTCTTCGGCCAATGCCGCTGCTTCTATTCATTAAAAAAACATCCTCACAAAACTCCGGCGCTGAAAAATGCTTCTCTGAAGCCCAGAGCGCCGGAGGCTGTGTGTTTAAAGTCAAGTTTTTCAGCATGTATCCACCAGTAACAAAGCGAAAACATATGGAATTACATTGTAACATGAACACATTAATTCCAGACCTGTAATGTTATTTCTGCAGAAATATATAAAACATGAACATTTTTTGAAAAAATGGCTTTTTCTATGCCAGAAGAGGTCACAACATTATTTTAGATTTTTTTAAAAACAAAAAAAAAAACAAAAACCCTGTTTAAAGCTCAACCGCATACTGCTTGATAAATGTGTAATTGCGCGCCGTGTCCGGCTTTAACCGTCATTTACAAGGCACTACCTGACACTATCCCTTCATGAATAAGGGCCTAATCCATGAGAGACCCCAATGTATTAGTCAATGTCCCACATCCATCTTCCAAGTTAAATATTATTCTTATACATTATGTCTATTAAAATATGCATTTCAAACCCAAATGTATTAATGAGTCACATAATCCACCAAATGGATGTCCCCTAATCCATTGATTCTTAGATTCATAATCTTTAAAATATCCACTACAGCTCTACTTCATGCTTGTATCACGTTGGATCCCTTTGTCTATAATGCCGAGGTAGGGCATACTAATTGACTGGTCAATGTCTAGTTTTTAGGTAGTCCACCACAGAGCGGCTTCCCCTGAATGGGCTGGCAGTCGCACATACAGAGTGGGGGATACCACTCTGTTCAGTCTCTCCAAGATGGCTGTGCACACAGCATGGTAGGCTGGGGGAACGTGCTCGATTTATTTAGTATTAGCTAAAGCTCCAAACTGGACTTTCCAAACCTAACAAATTGGCCCTGATCAGGTTTGTGCAGACAGCTGATGCTGAGGACCAGTAAAAGCAGTGAGTATAAAACCTGCTATGCACAGAGGGGGCACCCCCCCCCCCCCTTGGTATACCCCACAATCCCAACAAAGTAATCCATCAGTCATTTTTGAATGACCCAGATCCAACTTCCCAGCTAAATTTTATTATTTCTATACACTACACATCAGAGGAATCCATATCCCCTCAATGCATAACACAGCCTCAGTCTGTATACCCTCAGTGATACTCGACTGGCGGACTGGGGTCCGAATGCAGACCTCGGCACCAGATTTCCGGACCCCTTCCCTGACAGCCCTGCTCTCAATTGCCTCTGTGTTGCCATGCTCAGTGCTGCCCCCTTCATCGGCAACGTAGTGCTTAGTCTTCCTGCCAGTGTCATGGCTCCCTAGCACCTAGCATTGCAATATGAAGTACTGCAGGAACGGGAAGTGGCATTGCAAGGTGCACAAAAAAAAAATGTTTCTGGGTCTCTGCCACATTCAATCCATTCCCCTGCTCCAGCTCAACCCCATCTATCCCCGTCCCAACATCTTGTCCCCCCCCCCAGCTCTGCCCCATCTATTCCTGTCCCCTCAGCTCTGCCCCATCCATTTCTGTCCTCCCAGTTTTGCCCATCCAGTCCTCTGGCTCCCAGCTTTGCTAATCCATTACTCTTTCTTTCAGCTCTGGCCATCTACCCCCCCCCCCCCAGCTCTGTACTTCTAGCCCTGCCCACCCCTCCCAGCTCTCTTTCTGTCCCTCCCTGCCCTTCCTGTTCTGTTTATCAATCTTCTTTACAGCTTCTTTCCCATTCAGTCCTATCTATCCATTCTTGTTACCACACCTTATTGCCAGTTAACATTTTGGTCCCTAGTCCACCCCTGTACACGACCTGCATAGAAAGCAAGTGGGGGGTTAAAGCAGTGTGCCACGGGCCAGAGCAATAGGTTCTGTGGTGCCAAAAAAAAAAAAACCCGGGTATTTTCCCAGTGCCCAATAGGATTTTTGGGGTGGGGTGCAAGAAGCCATTTTTAGGTTTACCTGGGAAATCTATAGGCCCTCGTCCAGTGTGCCGATTTCTAACTATCCATGTCCCGCGACATCCGTTCACCCGGATCTTCACCTCTCACCGGATGCCTTTAAATGGACCTTCCCAAGAAGTGGTTGAGTACCCCTGCTCTATACGTTCTCATCTGAAGAGATCATGGTTGCATTTATGCCCATTTTCAGTTACTGAGATTTTGTAATGCCGTTTCTGAAGAAGCCCATTAGACGAAACACGCTGAAAGAAATATCTAAAGAGGGGCTAGTTCTACAACTTCAGGAAAAAACAGCAGAAGTTGCAGATCATTTCTGGTTTAAAGTGATTCTTCAGTGAAAAATGACTGAAGAGTCAATCACCTAGTACTGATGATGGATGCCCCTTGAAAAACTGATAGAGATCATTGGCAATTAAAGGGCCACTCCAGCCAGACTGCCCATTTTATAAATTCCACCTCGGGGGCACCTGACGGTCAGCACTGGCCGAAGCAAAGATGACAGCTGCCAGCGTTGCAATTGCCCGACAATCGGCGTGGCCAGGTAAGTTTTTCTGTATGTACTCCCACCCTGCTTTAGCGCTAGGAGAGGGAGGCAGGGTGGGGGGGGGGGGATTAAAAAAATGGGCAGTCTGGTTGGAATGGCCATTTAACTACCCTCACTTTTCCTGCATTCACAGCACTGTGTGCCCACTCACCCCACATACCCCTATGGTTGCTGGAAGTCACATAGAGAGGAGATTACCAGGCGCAAGTAAATGTAAAAGTAAGTATGTCTGTCTGCATGTTCTTGGGCAAATAGCTGGTGGATGCGCACCTTAAGTACACTTTTGTAACTATGGTAACGGATTGCTATACATAAATAGTGTGGTTTGAATATACCTCTTCTCTGCTGTAGTTGGCCTGATTTTTTCCATATCCAATTCGGATCACACCAACCAAGCCAAATCAGTAAAATTCAAAAGGTCTTCATATATTGCACAGAACACCCAACAAGTAGAGATAACAGCAGTAAATCACAGAAATGGCCATGGTCCCAAAACGCATAAGTCTCCAAAAAATAGAAACACAGCTGAAGACAACAATGAAATACAAATACCATGTGCACTATCAAGGGTGCCAGCTATAGGGGCAGGTAGACCACGATGCAGAGGCCCAGCGGCCAGCTTCCAACCCGGCAGGCCACCAGCAGGCTCCTCTGCACCCTCCTGGGCTTTGAGGATGCAGGTAATGGGGAGGAGGGTTGTGGCAAGTCACTCTCTGGCTGGAAGGTGACCTGGCAGCCTCTCCTGCCCTTTGAACTGGTATAAGGTCTCAAAGACTCCTTACAAATTCACAAATAGTCAAATATAAAAAGACTCACACAGCAAAACATGTCATTTTTTTTACTTAGCTTGATTACCGCCACTGTGCTGACAGCCAGAATTGGTCGGCGGAAGCCCAGCACCTTGCAGGGAATCGGATTCCCTTGTCCTGTCCACAACCTCCTCTGATCACTCCCAACTACTGGTAGCTCTCCTGCTGCTGGAAGCGACCTTTCATACTGGTTAAGTGAGATGATGTAATCTCACTCACCCTATAAAAGGCTCATCCCTGTGGAGGCCGGTGAGGCAGAAGCCGATAGGGGGCAGGGACCCGATGTAGAGTTCGCTGTAGACGGTGAGGCAGAAGCCGGTAGGGGGCAGGAAACAGGCATTCCCTGCCCCACTATAGCCCCAGGGACGGAGAGGCAGCTATGTGTATTTCATACAGCTGGCATTTAAAGGGTTAAAGATGATTCCCGCTTTATAAAAAAAAAGTCAAACTCTATTTTAAGCCCTTTTTTTTTAGCGCACACATGCTCAACCTGTGCCAGTTGGGGCCCAATCTGCTGTGGGGATAGTATCTGGAGTACATAGAATATAAAGGGATTGCTGAGCGTAACGAGACGTCAGAGGAACATAACCTTAGATGGGCGGGGTGGATTGCATTTGCTTACTCGCCTGAATACAAGATACTTGTTGAAGCGAACCAGTAGAGATAGTTGGGGAGTGATGCACCGTGTCTCTGTACTTTCCCCCCTTCCCCCCTCCCTTCTTTCCCTTCCTCTGCCCATTTTTTATTTTCCATTCTGCAAGAGGCAACTTCTGTGATCCACGACGGGGTCTGGAGGACGAGTGACCTGACCCCGAGAGAGTGATGGGTGTCACGGGGGAGTTGGACCTCGCAGGTCTCGGTTGCCTCCCTCCACGGGCGAGCCCTGGTGGTTGGGGCGGGGCCCGCATGGGGGGGGGGCGATGGGGCCGTGCGGGGGGACCCAGCTGGCATTTTAAGACACGTCGCTGAAGACACCTAGTCAAATGTCAAAAAACGAGAACACACGGATGCTTATCTTGCAATACTTTATTATGCTGTATTTGACCTAATACTGTCAACTGGTCATGTCTCTTGCTATGTCATCTGTTTCTATGTTACTCTGCATGACTATGCATTAAATAATATAAATAAAGAATATTTAAAAAAAAAAGAATATAAAGGGAAATAAATTGAGGCTCAGTAACGAAAGGAGGTAGCAGAATAATAAACTATAGGAAGGGTCACATTGGAAAATAGAAGTGAGAGCGTTGGCTTGGAGTTACGCAGTGAAACTGATTGGGGGTGGTAACCAAAGGAGCCCCAAAAGCAATAAAGGCTAAAATCCCTCATACAACACCGCCTCTGAATAATATCCCTTATAGAAAAATAACATTATTTATATTTTCTATATAAACTGTATGCTTAACATTAGTTGAAGTTTGGACCTTTTGGGAGTTGGTTATATGGCTAAGATACAGGCAGCATGTGTATTGCTAGAATGTTACATATGAATGTGATAATATGGTGGTGTAGTGCAAGGATATAAGATCTTGAACCAGCATATTAGCGGGGTTAAAGGAGTTTTTGGAAAAAGGGGTAAATCTGGATAGTGTGTGTGAGTGCGGGGGAATTTGTTGATATGCATGGTGCATGTGTTTATCTGCAGGGTTTGTGGTGAGAGATAGTAGGAAAGTGTGTTTTGAATGTGTTTGGGATTGGGGGGATGATATGAGGGGTTATATGGGTGGTTGTGCTCCAAAAAAACAGCTCGGAAAAATTCCCATAAAGGGGCCATTGGGAACAAGGAGGAATATCTGCAAATCCGAAGTTTGCTATGAACATGTATCCAGCTCACCAATGCCCTTTAAAACATAACTTTTACTAATGCATTTAAAAAGATTGTATATCTAGTGCAAGTCTTACGAAGGCTTAAGACCAAGGGTCCCGCAAGCCCGAAATGCATCACCCAACTCAGCCAGGGGCAAGTAGCTTTTCACATATATCTTGCACTGGATAAACAATCTTAAAAAAGTAATCTCACCCATTACGGGCGCTCCCGAGTTGCCTGCCACGCTGCGGGAGGCCAGAAGAACACAGAGGAGTGGTGGGATCTGTCCCGGTCCCCGCCGCTGCTATCGCTGTCTTTCCCAGCAGCAATAGCAGCGGCGGGGACAGAGACAGTGCCCGCTGCCCCTCCATCTGCTGCCTCTTCCGGCTGGGCACACGCGAGGACCCGGATCCGTGCAGCAGGTGGGCGTGGCCTGCACGAGTCTATGCAGGCCACACCCACCCGCTGGCCTGACCTGGGTGTTCGTCCGTGCCCAGGAAGAGGCAGCAGATGGAGGAGCAGCGGGTGTTGTCTCTGGCCCCGGCGGGGACAGGGACAGAGCCCGCTGCTGCTTCTTACGGCCAGCTCTGTGAATCGGGTGGGTGTGGCCTGCACCGACGCGGTGCAGGCCACGCCCACCCGATTCATGGAACCAGCCACTTGTCAGCGGAGCGGTGTCAGCGAAGAGGTGAGCTTTACTTTTTTTTCCTTACTTCTGTGGGGATGCTGCACTGCCTATGATAATGGGGGGAGGAGGGATGCCACACTGCATATGGGAATGGGAGGGGGAAATGCCACACTGTCTATATGGGGAATGGGAGGGGGGGAATGCCACACTGCCTATGATAATGGGGGAGGGGGGATGCCACACTGTATATGGGAATGGGGGGAGGGAGATGCCCCACTACATATAGGAATGGGGGGGCCACACCACACTGCCTATATGGGGAATGGGGGATGCCACACTGCATATGCTAATGGAGGGGCACACTGCCTATATGGGGAATGGGGGGGAATGCCACA
Organism: Gastrophryne carolinensis; assembly: GCA_027917425.1. Taxonomy (NCBI): domain Eukaryota; kingdom Metazoa; phylum Chordata; class Amphibia; order Anura; family Microhylidae; genus Gastrophryne; species Gastrophryne carolinensis. The sequence goes on from CM051244.1 coordinate 71,604,618, forward strand.
CTGTCTATGGGAATGGGAGGGGGAAATGCCACACTGCTTATATGGGGAATGGGTGGGGGGAATGCTATACTACCTATATAGGGAATGGGATGGGGGAATGCCACAATGCTTATATGGGGAATGGGTGGGGGGAATGCTATACTACCTATATAGGGAATGAGAGGGGGGAATGCCACAATGCTTATATTGGGAATGGGAGGGGGGAATGCCACACTGCTTATATGGGGAATGGGAGGCGGGGAATGTCACACTGCCTATATGGGGAATGGGAGGCGGGGAATGTCACACTGCCTATATGGGGAATGGGAGGCGGGGAATGCCACACTGCCTATATGGGGAATGGGAGGCGGGGAATGCCACACTGCCTATATGGGGAATGGGATGGACGCATACCACACGGCCTATATGGCAAAGGGATGGAAAAATGCCACGCTGCCCATGAGGAATGGAATATGGGGATGCCACACTGTCTGTAATGGTTTGGTTTAAAATATTTTTTTTTTCTTATTTTCCTCCTCCAAATCCTAGGTTCATCTTATGGGCAGGTGCGTCTTATAGGGTGAAACATACGGTAACCAGTTTTCTTGTATTAGATACTGAAGCCATTATGGAACTAGACATTAAGACATTTTCTACACTGCGCATTGGTTTAAGATTTAAAATTGAATTTCATTCAACCCCAGCAGAAGTTATCGGCTTCTCCAGAAAAATCACCCGTGTCCAATTTTGCGGAGATATTAAGTCTTGCAGTAGGTCAATAAATTACCATTCACCAACCCACTGCCAGAAAAGACTCTTACTGTGTTGATGATCTAGCTCAATTATTAAGACTTAATTACGCTTAATGGGTATGCCAAAATCTAAGTGTTAAAAAATGGTGGCAGAAAGTTTGAATGCAGCGCAGATGAATGTTGTCATCGTTAAAAGATAAATGTTTCACACTGTTCTTATCTGTTTATTTGGAAGGGATCCAGATGTCGCAGCTATATGGGGAAACAAAAAAAAAAGAAATAAAATGTAGGAGTAATTATTGAAACTGTGCGATTCCTTATCTTTGCTACTGTCTCTCAAACTGGTAATGCGATATCAGCAGCTGCAGACGGTCGTTGATTCCCCGTATTAGTAAACAAGTGCTTTGGAGACCTGTATGAACCACTTTAAGCCCACAACTCCCTGAAGTGCTGTCAGGCTTAAGTTCCTAATCCATGGTTTCAGCGCTTGGGAAATTCATCTTTATAAAACCTAAAAAAAAAATGAAGAAGAAAAAAAAAGCCTGTAGGGTATACGTTCCCTTCAGTGAAGAAATGACAGGCTCATTAATTAATGAAACAATAACTTGATCAAAAGGATCAAAGGACGTTCCATCCTTTCTTTGCAAGCCCAGATTTTCACAGGTCAAGTCATTTAACTGAGCTATCACAATGCTATAGGACATTGTAGACAAGCTCAGGTGGAAAGTTGCAAGGTTAATTATCGGTTAAAACAAACCTGTAGGAAACCATTTGCCCAGGTGGCCAGTTGGTGTGGATATAAGCAACCTCTTCTTCATCAATGTCTTTTACAGAGACACCATAGAAAATTGAATAAGGTCTATGGGCCTGATGCAGAGCCTCCCCCGGTCTGACCTTAAAACCTTCCGATTGTCCGGGGCTCCCGTTTGAATCGTGGCTCAAATGTGATGCAGAGCCTCCGTCGGAATGGCTCCCTAACTGATCCGTCAATTTGACTTCACTCGGGAAGTTTTTTTGGCTCCCTCGGGTGCCTTCAATTTGATCGGGGCTTCCGTTCCCGTTCACACGGGCGGCCCGTTTTTCCCTGCTTTTTCCTTGCTTTTTGAACGTACCTGCTTGGTTTCCGTCGTATTTGACCTTCAATTTTGTTGTTTTTTCAAGTATACTTACATCTCCATGGCTCTTCAGTTGCCAATCTGGCTACACACAAGCGCACATCCCTCAAACTCCATAGGAATATGCATATGGCAACAACTGCCAATTAGACACATATATATATTGGCCTTTTTTGGGGGGGTCTTCCTTGTCCTTAATGCATACCTTAATCATCTTGTAGTTCCTTCTTCCTTGGTTTTAATGCATACCTTAATCATCTTGTAGTTCCTTCTTCCTTGGCTTTAATGCATACCTTAATCATCTTGTAGTTCCTTCTTCCTTGGCTTTAATGCATACCTTAATCATCTTGTAGTTCCTTCTTCCTTGGCTTTAATGCATACCTTAATTGTTTGGGTTTTTTTCTGTTTTATTGTCCCATATCTAAACCTTTTGTGTGTCATGTAAATGTGTGCTGATGTTGTGTGATGGTACTTTTGCAGGAAAGACAACTCTCGAAATATTAATAATTATTTATTCTTAACATTTTTGGTTTTTCCTTTAGTTTGGTATTTGTTTTAAATTCTTTGTAAAAACATAAAAATAACTATATTTACATTTTTAAATGAAAAAACAAAAATTAGGCCTCGGGGTCTGTAGCCTGTTGTTTTCTTTGATCTGTGAATGAAAAACAACATTACTTTAGCATTGTTTTTTGTTTTTTTGGTTTTTTTGGGGCACTTTTTAAACCGGACCTTCTGCGTGATTTAATGAAAAGCCCAAACTCTTTAAAAAATTTTCCACAGCATCTTAAACTAATGTATATTAATTTTTTAGTCAATCAATTATTATTCTTTCACCCACTGGGCTGCAACTCAGTTCAGGAATTTAGGATACATGCAACGCCATGTTGACTCTGAAGCATCACACTTACTGAGGAGAGGAGAGTGGGATAAGGTACAGGGGGTGGGTTATAACTGTGCTTTGCTCACACAGAGCAGAGCTGTGCTCTGGCAAAAGTTGGTAAGATGATTTGTAAGGTGCACAATCTGTATGTACAGGGTGTGGGCAATATCTAAGATAGCCTCTTAGTCATAGTTAAGGTCCGCTTTAACCTCCCTGGCGGTGTTCCCGAGTGTGACTCGGGGTTAATTTTTGCTGCAAGTAGCGGTAACCCCGAGTCACGCTCGGGGTAGATTAGGCAGAGGAGCAGTCTCCTTACCTTTTCCCTGCGATCCAGCGATGTCCCCGCTGTGATCGCAGTTGAGAGCCCCGGCAGATGCGTCCCTCTGACTTCCTGGTTCCGTCTCTGTGAGCCGCAGAGGCTCATGGGGGCGGAACTGGGCGGCAGATTTAAACGTAATGGTAACGCTTTTTGTACAAAATTGCACATATAATCATAACGCCAGGGAGGTTAAGGGCTTTTTTTGATAAATTTTTATGGAAATGTTAAAGATTTTTAGTTTTCTAATGGTATTGTTTGCTCATTTTCTTTAGTTTAAATAAACACCACTTACAAGGTTTAGGACGCACATTGCCTCGGGGGCGGAGTCTCCCTTCATCCTCCCTCTGTGGCAGTTGGGAATCTGTATGGATGACAAACACACTGATATTAGAGACTGTTGTTCTTTCATGAATATAATATTAAGTTAGGCTTCTAGGTATCAATCTACTCACCTTCCCCAGCAACCTCTTCCTCCTCGCCCCCTTCCTCACTCATCCCTTGGGATGTTCCAGCGACGTCTGAATCTACAACAATAGTGCACATGAGTATCTGTATTTAATGCATGTCTTACCACATATCTAACTTTATTTCCCTTACCGGAGTCAGGTTGAGGCTCTGTTCTGCTAGACTCCCTGCCGTCAGATCCCCACCTCCCCTGCATGCTTAGGTCCAGCGGCTCCTCCAAGTCACTTACAGAGGAGGGGGCGGCTGTTGACCCTGGCGGTGGCCCACCTACACCTTCACCTGTTTCGCCCAACACTGGGCTGCGTGTCCTGGTCCGGGTGGGGCGGAACCGTATATTCCATTCATGGGCTGAAATACAAACACAATCATTAAACCACGCCCAGGCGAGGCCAGGGTTATAGGTGCATTTACATTTTCTACACTTACATGGGAAATGTTTGTCGAAGTACCGCCTCACCCGGGGCTTATGCCTTCTTTTTAAATCAGACCAGTGTTGGGCGATCTGGGTGAAGGTATAGGTGGTTTGGGATCGGCATTCTATCGCCTCCACCACCTCCAGGGCCAACGTCCGTTTGGCATAATCTGACGGCAGGAAGTCGTAGCGATTCCTCAGCATCATCTGTTATTAAAAAATACAAGGACACACCATTAATCCACCAAATACATTAACAAGTTTCCTGGCCTAACTCAAGTCACTTTATTAACCTCTTGCTGCCTCACATTGCCCTAGTTCTGCTATCTGCATGTAGGCTAGTTTGTTGCTGCGTACATGTGTTAAACTAAGGTGGGCTGGTATGTAACGTGACAAACTAAGTTGTTTCAGACTATTCTTGTTTTTTTTTTAATTACAAGGAATGTGTGCGCGCACATAAACGCACGCTCGCATACTCACATCCATGATGATGTCTTCCTGCTCCGGGGTAAAGATGGCGGGCGACATCTTGTCTTCTTTACCAAGCTATAGCTCTGACGTTCCCCCTCGTTGACGTGCGTGCGTGCGCGTAGGAGCGCACTCGCTGTTGTGCACGCCCACACGGGAAACATATTTAAAGAACAAGCCACTCCGCGGTGTAGGATACCATATCAATATGGGCAGACCTAAAGTGATCAAAAATAGCCAAGCAAGGCCAAAGGCACATAGCAGCCGCACACATGCCTCATTCTAAATAAAACAGAAGAGCAGGCACAACACACATGCAGAACATGCACCAACTTAAACGGTGGGTACTCCACAGGCACATTCCCCAAAACGCAGGAGCAAGGAGACATTAACCCATTCACCCCCGCCAGAAAAAAACAAACAAACACACCAGGGTGCTAAATCTAGTAAGACCCTGCAGCATCCTCAGCCTCAACACACCAAGCATACCCACAAAACCTAAGCACAAAGCATGGCTGTTGCCAATGCTGTTTGGGTACATTATGGGGTTCTGTCCGTCGAGATACTAAACAAATCAAGCGGACAGTTGTGGACCTGAAATCATATAGTTGTCCAAAAATGGACATGCGCCGGCAGCAGAGGTAAAGCCCAAATGCATTTAGAGTCGCTTTTGGACCAGCATGTAACACTTATTAGCTGTGATTTAATCTTCCCCAGCCTGCAGACAGGGGGTGGTTTCAAGAAAATACATTGGCCACAAGTTCAGCACGGATTGTGTGTGCTGGGCCACTTTGTGTACCAGTGTAAGGAGGGGTCTGCTCGTCAGAAATAGGGAAAGGTTCTGCACCCAGGTCAGTATATCGAGCAATCCTGCTTCTAATGGCAAGGTTGTGCAGGACCCCACAAGCAATAATTATTTGGATAACCTTGCCAGGCTGATACTGAAGAGAACCCCCACTCTGATCCAGACATCGGAAACGCATCTTCCACAACCCAAAGGCACGTTCCACCACAGAGCGAGACCTCCTATGGGCTGTGTTGTAGCGCTCCTGTGCCTGGGAAGATGGGTGCAGGATGGGTGTGAGCAGCCATGGTAACAAGGGATAGCCTGAGTCACCTGCAAAAATCCAAAAGACAAACATAAGGTGGATGGCTAAAAAAAAGGTTTAGGTGTGCATAGAAACATTAGTACACAGGGACAAATCGGTGAGCTAGGTATGGTGGGAGTAATTGACATTTTTAATGAGCCTACAAACACATGCAACCTGTACACTCATTAAAAATGTCTGTGTAATGCTACTGAGATAAGAGTGCAAAAACATAAACCAATAGTGGTGAATACTTTCACCCATTAATTTGTAAACAAACTAAATAAAAAACATTTTCAAGTTTCAAGGAAAGGTCTCACAGATTAGTGGGGTAGTGGCAAATCCACATTCAAACCTGGGGGCCAACAAATACAACTTTAATACACATACCCAGTAACCATCCTCCAGTATTATCTCCAGATTGAAACCGTTGATAGAGGCTGGAGTTCCTCAAAATGTGCGCATCATGCGTGGACCCAGGAAAGCCAGCAAACAGACTGAAAAATTGAAGATCAGGGCCCGCCACTGCCTGAACATTGATGGAATGGCCCATCTTCCTGTTCCTGCACCAAGCAAAACAACAGTGGAATTAGTGTGAGCCTTAAAAAATGTTTGTTAACCAGAAAAAAAGCAGACCCAAACCACATACCTGAACAGATATTCCTGGTCCGCAGGGGGGATGAGCGAGACATGTGTGCAATCGATTGCACCAAGGATGTTGGGCATGTCGGCTATGTTATAAAAGCCCAACTTAACCGCATTCCAGGTTTCCCCTGTTTGAGGGAAAAAAATGTAATTCTGTGCCAGGGTAGCCATGCCATCCAAAAACTTGGTTAGGCTGCAGCTCAGTGTAGACTGGGACATCCCCAGGGAGAAGGCACCCAGTCTCTGGAACGAGCCGTTCGCCAAAAATTGCAGGCAGCCAACCAATTTGGTCATACCTGCAATTGCATGCCCCTTTCTTGTGGTGGGGGCTAACCATGGCCGCAGCTCGCTATACAAGGCATGGAGAGAAACACGGTGAGCTCGAATAGGTCAACGTCACTCATGCCATCGATGTCCAAAGGCGTGCGCTGCAGCCTGGTTTCTGCCTAAGTCAGAACTATCAGAAGGCGTAGCTGGCGCCTTTGATGTTGGCCCACAGAGGAATGCATTCCCAAAAAGCACGGAGCTCCAATACGGCTGGTCAGACTGGCCGTAAGTGAAGGCTCGGCGGCCCCGTTTTATTAGGCTGATTTCAATCGGAAATCAAGGCTCTGCATCACTGGAAAAAACGGGCCAATGAACGAGGCGTCCGTTTTCACGGGAAACAGCCTCGTGCGAGCCGACAATCGGAAAGGCGGCTGAGCGCACACCTGAGCGCATAAGCGCACACTAAAATCAACATAGCACCCTTTCCTGACCCGATCAAAGCCCAAAACCAACGGGAAAACGCACGGGAGAGCTGAACGGGGAGGCTCTGCATCAAGCCATATATGCAGGTATAAGGTAGAGGAGCTTAGGAAACAATGCTGATGAGGCCTCGGTGGCTGGATATAAAGGTGCAAATGCTTCTTCCCAAGCCTCGGCAGATGAAGAGGTAGAGATGAATAGGAGCAGTGTAGCAGGGACCAACATAGGAATCTTGTGCATGAGCAGTCAAGAAAAGAATCAAAACCCCTACTTTGTAGAACAGTGGTTCTCAATCTTTTTATGCCAAGTACCCCCAAGTGACAAACAGTTGCAACCAAGTACCGTGAAAAGGAGGGATCGATTACTAATGTTACCAAAGTAAGTAGGTCACTGGCCTTGAAGCACTTTTTGAAGCTAGAAAGAACAATGTTTTACTGTTACAATAATACACCAGACTCAGAGCGACTCTATTGGTGCACCCTTGAGAAACAGTGTTGTAGAGCATACCTGGCCCAGGAACAGAGCAGCTGCCTTGTTCTGCTTCCTCTTCATCTGCTGTAAATGCCTCTTTCTCTACCTACCTCCTGACAGGTGGCCCTTAATCGAGGGAGTGAAATTTATTTAGGGTGTGTAGTAGACCCTGTAGTAGAATTCTTCCTCAGCCAGTAATAACACACATAATTTCAGAGCTAATGTGGATCTAGATCCACCACCTTGCTCCTCAGCATTGGCTTCTAAAAAGGTAAACCGCATCCTAGCCAACAGTGTCAACCTACTTTGCTGAAGCTGACATTCGTGACATACATACTATGGGAGACAGTTGCATTCAGTGACTTTGTCACCTAATTTAACTCCCGGTACAAAATGCACAGTCACCATTATTATATGCAAACAGCTTGCCCTGTCCTCCACCATATTTTAGGTGTCCCAGTCGCTGCAGAACAATGACCAAAGTCCATGGGAGGGTTATACAGAATACCTTTATATATAATATATGACGTTTTTCTTTTCCTAGTTTTTCTTTTCCAGGAACAACCCTTTTACAGTGTCAAGAATCTTCCAATGGCCACAGAAAACAGTGCTGCACAAGCAAAATTGAGCTATCCTACTATATATCTGTCTAGGCAAATACAGCTACAAAGGCTTTTGTTGTACGTGACAATGGACCCAATCTACTTACTGCCCCGTGGCCTCCTACACTTGACACATGTACCTTGATTGGTCCATGTGATGAGCCTGGCGTTTTATTGTTTAACTGAAAGGTGTGCTCTCATTTTCTCCGTTGAAGAGACAGCCAGACAAAATTAGCTGATAAACCACAGTGGGCACCAATTGATATAAATGTACATCACATACAAACCAAAAAACTAAACGTTAACCTGCACAGCGCTGGATATTTCTATAATTCTATTCTGGATGCTGGCTGAAATGGGCCCAAATACCCGGCAACCGGGCAAGTATTAATGTAAAAGAGAGAAGAGGGACTGCCAGCTCAGACCCTAAAGCCCACTAAGTCAGCCGCTCAACAGATAAACCAATGTGTTGATAATTGCATTAATCAAAATACTTTATTTGATAGCCAAAACATATCTTAAAAACAATTATAAACATGATTGGGGTGTATTACGGACTACTTTACATATATCATAATAATACATTAATTCTAATTCATTATATACAGGAAAATCACATATATGCCCAGGAGTTTCTCCTAGAAATTGTGCAAATAGTATGTGCAAAAAAGCCTCAAAAGAGGGAAAGTGCCGATATTAGTATTTAAGAACAAGGATAAGAGGCCATATATGGCCAAAAAGAAATGTGTATCAATAGATAGCCATAAACTAAAGTGCTGAGTGCAAGAAAGTGCAAAGTGCTCTAAGAGGTAGAAAACTTCAGGGCATATGTAGTGAGACTGGTGACACAATAACAGCTAATTTAGAAACAATGGGAGCAATATCCAAAAACAATCTACATTAGGTTGGAATAGGACCTAATCATATGCCATGTGGTAATGTAGATTGTTTTTGGATATTGCTCCCATTGTTTCTAAATTTTCCCTCTTTTGAGGCTTTTTTGCACATACTATTTGCACAATGTGATTTTCCTGTATATAATGAATTAGAATTAATGTATTATTATGATATATGTAAAGTAGTCCGTAATACACCCGTTCCAGCAATCATGTTTTTAATTGTTTTTAAGATATGTTTTGGCTATCAAATAAAGTATTTTGATTAATGCAATTATCAACACATTGGTTTATCTGTTGAGCGGCTGACTTAGTGGGCTTTAGGGTCTGAGCTGGCAGTCCCTCTTCTCTCTTTTACAATGTACATCACATAAATATAAAAACAGGTTTTATTATTATTTTAAAACCAAATAAACAGACAACAAACATGTAAAATTAAAATATGGTAAATCCTCCCTGCAGACTCATGATCTAAGTGCATTCCATAAGCCAATAAATAGATATGTATTTAATAACCAGTGTGATCAAGATAAAGGGTCTATGTGCTATCAACAACATAATACAAACTCCTATCCAATGTTTTGAGGCCATTGTGAACTTTGTTGTATTGCAGTGCATATGACTCAACAATTCTCACTGGCCAAAAAGAAAGGGATAGACAACAAAGAAATGATAACTCAGCAACATCACCAAGTATAAGGGTCTGCTGGCAGGAATCCAGAGAATACTGAGGTGGCTTCTTCCTCGGTGACCCCACTTTTATCGTTTAGGGGGAGGGAGGTGGTTTGCTGTGTTTGGGAGGGATATTGGAAAGGATTTCTTTGGATGGTCCAATAAAGTTATTCATACTGGCACTCCAAGGGTCTGTGTAAACCAGTTTATTTGGATGGGTAAATCTTCAGTTCATGCATTTTGGTGCATTTTTAGTGTGTTTTTGAATGTCAGAAGCAAGCAGAAACACTCCAAAGAAGTTTTAGTGTCAATGTGAACAGCCCTTTCAGTAAATAATAGTGGAATATGAGTGTGCAGGATGTCATCTGCAGCAGCTCCATAACAGTGACAATATTGGATACAGGTCACAGCATTGAGGCTGTGAGCAGCAGCGGTTCAAGTTATCTCACAGGGCCTACCACGGACAGTTGAGGGTTTAAAGAGTTTTAAAATTAGAAACAATTGAGATTAACTGCCCCTTTATACACGGCAGCAGCAGAAGCAGCGTCCAAGTTACCCCACGTGGCCTACAACAGACAGCTGAGGGGGGCAAGGGTTTTAAAATTAGAAACACTTATCAACTGCCCCATGACAGGCTGAGCAGCAGTCCAAGTTACCTCAAAGGGCCTACTACAAACAAATGTGGATGGCAATGGCTTTCAAATTAAAAAAAAAGAGTGTAACTGCTCCATGACAGGCTGGGCAGTTGTAACAGTGATCCAAGTGATTGGCCCCACAGGGCCTAGAATAAATACTTAAAGAAGCAGCCACAGGGCTATTTGAAGATTAAGGCCTCGAGTTGAAAAAAATGTTCAAGGTAGTAAAAAATTCAATTTTTCTTTATTTACTTTATTAACTTTTATTGAATCGAGGCCCTAGTCTGTAGCATAAGGCGCCAATCTGTTGAAATCTTGTGAGAGCCGTGCCTGATTCATCAGGTCAGAAAAAAATCTATTGTGGCAGGACAGGCAAGTTATCATTGGGACAATGATAGTACTGACCACATTAACACCCTCTCTGACACCACCCAACTTGCTGGGCAGGAAAGCATGGGCATGGCAAATTCAGCCAGTTGCAGCTACAATTCATTTTTACCTGCCCAGTAATCCACAAGATCCAGGTTGTTCAATGGTAATGTGCAGATGCTGCTACTTTGTTCAGCGGGATGTCTGAATGAAACTGCTCATGAGACTTGAGGATTCAAATGCCCACTTAGTGAGATGCTGCTGCTGCTCCTGACCCCCTTGCAATCATTGGAGTGGAAAGTGTGCACAGAGGGTCCCCCTGTTGATCCTGGTCCGGGTCCTCTCTGTGTGATGATGCAGCATCACCCTGGTAGGCTGTGACCAAGCAACTATACAATTATTGGTGGTAGTATTCCATTATGTCATCCCTCTGGGATAGTGGGAAGAAGACACTCATTTTGCTACAGAACTAAGGGTCGACCGATGTGGATAGCCAGTAGTCATCCCTCTGCTGAATATGTGCATGCGTCTGTCACTGTGCATGCAAATGGGCATTGTGCCATTTACGTGAGGGAATCTACTGTGTGCTGGGGTCATCATCATCCACCTCTTGGTTCTTCAGCACATGATGCTCCTCTAGTGTCCCTTCACCAGACAACACACTAAGTGGTGTAAAAAGGTTCTGGGCATTCAGGCCCTCCTCCTCCACCAGTCCATTGTGTTCCAGGCTCAGGTCGCTTTAGTGGATGTCAGTAGCATTTGGGTCCCCATGTCAACGTGACCTTTCAGGACAACCTTCAGGACACGGAGTATAGGAATTACATTGTTAATACCCATAGTCTTGACGGCTGATAAGCAGAGTGGCTTTCTCCAACTGTCTCAGAAAGTGACACGTAATCTCTTGAAAGTTGCGTTGTACAGCTGGTCCAACATATGGAGCAATGACTCCACAGTTTGGCACAATACATATCAGGCGGTGTTCTGGAAAAGCGTATCTTCAGGATGGGTGGTTCTTGATCTATAGGAATGACTAAAGTGTGTGCAGTGTTTGCGTGACATTTGTAAGGATTGTAGGAACCTGGTCACCTGATGATTGAACACATGCACCATGAATGAGTCATCCCCCCCCCCCCCCCCCGGTGTAGTCCTAATAAAGTAATGCCCTTGTTGTCAGTGACTATAATTGCAATGTCAAAGTGGGGTCAGTGTATTATTCCAAGCTAATCTGATGACTAGCAGACGGTGTAACTCTCTTGGGTTTTGCCTAGTTTCTGCCAATGCTGCTACCCTGCTGGATGACTTGCACATTGCCACCATCTTCTCCTGATGAGGATGATGCAGCCTCGTCACATAGCTGCCACGTGTGAACAGGGACATCATCATCTATGCAGGTTTCATTTCTACTGCTGTCCTCCTCAACTGTCTGTTGGAGTGCTCCCTTGGCTCCACCTGAAAGTGGCCCCTCCTGAGTGCTTTTGTGCCTAGCATTTTACACTGCTGACGTCTCCTCAAGATCAGCGCTACCCTCCAACCACTGACTATCCTTCCATAATTCATCATTGCTGAACCGTGGTTCCGATCTGAGAAATGCTAATGCCAATAGTTGTCTTGTAGAAGGTGTAGCAAAGGAAAGAGGCATATTCACAACAGGAGAATGCCCAGAGGAACCCTGCCAAGAAAACATGGCGTCCGAGGAACTCACAGATTCCTAGCTGCAGTGCTAGCTAAAGGTGACTCAGAACTTTGAGTCATCCACTAAATGACTGCAGGATGGTTGGTCAACACATGACTGCTCAATGTAGATGGCAGCTCCCCCCTGTTGCTGTTACCACCCCTTCTACTGCTGCTGTTTCTACCCCCTATGCTGGTATATCTACCACTGTCTGTACCTTTACAATGGGTACATTACGGTTTGCCATACTGTGTGTATCAGGGTTTTTTTTTTGCCAAAAAGCAATTTTATTCACAACAAATACAGTCACCAAAAATGTACCCGGAACTACAGGGGTACACCCACACGCTTAATTTTAACTTGCAAAAAAGTAGTAAAATGTATGGTGTTTTCTGCAACACAATAGCACTTCTATTCACCCCCCTCCCAAAAGGGGGACCTATAGGGGTATAATCAGTAGAGCAATAAATGATGCTTTCAATGTAACCATGTGGCTATTTTGGTGCTTGACCACTCCCCCTCTCATCCAACTGCCCTAACACACACTCCCAGGACCAATGATACCCCTGGACAAGTGATTTCTTTGTGATCTGTAAGATGTCTACCAGCCCAAATGACCAACTCTGCATCCATAAGCAACCTTTTTAAACTTCCTTAAAGTGGACCAACACCCAGGATTTTCACTATCCTGGGTGTTGGTCCACTTCCGTGGGGCACCCCAATAGGCCAAAACCCCAAACCCCCCAGAAAACCCCTAAAATCTTACCTTTTAGGCGACGGATAAGCCGCCAGCCATTCACAAACGGCTGGCGTGGGAGCGCGCCCTGCTAGAGGGACAGCCGGGAGGCGGAGGCGGCGGCAGCTTATCCGTCGCCTAAAAGGTAAGATTTTAGGGGTTTTCTGGGGTGTTTCACTATCCGATCAGCTCCCTCCCCGCGGGGCATCCGAAATCGGGATGTCCCGCGGGGAGGTAGCTGATCGGCCCGGGAATCTTATAGATTCCCGGGCCGATCAGGGGTGGGTGCTGGTCCACTTTAAATAAATAAAAAAGAAGATTCTTTAATCCAGTATAGAACCCTCCAATCCACAAGAGACCAAGTGTTCCCAACCTTTTTTTTCATCAAGTACCACTTCCTGTTTTCCTATTTTCCCGTACAGAACCCTCCAATCCACAAGAGACTCTTGAATCAGCTGCTCCTGACCTTTTTTCTTTAATAACCACTTTCTGTTTTCTTATTTTCCAAAGTACCATCTGGGTAGTAGCTATGAGTTGTCAGTCACCTAAAATACTAAAAAAATGCATGCATGAATCATTTTCTTCACCTTTTCAGAGCAATACTCATGGAGCAAAACAGGCTTGAGTAAAATTTAGATGGTAGAAAATCATGTTGGTATCACTTTGTAACCTTGCTGAGTACCACCTGATAGGATCTGGGGTAAAACTAGTGGTGTTACCCATACCACTGGTTGGGAACCACAAATTCAATACTCTTTTATTCAAGACACATCTGTGCTAGAGCCTTGGGTTCAACAGAATTCACAGACTTGCATTTTTTTTTAATTTTTCCATTTTAAACTAATGGAATTAATTTGACAATGGACATGGTGCCCAGAGCTATATTTCCCTAACGAGAGCCAATAAATGGTGAGGTTGTTAATTAAAAGGCACAGTCTTTTCCTTGCTGCCTGTTATAGAGAGTAACAGGAAGCAGGGCAGTGAGCCCGGGTGAATATTGATTATAATATATTATTCATAGTGTACAATGGACACTTGTTTGATCTCACCTCATGTACATACCAACATGCACTGTAAGTAACCTTCACAATGACATGTAGTATACACGCCCTATCTATTTGCTTTCATTTTGCTTTGTTGCTGCAAGACAGAAAGGTTGCTGCTGCTTATTCTAGCAGAACGGGGAACTCTGGACTTTGATAAAAAAAAAATCCCCAAAAACCGTCCCGTGAACAGTAAATAAATGAATAAAATAATCAGACAGGTCATTTTTACACCTTACCAATCTTAAGGTAGAGGCAAGATATTTTAGGGTGCAGTTTATTGCTTTTAATTTATTGGGCAAGTAACCAGTTACAAACTAATTCAGGTTGAAAAAAGGCATGACTATCAACTTTAGTGGATTTTTTGTGATTTCGATTTTTGTGCATAGACGGACATTATATGATTGCACACATATAAAAATGTTTCCTCTGCATTTAATCCATCCACAAGCAACCCTCCGGTCACAAGACCAATTCTTTAACACTAGACCATGGCTGCCCTATCAGAAGAAAGGTAAAAATGTGCAAGTTAAGTATGAGTGGAAACTATACCTTCCCAACCAGTGGAGCAGCCAGGGATATTACCTGTGGCAGGGTCCAGTAGTAGACATGGATTTTGTATTTCCCAGCTGCCAAATTGGTAAACATGAGGATGTGACTGCTTCTGTGGCTAGAAACCCACTCCCACTCCTGCTGCCACTCCCTGTGTCTGAACCGTGACAGCCTGCTCCTTCTCCTACTGAGATGTGTCCGAGCTCCATGAACTTGTGGCACCCATGCTCCTGCCTTCCCTTCCTAGTTGCCGTTTTCTTTTGGCCACTGCTTTCACTTGTTCCATAGTTATTGTCTGGCTGCTAATTGCTACTAAGCACGTCCAATTCAAAAAGTGGCCCTGCTAAACTCAAAAGCACTGCAAAAGCCAGCTGCACTGGGGCTGTGCTCCACCAGGTCTGCGGAGGCCCAACCTCTGGACCCAGGGGCGGACTGGCCATAGGGCATACCGGGCGAATTCCCGGTAGGCCGGCACCTGGGAAGGCCGCGGGCGCTTAAAGTGGACCAACACCCACAGGTGATCGGCCCGGGAATCTATAAGATTCCCGGGCCGATCACCTCCCTCCCCGCGGGACATCCGAGATCAGGATGTCCCACGGGGTGAAACCCCCCCAAACACCCCAAACCACCTTACCTTATCTTCGTCTGTGAATGGCCGGCGCGGGTGCGCGCGCGCCAAGAGGGACGCGCGGGAGGCGGCGGCGGAGCCGCTTGTCCGGGACTGTCAGATTGCTTGTCCGTCGGCGCTGGGAGCGGGGAGAGGTGAGTTTTTCGGGTGATCGGGGGTTTCACACAGCGGGCCACCGAAGTGGACCAAGACCCAGGATAGTCAAAATCCTGGGTGTTGGTCCACTTTAACGATGGGGAGGACAGGTGGTGGTTGGTGAGCGGCGGATGTGTGGGGAGGAGGATCGGGTGGTGGCTGGCCGGTGAGTGGGGATGTAGTTGGGTGATGGGTGGTGGCCAGTAAGCGTGCATTTCAGAAGGGCATGTGGTAGAAGCTGCGTAGTGTGGCAGTACCATACTTTACTTTAAAGGCAACAGCTTTTTCCTGCATTGTCGCACGAAGTGAAGGTTTTCCCCTGTCAAAGTTTGGCACCTTCCCATTGGCTGATGAATCTCTCTGCTCAGCCAATCACTGTGGGGAGGCTCCAGGACTCAGTAGCTCCACCTCCTACCCCCAGAGTCTTGGGCAGCATGGCTGGCAGGTGAGCAAGCTAATCTTTTGAAATCTTTTACTACTTAAGCACATGTTTTTGTCTGGGGAGGATGACTAAGAGCAACATAGCCTGAAACGTTTCACACTATAGTCCCAGGTAGAGGACTTTTGTATTGTTGTCTTTTCCTGTTTTCTATCACTATTGGCTGATTTTTATTGGGTCACAAGCTACAGCTTGAGGGGAAAAAGAAATGGTTCACTTTCCTGCCATTTTCTGCATTAAACAGCTTGCCAGTTATGCATCACTCTTCCCTGCTTTCACACAAGATGAGCTGCTACTTTCTTTTCTGTGCCCCATAATGAAGGCAACCGTGGTCTAGGGGAATATGAAGAGCCCCACCGCCAGTGCTGTTGGTGGGGCTCAGAAAAGTCCCCAGCATGGAGCAGGGCAGAGATGGAGGTGCAGCATGGAGCAGGGTAGAGATGGGGGTGCAGCATGGAGCAGGGTAGAGATGGAGGTGCAGCATGAAGCAGGGGCAGAGATGGGGGTGCAGCATGGAGCAGGGGCAGAGATGGGGGTGCAGCATGGAGCAGGGGCAGAGATGGGGGTGCAGCATGGAGCAGGGCAGAGATGTAGGTGCACCATGGAGCAGGGTAGAGATGGAGGTGCAGCATGGAGCAGGGCAGAGATGGGGGTGCAGCATGGAGCAGGGGCAGAGATGTAGGTGCAGCATGGAGCAGGGCAGAGATGGAGGTGCAGCATGGAGCAGGGTAGAGATGGGGGTGCAGCATGGAGCAGGGTAGAGATGGGGGTGCAGCATGGAGCAGGGGCAGAGATGGGGGTGCAGCATGGAGCAGGGCAGAGATGTAGGTGCACCATGGAGCAGGGTAGAGATGGAGGTGCAGCATGGAGCAGGGCAGAGATGGGGGTGCAGCATGGAGCAGGGTAGAGATGGGGGTTCAGCATGGAGCAGGGCAGAGATGGGGGTGCAGCATGGAGCAGGGCAGAGATGGGGGTTCAGCATGGAGCAGGGCAGAGATGGGGTGCAGCATGGAGCAGGGCAGAGATGGGGGTTCAGCATGGAGCAGGGCAGAGATGGGGGTGCAGCATGGAGCAGGGCAGAGATGGGGGTTCAGCATGGAGCAGGGCAGAGATGGGGTGCAGCATGGAGCAGGGCAGAGATGGGGGTTCAGCATGGAGCAGGGCAGAGATGGGGGTGCAGCATGGAGCAGGGCAGAGATGGGGTGCAGCATGGAGCAGGGCAGAGATGGGGGTTCAGCATGGAGCAGGGCAGAGATGGGGGTGCAGCATGGAGCAGGGGCAGAGATGTAGGTGCAGCATGGAGCAGGGCAGAGATGGAGGTGCAGCATGGAGCAGGGCAGAGATGGAGGTGCAGCATGGAGCAGGGCAGAGATGGAGGTGCAGCATGGAGCAGGGGCAGAGATGGGGGTGCGGCATGGAGCAGGGGCAGAGATGGGGGTGCAGCATGGAGCAGGGGCAGAGATGGGGGTGCGGCATGGAGCAGGGCAGAGATGGAGGTGCAGCATGGAGCATGGCAGAGATGGAGGTGCAGCATGGAGCAGGGGCAGAGATGGGGGTGCGGCATGGAGCAGGGGCAAAGATGGGGGTGCAGCATGGAGCAGGGGCAGAGATGGGGGTGCGGCATGGAGCAGGGGCAGAGATGGGGGTGCGGCATGGAGCAGTGCAGAGATGTAGGTGCAGCATGGAGCAGGGCAGAGATGGGGGTGCAGCATGGAGCAGGGCAGAGATAGGGGTGCAGCATGGAGCAGGGCAGAGATGGAGGTGCAGCATGGAGCAGGGAAGAGATGGGGGTGCAGCATGGAGCAGGGGCAGAGATGGGGGTGCGGCATGGAGCAGGGGCAGAGATGGGGGTGCAGCATGGAGCAGGGGCAGAGATGGGGGTGCGGCATGGAGCAGGGGCAGAGATGGGGGTGCAGCATGGAGCAGTGCAGAGATGGGGGTGCAGCATGGAGCAGGGTAGAGATGGGGGTGCAGCATGGAGCAGGGCAGAGATGGGGGTGCAGCATGGAGCAGGGAAGAGATGGGGGTGCAGCATGGAGCAGGGCAGAGATGGGGGTGCAGCATGGAGCAGGGGCAGAGATGGGGGTGCGGCATGGAGCAGTGCAGAGATGTAGGTGCAGCATGGAGCAGGGCAGAGATGGGGGTGCAGCATGGAGCAGGGCAGAGATAGGGGTGCAGCATGGAGCAGGGCAGAGATGGAGGTGCAGCATGGAGCAGGGAAGAGATGGGGGTGCAGCATGGAGCAGGGGCAGAGATGGGGGTGCGGCATGGAGCAGGGGCAGAGATGGGGGTGCAGCATGGAGCAGTGCAGAGATGGGGGTGCAGCATGGAGCAGGGTAGAGATGGGGGTGCAGCATGGAGCAGGGGCAGAGATGGGGGTGCAGCATGGAGCAGTGCAGAGATAGGGGTGCAGCATGGAGCAGGGTAGAGATGGGGGTGCAGCATGGAGCAGGGCAGAGATGGAGGTGCAGCATGGAGCAGGGTAGAGATGGAGGTGCAGCATGGAGCAGGGTAGAGATGGAGGTGCAGCATGGAGCAGGGCAGAGATGGAGGTGCAGCATGGAGCAGGGCAGAGATGGGGGTGCAGCATGGAGCAGGCCAGAGATGGAGGTACAGCATGGAGCAGGGCAGAGATGGGGGTGCAGCATAGAGCAGGGCAGAGATGGAGGTGCAGCATGGAGCAGGGTAGAGATGGAGGTGCAGCAGAGAGCAGGGCGGAGATGGAGGTGCAGCATGGAGCAGGGTAGAGATGGGGGTGCAGCATGGAGCAGGGCAGAGATGGAGGTGCAGCATGGAGCAGTGCAGAGATGGGGGTGCAGCATGGAGCAGGGTAGAGATGGGGGTGCAGCATGGAGCAGGGTAGAGATGGGGGTGCAGCATGGAGCAGGGCAGAGATGGGGGACAGCATGGAGCAGGACAGAGATGGAGGTGCAGCATGGAGCAGGGTAGAGATGGGGGTGCAGCATGGAGCAGGGTAGAGATGGGGGTGCAGCATGGAGCAGGGTAGAGATGGGGGTGCAGCATGGAGCAGGGCAGAGATGGGGGTGCAGCATGGAGCAGTGCAGAGATGGGGGTGCAGCATGGAGCAGGGCAGAGATGGAGGTGCAGCATGGAGCAGGGCAGAGATGGAGGTGCAGCATGGAGCAGTGCAGAGATGGGGGTGCAGCATGGAGCAGGGGCAGAGATGGGGGTGCAGCATGGAGCAGGGTAGAGATGGAGGTGCAGCATGGAGCAGGGCGGAGATGGAGGTGCAGCATGGAGCAGGGCAGAGATGGGGGTGCAGCATGGAGCAGTGCAGAGATGGGGGTGCAGCATGGAGCAGGGCAGAGATGGGCATGCAGCATGGAGCAGGGCAGAGATGGGGGTGCAGCATGGAGCAGGGCAGAGATGGGCATGCAGCATGGAGCAGGGCAGAGATGGGGGTGCAGCATGGAGCAGGGCAGAGATGGAGGTGCAGCATGGAGCAGGGCAGAGATGGAGGTGCAGCATGGAGCAGTGCAGAGATGGAGGTGCAGCATGGAGCAGTGCAGAGATGGGGGTGCAGCATGGAGCAGGGCAGAGATGGGGGTGCAGCATGGAGCAGGGCAGAGATGGGGGTGCAGCATGGAGCAGGGCGGAGATGGAGGTGCAGCATGGAGCAGTGCAGAGATGGGGGTGCAGCATGGAGCAGGGCAGAGATGGGGGTGCAGCATGGAGCAGGGCGGAGATGGAGGTGCAGCATGGAGCAGGGCAGAGATGGGGGTGCAGCATGGAGCAGTGCAGAGATGGGGGTGCAGCATGGAGCAGGGCAGAGATGGAGGTGCAGCATGGAGCAGGGCAGAGATGGAGGTGCAGCATGGAGCAGTGCAGAGATGGAGGTGCAGCATGGAGCAGGGCAGAGATGGGGGTGCAGCATGGAGCAGGGCAGAGATGGAGGTGCAGCATGGAGCAGGGCAGAGATGGAGGTGCAGCATGGAGCAGGGCGGAGATGGAGGTGCAGCATGGAGCAGGGCAGAGATGGAGGTGCAGCATGGAGCAGGGTAGAGATGGAGGTGCAGCATGGAGCAGGGCAGAGATGGGGGTGAGGGGTGAAGCAGGGCAGAGATGGGGGTGCAGCATGGAGCAGGGCAGAGATGGAGGTGCAGCATGGAGCAGTGCAGAGATGGAGGTGCAGCATGGAGCAGGGCAGAGATGGATGTGCAGCATGGAGCAGGGCAGAGATGGAGGTGCAGCATGGAGCAGGGCAGAGATGGAGGTGCAGCATGGAGCAGGGCAGAGATGGAGGTGCAGCTTGGAGCAGGGCAGAGATGGGGGTGCAGCATGGAGCAGGGTAGAGATGGAGGTGCAGCATGGAGCAGGGTAGAGATGGAGGTGCAGCATGGAGCAGGGCAGAGATGGGGGTGCAGCATGGAGCAGGGTAGAGATGGAGGTGCAGCATGGAGCAGGGTAGAGATGGAGGTGCAGCATGGAGCAGGGCAGAGATGGGAATGCAGCATGGAGCAGGGTAGAGATGGAGGTGCAGCATGGAGCAGGGCAGAGATGGAGGTGCAGCATGGAGCAGGGTAGAGATGGGGGTGCAGCATGGAGCAGGGCAGAGATGGAGGTGCAGCATGGAGCAGGGTAGAGATGGAGGTGCAGCATGGAGCAGTGCAGAGATGGGGGTGCAGCATGGAGCAGGGCAGAGATGGGGGTGCAGCATGGAGCAGGGCAGAGATGGAGGTGCAGCATGGAGCAGTGCAGAGATGGGGGTGCAGCATGGAGCAGGGCAGAGATGGGGGTGCAGTATGGAGCAGGGCAGAGATGGGCGTGCAGCATGGAGCAGGGCAGAGATGGGGGTGCAGTATGGAGCAGGGTAGAGATGGGGGTGCAGCTTGGAGCAGGGCAGAGATGGGGGTGCAGCATGGAGCAGGGTAGAGATGGAGGTGCAGCATGGAGCAGGGCAGAGATGGGCGTGCAGCATGGAGCAGGGCAGAGATGGGGGTGCAGTATGGAGCAGGGTAGAGATGGGGGTGCAGCTTGGAGCAGGGCAGAGATGGGGGTGCAGCATGGAGCAGGGTAGAGATGGAGGTGCAGCATGGAGCAGGGTAGAGATGGGGGTGCAGCATGGAGCAGGGTAGAGATGGGGGTGCAGCTTGGAGCAGGGCAGAGATGGGGGTGCAGCATGGAAGCAGGGCAGAGATGGGGGTGCAGCATGGAGCAGGGTAGAGATGGAGGTGCAGCATGGAGCAGGGTAGAGATGGGGGTGCAGCATGGAGCAGGGCAGAGATGGAGGTGCAGCTTGGAGCAGGGCAGAGATGGGGGTGCAGTATGGAGCAGGGTAGAGATGGGGGTGCAGCATGGAGCAGGGCAGAGATGGGGGTGCAGCCTGGAGCAGGGCAGAGATGGGGGTGCAGCATGGAGCATGGGCAGAGATGGGGGTGCAACATGGAGCAAGGGCGGAGATGGGGGTGCAGCATGGAGCAGGGGCAGAGATGGGGGTGCAGCATGGAGCAGGGCAGAGATGGAGGTGCAGCATGGAGCAGGGGCAGAGATGGGGGTGCAGCATGGAGCAGGGAAGAGATGGAGGTGCAGCATGGAGCAGGGTAGAGATGGAGGTGCAGCATGGAGCAGGGCAGAGATGGAGGTGCAGCATGGAGCAGGGCAGAGATGGAGGTGCAGCATGGAGCAGGGCAGAGATGGAGGTGCAGCATGGAGCAGGGGCAGAGATGGGGGTGCGGCATGGAGCAGGGCAGAGATGGAGGTGCAGCATGGAGCATGGCAGAGATGGAGGTGCGGCATGGAGCAGTGCAGAGATGGAGGTGCAGCATGGAGCAGGGCAGAGATGAAGGTGCACCATGGAGCAGGGCAGAGATGGAGGTGCAGCATGGAGCATGGCAGAGATGGAGGTGCAGCATGGAGCAGGGGCAGAGATGGGGGTGCGGCATGGAGCAGGGGCAAAGATGGGGGTGCAGCATGGAGCAGGGGCAGAGATGGGGGTGCGGCATGGAGCAGGGGCAGAGATGGGGGTGCGGCATGGAGCAGTGCAGAGATGTAGGAGCAGCATGGAGCATGGCAGAGATGGAGGTGCAGCATGGAGCAGGGAGGAGATGGGGGTGAAGCATGGAGCAGGGGCAGAGATGGGGTGCAGCATAGAGCAGGGCAGAGATGGGGGTGCAGCATAGAGCAGGGCAGAGATGGAGGTGCAGCATGGAGCAGGGGCAGAGATGGAGGTGCAGCATGGAGCAGGGGCAGAGATGGAGGTGCAGCATGGAGCAGGGAGGAGATGGGAGTGCAGCATGGAGCAGGGTAGAGATGGGGGTGCAGCATGGAGCAGGGCAGAGATGGAGGTGCAGCATGGAGCAGGGAGGAGATGGGGGTGCAGCATGGAGCAGGGGCAGAGATGGGGTGCAGCATGGAGCAGGGCAGAGATGGGGGTGCAGCATGGAGCAGGGGCAGAGATGGGGTGCAGCATAGAGCAGGGTAGAGATGTAGGTGCAGCATGGAGCAGGGTAGATATGGAGGTGCAGCATGGAGCAGGGAGGAGATGGGGGTGCAGCATGGAGCAGGGGCAGAGATGGGGTGCAGCATAGAGCAGGGCAGAGATGGGGGTGCAGCATGGAGCAGGGGCAGAGATGGGGTGCAGCATAGAGCAGGGCAGAGATGGAGGTGCAGCATGGAGCAGGGGCAGAGATGTAGGTGCAGCATGGAGCAGGGTAGAGATGTAGGTGCAGCATGGAGCAGGGTAGAGATGGGGTGCAGCATGGAGCAGGGCAGAGATGGAGGTGCAGAGTGAAGCAGGGTAGAGATGGGGGTGCAGCATGGAGCAGGGCAGAGATGGGGGTGCAGCATGGAGCAGGGCAGAGATGGGGATGCAGCATAGAGCAGGGAAGAGATGGAGGTGCAGCATGGAGCAGGGCAGAGATGGAGATGCAGCATGGAGCAGGGCAGAGATGGAGGTGCAGCATGGAGCAGGGCAGAGATGGAGGTGCAGCATGGAGCAGGGGCAGAGATGGGGGTGCAGCATGGAGCAGGGAAGAGATGGAGATGCAGCATGGAGCAGGGCAAAGATGGAGGTGCAGCATGGAGCAGGGGCAGAGATGGAGGTGCAGCATGGAGCAGGGCAGAGATGGGGGTGCAGCATGGAGCAGGGCAGAGATGGGGATGCAGCATGAAGCAGGGTAGAGATGGGGGTGCAGCATGGAGCAGGGCAGAGATGGGGGTGCAGCATGGAGCAGGGGCAGAGATGGGGGTGCAGCATGGAGCAGGGCAGAGATGGGGTGCAGCATGGAGCAGTGCAGAGATGGGGGTGCAGCATGAAGCAGGGTAGAGATGGAGGTGCAGCATGAAGCAGTGCAGAGATGGGGGTGCAGCATGGAGCAGGGAAGAGATGGAGATGCAGCATGGAGCAGGGCAGAGATGGAGGTGCAGCATGGAGCAGGGGCAGAGATGGGGGTGCAGCATTGAGCAGGGCAGAGATGGGGATGCAGCATGGAGCAGGGGCAGAGATGGGGGTGCAGCATGGAGCAGGGCAGAGATGGGGTGCAGCATGGAGCAGTGCAGAGATGGGGGTGCAGCATGAAGCAGGGTAGAGATGGAGGTGCAGCATGGAGCAGGGGCAGAGATGGGGGTGCAGCATGGAGCAGGGTAGAGATGGAGGTGCAGCATGAAGCAGGGGCAGAGATGGGGGTGCAGCATGGAGCAGGGGCAGAGATGGGGGTGCAGCATGGAGCAGGGGCAGAGATGGGGGTGCAGCATGGAGCAGGGCAGAGATGTAGGTGCACCATGGAGCAGGGTAGAGATGGGGGTGCACCATGGAGCAGGGTAGAGATGGAGGTGCAGCATGGAGCAGGGCAGAGATGGGGGTGCAGCATGGAGCAGGGGCAGAGATGGGGGTGCAGCATGGAGCAGGGCAGAGATGGAGGTGCAGCATGGAGCAGGGCAGAGATGGGGGTGCAGCATGGAGCAGGGCAGAGATGGGGATGCAGCATAGAGCAGGGAAGAGATGGAGGTGCAGCATGGAGCAGGGCAGAGATGGGGGTGCAGCATGGAGCAGGCAAGAGATGGAGATGCAGCATGGAGCAGGGGCAGAGATGGGGGTGCAGCATGGAGCAGGGCAGAGATGGGGATGCAGCATAGAGCAGGGTAGAGATGGAGGTGCAGCATGGAGCATGGCAGAGATGGAGGTGCAGCATGGAGCAGGGCAGAGATATAGGTGCAGCATGGAGCAGGGTAGAGATGGAGGTGCAGCATGGAGCAGGGTAGAGATGGAGGTGCAGCATGGAGCAGGGTAGAGATGGAGGTGCAGCATGGAGCAGTGCAGAGATGTGGGTGCAGCATGGAGCAGGGCAGAGATGGGGGTGCAGCATGGAGCAGGGCAGAGATGGGGGTGCAGCATGGAGCAGGGCAGAGATGGGGGTGCAGCATGGAGCAGGGCAGAGATGGAGGTGCAGCATGGAGCAGGGCAGAGATGGGGATGCAGCATAGAGCAGGGTAGAGATGGAGGTGCAGCATGGAGCAGGGCAGAGATGGAGGTGCAGCATGGAGCAGGGCAGAGATGGAGGTGCAGCATGGAGCAGGGGCAGAGATGGGGGTGCAGCATGGAGCAGGGCAGAGATGGGGGTGCAGCATGGAGCAGGGCAGAGATGGGGATGCAGCATAGAGCAGGGTAGAGATGGAGGTGCAGCATGGAGCAGGGAAGAGATGGGGGTGCAGCATGGAGCAGGGCAGAGATGGAGGTGCAGCATGGAGCAGGGAAGAGATGGAGGTGCAGCATGGAGCAGGGCAGAGATGGAGGTGCAGCATGGAGCAGGGAAGAGATGGAGGTGCAGCATGGAGCAGGGGCAGAGATGGGGGGCAGCATGGAGCAGGGCAGAGATGGAGGTGCAGCATGGAGCAGGGAAGAGATGGAGGTGCAGCATGGAGCAGGGCAGAGATGTAGGTGCAGCATGGAGCAGGGCAGAGATGGGGGTGCAGCATGGAGCAGGGAAGAGATGGAGGTGCAGCATGGAGCAGGGAAGAGATGGAGGTGCAGCATGGAGCAGGGCAGAGATGGAGGTGCAGCATGGAGCAGTGCAGAGATGGAGGTGCAGCATGGAGCAGTGCAGAGATGGGGTGCAGCATGGAGCATGGCAGAGATGGAGGTGCAGCATGGAGCAGGGAAGAGATGGAGGTGCAGCATGGAGCAGGGGCAGAGATGGGGGTGCAGCATGGAGCAGTGCAGAGATGGTGGTGCAGCATGGAGCAGGGGCAGAGATGTAGGTGCAGCATGGAGTAGGGCAGAGATAGGGGTGCAGCATGGAGCAGGGCCGAGATGGGGATGCAGCATAGAGCAGGGTAGAGATGGAGGTGCAGCATGGAGCAGGGCAGAGATGGGGGTGCAGCATGGAGCAGTGCAGAGATGGGGGTGCAGCATGGAGCAGGGGCAGAGATGTAGGTGCAGCATGGAGCAGGGCCGAGATGGGGATGCAGCATAGAGCAGGGTAGAGATGGAGGTGCAGCATGGAGCAGGGCAGAGATGGGGGTGCAGCATGGAGCAGGGCAGAGATGGGGGTGCAGCATGGAGCAGGGTAGAGATGGAGGTGCAGCATGGAGCAGGGCAGAGATGGGGGTGCAGCATGGAGCAGGGCAGAGATGGGGATGCAGCATGGAGCAGGGTAGAGATGGGGGTGCACCATGGAGCAGGGTAGAGATGGGGGTGCACCATGGAGCAGGGCAGAGATGGAGGTGCAGCATGGAGCAGGGGCAGAGATGGGGATGCAGCATAGAGCAGGGTAGAGATGGAGGTGCAGCATGGAGCAGGGCAGAGATGGGGGTGCAGCATGGAGCAGGGCAAAGATGGGGATGCAGCATGGAGCAGGGTAGAGATGGGGGTGCACCATGGAGCAGGGTAGAGATGGGGGTGCACCATGGAGCAGGGCAGAGATGGAGGTGCAGCATGGAGCAGGGGCAGAGATGGGGGTGCAGCATGGAGCAGGGAAGAGATGGAGGTGCAGCATGGAGCAGGGGCAGAGATGGGGGTGCAGCATGGAGCAGGGCAGAGATGGAGGTGCAGCATGGAGCAGGGCAGAGATGGGGGTGCAGCATGGAGCAGGGGCAGAGATGGGGGTGCAGCATGGAGCAGGGCAGAGATGGGGGTGCAGCATGGAGCAGGGTAGAGATGGGGTGCAGCATGGAGCAGGGGCAGAGATGGGGGTGCAGCATGGAGCAGGGGCAAAGATGGGGGTGCAGCATGGAGCAGGGCAGAGATGGGGGTGCAGCATGGAGCAGGGTAGAGATGGGGTGCAGCATGGAGCAGGGGCAGAGATGGGGGTGCAGCATGGAGCAGGGGCAGAGATGGGGGTGCAGCATGGAGCAGGGGCAGAGATGGGGGTGCAGCATGGAGCAGGGCAGAGATGGGGGTGCAGCATGGAGCAGGGTAGAGATGGGGTGCAGCATGGAGCAGGGGCAGAGATGGGGGTGCAGCATGGAGCAGGGGCAGAGATGGGGGTGCAGCATGGAGCAGGGCAGAGATGGGGGTGCAGCATGGAGCAGGGTAGAGATGGGGTGCAGCATGGAGCAGGGGCAGAGATGGGGGTGCAGCATGTAGCAGGGCAGAGATGGGGTGCAGCATGGAGCAGGGGCAGAGATGGGGGTGCAGCATGGAGCAGGGTAGAGATGGGGGAGCAGCATGGAGCAGGAAGTAGATGGGGGTGCAGCATGGAGCAGGGCAGAGATGGGGGAGCAGCATGGAGCAGGGCAGAGATGGGGGTGCAGCATGGAGCAGGGCAGAGATGGGGGTGCAGCATGGAGCAGGGCAGAGATGGGGGTGCAGCATGGAGCAGGGTAGAGATGGGGGTGCACCATGGAGCAGGGCAGAGATGGGGGTGCAGCATGGAGCAGGGGCAGAGATGGGGGTGCAGCATGGAGCAGGAAGTAGATGGGGGTGCAGCATGGAGCAGGGCAGAGATGGGGGCGCAGCATGGAGCAGGGCAGAGATGGGGGTGCAGCATGGAGCAGGAAGTAGATGGGGGTGCAGCATGGAGCAGGGCAGAGATGGAGGTGCAGCATGGAGCAGGGGCAGAGATGTGCAGCATGGAGCAGGAAGTAGATGGGGGTGCAGCATGGAGCAGGGCAGAGATGGGGGCGCAGCATGGAGCAGGGCAGAGATGGGGGTGCAGCATGGAGCAGGAAGTAGATGGGGGTGCAGCATGGAGCAGGGCAGAGATGGGGGTGCAGCATTGAGCAGGGCAGAGATGGGGGTGCAGCATGGAGCAGGAAGTAGATGGGGGTGCAGCATGGAGCAGGGCAGAGATGGGGGTGCAGCATGGAGCAGGAAGTAGATGGGGGTGCAGCATGGAGCAGGGCAGAGATGGGGGTGCAGCATTGAGCAGGGCAGAGATGGGGGTGCAGCATGGAGCAGGAAGTAGATGGGGGTGCACCATGGAGCAGGGCAGAGATGGAGGTGCAGCATGGAGCAGGGGCAGAGATGGGGGTGCAGCATGGAGCAGGGAAGAGATGGAGGTGCAGCATGGAGCAGGGAAGAGATGGAGGTGCAGCATGGAGTAGGGGCAGAGATGGGGGTGCAGCATGGAGCAGGGCAGAGATGGAGGTGCAGCATGGAGCAGGGGCAGAGATGGGGGTGCAGCATGGAGCAGGGAAGAGATGGAGGTGCAGCATGGAGCAGGGGCAGAGATGGGGGTGCACCATGGAGCAGGGCAGAGATGGGGGTGCAGCATGGAGCAGGGGCAGAGATGGGGGTGCAGCATGGAGCAGGGCAGAGATGGGGTGCAGCATGGAGCAGGGAAGAGATGGGGGTGCAGCATGGAGCAGGAAGTAGATGGGGGTGCAGCATGGAGCAGGGCAGAGATGGGGGCGCAGCATGGAGCAGGGCAGAGATGGGGGTGCAGCATGGAGCAGGGCAGAGATGGGGGTGCAGCATGGAGCAGGGCAGAGATGGGGGTGCAGCATGGAGCAGGGCAGAGATGGGGGTGCAGCATGGAGCAGGGTAGAGATGGAGGTGCAGCATGGAGCAGGGTAGAGATGGGGGTGCAGCATGGAGCAGGGCAGAGATGGGGGTGCAGCATGGAGCAGGGGCAGAGATGGGGGTGCAGCATGGAGCAGGGCAGAGATGGGGATGCAGCATGGAGCAGGGTAGAGATGGGGGTGCACCATGGAGCAGGGTAGAGATGGGGGTGCACCATGGAGCAGGGCAGAGATGGAGGTGCAGCATGGAGCAGGGGCAGAGATGGAGGTGCAGCATGGAGCAGGGAAGAGATGGAGGTGCAGCATGGAGCAGGGGCAGAGATGGGGGTGCAGCATGGAGCAGGGCAGAGATGGGGGTGCAGCATGGAGCAGGGAAGAGATGGAGGTGCAGCATGGAGCAGGGTAGAGATGGAGGTGCAGCATGGAGCAGGGGCAGAGATGGGGGTGCAGCATGGAGCAGGGCAGAGATGGGGGTGCAGCATGGAGCAGGGCAGAGATGGAGGTGCAGCATGGAGCAGGGCAGAGATGGGGGTGCAGCATGGAGCAGTGCAGAGATGGGGGACAGCATGGAGCAGGGAAGAGATGGAGGTGCAGCATGGAGCAGGGAAGAGATGGAGGTGCAGCATGGAGCAGGGGCAGAGATGGGGGTGCAGCATGGAGCAGGGCAGAGATGGGGGTGCAGCATGGAGCAGGGCAGAGATGGGGATGCAGCATGGAGCAGGGAAGAGATGGAGGTGCAGCATGGAGCAGGGCAGAGATGGGGGTGCAGCATGGAGCAGGGAAGAGATGGAGGTGCAGCATGGAGCAGGGGCAGAGATGGAGGTGCAGCATGGAGCAGGGCAGAGATGGGGGTGCAGCATGGAGCAGGGCAGAGATGGAGGTGCAGCATGGAGCAGGGGCAGAGATGGGGGTGCAGCATGGAGCAGGGGCAGAGATGGTAGTGCAGCATGGAGCAAGGGCAGAGATGGGGGTGCAGCAGAGTCCGGAGGACCTAGCAACAGCAGGGTTGGTTGAGGATTTAATTACGCCTTACTAATATATATATATATATATATATATATATATATATATATATATATATATGACATTAAGATATCATACTGGGCGAGGAACGGTACAGCAGGGCCGGTGTGCCCCAAAAAGTCCCGGGCTGTTTTTTTAACCCCAGTCTGTCTGGACCCCTCCCCTGTTCCCAACAACATAGCTGGTGTCCTAAATAAAAAATATAATAAAATAACTTTTTCTTTGTTCTTCCTTTTAATCCAGTTTTCCACTGCAGTGAGTTTTGCTGTTATTGACCAGGCCAAATTTTCAAATCTGACGTGCCTAATATAATGACTGTGATTTGCTTCCACATTTCCTAATAACGTTTGTAGCATATTATGTTGATATAGCTTGTGTTTTATTTATACAAATGTCTGAAAAAACACCACATCAGGATACACCTAGGACAGGGTATTGTCCTGAAGATAAAATGGGTGTTGGTTCTCTTTAACTCCAGCATTTGGATGAAAGCCCCAGTAATTTGAGATACACGTGCTTGCTCCTGCCATGGAATCTAGCAAAAAGCCAGCACCACCAGGGTAGTTTGTCATCCTGTTTTGGCCATGTTACCTCACTAGAGTAGCCTCTAGGGATCTTTCAATAAGAAACCTTTATAAAGATGGTGGACACACTTGAGACCTGTTAAATATGTGGAAATCTGGACTAATAGCAAGCATGTGACAAGCGAATGGAAGGCTTAGCTACTAGGAGTTGGGGGAGTGTGCATTTTAAATCTTGTCTTGTGTATTTGGAATTTCTCTGAAGCGCCTGGAACCCGAGACACATGTGCCCTGCTTAAACAATGGGATCCAGCAAAAATCCAGAACACGGTGTTTTTTTAATCACGTTTAATGACAAACCTACTGCAGCTGTAATAGAGTGATGCGATTGTCTTTCATCATCCCTTTGCAGTTCAACAAAGCCAAAGCCAGTAGGGACCAGCTAAAAGTTATTTTTGTCCCTTCCATTTCGGGGGCACCACCATCAGCAGCTCATGGGTGACCTCAGGAATAGACGAGAACTGCAAGAAAACAAACTAAGCTCCTTACCGCCTATATAGGGCAGGCTGTGGAAGGATCTCCTCTTTTTCTATCTCTCGCCTTTTCTTTTCTTGCAGTCGACTGGACTGTGAAGAGGTTCAGAAGATTTATTTATTTGCTTCCTTTATTTTGGATGATTGGGAGTGGGTCTGCCTCCCAGCCCCTCACCATCTGCATTTTCTTGGAGACCCCATGGAAATGCCTGAACTCGGTCCTAAGTCGATAGCACGGGACTGTGCAGTGTGAGGGGAGTGCGCACAGGTCAAGGTAAGGTACTCAGGGTTCCATGGTGGCCCTGCTGTGTGTCCCTTCCTTAAAGTCCCTTCCCCTGGGTCTCCTTTCCCCTGGGTCCCCTCCCTCCCAGGTAATCTACCCATCCTACCCGCAGTCTACCTTCCTAATCCCTGCTCCGGTGGCCCAAGCTTACTGGCCGGGCTCCGGGGTGTTTTACTTTCTGCTGACATGCCTGTAGCATTCATCTGTGTTTAGCTGTCGGCCTGGGAACTGGCGATGCCAGGCTTGTGGCCATTACACGTGGCTTTGGACCATTTCTGGCCTAGGAGGGGAGCATGTGGGGAGGGGGTGGGCCAGCCTCCCTGACGCAGTCCGGGACTCCGCCCCTTCTCCTCCATCAGAGTCACGAGGTGTCGCCATCTTGGAATGGTGCCCCGAGGCTCCTGCTGCTTGGCCCCTGTTTGTTCCCTTCGGCGCCTGGCACTGATACTGTTCTGCTTTGCTAGTTCCGACTCCAGTGCGGCTGCTACCCCGCAGTTCTCTGCACCTGGTCAGGTAGGGCCTCTTCAGGGCGACACTTTCTCATTGAGGCTGCTTGTCGCTGAGTCTGAGGTTGCTTCTTTATGTGCCAGGGTGGGGGTCTGGAAGCTGCTGCATCCTTGCATGGCTTTACCTCAGCTGTCTGGTTTTGGTTTGTTTGCAGGAGGAGTTGAGGAGTCCGACTCTGCTAACCCTTCAGATTCGGCTACGGATCAGGTGGTGAAGTCTTACCAATGCCAGAGGCCAGGCAGGTTTTTCCCAGGCTTTCCCATTTCGACAGGCTGGTAGGAAAGGAGTGGGAGAAGCTGGATAAGTTGTCATCTCTTCCCTGTAGAGGCAGTCAAAGTTTGGTCTTCCCAACCCGAGTGGATGACCCAGTTTTGGGTCTTGCTCGGCATACCCTGCTCCCTATGTCGGATAGTGCTGCTTGAGAGTCCTGTGGACAAGAGGTTAGACCATCTTGTTCATGCATTCTCAATTGTGGGGTCGGCCATGCGGCTGGCTTGCACCACATTCATGGCGGCCATGTGGGCAATGCCTGGATGAAGCGTCAGAGGAAGCATCTGCGGAATGGTGCTTCGCGATCTTATTGAACTCCTTGGCAGGTACATTGTTCTGGCAATAGACGACATGGTGTTTCTGGTGGCTACGGGTCTGCCCTGTTGGTTACCTTGCGATGCACGGTCTAGCTGGAGCAATGGTCGGCTGGCGCTGCCTCCATGAAGAATATTATTGCCATCCCCTTCTCTGGGGGTCACCTTTTCAAGCAAACCTCTGAATGACCTGGTCAGGAAGGCCAGGGGGGAAAGTCGACAAGGCTTCCACAGAAGCAGAAACAACGGACCTTGTTTCAGAAGTCGCCGAAGTTCAGAGGTTCGACAGACTCCAGGTGCCGCAAGGTCAATTCAGGGAAACAAAGCCACAGGGGAAACCCAAGTCCCCATGGCTCAGCAGGCCCAAGCCCCGAGCCAAACCTTCCTTGGGATCAGGAAGTTTTTTTTTTTTTTTACTCAATACTCTTTGTCATCCCCACAAGGATGGATCTCCGCCATCTGAACAGTTTTGTTCAGGTTCAGAAGTTCCGCGTGGAGGCTCTCTACTCGGTCATGATGTCGCTGGAACAGGGGGATTTTCTGGCCACAGTGCATATAAAGGATGCTTGTCTGCATGTCCTGATTTTCCCTGGTCACCAGCGGTATCTGCGATTGTTGGTGGGTACCCATCATTTCCAATTTGTGGCACTGAGAAGGACTTGGAGGTGGTGATGGGGCTCTGGCGGTGTCAGGGGGTGCGCATCAACCCTTACCTCGACAGCTTGCTCATCAGAGCACCATCACTGCCAGGGGCACTGCAAGACTGCAAGGTGGTGCTGTCCAAACTGGAGCTCTTCGGGGGGAACATCAAATACCCCAAATCCCAGGTGGTCCCCTCCAGGGTGGCAACTTACCTGGGAATAACATTGGACACTCACCAAGCCTGGGTCCTCCTTCCGGTTAAGAAGTTCATGGCCATACAGGAGGGGCCTTGTAGGCAATAATCCCACGATCTGACCAGACATGCGTCTCCTGGGCCTACTGGTATTCACCATTGAGGCAGTTCCATACGCTCAGTTTCACGCCAGGCCACTACAGCTGTTGCTCCCGTCGCAATGGAACCAGGCCTTGGACTATCATTAACCTTGACGGACACCGTTAGGCTATCCCTGGATTGTTGGCTGGACCAGCATACACTGCTGGTGGGTCAGTCCTTACAACTGGTCCGGTGGGTCATCCTGACCACAGACACAAGTCTGACAAGTTGGGGTGCCGTTCTGGACACCCAAAGCCGGTCCAGAATCGCTGGGACCAGCAGGAGGGTCATCTCCTGATTAATGTCTTGAAACTGAGGGCGGTTCTGTTGGCTCTCAGGCATTGA
The DNA here is from genome assembly GCA_027917425.1 of Gastrophryne carolinensis. Lineage (NCBI taxonomy): Eukaryota > Metazoa > Chordata > Amphibia > Anura > Microhylidae > Gastrophryne > Gastrophryne carolinensis. Next base: position 71,637,032 of record CM051244.1, read on the forward strand.
ACTGGCCAGCTCCTTGGCCCTCTAGTCACGGTACAGTTTGACAACTCCACGGATGTGGCCTACATAAACGATCAGGGGGTACCAGGAGCTGGCTGGCATTTCGTGAGGTGAGTTGCATCATGAGGTGGGTAGAGTTTCATATGCATCCTGGCTAAACATATTCCGCGGGTGGAGAATCTGAGCAGAGAGACCAGGGTGCCTCCATCAGAACATGTTTCAAGCCCTCTGCAACCCGTGGGGAGTGCCGGAGGTGGACCTCTTTGACTCTCGGCACAGCAAGAAGGACCAGAGGTTCGTGTTCAGAGTGCGATACCCCCTGACCGTAGCGGTTGACACACTGGTCACCCCCTGGTTAGGGTAAAACCTGCTTTACGTGTTTCCCCCACTGCCACTACTGGGCTGTGTCTAAAGGTCAACAGCGAATGGATTACCATCATCCTGATCACCCCATGCTGGCCCAGAAGGGTGTGTTTTGCGGAAATGGTAAGCCTGGCAGTGGAGCCCTGGAAGCGACTCCCCAACCTTCTGGATCTTCTACAGCAGGACCCTCTGTGACACCCGAATTCTCAAGCCCTGGCTTAGCAGCTTACTGTGGAGAGCAGCATCTTGGAGGAGAGGGGCCTATTTGCTGCAGTTATTCAGAACTTGATTCGGGCATGGAAAGGGTCTTGAAGCTGGTCTGCAGCCCAGCATCCTTAAAGGCCAGGTCTCGGCCTTGTCCAATTTTTTCCAGAGGCCGATTGCAGAGCACAGGTTAGTCCATACTTTATGCAGGACGCTGCACATGTTCAACCTCCGAGGCACTCGTTGGTTCCACCCTGGGATCTCAGCCTCGTCCTATCGGCGCTACAGGAGCCCCCCATGTGAACCCATGGTGGAGGCTTATCTGACTACGCTCACTTTAACATGGAACATGGCTTTGTCTTCCTGCAGCACCAAAAAGGGTGACCTGAAAGACAGTGCAGCCAGCTATAGTGGTGATTGGTACAAGAAAAAAAACACTGTATTTTTGCCCAGGGTGGTCTCACCCCTCTATCTAAATCAGGAGATAGCACTGCCATCTTTGGGTCCACGCCCCACTGATCATAAGGAGTGGCTCCTGCATACCTTGGATGTTGTCATGGCTTTAAAGCATTACTTGTGGCTACGCAAGAGGTATGTAAGATGGATCTCTTGTTCGTGATCCAGAAAGGGTAACAGAGGGGCCTGCTATCGGCAGATGGATCAGGCAGGTGGTCATACAAGCTTACGCCTGCAATGGCAAGTAGGCACCTTTCTGAGTCACCGCTCACTCTGCCAGGGTGATTGCCACGTCTTGGGCTTTCCAGCATCAGGCGTCTGTGGACCAGGTTGCAAGGCGGTGACCTGCTCCTCTCTCCACACCTTCATCAAGTTTTACAGTTGATGGCTGGGTATCAGCCAATGCTACTCTGAGACGTAAGGTGTGGCAGACGGTGGTGAACCTCTCGTCTGTGGTCTAGGCTTGAGTTTTCAGTGCCACCACTCCTGGTTATGTTGATGCAGTCGGACAGTACTGTTTTGGGATGTCCCACGCATTGCTGATGGTAGTGCCACAGAATGGAAGGGATGAGAAAAGGGAAATTTGTGTTCCATTCTGGGGCACCACACCCGCCCTGCTGTTTTGTTGCAGCTGTGTTGGTTGCTGTTGAGGCCTTCTACAGGGTTAGAGTTTTACGTATTTCTGAACAAAGTTAGGCAATGTATGCGCAGGTGGCATTGCTCCCTTCACAGGGCTGAGGTGATCCTGCCACAGCCTTCCCTATATTGGCCGAGAGGAGCTTAGTTTGTTTTCTTGCAGTTCCTGCCTACGGCTGAGGTTAACCCACATGTTGCTAATGGTGGTGCCCCGGAATGGAAGACGACAAGAAAGTGAATTTACTGGTGAGCACACACATTTCCTTTATTTTTAAACCACCTCCTTGGGCATTACTTGTGGGAAGGGATGGAAAAGATCAGGCAGCTATCTCCTGTGACCTGCAGTTGCTTGGTCACCCCTTGGACAATAACTCTTAACTGCACAACTTGGGGTGAGAGAAGGGGTGTTGGTTTAGATCCACTATAACTCTCCTCTGCAACGTTAAAATATTTATTAAAAAAACACAACCATTATTTGAACATTAACCCTTTCACAGAGGGTTAAGACATTTGAATGCTACTGCGCAGGAGCATCCCTCGCATTTCCAATGTCCCCATCCTATCTGCTCCCTATCTCGATTAAATGACATGTTCTGCTGGTGAGGAACAGATGTGGCAGATTGCGACATCAGCCCGAACTAATGATGGAATCACAAATGAATCTGGTCCTTACAGTTTTATGTAAAATGGAGCCGTATTTGATCGGCATAGCAATTAAAAACCGTCACTAAAGCGGGAATAGAAACAAATATTTGCCATCAAAACAAGTCAATGTTTCCTGGATGAATATTTGTAATTATCCCATTTACAAATACCGGCAACCTTCCCCTCTTGTCAGGTTAACGTTGACAGTTTCCTAAAGGACAGAGCCATTTTAATTGTATGACAATTAATGCATAATTATTATGTTTGTAAGGGACGAATCACAAGACAACAGGCTTGATATAGCGGCGCTGGTTAGTGAATCTTAATTACTTTTTCAATTATTTTGCATATAAAAGCTTTTTGCTAATTGTCTTTGCTGAAAGTATGCAAAATATAATTAGCCATTCATAGTTCTGTATGTGTTATCTAACACCATGTTTGTTATTTATTTGGGAACCTATATTAAAGTTTGAATCCTTAATTACTTTAGTTGGAAATAACGTTTTTTAAAAGTTTGGATGAAGTTAAGGTAGGAAATGATAAATGTCATTTAAAGCCTAACTCCAGCGATATGAAAAAAAAAAACACGCTTACCTTCAATTCCCTGCTCAGTATCAATGTTTCTTCTTCTTCTTTCTTTTATTGTAATGAGGCTTCATAATAATGGGATTAAATTTACTGTAAGGCTCACCGGTTAGCAAGCCTAGTTAAGTGTGTCCCCATTAAGTGGTATATTTTTGTGAGGAATGGCTGCATCCTGCATGTCAGCCTGGGCTGCTGTCCTGGATTTATCAAGTCCAGGATTTTTGAAGTCCATCAAAGAATTAGGCCCGAATTTACATCATTGCATCCTGAACTGCTCTGCTCATCATCTTCTCCATGCTGCTACTGACGATCCCTTTCTTTCATCAACAGGTATGTCCTCTGGGAACACGGACACATCTACTACCTGTTAACCCTTTCACTGCCAGCCAATTTGGGTCCACATTTGGGTATGTCCTCTGGGAACACGGACACATCTACTACCTGTTAACCCTTTCACTGCCAGCCAGTTTGGGTCCACATTTGGGTATGTCCTCTGGGAACACAGACACATCTACTACCTGTTAACCCTTTCACTGCCAGCCAGTTTGGGTCCACATTTGGGTATGTCCTCTGGGAACACGGACACATCTACTACCTGTTAACCCTTTCACTGCCAGCCAGTTTGGGTCCACATTTGGGTATGTCCTCTGGGAACACAGACACATCTACTACCTGTTAACCCTTTCACTGCCAGCCAGTTTGGGTCCACATTTGGGTATGTCCTCTGGGAACACGGACACATCTATTACCTGTTAACCCTTTCATTGCCTGCCAGTTTGGGTCCACATTTGGGTATGTCCTCTGGGAACACGGACTTATCTGCTGCTAATGACTTTTTACTTTACCTTTTTCATGTATTATGACACTGTATCTGTGTATGCTCATCTCTGTATTTCCCATATGTATTGCAACAAGGCTGTCACCCATCACTGCTTTTGTCTATTCAATGACTCTGTTCACATAAATGCTGTTTGTTTTGTGACCCCCTAGCTTCCCCTCCTGATAACCCCAGCTAAGCAACTTTATTGCCCTAGTACCACCCACCCCCCAGCTGTTTGACTGAGCTAATCAAGGCATCTCACAAGTGGTATATCTTTGTGAGGAATGGCTGCATGTCAGCCTGGGCTGCTGTCCTGGATTTATCAAGTCCAGGAATTTTTTAAGTCCATCAAAGAATTAGGCCCGAAGTGACCAGAAGGGAACAGTCACCAGACTCTGCTTGACTGAATAACTCATCCCCAACAATGCTCCTCTGGTAATTTACAGTCCTTCTTCCTCTGACTCTAAAATTCCTTAACTCCCAGCATCCCCCTGCACCTGGTAAGTGTCTCTATATCTCTCCATCACTGCTCTCATCCCCCTACCTTTGCTCGCATGAATTTTTCTCCATGCACCCGCAAAACACACTCTTTCAAATCCCACTTTCAAATCCCACACATTCTCTCCCTTTCTCTGCTCCTACTTGCTGCTGGTGACATCGCTCAAAACCCAGGTCCATTTCCTTCGCCTCCCCGCTCCTCTACACCCCACAACTCATCACAGACTAGCCTTCACCATGGTAGCAAACCAACAAACACACGGAACCTAGCCAACCTCTTAACAATCACCCCCTTCCCACGCACTCCCCCCATTGTCACCTGTGCACTGTGGAATGTACGTTCAGTGTGCAGCATACATCCACGACCTCTTCACTACCAACCTCTTCACTTTCATGGCCTTTACTGAAACTTGGCTCACTCCCTCTGATACAGCCTCACCCGCTGCCCTCTCATATGGGGGCTTACAGTTCAGCCACACCCCAAGATCAACCAACAAGCAGGGTGGAGGTGTTGGCATCCTTCTGTCTGAATGCTGCTCATTTAACCCAACCCCTGCCCTGCCCTTCCTATCTTTCTCTTCTTTTGAAGTTCACTGTGTCCGTCTCTACTCTCCCTGTCACCTAAATATTGCCATCATCTATCGCCCTCCTGGACCTGCCACTCTCTTTCTGGACCACTTCTCAACTTGGCTTCTCCAGTTCCTGTCCTCTGACATCCCAGCTATAATCATGGGGGACTTCAACATACCCGTTGACACCAACAACCCTGCAATCACCAAACTATTATCCCTAACCACCTCCTTTGGCCTCAAACAATGGTCTACCAGCCCCACCCATAAAGATGGACATACGCTTGACCTGCTCTTTACTCACCTCTGCTCTGTATCCAGTCTTTCCTCATCCCCACTTCCCCTCTCTGATCACAACTTACTAACACTAACACTCTCTTCCCTTACCACTACCCCCCCCCCCCTGCACACAAACCTGCAATTCTTCGCAGGAACCTCAGAAACCTAGACCTTCAATCTCTCTCCGATGCTTTACATCCCCTTCACACTCTGCCCTCATTTACCAATGTAGACGCTGCCGCTTCATACTACCATAACACACTAACTGCTGCCCTTGACTTTGTTGCTCCCCCTAACTATAGTCGCCCTCAGGCCAAAAAAAGACAACCATGGCTTAATACTAACACTGCAACATTGAAACGGCATTCTCGAGTTGCTGAACGGCATTGGAAGAAATCCAAACATAGGAAGACTTCCTGTTATACAAGAAAGCCCTTCAGGAACTCAGGACTGCCCTTTCATCTGCCAAACAGGAATATTTCACATCACTCATATCGGCACAGGCCCGGAATCCAAAACAGCTATTTAACACTTTCAACTCCCTTCTCCGCCCACCGCCACCTCCTCCATCCTCACAGCTAACGGCTGAGCAATTTCCCACATACTTCAAAGACAAGATCGACAGGATTCGAAGTGGCTTCATCCCCCAGAACACCTCTCTCCTACCAACATCCCCCCTTCCTCACTCATTAACTAATTTCACAGTGTTAACTGCTCAAGGTCTCTCCTCCCTGGTCTCAAAGGCTCACTTGACCACCTGCTCCCTTGATCCCATTCCATCCCACCTTATCCCTCAACTGTCTCCATCTGTCATTCTAGCCCTAACATCTTTATTCAACCACTCCCTCTCCAGTGGTACCTTTCCCTCTGCCTATAAGCATGCTGTTATAACTCCACTCATCAAAAAACCCTCTCTGGTCCCCTCTGCCCTCCCCAGTTACCGCCCAATCTCTCTGCTCCCTTTCTCATCAAAGCTTCTTGAACATCATGTCCATACAGAACTTACCAACTATCTGTCTACAAACTCCCTTCTAGATCCCCTCCAATCTGGTTTCCGCTCATGTCACTCTACCGAAACGGCCCTCACCAAAGTCAGCAATGATCTACTGACAGGCAAATTGCAAAGGCCAATACTCTGCTCTCATTCTTCTCGACTTATCTGCTTTTGACATGTTCCATGTTCTGCTTCTCAATATTCTTTCTTCTCTTGGAATCCAAGGTCTCGCACTCTCTTGGCTCTCCTCCTATCTCTCTCACCGCACATTTAGTGTATCTTACTCAAACACCATTTCCTCTCCCCGGGCTCTGTCTGTAGGGGTACCACAAGGCTCAGTCCTAGGACCCCTACTTTTTCAATATACACTTCTGGTCTAGGACAACTAATAACCTCGCTAGCCTCTCTGGCCCGAATCTCTCTTCTATCCTCTCTTGCCTTCCTGACTGTCTAACAGCCATCTCTTCCTTCATGACATCTCGCTCTCTTAAACTGAACATGGACAAAACAGAACTGGTCATTTTCCCACCATCTCACTCCCCTCCCCTCTCTAACACCACAATCTCTGTAAATAATCTTACAATAACTGCAGCTCCTCAAGCTCGATGCCTGGGTGTCATTCTGGACTCCTCTCTCTCCTTCAGACCTCACATTCAGTCCCTAGCCACCTCCTGTCGCCTCCAACTCAAAAATATCTCTCGCATCCATCCCTTCCTCTCACCTGTCACCACTAAAATGTTAGTGCATGCCCTGGTCATATCCCGACTGGACTACTGCAACACCTTCCTCTGTGGTTTGCCAACAAACAGACTGGCTCCCCTCCAATCTATCCTAAACTCTGCTGCTCGCCTCATCCATCTCTCCTCTCGCTTCTCCAGTGCTACTCCCCTCTGTCAATCCCTCCACTGGTTACCTGTCTCCCATAGAGTTCAGTTCAAACTTCTAGTGCTAACCTACAAAGCTCTCTCTAACCAGGCCCCTTCCTACATTTCATCTCTGATCCAGCGTTACCAACCCAAGCGCAACCTCCGCTCCGCCTCTGACATTCTCCTGTCCTCTTCCTTGGTTACTTCCTCGCACTCCCGCCTTCAAGACTTCTTCCGTGCCTCCCCACTTCTCTGGAATGCACTCCCCCGCTCGATCCGCCACTCTCCATCACTCCAAGCCTTTAAAAGCGCCCTCAAAACTCACTTCTTCAGACAAGCATATGACCTAGCGTAAGCAACTCCTATAACCTTCAATGGCACATGCAGCCATATACTCAAGCTCTACCACTTGTGACCCCGCCCCCTTTGTCTCCACACCCATCCTTTAGACTGTAAGCTCGCAAGGGCAGGGCACTCCTCCCTATTGTCTCCTGTGCTCACAACACGTGGTTTTAACCTGTGGCATCTAATTTTGTATTGTTCTCTGTGCTATATGTTTTACCTTGTTTGTATTCTTCCCTTGTAAAGCGCTACGGAAGTTGATGGCGCTATATAAATAAACAATAATAATAATCTCCAACACTAGCTTCGCCTATAGCAGAGCCCCTGTTTTCAAAGCAAAGTCGGCCTCTCCGGCCTCTCCGGACATGGTTGCTCACAGGTGTTAACACAGGAGGTCAGGAATAGCAGACAGTACACAGGTGATCTGTCCAAACTGGCCTCAAAGCAGAAGGATGGGGTAAGGTAAAGGAGTCAAAGAGTCAGAGGTCAAAGTTCAGAGGTCACCACAGATGGGTTCAGGCAGGACGAGGTCAAAGAAAAATCCGGGTCATACACAAGAGACAATAGAAATTGTAATAGTAATCAAAGCACACCCTAAGCTACAGTTATCACGAGTGATATGAGAATGCCCTTGGGACACCTAATTAGGGATGCAGGGGATTGGCTGGGACAACTTAGGGCTCATTGGCCCAGCAACAACACCAGGGCTGATTAGTCCAAACAAACTAAGGGCTACTAGCTCAGAAAGTATTAACAGGGTTCATTGGGAAACAAATCTTCCTGCAGCACCGCCGGAGGGCATAAAAAGAACATGTGCCTGTGCACACATGCAAGATGGGGTATGCAGGAGGACAAAGGCAGCGATGCCCAAGCCAATGCCTGAGATATGAGCGGCGACCGGGCAACTGTCAGCTCAGTGTTCCAGCCTCTGGAACGAGGAGCGGGTGAGTGACTCTTATCCGATGAAAGACCCAGAAAATTTTGCACACCGCAATTTATGGGTCTTCCTTTAGACAAGTGTTCCAACAGACCAGGACCTCCCTTGTATGGGTTTTTATCAGACAGTGCATCCAAAAGAAATAGATAAGTATCTCTCTGATGTGGAGCTTCTGGAAGTTGAGAGAGGGTTGTTTCAGTTTGCTTAGGGCCTCTGGCTTTTGTAGCTTCCAGTATTCTGCGTATGTAGATCTTCACCCACATGGAAAAATTCCGGGCACACCAGAAACGTTTGTATAAATGTGACTTTAAAAAAGTTGCATTATCCAGGCAAAACCTAAGAGAAGGTTTTTGGTTAAAGTAATGTATTGTCTTTACATACATACACTTTCTCCCACCCTAGCCTCCTTAGGAACATTAGCAAATGATGTCTTGAGCATGCTCTGCTGTGGACATAGACAGCTGTGCGACCACTGTGCATGGTGTGCTAAGAACTCAATGGGACAGAATAGCTGGTGGATGACTTTTTTTTGCTATGGAGAGAAAAAATTGTGGAGAGTCGTGGAGAGAAAAAATTGAAAATAGGGCACATTTTGGAGCCCTGCTACAGCTTCTGTCCAACACTGCAGGAAATGGGGAACACATTGAACAGACATTTGGTGAGCTACTTGTTGGTTGATTATTGCCGTTGGGTTTACAGTCTCTTTAATTTCATGAATATTTTCAGTGTGATTTAGGACCTATTATAAGACCAATGAAGGATAACAATAGAGAGAATTGTTTACACAAATGAACATTACATATATAAACATGTTAATATTATTTGCATAAAATACAATATAGCCCTGTCTGTAGGTCTGGTAGGTCTGTAAATGCCATTCAAAAAACCTCGCCCAGCATGACTAGGTATTAACAATATTGTGCTGGCAATAAGGTGCAAAAATATATAAATAAACCAACCAGGATACTAATGAAAAAATGTGAACAATTGTAAACCAAACTCACACAATGATTGCACATACGTGTGCAAAAACATATACCAATCGGATAAATACTAATAAGTGAAAAGTAAGCTCAGTGGCATCCGTATGCGACTAACTCAACATCCATAATATAATGTAGAAGCATGCAAACATAGGAAGGTAAACTAAATCTAAAGTGACTAACCGAGTAATGCAGGGCTGGACGGGAAACAGCACTGGCTCCTATGTGTTACGCGCCACTGCCTGCAGTATTTCGTCCGCATCTTCCTGGGATGATCATTATTCAGATGTGCCACAATTTCCTCTGCCCCGTCCTCTTTGCACCCAAGCTTTCTAGGTGTACCTGGTTTGTCGATGTTGCTACAGTTTTCTGGAAGTAATCCCTCAATTAATTCTGTGGTTGCACGGGGTTCCCTAAGAAAATAATAATAAAGCAGAATCAAATGCCACATTTTCCCAAAAAACAATATGCATACAAGAAAACACAAGTTAATTCTCAAAAAACAAGGTCCCCTGAACAGAACAATACCCAACATGCATGTCAATGAAAGAGTCGCCAAACACCCCAAAGTAAAGCATGCACCTAACGGTAATTTTACTCGAAAATTTCAGCTCTGCAGACAAAGTGTGCACCATGCACTTTTTTTCAATCAAAATACCCCTTTACATTTGGAATACCCCCCTCTACATTTGGAATACCCCCCTCTACATTTGGAATTCCCTCAAACTACAGGTGTTAAGCTTTCTAGGTGTACTAAGCTTGTTGGAGTGCACTTATCTTTCTGGTAGTAATCCCTTGAAGAATTTTTTGGTTGCACAGGGTTTCCCTAAAAAAATTATAAAAAGCAGAATAAAAAACACATTTTTATAAAATATCAACATTCAAACAAGAAAAAACAAGCTAAATCTGAAAGCACAAGGTCCCCGGAGCAAAGCAATGCCCAGCATGCATGGGCACTTTTAACCATAAGCCAACTTGGGATTTTGTCACCCTCTATTGACAAGTCATTTTCACCCTTTGCGCTATGTTTAACTGTGATTTTTGCAGGAATTTCCAGGAAAAATATGTATTTTTTGTGGTAGAGTTTAAGCTTTATCATTAAAAGTCTTGTTTTTTTCCACTGTTCTTTAAAATATTTTTTACTACTTAAAAAAATCTAAAATATTATTTTGTTAAAAATTCTCATTTATTTTAAATACATTTATTTTATTAAATAAAACTATATTGCACGTGAATGCCCCATTTCTACCGATTTCAATGGTATGTATCGATATGTACCATTCCTGCTCTGGAGACCCCCCCCCCAACTGAAGAGAGCACTTTATAACATTTACAAATAAAATGCAACTACTATCCAGACTATACGTGGTTAAAAAAAAAAAAATGGTGTGGGCCCCCCTGTGGGGGGGGGGGGGGGGGATTTATTTGGGGATTGTGGAACAGGGTGCAGGGGCCAACCTCGCTTGGCTACAAGCCCGTACAACCAAAATGGCCCGTGCTCTTCTGTCCCCACCCTGGACATTGGGGAGGAAGATAATGGGGGGGGGGGCAGGGGGTTGATGGCAAGTCACCCACTTGCTGCAGGGAACTTGCCAGCTCCTAAACATTGTGAACGGGTATGGTCAGATGAGGTGAATGAATCATGAAGAAACACACACGCGTCCGTAAGTTCCCACAAAATACCAAAGACTTCCACAGTTGCCTAGGCGGACACACAAATTCTTGCAAAAAAAAACTTAAACGTAAAAAGGTACGTTCTAAATCGTGTGAGTGCAAAAAAGGCTTCAAAAAGTGTGAGAATGTATTACTGGACAGCAAGTAATCAAGCCCATAGTGCTGGATCTGAAATGTTCCATACTGAGATTTGACCTAGTGGAATTCTTGATGAGAATAGAAAAAATCTTCAGTCAAACCCATTGATAGGGTAAAGTATCTCGCTTTTGGAGCTACCAGGAAATGTATACAAAATCGAGAACATTAACCTCTACAAATTAGATACTATGGGCAAAACAAATGTGTAGCATATTTAAACTTGGCTTCCAGCTTTCATGAGTGCCTTTGAAGAATGGGGAAAGCAGGAAGAAATAGTGTACACAGAGTATAAAAAATAATTTAAGGTACCCTATTTTTGGGCATCAGGAGTTGAGTTAGACCTGGTTCAGTAGGTGAATTAGGCGAGTTTAGAAATCAAATTCAAAGAATATAAACCGATTTAGTAATTTGGTATTTTCCCAATTACAAGGCTGCCAATGGATCACCTCAAGTGGCTAGTCATATTGATGAGCTGGGTAAGCACTTGATGAAAGCCGAGTCACACTATGTGTGTCCAATGAGACAAAAATACTATAGGATTACAAGGGAGAAAAATAAATATGTTCTGTTCTGGTACAGTTCAGCCAACTTTTTTAGAATATTCTCTTCTATACTCTAAAGCCAAAAATGCAGGCAGCCCCACATACTGTATGGCTGGTGTCAGGTCCCGTGGGACGTCTTCCTTCCAATAAGTCAGCAACCCCCAATCTCCGCTGCTTTCTTCGCCTATAGCCAAGCCCCCGTTTGCCGGGACGCAGGATACGCCTCACCGGACACGGTTGCCCCCAGGACTTGTTAGCACAAAGGATGCTGACTTATGCAGGGGAAGGTGGACGAACCAGGAACAAGACTGGTAAGACAGACGGGCAGAGGTCATACACGGCAGAATCGTAAGGGAAATAGCAATCACAATCACACCCAGCAGCACGCTATCACGGGCAAGGAACAAGTGCAGAGTGAGCAGCTTTATAGGAGTGATGGGACAGGAAAGGGGATCTGATTGGTGCAACATGGGAACCTGAGGCTGATTGCCCCATTCAACTGCCAAGCACTGAGCTCATTGGCCCAATCCAATTACCTCCGGCGGGCGCCCTGTGTGCAGCGCCACCGGAGGGCATAAATACCAGAGAGTGATGCGCGCGCGCGTGTACGGAACTGCGCGCCGAGACGGCCGTGGTGCGGCCGCTCCCGAGGCCGTCGGAGAGGAGACCGCCCGAGCCGCCGCTCGCGACGGAAAGAGCCGAGCGGCCGCTCAGGGCGGAAACAGCCGAGGGAGAGGAGACGCCGAGCCGCCGCCTGGCAGAGACGCCGCCCAGCCCGCACGCTGGCCGAGCGGGAGCCGCCGACGTGGGACCGAAGGACAGGTGAGTGTCTCTGGTTCAGAACAGGGCTCGTGACACTACCCCCCCCCTTCATGAGGGGCCTCAGGACCCTTACCCGGTTTATCCGGATTCTCACGATGGAATCTACTAACCAAGGCTCTGGCATGGACGTCTCTAGCGGGGACCCAGCACCTTTCCTCAGGGCCAAATCCCTTCCAATCGATTAAATATTGTAATGAATTTTGAACTACCCGGGCATCGAGTATTCTATTAATTTCATACTCAGGCTCCTGTCCCACTATAACTGGAGGAGGAGACGAAACCTGAATATTCTTGGCCGATTTTAGTAAAGAAACATGGAAGGTCGACGGAATTTTCATAGATAAAGGTAGCTTAACTTTAAAAGTAACATTGCTCAGTTTGTTAGTAATGGGAAAAGGACCGATGTACTTAGGGCCTAACTTAGCCGAAGGTTGTCTAAGAGCAATATTTCTAGTAGATACCCAAACCCAGTCACCCACCTGAAATGGTGGTTCTTGCGACCTATGTCGATCTGCAAAATTCTTATAACTTCTAGAGGCCCTCTTAAGGTTTGTCTGTATGTCAGACCATACTTTACTTCTTTCACGTAGCCATTCCTCCAAGGCCGGCAAGTTGGAGGAAGGACCAGAGAAGGATGTTGCCTTAGGATTCTTACCGTAATTACAAAAAAACGGCGAAAATTTAGTCGACTCACTGGGCGCATTGTTAAAGGCGAATTCTGCGAAGTCGATAAATTCCGCCCATTGCTCTTGGCGGTCGGACACAAAGCAGCGCAAGTATTGCTCTAGACTCTGATTCACCCGTTCAGTCTGACCGTTAGATTGGGGGTGGTAAGCTGTGGAAAGCGAAACTTTAATACCTAAGCGATTACAGAAAGCCTTCCAGAAACGAGATACAAATTGGACCCCCCTGTCAGAAACAATATTTTGTGGTAAACCGTGGAGGCGGAAAATATGGTTCACAAATAGTTGTACTAAATCTGGTGCCGACGGAAGTTTTGTTAGAGGGATAAAGTGAGCCATTTTGCTGAAGCGATCAACCACAACCCAGATTACCGTATTCCCCTGCGATGGGGGTAGGTCAACAATAAAATCCATGGATATGTGTGACCAGGGCTCTTTGGGAATTTCCAGAGGGACCAGTAATCCCGCTGGCGAGCCATGTGTGGTCTTACTTCGGGCGCATATAGGACATGCTTCGACAAAGGCGGTGATATCGCGTCTGAGAGTAGGCCACCAGACATGGCGTTTGGCGATGGCCAGGGTTTTCCGAATACCACAATGACCGGCGGTTTTGGTATCATGTAATTCCTGTAAGACGGCAAGACGTAGATGAGGTGGCACAAATAAACACTCAAGCGGTTTACCAGGAGGGGCATCAACCTGAAATGGCGTTAACGAGTGCGACAAGTCAGGAAGAAGAGCACCTACTACACACCCAAAGGGCAAAATAGGTTCAGCAGTACCTATTTGATCCTTACAATCCCCAAAGTTCCGAGACAGGGCATCTGCCTTGGCATTCTTCTTCCCAGGTTTATAGGTAATAATGAAATTGAAACGAGAGAAGAAGAGAGCCCAGCGCGCCTGACGGGAGTTGAGTCTCTTGGCGGACTCTAAATATTCAAGATTCTTATGATCAGTGTATACCGTAATGGGGTGTAGAGAGCCTTCTAACCAATGACGCCATTCTTCAAAAGCCAGTTTAATACCCAATAATTCCCTATTCCCAACATCATAGTTGCGTTCGGCAGGAGAGAATTTACGAGAAAAGAACGCACAGGGATGCAACTTCTCTGGATTGCCTGAATATTGGGAGAGAACTGCCCCTACCCCTAGTTCAGATGCGTCAACTTCTAATACAAAGGGGAGTTTAGTATTGGGGTGTACCAAAACTGGAGCTGAAGTAAAAGTTTCCTTCAGTAATTGGAAGGCGTTTATTGCTGAGGGAGGCCACTCCTCAACAAAAGCGCCCTTCCGGGTAAGATCAGTTAAGGGACTCACAATAGCGGAGAATCCTCTTATAAATTGTCTATAGAAATTCGCAAACCCCAGAAACCTCTGAAGCGCTTTAAGGGTTCTAGGTTGCTCCCACTCCAATATAGCGGACACCTTGGAGGGATCCATAACCAACCCATGTTTAGAGATTATATAACCCAGGAATGGAATCTCAGATACTTCAAACACACATTTGGAGATCTTGGCATACAGATGGTTCTCCCGTAACCTCTGCAACACCGCTTTGACATGCTGACGGTGTTCCGACAGGGAACGGGAAAAATGAGTATGTCATCTAAGTAAACTACTAAAAATTTGCCCAGGAAATCACGGAATATATCATTTACAAAATCCTGAAACACTGCAGGGGCATTGCACAAACCAAAAGGCATCACCAAATATTCATAATGCCCATCTTTTACGTTGAAGGCAGTCTTCCATTCGTCCCCCTGACGAATGCGGATTAAGTTGTAGGCCCCTCTAAGGTCCAATTTGGAGAAGATCTGCGCGCCCGAAACCTGATTAAATAAATCATTGATCAAAGGTAGAGGATACCTATTCTTAACAGTAACCTTGTTTAACCCCCGATAATCTATACAAGGGCGTAGTCCACCGTCCTTCTTTTCCACGAAAAAGAAACCTGCACCGGCTGGTGAAGTGGAGGGACGGATGAACCCTTTCTTGAGGTTTTCTGAAATGTAATCCCTCATGGCCTGTTCTTCGGATCGTGTAAGGTTATAAATTTTCCCTCTAGGGGGCATTGTCCCAGGGAGTAGGTCGATAGGGCAATCGTAGGTCCTATGTGGGGGAAGAATATCGGCAGATTTCTCTGAGAACACATCTGCCCAACCAAGATAAGCTGGAGGCAACCCATCCAGGGTGACCAGTGAGGTCCCAAGGGTTATAGGGAAACAGTGGTCATAACAAAAAGGGCTCCATTTTACAAGGTCCCCAGTTTTCCAATCTATCACAGGATTATGGGTCTTCAACCAAGGAAACCCTAAAACAATAGGGGACATGGGACTCTCGATTATGAAAAATTCCAATTCTTCAGAATGAGCTGAACCCACCATTAACTTAACCAGGGGAGTCTTTAAAGAGACCAACCCACCCTCAATAGGCTTGTTATTGATCGCCAAGACCCGAAGGGAATTTTTTAATGGAATTAACGGTATATCAAGGGTGGCGGCTAATGCCTTATCCAAAAAATTGCCAGCCGCTCCACTATCTATAAAAGCGGAGGCAAATGTCTTGGATGACCCCCAAGAAAGCATAACGGGTAGGAGTAACCGATTAACTAGAGGGAATGATACCTGACCGCCTAGACGAAGTCCCTCAGCAGGGTCTAGGCGCCGTAGTTTTCCGCCACTGGAGACTTATTCGGGCAATTCTTGGCGAAGTGGCCTGAGTCTCCACAGTAAAGGCAGAGGCCTTGAGTTCTGCGCCGAACCTTCTCAGCCTGAGATAAACGGGTTACTCCCAGTTGCATAGGTTCTTCAGGTGCCTGAGATGGAGGAGCAGCTGCACCCCTAGAACTTGGTTCTTGGCGTGAGTGTACCCATGGTTGATCCTTGCTTTTCTCCTGACGCCTCTCTCTGAGACGTCTGTCTACTTTAATGGCTAATTGCATGTAGTCATCCAGATTCTTGGGTTGAGGGTAATTAACCAGAGCATCTTTTATGCTCTCAGAGAGTCCAATCCTAAATTGGCTGCACAAAGCAGGATCATTCCATTTGGAATCAATCGCCCATTGCCGAAATTCTGCGCTGTATTCCTCCGCAGAACGTTTAGCCTGCCTCAGATTCCGGAATTTGGAATCAGCAGTAGAAGCCCGATCAGGATCGGCGTATAAGAGTCCCATGGCGGAGAAAAAAGAGGAGACCGATTGCAGGGCCTCATCAGAGGGTGATAAACCAAAGGCCCAGGTCTGAGGGTCACCCTGAAGAAGCGAGATGACCAGGCCCACCCGTTGAGACTCAGTTCCAGAGGAGTGGGGCCGCAGACGAAAATAAAGTTCACAGGAATTTTTAAAATTTGAAAACTTGGTCCGGTCCCCCAGAAACTTCTCGGGTAGAGGAACCTTTGGCTCGATTGAGGGCCCCGGATCCAAGGGTGCAGGTATTAGGCGACTCTCCTGCGTAGCCACACGTTGGGCCAGCTGATTGCTGGCGGTGGCCATGGCTTGCACTTGTTGCATTAATTCTTCCATCTACGTGGATAGATATTTCTTTTTGGGCCCGTGATAATGTCAGGTCCCGTGGGACGTCTTCCTTCCAATAAGTCAGCAACCCCCAATCTCCGCTGCTTTCTTCGCCTGTAGCCAAGCCCCCGTTTGCCGGGACGCAGGATACGCCTCACCGGACACGGTTGCCCCCAGGACTTGTTAGCACAAAGGATGCTGACTTATGCAGGGGAAGGTGGACGTACCAGGAACAAGACTGGTAAGACAGACGGGCAGAGGTCATACACGGCAGAATCGTAAGGGAAATAGCAATCACAATCACACCCAGCAGCACGCTATCACAGGAACAAGTGCAGAGTGAGCAGCTTTATAGGAGTGATGGGACAGGAAAGGGGATCTGATTGGTGCAACATGGGAACCTGAGGCTGATTGCCCCATTCAACTGCCAAGCACTGAGCTCATTGGCCCAATCCAATTACCTCTGGCGGGCGCCCTGTGTGCAGCGCCACCGAAGGGCATAAATACCAGAGAGTGACGCGCGCGCGTGTACGGAACTGCGCACCGGGAGCGCGCCGAGACGGCCGTGGCGCGGCTGCTCCCGAGGCCGTCGGAGAGGAGACCGCCCGAGCAGCCGCTCGCGACGGAAAGAGCCGAGCGGCCGCTCGGGACGGAAACAGCCGAGCGGCGGCCGGGGAGAGGAGACGCCGAGCCGCCGCCTGGCAGAGACGCCGCCCAGCCCGCACGCTGGCCGAGCGGGAGCCGCCGACGTGGGACCGAAGGACAGGTGAGTGTCTCTGGTTCAGAACAGGGCTCGTGACAGCTGGTTTATCCAGGATAGGTTAAAAACTGAATTGGGGCTCTGAATTTATCTTTTGAAGCAAAACAAAACCTGTGATTTTGACAATCCTGGGATTTGTTTCTTGCCACGGGGCAACCTGAATTTACGACACATGCATGGGCTCTCCCCAATCAGAGCCATTTGCTGTGAATGTCATTTGGCAAATGCTTCTCATAGGCTTCAATGAGGCGTGAGAGCGTCTGAATCCCCAGTGGCATGCAAGCTCCCGTCCCAGCCTATCTGAAAAGCTGGAGCAGGAGAGTGCACACAGCCCGAGGATGCCGGCGATTTGGCTGCTCTCGCTTTCCATTGTAAACAATCAGAGCCATTTCCCGAATTACATAGGCACAGCAAACAGCTCTGATTGGACGAGAGCCTGCGCATGCGCTGTTGGACTGGGCAAAGGTGAATGAATACCAGCAACTTGGGGGTTTCACACAGTCAGTGGCCGGCCAACCAGGGTTCTGTTCCGCTTTACTATTAAAATTATTTTACTGCCATTAAAGGTTTTTTTACATTAATAATAGCCCAAATCGCAGCAGCAACATTAGTCTGTAAAGGGTCTGTAAAAGCAAAAAATAAAAAAATAAGAAACAGAATACTCATCCTTTGCTTCCCCGCAGCTTCCTCATCTTGCTCCTGCGCAATTTGCGCAGCTCCCGCACCGGTTCTGTGATTGTCTCGGCATCTAGATAGACTTGTGGAGGTGGCCATGCTCCTGGCTGTGACTGATGCCAAAAGGAGACAAGAATGCCAATCTGGAAGTGAGTAATGAGGAGCAAGACAGGGGACTGACCAGTTTGTAAGTCCTCCGAAGGGATAGTCCTTAATATCCAGTAATACAGTAACAGCCTACTCCCATATATCAGTCCAAAGGGTATTGGGGCCCTGCCAACCTACTACCTATGCCCCACCCTTGGCACAAAGTGTTCAGAAAAGCCCCTGAAGGGCCTAGCGGCTAGTGGACTTACAGGGCTGGTGGCTGGCTGCTCGGACTCTGGGTCCTAGGCTACTACCCCCTATGCCTTGTGTGCTGGGTTAGTAGCCCTTGGGTGGGGGGAAACATTTTTTTCATCAAAAAAATATCCCAGATGATTTGACCAAGATCTTACCTCAATCCTGGATGGTGCAAGAAGACCAAACCAACAAGATCCAAGCCAAATCAAGCTTTGGCCCAGAAACGAAGATGCTAGAAGTGAAGATAGATTTACCTTCTTCTCTATCAAAAGCTGAATATTTAGTAGAAGTTGAGCTTTATAGTCAGCTATGCCAATAGCAAGCTAGCTCCTCCCGTGCTATCAAAGAAAAAAAACTATAAGATCTCCATGTTGCTTTCTGGAATCCCTAAATTGAGGATTGAGTGTCATCATCCAACAAAAGAGAGGTATTTTTTTCTATCAAAAGCTAAACATTTTAGTAGAAGTTGAGCTTTAAAACATGATGGATTTTAATCAATTTATCAGGTTATGACAGTTGGTATCTCTCCCCAGTAATATGATAGAAATTACTAGAAGCAGTTCTCCATGCTGCTTTTAGGAATCTCTAAAATGCTTGTTGGATCTCATTATCTGAGTAAGGAACAGTATCTTTTCTTGAATAATATATTATTTTTCAAAGATTTTTCACCATCTAGTATAACGAAATCACCCGCTGTTATTGCTCCATCATATTTAAATATAATCTTACATGCTATAGTTGGAGCTTTGATTCTAGAATGTTTGACAATATTTAATTGTATGAGTGATATCATTTGTGCCATGGTATGCTCTTCGTGGAATTATCTCATCATGCCATAATCTTTATATTTGTATGCATCTTCAAATACAATACACGACTTGAGCAGTATTTATGATTTGTTATCTTTGTCCTTATTATTCAGACATATCAGATGCTACCTGGCCAAGCTATGTGAATACATTTAATTACCAAAAGCATAAAATGCATTTCTAAGTATACCATTCATAAGATAGACAACCTTAAATTCAAAACCAAAAAGGTTCCCTCGACACACAAAGAGAATTACAATTTTGTGATCTCAATTTTCAACCTAGTGACTTTTTGATCCTTGGAAATTGAGGCAAAGTCCATCCTGGAGAAGGCTTCCCTGATAACCCTGGATCAATGGTCGAATTCATGTCACAATCAGCTCCAAATCCCATCAATGGGGTTCCATATATGACTTCCTACTGATACTTAGAAAATACCGCTGAATCATAATAAGGATGCTTGTCACATTCCTTCTTTCTTTCTCTTTTCCCATCTCGAACATTTGATTTAGTATCTGGTTACTGCTAATCCTGTGTCATGACACCTCCATTTACTTCTGATTGTGAGCTCAAGGCAGCTTCCTCAGAAGATAAAGCTGGGAGAAAGCCATTGTTATAAGCTGAAATAACCTGAGCAGAGCTGTCATTTTTAAATGGAAACACTCTTATGCTCTCTTCAACCTCTAGACACTGTGCATAATTTCCTTAATGATGATAAAGTCAAATAATAAGTCTATTGATAATACATTTCATATCCGCCTCTCGGTTACAGTAATCCTGTGTTGTAATTGTTCTGATTACCACAAATAATGACAAAGTAAAAGGACGGACTGAAGTCAAAATAATAAAAAAGTAAGAGGCATTTCTCATTGTGAGAATTATCCGTGTTGAGAAGATTTCAGTGTTGTTCTTGGCCTTGTTATAGTTGGACATATTTCAAAAAGTAGTTATGTGAAGTAATAATATCATTAAGAATTCATACACTTCTAATAGAAAAATACACTGTGGACTTTTACACAGTGCATGACTGTTAGATTGAATGCAGAAACTATTGTGTTTACAATTCCATCATTTGGGGCATCAGTCTGCACTACTTCGAGGGAAGAAATAAAGGATTTGCAACAGTAAGTTTTAATAAATATGGATCAAGAGTTTGCATGTTATTTTTCACTTATTA
Organism: Gastrophryne carolinensis; assembly: GCA_027917425.1. NCBI lineage: Eukaryota > Metazoa > Chordata > Amphibia > Anura > Microhylidae > Gastrophryne > Gastrophryne carolinensis. The sequence continues at coordinate 71,657,339 of CM051244.1, forward strand.
GTGGGGATGGGTGAACCTGAACCACAACATTAGGGTTCGTGCCAAATGTTGCAAGTTTGGGTCCCTGAATCCGAAAACGGTTTTCAAATTGAAATCTATGCATGTGTTTAACCTGAACCCGGAGGAAGGCTAATTGGCTGCCGTGCTTTTTCCTCCTTCTTTCTGTCGTATCAACCACTAAAATGGCTGTGATCGACCAGGCAGGACAAATGACTATAAAAAAGCATCACGCGATCTTGCTGGTAGATTGGGAGAGGTGCTTGTCAGGTCCCGTGGGACGCCCACCTTCCAATTAAGTCTGCAACCCCCAATCTCCGCTGCTAGCTTCGCCTATAGACAAGCCCCCGTTTGCCGGGACGCTGAACACGCCTCACCGGGCACGGTTGCCCCCAGGACTTTTTAGCACAAAGGATGCAGACTTATGCAGGGGAAGGTAAACGAACCAGGAACGAGACTGGGCAGGGTCAAACAAGCAGAGGTCATACACGGCAGATCAGTCCAATGAAGCGCAGTACAGGAGGATGAGACAGAAGAATAGTCAAGTCGAGCCAAAGGTCTAACCGGGGAATCACAGGTACGCAGTACAGAGGAGCAGGCAAAATCGTGGTCAGGAAAACAGGCTAAGGTCGGTCCAGGCAGCGATCAAGGATGGTCATACACGGCAAGATAACGTAGACGGGACAGACACCAATTCACACCCAGCAGCACGCTATCACGGGCAAGGATCAAATGTAATGGGAACACCTTTATAGGAAGTGGCCAACGAGATTGAGGGACATGATTGGTGCAGACTAGGAACCTAGGGCTGATTGCCCCATTCAAACTAAAGGGTGTTCCGCCCAAAAACAAACCAGGCGAGCGGCGCCTGGAGCAGCCGCTCCAGGCGCCGCTCGCGACGGAACTGCCCGAGTCGCCACTCGCGACGGAAACAGCCGAGCGGCTGCTCGCGGCGGAAACAGCCGAGCGGCGGTCAGGGGCGGAAGCCGCCGAGCCGCCACCTGCCGAGGACGCCACCCTGCCAGCGCTCCGGCCGACCGATCGCAGCCGACGCGGGACCGAAGGCCGGGTGAGTGGCTCGTGATCCCCGTGACACTACCCCCCCCTTCACAAGGGGCCTCCGAACCCTTCCCAGGTTTATCAGGATTCTCACGATGGAATCTATTGACTAAGGTTCTGGCATGAACATCTTTGGCCGGTACCCAACACCTCTCCTCAGGACCAAAACCCTTCCAATCAATTAAATACTGTAATGAATTACGGACCATTCGAGCATCGAGTATTCTGTTAATCTCGTATTCAGGTTCATCTCCTGTTACAACTGGAGGAGGAGATGACACTTGAACATTTCTGGCGGATTTTAACAGGGAAACATGAAAGGTAGGTGTACTTAGGGCCTAACTTAGGCGAGGGTTGTCTAAGAGCAATATTTCTAGTGGACACCCAGACCCAGTCTCCCACCTGAAATGGTGGTTCCCGCGATCTATGTCGGTCCGCGAACACTTTATATCTCTCAGAGGCTTTCTTAAGGTTCGTCTGTATTTCAGACCACACCTTAGTCCTTTCCCGTAACCATTCCTCCAAGGCCGGCAGGTTGGAGGAAGGACCAGAGAAGGACGACGCCTTGGGATTCCTGCCATAGTTACAGAAAAACGGCGAAAACTTAGTCGACTCGCTAGGCGCATTGTTAAAGGCGAACTCTGCAAACTCGATAAATTCCGCCCATTGATCCTGACGATCAGATACAAAGCAGCGTAAGTATTGTTCTAAACTCTGATTCACCCGCTCAGTCTGTCCGTTAGACTGGGGATGATAAGCTGTAGAAAGAGAAACTTTAATGCCCAAGCGATTACAAAAGGCTTTCCAGAAGCGGGATACAAACTGAACCCCCCGATCTGAAACAATATTCTGTGGTATACCATGGAGACGGAAAACATGCTTAATGAATAACTGCACCAACTCTGGCGCCGACTGAAGTTTTACCAAAGGGATAAAGTGCGCCATTTTACTGAAGCGGTCAACCACCACCCAGATTACAGTATTCCCCTGCGATTGAGGTAGATCGACAATGAAATCCATGGATATGTGGGACCATGGCTCACTAGGAATCTCCAGAGGTACTAATAATCCCACTGGAGATCCATGGGTTGTCTTACTCCATGCACATACAGGGCATGCTTCAACAAAGGCGGTTATGTCACGTCTGATGGTAGGCCACCAGACATGGCGTTTGGCGATAGCCAATGTTTTCCGAACCCCTAAGTGACCGGCGGACTTGGCATCATTAAGTTCCTGTAAGACGGCGAGACGTAAATGAGGTGGAACAAATAAGCATTCAGAGGGTTTACCGGGAGGAGTATCAATCTGATATGGCGTCAAAGAACTAGACAAATCAGGGAGAAGGGCACCCACTATACAACCTAAGGGTAGAATCGGTTCTGCAGGATCAAATCAATCCTTACAGTCTCCGAAATTGCGAGAAAGGGCGTCTGCTTTGGTATTCTTTTTCCCTGGTTTGTAGGTGATAATGAAATTGAAACGAGAGAAAAAGAGTGCCCAACGAGCCTGACGGGAGTTGAGCCTTTTGGCGGACTCTATATATTCTAGATTCTTGTGGTCAGTATATACAGTAATGGGATGTAGAGAACCTTCCAGCCAGTGACGCCATTCTTCAAAGGCCAGTTTAATACCCAATAGTTCCCTATTACCAACATAATAATTACGTTCAGCAGGAGAAAATTTACGTGAAAAGAAGGCACAGGGATGCAGTCTCTCCGGATTACCAGAATACTGAGAGAGAACTGCTCCCACACCAAGTTCGGAAGCGTCGACCTCCAACAGAAACGGGTGATTAGTATTGGGATGGATCAACACCGGAGCTGAAGTAAAGGTCTTTTTCAGTAGTTGAAAAGCGCTTATTGCTGAGGGAGGCCACTCCTCAACAAAAGCGTCCTTCCGAGTAAGATCAGTTAAGGGTCCCACAATGGAAGAGAACCCCCTTATGAATTGTCTATAAAAATTTGCAAATCCTAAAAACCTCTGAAGCGCCTTTAGGGTTCTTGGTTGCTCCCACTCCAGTATTGCGGATACTTTGGAGGGATCCATAACCAACCCACGCTTAGAGATTAAATATCCTAGAAACGGAATTTCAGAAACTTCAAATACACACTTAGAAATTTTAGCATACAGATGGTTCTCCCGTAACCTTTGTAACACCGCTTTTACATGTTGACGGTGTTCCAACAGGGAATGGGAAAAAATGAGTATGTCGTCTAAATAGACCACCAGAAATCGACCCAAGAAATCGCGAAAAATGTTGTTCACGAAATCTTGGAAGACTGCAGGGGCATTACATAGGCCAAAGGGCATAACCAAGTATTCATAGTGACCATCTTTGACATTGAAGGCTGTCTTCCATTCATCTCCCTGGCGTATACGAATAAGATTATATGCCCCTCTAAGATCAAGTTTGGAAAAAATCTGAGCCCCAGATACCTGATTAAAGAGGTCATTGATTAAAGGTAACGGATATCTATTCTTGACCGTAATTTTGTTTAATCCCCGGTAGTCAATACAGGGGCGTAAACCGCCGTCCTTCTTCTCGACAAAGAAAAAACCAGCACCAGCAGGTGAAGTAGAAGGACGGATGAATCCCTTCTTGAGGTTCTGAAATATAATTTTTCATGGCCATCTCTTCAGATCGTGTGAGATTGTATGCCCTAGGGGGCATAGTACCTGGAAGCAAATCGATGGGACAATCATAGGCCCTATGCGGGGGAAGAGTGTCAGCGGATTTTTCGGAGAAAACATCCGCCCAATCTGCGTAGGCTGGTGGTAAACCATCAAGAATGACCTGTGAGGACCTAAGGGATGTGGAGAAACAATGCTCATAACAGAATGGACTCCATTTAACAAGATCCCCAGATTCCCAATTAATAACCGGATTATGGGTTTTTAACCATGGGAATCCTAACACAATAGGAGATACAGGACTCAATAATAAAAAAACTCTAATTCTTCAGAATGGGCAGATCCCACAACTAAATTCATCAAGGGGGTCTTAAAGGAAACCAACCCTCCCATGATGGGCTCGTTGTTGACAGCCAGGATCCGAAGTGAATTTTCTAACGGAATATTAAGGGTGGAGGCAAGTGACCTATCCAAGAAATTGCCAGCCGCTCCACTGTCAATGAAGGCGGAGACAAAAGTCTTGGAAAGGCCCCAAGAGACCATCCCCTCGATTCAAAATTGAAAAAGAATCGTAAGTTTGGGTGGGTGTTTGTCATTTTTTCCTTTTTTTTGGGCCATTTCGTATTCGCACGATCGTTCGCGCATACACGTATATGTTCATACGCATTTCGGACGTAAATCGGATATTTTGCGTTAGTTCGTGTCTTTTTCCCGTCCAAATCGTATTTTTTGCGTACGATCCTATTTTTTACGTGCTTGACATGGGCTTGCGACCAATTCAGAGAGGTGATTGCTAATTGTTTTGAAGGCCATTAAATAGCTGCTTTCCAAAATGTTTGCCGGCAGCTATTTGGCCTCAGGAGTAGGATGGAGAGGAGCGAGTTTGTGGCACATCAAGGGCTTATGCTTTTTGGCATCGATTTGATCCGGATGTCTGAGAGCAGATTGCCCCTGCGTCGTCGCATGAACATCGATAGCATGAATGATGTTGAGCTGTTCGAGCTGACCAGGCTTAATCGCACTTCCCTCCATAAATTATATAGTGAGCTGCGGCCATGGTTAGCCCGCACCACAAGGAAGGGGCATGACCAAGATGCTTGGCTGCCTGCAATTTTTGGCGAACGGCTCGTTCCAGAGGCTGGGTGCCCTCTCCGTGGGGATCTCACAGCCTACGCTGAGCCGCGCACTATCCAAATTTTTGGAAGGCATGGCTGCCATAACTCCCAAATATATTTATTTTCCGGATGATATGGCAGCCAGAAACGCCATTAAGCTTGGTTTTTATAATGTCGCCGACATGCCCAACGTAATTGGTGCTGTTGACTGCACACATGTGGCACTCGTACCTAGGGCATCCGACGAGTATATATATAGGTAGTTTTTTTTTGGTTTGGTTATTATGGGGCCCAACGTGTAATGTCACCTGTTTTCCTTTGCGGCAGCATATTTTTGCTTGGGCTTTTGTGTACATGCCTTATTTAGGCTTTTCATTTGTTGTTTTAAATTGTGTGCAGACATGTTTTTTGTTTCAAATGTGTTTTGCCCTTATCACTTACCCTTTTTTTTTGGTTTTGGCCTTAAAGTGGACCAACACCCAGGATTTTGACTATCCTGGGTCTTGGTCCACTTCGGTGGGGCACCCCCGATCGGGGTGCCCCGCTGTGTGAAACCCCCCCTAACCCCCCGAAAAACTCACCTCTCCCCGCTCCCAGCGCCGACGTACAAGGGGAGAACTGGAACGTCTAAGCGGCGGCGGCCGCCGCCGCCTCCCACGCGTCACTTTTGACGCGCGCCCCCGCGCCGGCCATTCGCAGACGGCCGGCGCGGAGGCGCGCACGCCTACAGGGGCGCGAGGGAGGGAAGATAAGGTAGGTGAGTTGGGGTGTTTGGGGGGGGGTTTCACCCCGCGGGACATCCCGATCTCAGATGTCCCGCGGGGTGGGGGGTGATCGGCCCGGGAATCTTATAGATTCCCGGGCCGATCACCCGTGGGTGTTGGTCCACTTTAAGGAATCGAAAAATGGGACACTCCCTTAATGTCCAGGCCGTGGTGGGGCCGGACATGCGTTTCATGAGTGTTCTTGCCGGCTACCCAGGATCGTCGCACGATTCATATATCCTGAGACGATCTGGTTTGTTTCGGCGATTTGAGTCAGGTGAATTTTCGGGTGCATGGCTGCTTGGTAAGTGTGTCCTATTTTTTGTTATCGATATTTCAGAGGAATCTGTTATTTTTTGCTATTTTAGCTTTATAATTATTGACATAAACATGAAACTGCATTTTTTTTTTTTTTTGGTTTTTGTGTATTTTATAAAACAAAAAAAAAAACGCTTGGCTCACTTTGTCCTTCAGAATTTTTTAACTTTGGTTAGGATGTCTGTAACTTCCATGTCCAAAAATATATTGGGTAGCAGATTGTCCAGAAGTATCTGCTAGTTTATGGTCTTTCAATGCCAAAGTGGACTTAAACTGCATACAGTGCATTCTTTATAGAAATGTTGTGGGCCCCTCAGCAGCATCCAAATTGTAACATTTCCTAAACCAGAAAAAAAAGCATATTTCAAAATACCCTTGTCCGTGCAGATGTTTTATCATTCTTTGGTTTATTTAAGCTGCATTTTTAGTTATGTACTACATTTGTGCCAATAGTGTTTTTTCTAATGTGCCCTGGGTGTATTTTTGGGGCCTTTAGCTTACCTCATTTTGATATATGTCAAATTATTTGTGTTTGTTGTCTTGCAATGTGTTTATTTTTTGAATTTAATTGTCTTGTTAAGGTGATTCCGGTTACCCACTTCTCCCCTGGCTCATGACGCCTGTGCTGCGGCCCCAGGATGCCTCTCAGGAAGCCTACAACCGTGCGCACCGCAAGACCAGGGCTGTTGTTGAGAGGGCATTTGGACTGTTGAAGACCCGTTTTCGGTGTTTGGACCATACCGGGGGCGCCCTGCAATATGATCCTCAAAAAGTTATAGACATCATAATGGCATGTGCTGTTCTGCATAATTTTGCGATTAAAGAACGTGTCCCATGTTATGTGGATGTTCTGCCCTCTACAGCCATAGAAGATGATGGTGACAATTATGTTGGCCCACCCAGTGAGTCTGGTCAATCAGTGCGAACAAATTTGATCTTGCAGCATTTTAGTTAAAGCCTTGTTTTTTTTTTCCATTCTGTGTGTGTGTATTTGCCTTTTTGTGCAATTATTTGTTTGCCCGTAATGTGGCATTACCTTAAATTAAAAAATTTTGGCCTTAATTGTTGCCTAATGTTTTTCCTGGTGTTTACTTAGATTGATATTTGCATTTTTACACCTCTTAACCAAAAATGTATCTGCTTTAGCCCAGGGTGATGTAAAATGTGTTTCAACTAAAAACGCCACAAGTATTGTAACTGTATACATTTTTTACTTTTGGGACTTTGAATGGTTGTGCATAACATAAAACATTCCACATACAACTGTGGCTCAAAATGCATGAAGTTATTAAACTGAAATCTAGCACATCTACACCTGGAAGTGAGTGGCACAACCAAACAAGGACACCCAGTCCAAAGGCCAGCCTAGTCCAGTGCTTAATATTGGCTGTGTTAAGGGATATTTTGGCATGGCCATAATGTCACACAAACATGTCTGCAAACAGGAGGAGCACAAACCAAACAAATGTAAAAAGCCATAAGTGGCACATGTTACTTGCCACCTACACTCCACATAGACCTATGGCATTGGCTAGGGGCCTTAATCATTACTCTAAGGAGCTCTTTGGGAGCAAATCCAAAACACAACCTGCATGTCAAACACAAAATGGATTGAGCTAAACATCAAACTACAAGTAAATACAGTGGGGGGGAAGAGAAAAGATGTCCCACACATTCATGGATTAATTAATAGGGTGGCTGCCCATAAAACCCAGGTGGAGGTCCGTGTGGATGGGACCTAACCTGGGCCATGGTTGCATTGTTAATCTGCAACTGCTCCATAATGTTTCTCTGCATATTGGTCAATTCAGCCATGGATGACTGGATTGCATTACTTGCATTGACCATGTTGCTGTTGTGGGTCCGAAACTCAGCGAGGATGGCCTGTAAGGTGGTATTGAGGTTCACCATATCGGCATGCCTTTCCTCCCGCTCATTTTGGTGCTGTGCCTCAAAAGAGTCCCTCTCCTGGTTCCATAAATCAAGCAGGGCACTGTGCCTCCCCTGGGAAATTGTGCGGCGTAATGGAGTCCGCCGCACAATTACCCTGGCTCTTGGGCGTGCCCTGCCGCGTTGTCTCGTCCCCTCAACAGCAACAGGCATGCTTGGCAAATCCTCAGCAGCAGAGTGAACACTGGGGACTGTTGTGTCAGTCTCCCCATGTGCAGGCACAATGGATGCAGATTCACTCTGCTGCTGAGGATTGGCCAGAGAAACATTATGGAGCAGTTGCAGATTGGGACCCAGGGGGAGGTCTTCGGACGTGGCCAGCATGGATCCATCTTCCTCCATTTCCTGGATCTCTTCCATGAGTGTGTGGGTCTGTAGGGACATAGAAAAAAAATGTTACGTTTGCGTTCCAAATTAGGATTCCATCAGTTTAACACATGCTTAAGCACTTGGTAGTATTTTTGGTACTAAAGAAACTTACCTGAAAACTGGGTTCTGGGCTCCTATGCTGTACGGACCTGGTAGGCATATTCAAACTGGGGGGTGAGTTTACACTTGCTGAGGGGTCATGCTGGGCTGAAGAAGAGAAAACAAAACAAGGTAAACACACACATAAGCATTGTTTAGGTAGGTAATTAAACAAGCCACTATTTGTAATCTGAAGCAACTCTACAGCAACGGGGACGATTTGTAAAATACACTCACTTTAAGATATGTGAAATGGATCGAGTAAACTGCTAACTGACCTCAGTTCGAAGTCAGGAAGTGTACCCAGTCAGCATACAACTTGCAGAGCACCTATTTTGAGTTTAACTACCATTCTCTAGGTAATATATGTTTGTGGCTCTTGATTTAAATTGTTACCTCAAACACAACTCACACAACAAATAGACAACACATCCCTAATGATGTGTGTTTTGTGATTGAGTACAAATATATCACTTTTCTTCTGAAACTTCGTTACTTGACACATAATTAGTGTTAATTGTTATTTTACATAATGTATGTGGTCCGAAATGTGTGAATCACAGGGACCAAAACCGGACACAAACAGGCACACTAGTGCGAGCCCAACCAAGCCACACCATAGGGCCATACCGTCATCTTTGTACTAGTGAACTTTAATTTACTTTGCAACAAGGCAAACATGCAGATTAAGATTACTCACCTTGTGTACGGGTCGGTGAGTCTGTGTCCCTTAGACCCGCATGGCCACCGACCGCGACAGGATGGAGAAGGCCCAGCACAATCTCCTCAGCAGGTGTAAACTCCAGTTTGGTGGGATAGCCACCTCCAGTTTTCATGCTGAAATGAAAATATAGTTTGGTACACAGAAAAGGTGCATACAGTACATCCTAATAATTACATTTGGATACATCATTTATTTACCTGTAATTATGCCTTTTAATTTCTTTTTGCCGTACAGCATATTTCATATCCGAAATTTTCTTTTGGATTTGTCCAACATCTTTCCTCTCTTCCCCGCTGCATTTACTTGTCGTTGGATTTGTTCTAACAATTCCATTTTGCGCTGCTTAGTGGTGTGTTTGTATTTGCTCCCATAGAGCTCGTCATAGAATAATGTAAGGCCACTAGCCAATGCCATATTTTGGTCATGTGAGAATCGCCCACACAAATGTCCGCGCCGCAATGTGCGGCCAGATGGTTGGCTTTGGGGCTCCTCCATGTGTGCAGACACATGTGGTGACATTATGGCCTGGGGCTGTGTAGGGGAATGCAAGGATTGGTGGCTTCCCAATGACTGGACTGGACTGGCCAAGGGACTGGGTGTTCTTGCGTGGCTGGCCACAGAACTTCCAGGTGTAGATGTGGTAAGGATGATGTCCTTTCTTGGGCCTCTTGGGGGGCTATGTGCCCTGCTGGTGCCTGGTCTTGGGCTAGGTGCCCTGCTGGTGCCTGGTCTTGGACTAGGTGCCCTGCTGGTGCCTGGTCTGGTCCTAGGTGCCCTGCTGCGGGGCCTGTATGGGCTGTGTGCCCTGCTTCTGGGCCTGGACAGGCTTCTGGCCCTGCTGCGGGGCCTGTATGGGCTGTGTGCCCTGCTTCTGGGCCTGGACGGGCTTCTGGCCCTGCTGCGGGGCCTGTATGGGCTGTGTGCCCTGCTTCTGGGCCTGGACGGGCTTCTGGCCCTGCTGCGGGGCCTGTATGGGCTGTGAGCCCTGCTTCTGGGCCTGTATGGGCTGTGTGCCCTGCTTCTGGGCCTGGACGGGCTTCTGGCCCTGCTGTGGGGCCTGTATGTGCTGTGTGCCCTGCTTCTGGGCCTGGACGGGCTTCTGGTCCTGCTGCGGGGCCTGTATGGGCTGTGTGCTCTGCTTCTGGGCCAGGACGGGCTTCTAGCCCTGCTGCGGGGCCTGGGTTGGCTAAGTGCCCGGCTTGAGAGCATGAGTGGTGTGGGCTCCCTTGTGCGGCCTCTTCGGGGGGCAGATGTGCTGGTGCCTGCTGTGGGGCTTCCGACCCGTTTAGCCTGTTTTTTGGCCGCAGGGGCACGTGCCTTTGTGGGCCTTTTTTGCGAAATGGAGGGTCCACTGTCCCTTGGTGGGGCCGAGCTGCTACTTGACTTTTTGGTGCGTAGCTTCTTTTGGCCTTGCTGTGACCTGGTCAGTTATCTGCTGCCTTGAAGAAGCATAAAGATGGCGCCCACTATCTTCACCCGTCAACAAGAAGAGATCCTCATGCTGGTAAGTGCCTTGCTCTGCCTTTTAAGCTCATACTGACTGATGTACTACATGTAAATGATGCGGTTGGAACAAGTTTTGTGGATCTTAATGTTTTAGAACAGGGCTCCTCACACTTCATCCTCAAGGGCCGAGACAGGCCACGTTTTCACCTCTCTATGCTGATGTCCTAATTAGGGCAATTGCTCTGGCTTAGCACCAGTTAATTAACCTGTGGAGTAGAGTGGAGAGCTGTCAAACCTGGCCTGTCTCGGACCTTGATGCGGATGTTTGAGGACCACTGTTTGGCTAAGACATAAAAACACAACGGCAAGCCACACACGTGCCCAAAAAGTCAGAAACCGGGCCTTCAGCGTGATTTACTAAAAAGCAATAAAACCTAAAAAACGAGTACACAGCCTATTACATTAAAAAATGGGCCATTTTAAGCCAATAACGTATTAGTCTTGCCTCCACTGGCCTGAAACTCTGTTCAAGAATTTAGGATATGCGCACAGCCATCTGTACTCAGAAGCATCACACTTACTGAGGAGAGGTGAGTGGGATAAGGTACAGGGGGGTGGGTTATAGCTGTGCTTTGCTCAGACACAGCAGAGCTGTGGTCATGGGAAGGTCATCAGTCCAAGAATGCAGAGCAGCACACACACTTCCAGTTTGCATGCACTTCCTGTTTGCAGGCTGCCTGCAAAGATGGCATTTTACATAAGCCGCCATCTTGGATGTTAAAACCATCATAACATGCCATAGATGCAGGTGGGCTGATTTTTAATGTTGGCAATCTGTATGTACAGGGTGTGTGAAACATATAACATAAGACAAGACTCAGATTCAGAGTGAACGTCCGCTTTAAGGCACTACCCAAAAATGGCTTTCACTCTAAATGTGTGTGTTAATGACATTACATTCGCAACTTCTGATGCAACACATATGGCTTTGTGTGAAAAAGTAAAAGCTCTGTGTACATTATGTTTTTCAGATCATGCTTCAGCGCCGGTATGACTTCGCGCCCAATGTGTGTGAAAAAAGGGACATCGCCCGGGAGATCATTGTGGAAATACACCGTGTGACCAATACCACCTTCACTCACACCCAGATAATGCAGCATTGGTCGGACCTGAAACGTCTGCACATGCCCCGGGTGCGGAGGTTTTTTGGGATCCATTTTCCAAGTAAGTACAAAGCGATTGCATGGTATATGTTCCAAATTTATAAGTTATGCCTTTATTTATAATGACTTTTCTTGGTTAGTGTTGGAAATGGATTTCCAAATTCGCCGCACCCGGAGGCGCACAGGCCGACCAGTGCTGCATGCTTCTGCATCTGTGAGTGAAGGTGGTGGATCTCCCGGGTGACGGACCTACCCCTCCTCTGTGGCCTCCTCAGACCAGCCCCTGGACCTTACCACAGAGGAGGGGCACAACCGCGTGGGCGTGGAGTCATACCCGGCCAGCCATGGGGAAGGCTCTGGTATGTCACTCTTCATGTATATGCACAAAGATATACATGCAAGCAAAAAAACTAAGTGGTCCTTTATTATGTATTTCTAGATGCTTCGGGAGCGGGTGAGGTAGTGGAGGAGGAGGCAGCAGAGATGCGTGAAGATGATGTTGGCGAAGGTGAGTGATGTCAGCCAGACTGGGAGCCAGATATGTTGGGAATAGTGACTCTATACAACAACTAACCAAATGTCACATGTTTCTCCAGGGACTTCTTCACAGCATAGCCAGGACCAAGGGCATCCTGTTGGCCCCAACCAGCCATCTGTCGGCCACCAACAAAGTAAGTAGCCATGCCATTAGTCCGAATTATGTGTTTTTGGATAACAACACACGCATAAATAAAGGCGTAGCCAATGTATAGTTAACACTTTCATGTGGGCACTTCGTTAGCTTAAAGCGGACCATAACTCGTATTAAGAGCCTAGCTAATAAGTATCCCACACACTGTACATACAGATTTGGAACATTCTAAAACAGCCTACCAACATCTACTGGATGTTAGGAGCCTTTACACATCCAAGATGGCGGCATATGGAATGCGCAATATTTACAGGCAGCATGGCATCCAGATTTGGCGAAGTAATGTGCTGCCATGCATTGTGGGACTGCTGACCTTTACCTGAATCCATCTATGCTCTGTATTACCAAAGCACAACTGTAACCTGCTCCCCTGAACTTTAGCCCACTCTCCTCTCCTCATTAAGTGTTATGCTTCTGAGTCCAGATGGCGACGCATTAATAAAAAAAGGCAACAAAATGAACTTTTCTATGGTGTTATGTCTTATTTGTAACGAGTTTTTGGGTTTCCGAACATCATGTTTAAGTTCCGGTTTAAGGAGTTTCAAGACTTACCTGTGGGAAATGCATTTCCTTTATTATTTTGAAGAAGGACATATGTCATGCATTTACATGTATTTGAGTAACCAAAAATCTATTCCCAGCATACAAACCGGTCTGGTACTACTATTTATGTTTTTTTCTCTCTTGGTTACAGGGATGATCCCACAAACAGTTGCAGGCAAAAAAAAAAAAGAATCCAGGAGTTGGTGGCTGAGCTGATGGCCATACAGGCGACGTTGGGGCCAACTGACGAAGAAGAGGAGGAGGATTAGTGCCCTTGGTCCTGGCTAAATTTTGTAAATAGTTTTTTAAACATTTTACTATAGTTTTTACTATTTGGATCCACAACCCAAATTTTACAAAAAATTTTTTTAAGATAAATAAAATATATTTCAATGCATAATAAATGTGTCATTTATAATATGGGAAACAAAATACATTTCCACAAACACGAAAAAACATGCTTAAAAACATATAGACATATGTACATTAAGTGGTTTGGGTAAGTTTTAGGGTCCGAGAAATGAAGAAGAAGGCAAGCGCTAAGGGGTTTGGGTAAGTTTTTGGCTCGTCAAAATGAAGAAGAAGGCAAGCGCTAAGGGGTTTGGGTAAGTTTTAGGGTCCGAGAAATGAAGAAGAATGCAAGCGCTAAGGGGTTTGGGTAAGTTTTCGGCTCGTCAAAATGAAGAAGAAGGCAAGCGCTAAGGGGTTTGGGTAAGTTTTAGGCTCGTCAAAATGAAGAAGAATGCAAGCGCTAAGAGGTTTGGGTAAGTTTTAGGCTCGTCAAAATGAAGAAGAAGGCAAGCTCTAAGGGGTTTGGGTAAGTTTTAGGCTCGTCAAAATGAAGAAGAAGGCAAGCGCTAAGGGGTTTGGGTAAGTTTTAGGCTCGTCAAAATAAAGAAGAATGCAAGCGCTAAGAGGTTTGGGTAAGTTTTAGGCTTGTCAAAATAAAGAAGAAGGCAAGCGCTAAGGGGTTTGGGTAAGTTTTAGGCTCGTCATAATGAAGAAGAAGGCAAGCGCTAAGGGGTTTGGGTAAGTTTTAGGCTCGTCAAAATGAAGAAGAATGCAAGCGCTAAGAGGTTTGGGTAAGTTTTAGGCTCGTCAAAATGAAGAAGAAGGCAAGCGCTAAGGGGTTTGGGTAAGTTTTAGGCTCGTCAAAATGAAGAAGGCAAGCGCTAAGGGGTTTGGGTAAGTTTTAGGCTTGTCAAAATGAAGAAGAAGGCAAGCGCTAAGGGGTTTGGGTAAGTTTTAGGGTCCGAGAAATGAAGAAGAATGCAAGCGCTAAGGGGTTTGGGTAAGTTTTAGGGTTCATAAAGGTAAGTGTTAGACTGGCGCGAAGTAGTAGTGGTGAGATTGGTAGTGTCAGATAGGGCCCACATTGGTTTGGGGAGTGTAGCTTGGATCGCGCATGCGCAAGACCTTATATATATACGAACGAACGAATATAAGAGGCCAAAAACCATTGAAAACAAGAGGCAAACGCAAGTAATTGGAAGAGGTGGACGATGGAAGAGGCCGAAAAAACAGGCTGCCGCCGCAACAAGTGATCACATCAACCTGTTTTTTACGATTGACAAATGACTGAGCCAAGTTCGGAAGATAACATACGAACGGACGGGCTTTTTACGATAGGAAACGTATTTGCTTATAGAATCACTCGCAAGTTCATACGAGCGCACGATCGTTCGGGAAAAATAGGATGATCGGCACCAAAATCAAAGCTGTAACATGTTTCTTTGAATCGACCCACATAACTGGTAGGAGTAACCGATTTACATGAGGGAATGATACCTGACCGCCTAGATGAAGTCCCTCAACTGTATCTATGTATGTTTTCTGAGAGTCCAATTCTATATTGGCTGCACAAAGCTGGGTCATTCCACTTGGAATCAATGGACCATCGAATGCCCCATTCAAACTATGATTGCCCCATTCAAACTAAAGGGCGTTCCGTCCAAAAACAAACCTTGGGCTCATTGGCCCTAAACTGATTACCTCCGGCGGGCGTGCTGTGCGCAGCGCCGCCGGAGGGCATAAATCATGAGTGCTCGCGCGCGCGAGCACGATCCTGGGCGTCAGGAGCGCGCCGCGATGCCGGGGACGCGGCCGCACCGGGCGCCGCTCGCAACGGAACTGCCCGAGCCGCCGCTCGCAACGGAAACAGCCGAGCGGCTGCTCGCGACGGAAACAGCCGAGCGGCGGTCAGGGGCGGAAGCCGCCGAGCCGCCGCCTGCCGAGGACGCCGCCCTGCCAGCGCTCTGGCCAACCGATCGCAGCCGGCGCGGGACCGAAGGCCGGGTGAGTGGCTCGTGATCCCCGTGACAGTCAATCAGTAATCAAAATCTGTCGTTCTCAGGGCAGTTAATCAGGGAAAGCAGCTGGTGTGAGGGATAGATAGGTTGGGTGTCACTACTGTTTTATACCACTTGCTTAAACCACTTGGTTGTCTCTACTCTTTAATGCCAATTATTGGTGGAGTATCCAATTGCTTAAACCACTTGGGCGTCACTACTCTTTAATACCAATTATTGATGGAGCATCCAGTTGCTCAAACCACTTTAGTGTCACACTCTTTAATACCACTTGATAAACCACTTGTGTGTCACTACTTTTTAATACCACTTGCTCAAAGGTTGATGGGAGATGTAGTTTCCCATATGTAGTACGGAGCCACAATTAGCCAGCTTTCCGACAAATGCTTTTTAAAGAAATGTTTTCAATGCCTCAGTGTTTTCTTATTCTTCAATTAATGATTTCATAATGACTCTAGGCTTGAACAGATATATTATTATTGGTAGTAGAGGAAAACTAGAAGAAAGATTTCGTTCTTAAAAATGCATACATTAGAATTAAATAATTTCTTGTGTGACAATATAAAATGAAAATAAAGCTGATAGTTGGTTGATTCCTTTTGCGATACTGATTATATACTAAGTAATAAATAAGTAACTGACTACAAACCTAAAATATGGGGAATTCCTTGCGGCAGGATGGCAAGTACATTGGATATGGGAACAGAAGGTATGTATTACAGCAAATGCTTAGGTCACAGAAAGGAGATGTATACAACAACAGGGTACAAAAAAGCTAGAAAGTCTTCCTTATTCCAGTAGCCCCTGGCCCTGCCAGACATTTTCAGGCACTTCCAGGAGGAGCATTGGTATAAAGGGAAAGAGACTACATTGAGAGTCAAGGGTGCTAAGTAGGAAAGATTCAATGGACAAATACCTCGGACCAGTGTGCCATACCACGGAGCCACTAAGAATAAAATTGTGCCAGTTAGAGGAGAGTTTGTTGGTAAAGATTACAAATATTACCGGGTATAGGGAGCCAGCCAGGCATCAATTCAAGGCACCACTTGAAGGAGCTGGGAATGGATAGAGAAGGACCAATTAGGGGTCACATAAGAGAATGCGAAGGGTTAAGAGGGATAGATGAGATCTCTCTGTGAGTTTAAATGTTAAGTGATATAGGCACCACTTAAGGAGCCATTGTAACTAGTGTTGGACCAGTGTTCATACTAAACTTTGCGAGTTTGGATTCCCAAACACAGACCTCAGTCAGAAATCGATGCTCGAGTTCGGCGTTCAGCCCAAACCCAGAAAAGCTGGTTGATGGGCTGCTGAGCAATATCCTCAGTAGTGGCTTCAGAAAAATGGCGACCTCTATGAGTGAGCAGCTTATAATGTAAAGTGTCCTCACTGATGGGGGTAGCCATTTTTCTGAAGCTCGGATTTGGACATGTAAGTTGAAAAGCCACTTCCTGCTGCTGTGATCTGGATTGGAGGGCCCCCATCCACACACACCCCCCCCCCCCCCCCACACTCCTCACCCACCTGTAATTTTAATTTTGGAGGCTGGCTGAGGTGTGGGGGGGGAGGGGGACCCCCTGTCATTTTTCGGTCCCAAAGTTCCAATCCCCATTGATTCCAGTGGGTACCCCGTTCTGGTCAACTTGCCAAGCCCAAACTTGAACCAGTTCGCTCACCCCTAATTGTAAGACGGATGGATTAAATCATGTCAGGTAAAGTTATCTCAGAAAAGGTTCAGGTGAGAAGGTTAGATGGATTTTCTTGTAACTTGAGCCCCCTGTCCAGGCAGCCAATGCTCCAGTTGTAGAAGTCCCAGTTGCAAGAGAGTGGAAGTATATACTAACATATGTCTGGTGCACCAGGCTCATGCCAATGGGCACTGTTATCTTCTGCTGTAAGCAGTGCCATTCTCAATGGCAAACATATCATATTGTGACAGAAGTCTGTCCAGCAGAGGACACAATACCAGTAGCAGCTGCCTCCCTTGCTTTGTAAGTAGACCAGTAGGTCCAGGAAGGGCTGAGGCCACCATGGGAGGAAAGCCCAGAATTGGCTTACTGGGTTGAATGGAGATTAGGTTTTCCCAATGCCCACTACACCTGCCCACAGCAGATTATGCATCAAATGTGGGACATGTACTGGTCACACCCCCTGAGTTGGCAGTACTGAGAAGCCAATCTATGATGGTGAGCCCCACCTCCTGAGATGTCAGCAACTGGAAGCTCTGTTTCCTTAACTGGTGGCTGGTGTGTTAAGCTGGCAAAGAAGTGCCCTACGGAGGGAAAGTCTTTTAGACTTTAGGACCAGGATATACATATTTTCGTCATCCAGTTCTCTGTGCCAAACAGCATCTATCCTTTAATGGTCTATTGTGAAAAAAGTGATTATATGGCACTTGATTAACAGATAGCAAATAGGGTGCCACACTAAGGGGTAATCCTGATTTAAGATCCTCCCCCAATGACTTCTCTCACCACAAGCCCAAGACCAGGCAGCCCTGTACTTATCACATTATACAACAAGGGTATGCCTCCATGCTGCTGAGTTAGGGAATATTAAGTATTTTAAGACATTGCTTCCTCTATCATTTCTAACATTTCTCACCAATTGTTGCTGACCACAGGGACTCCCCCCTTTGTCAGTACACCTTATTAGCCAGTATAAACCTCAACAGGCATTCCAGAGGACTGCAGCCCAAGCACACCATACAATCCATCTCTCATCTTCATGTATAAAAGAGGTGTGCCTAGAGATTTGCACCTCGGATCAGCATACGTGTAATTTCCCACAAAAGCAACTATATAAGAAACTCACTTTTTGGAAATGTAATGTCTCCGCCTCATGTGCCTTAAACAGAAGCTATCTATCATACACATAGTTTCAAGATGGGTCACAAGCTTGATATGCTTTTCAAAGACATAAAGCTGCATGTTTATGTCTTGTGATTTGTCTAAATCTAAAAATCTAAAAATATTCAAAAACTGATAAGCAAAGTTGCCACAACTTGTGCACCAATGTGCACCAATCCATTAGGCCAGTGGTTCTCAACCTTTTTTAGGAAGTACCCACGATTGACAAGAAGATCTAACTGGTTACCATTTATGTTTCTCAAAATAATATGCCAGATCCCTTGACCCCCACCCAACACCTCAGTTTTTTCACCCTGAACATAGTACCACTTCAATCTGTGGCGCACCCCTTGGGTGCGCATACCTCAGGTTGTGAAACTGCATTCCACTACATCACAAGGATCTGCTTGCTTGCTTGATGTTATTAGAGGCATTCATTTTTATTTAAAGTAACAGTTCTTAAGTTTACTGACAAACTGAATGCAAAGTGAGTATCCTTTTTTTTTGGCTAAAGATTCCCTCAAAGCCTCTACTCTAAATAACTCATTTGGTCTGATTCTAAACCTCTCTCCAATGGGAACAATGTCAAAGGACCATATTTGGTCTCTATTCCAAGTTGGGTGATTAAGTTTTACTTTTTGCTGGAAATTACGATATGCGTATGCCAAAATGAGTGTTTGCCATATAATTATGGCTCAAGGCGGCTGTTGTTTACAAACAATGTAATTTGTTATAAATTTTATCCCTAGCCTTGTCTGGGTGAGATAAAATAACATCCAAACTAAGTGTAGGTTTTTGGTATTTATTCTCTAATTAATAGTTAATGGGTTATGCCGCAACTGCTGATGCAGATCAACAGAAAATTGATCACAAAAAATGTACCTGTCCGGCGTAACTAAAGTCCAGCATGGCAGGTTAGGAGGATGCTGTCTGGCTTTGGGTGTTTGCACCTTGCTGTTCCTCCAGCCTCTCCAGCCTTTGAAGGGCAATCTGGTTGGCCTCCAGACTCTCCAGCCCTTGAAGGGCGACCTGGTTGGCTTCCAGACTTTCCAGCTTTTGAAGGGCAACCTGGTTGGCCTCCAGCCTCTCCAGCCCTTGAAGGGTGACTTGGTTGACCTCCAGACTCTCCAGCCTTTGAAGGGCAACCTAGTTGGCCTCCAGCCTCCCCAACATTTGAAGGGCAACCTGGTTGGCCTCCAGCCTCTCCAGCCTTTGAAGACCAACCTGGTTGGCCTCCAGCCTCTCTGGCTCTTGAGGGGTTACCTGGTTGTCCTCCACTACAGCCCCAACCACCAGAGTCCCCATCTGCTGCTGGTGGTACTGCTGCTTCACAACCACTGCAGCCAGGTCTTCATGGAGCAAACTGGCGGTTTGTTGCACTTCTTAAAAATATTTATTGCCGTTTTGCCAAAAAGTGGTGCTGTTTGCCCACTAGTTTGCCTCCATGATTTGGCACCGGCCTAGCAAAGGCAGGTGACACCTGGCTGCAGGCCAGGGCTTTCTGTCTCCTGGGCGCTCTGTAGAGTTGATGAGGCTTCTATTGGCAGAATGAGTAGAATGAGGCAGGAGGAATGATGATGGCCAGTGTCTGTGGTGCCAGCAGCTGGTGGAGGTGTCATTCATTCAGATGTTCCCATCCCCCAGCTCATTAATTTCATCCTGGAAAGGTGCCGTTTGTGTGGCGAAAGGTCAGCATTATAGTTTTTACCAATATTACCACACAGCCTCCAGGGCCCCAAATTTTACCCTGGGTTCATCCTCCTCCTCCACCACTCCACAACTAGTTACGTCCGAAAACAGGTAAAAACGGCTTCTGAGACTACTTTGGCTGCAAATACTGTAAACCGCATGTGTACGCAAAGCAAATGCGAATGCTTACGCATGAACAAAATTTTCTCAGAACGCGGTTGTGAATGATTCGAGTGTTCACAATTTCCAGGTTTCCGAGATCAGTTCCCGAAAAAAACGAGCATTAATGGGCAGGCTTTTAATCAGGCCGACAGTTGCTGGTTAATGATCAATATGACCCACCTGTAATAAGCCAAAAAAATAAATGTCCAAATTTAAAGTGATTAAAGCTGTTTATTCTACCATTACTTAAACTAGAACTTTAAAATGACTGGGTTTGAATGTGCTTAGGAACGGCGTACTAGACATTTATATAAAAGTGCATTCCCCTCGGGCAGGTGCGGCAGACTATAATTTGTAATAAGTGACATGCAATATTTTTCTCAGTGCCTTGCCTACAGAAAAGAAAAAAATGCTAATAAAAATTATGCACATTAACGTACCCATTCCCTGGGCTAAATGTGAAATGATGTAATTATTATGTCTAAATAAAGAACTCTGTGCTCAATCAAAATAAATTTCCCTAACCACTTTTTAACTTAGGAACACTTCAGTCTTCTCTAGCACTCAGGCCCAACCTCAATGAATAACATGGCAGAGATGGGGAATTATTATTGTGCAAGAAAAAGAAAGAAAGAAAGATAGTAGCACATACTTTTCCAACATGTCTGTAAAGGTTCCCATTTATTTTAGAAGGTACAGTAGTTAGCTGTAAGTTCCCTAATACTACAACTACAAATTTATCAGTTCTTAACAAAAATAAAAATTAATCTGACCTAAAAGCAACATCAGGAATGCCCATCCGCTTGAAGGACAATAGAAAGCAATGAATTTGGCATTATGGTTACCTTTCAAGTTTCCAGCTTGTCAGTCCAATAGAAAGCTATGAATTCGCCATCAAAGTCCTACATGTTTCCAACTCATCGCCAGCTTCACTGTTGCATTCAAATAACCACCAGCAACCAAATTGTGCATGGCACCACCCACAGAGAGCTGCATTGGCCGCTATTGGGATAAACATGCATGCTGGTGCCGGAACGTTGGCCGGTTTTATTTATATGCCCTAAGTGGTTATTCGGGTAGTTATTAGACTGGAGGTCTGCTTTATTGTGGATTTATAACGATGGTGGAAAAACATGCAGGTATTTTTGGTTTTATCTGCATAGGCTGCTGGGTTTGATGCAGCATGCAAATTGGTGGTGATGAACAAAACAAGGCTCTTATTGGCTTGGCCGCTGTTCTGACAAATAATCTATTCAGCATTTTGATACTCTGAATGTCAGTCTACAATTTGGTTGTTTTCCCCTTTTTTAGTATTAAAAATGGCTTTGCCTCCCAAGGGGCTGCGATCTTTAGGGTTCATATGCACCGTCAGCCACCGTCATACCAGCTTTAATGTCTTTTACCACTGGTCCGATGTTCTTCCAAAGGGTGCCCAGGGTACTCCTTCAAGAAAACTGGGCCAATTCAAGTAGGCACTAGATTCTGCATCCCTGGAGCTTAGATGGGAGAGCGTGTAATCAGGCAGGGTACTGGCAAGCTGACTGCCACATGCTGGGAAGTTAGTCACTGACCCCCTCTACCATTTGAACTGGTTTAGGAGGCCTTGGTACCTGTTTTTAGATTACAAGTTGTGTGAAAAATGCAATAAGCCACAACTCGCTAACTTATGAAGAAAAAATAAATAAAATGTATACATTTCTTACCACCAGAGTCTGGCCTGTTGCTTTAGCATATCTCTATGTCTGGCAGCTTCTGCTGGTGATGTCTGGTGGCTTACCAGCAGTTTCCTGATATTCCGAAACTTACTTGCTTGAGTCTTCTGTATGCTCCAGTGCTTCCCTTTCAGGGAAACACAGATTTGTCTCTCCCTTTATCCCTGCTGTTGCACTAGAGCAATGGCTCTTGGGATCTTCTTAGTGTCACAGTCATGCAGCACCTCGGGCACCAGGGATGGGGGGGGGGGTTGGGCACATGATTTAAGCATCTGGCCTAGCTAAACCGAATGGGTAACACTTAGGTTGAATTTAACTCAAAACTGTAACTTATTACTACAATCTGGGACAAAAAATTACAAAAAAGCGCGGCCCAGCACTTCGGGCTCATATTATTTTTTGTACGTGTTTTAGTTCCTCAGAGGCAATATTTTTTCAGTCCTTAATATTTTTAACATTTTTGATTTATGAATGTTGTTTCATGATGTAAACTCTGATAATCTGGGATTCCTCTTTTAAAGATTTTCCCATTTGGATTGCTCATTCTCCAGAAATCAAATGAAAATTACAGATAGAGAGAGTGAGTTTTTCTTTTACACCAGGTGCAACATATTATGCATACTTGGGCTCATATTATTTTTCTGAAGTGTTTTGCAAAATAGTAGTTGCTTCCTCAGAGGCAGTATCATTTCGATCCTTAATAGTTTGAACATTTGTTGTTTATGAATGTTTATTAATTTTTTTGGAACAAATTCTAGCCCCAACAAAACCCAAGATTGTAGAATTCTTGACTGTTGTTACTTCTTAAAAGCAGCACTAGCAGGTTTGCTTCCTGGGGCTCACCTCCGGAGATGGGGGGGGGCGTGTGGAATGCTCCAGCTGCACAGGAGTGCAGAACAGATTTTTTTTAGCATAAGGAAGGAGGGAGATAGGGGACAGCCATGCTGTGACTGGGTTATCCTTCAGCATGGATGAGGTTCACTCAACTGCATCTAAATTTAACTTCAACCCAAATCTAAACAGCAGCACTAGTTAATATGGGGTTTGCTTCCTGGGGATTCTGTGCTGGGGATACCAATTTGGGATTCCTGTGACCCTTGGGGTTTTTGACTTGGGGTGCTCTTTCACCAAGCCTGAAAATAGAGAAAGGTAGGAGACATCCCTGCTGTGACGCACTGGCCAACTATTTTTACTTTATATCGAATCTGAACCATGGAAAGAACAGCTGTCAAAATAATCCATTTACAGAATTGTTATATTTGCCCTTCCTTTCATCTACAGAACCCATTTGCAAATTGTGTTTGTTTGGGCACATACCAATATTTTCTTATTCGTGCTTATACATCCCTACTAGGTTTATACACCTGTTTGTAGAGGCGAAAGAGTGAGTTGGACAACAACAAAAAAATACAAGACTTGTCTATTTGTTTGTGTTTGTCAGAATCAATCGAGAAGTAAATACAAAAAAAAAATTTAAAAAAAGTCCAGACAGTTGCTGCCCATGTGGCAATTCACTTGGTACGCTCAAATCAGGACGAGAACCAAACAATCTCTCACAAAACATCTGCAACCATCTGACCCTGACTATAACCTTTAAAT
This sequence comes from Gastrophryne carolinensis, assembly GCA_027917425.1. Classification (NCBI taxonomy): domain Eukaryota; kingdom Metazoa; phylum Chordata; class Amphibia; order Anura; family Microhylidae; genus Gastrophryne; species Gastrophryne carolinensis. The sequence continues at coordinate 71,680,528 of CM051244.1, forward strand.
CTATCTTTTCATATTCATCTCAAAAGACCTTGTCAATGGCTAAGAGGAATGAAGAAAGGGTTTCTTCAACAAACAATAAGCGATACAGAGGAAATCCAACCCAGATTAGGTGGCAGTAGATAATACAGTTTGCTCATTTTTATTCTACTGCTCAAACTGAAGTTGAATTCATTTTCCCCCCTCTATCTTTATTCATGTTATTTAAACATTACATTCATTAGGATTGCGAACGGCAACAGATAGAAAAAGAACAAAACTACTCGCCAAATTTGTTGGGCATCTGTTCCCACTAGAGACGGCGCTCTGCCAACTTCATATCATGTCATTTTTTTTCTTCTGTTTTGTTTTCTGAATTCATTTCAAAGACAATCCATCAGTTTCTGAACTGTTTGATCAAACTTGTCATTAACCGAGAAAAACATTTCATTTGTTTTAACAGGGAAAAAAAATAGGACAAATAATTATCCCGGGAATTTAGTGTCATTGTTCTATGTTCCTATTTGACAAATTACTATAAGGCTTCTCCGATATAACAATTATTATTTTTTGTTGAATTTGTGTTAGTATGAGTTTCCTGTTTTTTTTATTATTCTAGCATGTGCTTCATTGCTGCCGATTGCGTTTAACATATTTTCCTAATCCTATGTACACACAGAGACATATGCAAACACACAAGGGCTTAATGGTATTATTTTCACTCTCTGAAATATATTCCTGATAGGATTTCAGTCTTGGAAGCCAACAAGTAACGTGTTCTCACGGCCAATAACTAGTAGATGACCTCTAAAAATCGATAGATTCCAAGGCAATGTTGGGAATGGTACCAAAGCAAATTTGTTGCCTGTTGTGGTAGCAGCAATTGTTATTTATTTGGCTATGGGACCAGAGGCCAGATCTGCCAAGTTGTGAAAAAGTGGGTCATTTAAAACTGTGATTTTCCTTGGGATTTGTCCCCCAAATTGCCTGAAAACAACCCCTTCAGTGATCTTAAACCAGGCCTCATCCTAAATAAGAGCCTATCTTGTATGTTTCCCCCCACCCTGTACATACAGATTGCCCACATTAATCCGGACCTTCACCCTAAATAAGAGCCTATCTTATATGTTTCCCACACCCTGTACATACAGATTGCCCTAATTAAAAATCATCCCACCTGCACCTACTGCCTTTTCTGAGCCTTTAAACACGCAAGATGGTGGCACATGGCATCTTAGGCTGCCTGCAGACAGGAAGTGTCTTCTGACTGTGTCACTTAGCATTCTGGGATTGCTGTCCTTTTCCTGACCCCAGCTCTGCTCTGTCTGAGCAATGCACAGCTATAACCCAGCCCCCTGCACTTGCTTCCTTTCCTCTACTCAGTATGTGATGCTTCTGAGCCAAGATGGCGGTGCTCGTATATTAGAGTCCTAAACAGTTGCAGCCCAGTGGGGGGAAAGAATTAAAACTAAGAGACTAAAAACATAAAATCTATTATTTATATGCTGGGGAATTGTTTTTTATGGGTTTGGGCTTTTGATTAAAGCGGTCCTTCACTCTGAATAAGAGTCTATCTTATATGTTTCCCACACCCTGTACATACACATCCTACCTGCATCTACTGCATGTTATGAGCCTTTAAACATCCAAGATGGTGGCTTATGGAAGCCGCCATCTTATCAGGCAGCCTGCAAACAGGAAGTGCCTCCTGACTGTGTTGCTCTGCATTCTGGGACTGCTGAACTTTACCTGACCCCAGCTCTGCTCTGTCTGAGCAAAGCACAGCTATAACCCGCCCCCCTGTACCTTATCCCACTCTCCTCTTCTCAGTAAGTGTGATGCTTCTGAGTCAAGATGGCGGCGCCCGTATCCTAAATTCCTGAACAGAGTTGCAGCCCAGTGGGGGAAAGAATAATAAGTTAGTGACTAAAAATGTAAAATATATTAATTTTAGATGCTGGGGAACCGTTTTTTAAGAGTTTGGGCTTTTCATTAAATCACGCTGAAGGTCCGGTTTAAATGATGCTGAAGGTCCGGTTTTAACATGGACCAAATCCCAGGATTTTGACTATCCTGGGATTTGGTCCTTGCCCCCAGGACACCCCAATCGGAGGTGCCCCGCTGTGTAAAACCCGGCAGGTCGCCCCAACAAACTCATCCAATCAGCATGCTCGAATCCGCTTGAGCCCCTGTGTCCTGAAGCTCGTCTAAGAGCAGTGGATCTGCGTGTGCTGGCGGCGGCATCCCCCGCTTACCTCTAACAGGTAGCGTGCCAATACCAGCCTTTCACAAATGCCTGGCGCAGGCACTCTCACTGCTAAAGGGATTAGGGGGAATGCGGCCGCAGCTCGCACATGTGCCATTAGACCGGAAAAGAAGGTGAGTTTATGGGCGACCTGGGGGGTTTCACACAGCAGGGCATCCGAGGGGAGGGAATCGATGGGCCCAGGAATCTTATAGATTCCTAGGCCGATCTTCATGGGTTTTGGTCCAGTTTTAGGCACAGGCTCACACTCCATTCAGCTTTTACTATAGAACTATGACATTTGGAGGCAGTCGTGGCATAGAGTGAGGAGGTCCTGGCCTGGCCTTGTGGCCAGAGGATGGTAGGTTCATGGGACATAACTGAAGTGCTCTTGAGGCACCTAACCCCCCAACTGCTCCCCGGGTACCATAATTAGGACAGCCCACCGCTCTGAGCATGTGTACACACACTGCAGGAATGGGTGAATTGTGGAGGAGAAAATCCTATGTGTGAGCAAGCAACCCCCTCCCAAATATATTATATAAGAGCAGCAGGTAAAAGCAGAATGGAGCATGAGCCACTGGCCGCACCCCTGCTTTACCACATTCAGAAATGACTGGCTCACTGGTGAGTTTACAGTCAATCTGGAGGATTTCCCGGTGGGTGTTCCAAATCAGAATGCCCTACAAAAAGGGAGACTGCCAGCCCTAGAGTCTTATAGCATCTCTAAAATGGTGAAAAATGACTGAATATCAGAATGAATAAATGATCATATGGATCACACAAGGATGGCGAAATGCGTCAGGCTTTTTCTTCTGTTTGAATTCATGTGAACTGTCTAGATGTTCTTTTGAAAGATTCAGCTAAGCTTTATGGACGAGGTATGTTAGAAACTGTAATTATTATAAACTTTAAAGAACAACTGTCATTCTGTTATGCTTTCGAAATCAAACATATTGATGTATTTGATTAATATGAATATACTTTATTTTAAGAACATTTTCCCCTCTGTACTTTTTCGTTTGTGAAGTTTGAAAAGAATACTGAGTGTACAGTGATGGATGTCAGCAGAGTGACAGGGCTGAGCAGTCTGACGGGGAACAAATCACAAGCCCCGACCTATCATATGTTTTAGTTTGATGCCTGTCATTTTCTAAAGACCTGTTTGTGTCTGAAAGAGGGCCAAAACCCTGAATTATAGTCACCCCCCATTGTGCTCTGCAGTGTGCCCCCCCCCCCTTTTAGCAGAAACTCACCTTGGGGGTTGATCCTATGGCACATGCACAGTCCGAGTCCAGCAGCATCCCTGGCTGTGTGCACTCACACCACTCTGTACTTACATGTCTGCTGGCATGAACACACCTACCAAAATGCAAACGCATGTACGTGTATGTATGTGATAACCTGGGTGCCCCAGGGAGGTACTCTTTACCACACAGCACTGTGTCTGAAAACTTTGTGACTCCCCCACTGTCAGGCTGCTCATCAATTTTTGCAGTTTCCCATTCATTTTAAACTTCACATGGGTAATAGTAGACGAGGGGGGAGTTTGTTTTATAAATAAAGTATATTAGTTTAATATTTGTTTTCTGTAGCCTATCATATAATAGCATTTCATTTTTACAGGTGTTTAATGATAGATGTCTTTTAAATAGAGCATATTTAAAGTGGACCAAAATCCAGGATTTTGAATATCGTGGGTTTTGTTCCTTTGCACCCTGATCGGGGTGTGAAACCCCCCCAGATCGCCAATGCCAACTCACCTCTTACCGGTCCTACGTTCGTCCAATCAGCGCGCTGATTTGTCCAATCACACAGCCTGCCGCATCCCCTGCTTCCCTCTAACAGGGAGCGTGCCCATGCCGGTCATTCATAAATGGCTGGAACGGCCACGCGCCCTGCTAGAGGGATAGCGGGGATGTGGCCGCGGCTCGTGCATGTGCCATTGGACCAGGAAACAAGGTAAGTGTATGAGGCGACCTGGGGGATTTCACACTGTGGGGCATCCCGGCTTTGGATGCCCCAGGGGAGGGACTTGGGTTTCGGTCCACTTTAAAGTGATAATAAATAAATAAAAAATCTTGACTTGTATTTTACTTCCCTGTCCAGGCACACAGTAACTTCCTCCCACGTTATCCCTCTTGGAAACAATATAAAATAAACCATTTAAAAGCACCTGAAAATCTCTGATTGTATGTGAATACCTTGTGTATTCTGGCCACACTTGACTTGTTTCTGGGGTATGGCTGAGCTGGGAAGGGCATGTCGCAGCATTCTGAGTCTTGAGCATACTCTGCTGTGGTCAGAGACACTGTGTCTTTCCATGCTTGTACACACTGAGAGCTCTGAGGGACAGAGGCTGTCAGACCACTTTTTTGTGTGGTCCGGGAAAGGAATGGGGAAACTTTGGAGCCCTGCTATGGCTTCTACATGGCGTGGCAGTAAAGTCCCTTTATTACTACAGACAGGTCCAGATATATGGTTATGTGGGCTCTTGAGTCTTAATAGACCCTTTTGTGAGTGCAAGCAAATCTCTCCAGGCCCAGAGTGAACAGGACCCCACAATTTTGCAGAATGCGAGCAACCCCCCCCCCACCCCCAGAAGTAAATGCAAGCATATGCCCTCCAGGTCCCAAATAATAACAGTAAGAGCTCCTCTCCTGTACACAGCTATGTAGAGAAATATCTAATATCATATGTAGCTAACAAGTAGAACCCACCTTACATGCCCAAAAATGCAGAAGCAGGGTAAGCAAACAACAAAGATAGCTATGCCATGACCTGGTATATACAGTCCAGCAGCCTGCAAGTAAAGACAGCAAGTGTTGTTGCCTTTACATATTGTTACTGAAATACCAAGACTTAAATGACTGCGGATGACACTTTAGGAGATTGGACTTGGATGGTTGTGGGCCACCATTACATACTGTGTAATGCTTAAACACCAACTATACTATCACATGGGCCATGGTATGTGAACAGAGGGTCCAATGAAGTGATAGTACTCTTCCCACACTTTGGGAAACTCTGCTGAAGCTAAGGTAAGTGTTATTAATTGTATACCTAATCCCACGGAGACCCTTTAATATTTATATTCATGTTAAGACAAGTTACAAAAATCACTGTTTTAGGACATTTCTATGTTTAAGGAGGTGTATTGTGAAATTGTGTAATACACATATAAACACATTGGCTAATCACTTAAGTCACTTATACAACTGAACTGAATAAAACTCCTGCCAAGCTTGAGGTTTTCTTCTCTTGGCCGGAAATAAAACACGGGTGACAGGTTTGTATCAGTGGGGGTCAGAACCTGTCCCCCCTGATTTCCTCTTCCTTTTATTTAAAGAAAGAAACAAGGCTGGCTGGATATTTCTTGATGCCAGGTATATAAGTGACCCCTCCTCTCGCCATCCAGTATATTTATATTGATATTTATCATTTTTTTCACAAGAGTCCTCCTTTAAGGACATTTCGGTCTTACTTAAACCGGACCTTCAGCGTGATTTAATGAAAAGCCCAAACTCTTAAAAAACGGTTCCCCAGCATCTAAAATTAATATATTTTACGTTTTTAGTCACTAACTTATTATTCTTTCCCCCACTGGGCTGCAACTCTGTTCAGGAATTTGGGATACGGGCGCCGCCATCTTGACTCAGAAGCATCACACTTACTGAGGAGAGGAGAGTGAGATAAGGTACAGGGGGGCGGGTTATAGCTGTGCTTTGCTCAGACAGAGCAGAGCTGGGGGTCAGGTAAAGGTCAGCAGTCCCAGAATGCAGAGCAGCACAGTCAGGAGGCACTTCCTGTTTGCAGGCTGCCTGATAAGATGGCGGCTTCCATAAGCTGCCATCTTTTATGTTTAAAGGCTGATAACATGCAGTAGATACAGGTAGGATGATTTTTAATGTGGACAATCTGTATGTACAGGGTGTGGGAAACATATAAGATAGACTCTTATTCAGAGTGAAGGTCCGCTTTAAGTAGCATCTATTATTAATTTTAGCACTCAAACTAGGAACTTGATAATGTCTATATTCTCTAGTTCACAATATTACAGTTAAAATTTAGAATTCATATAATTTTAATTTATAATTAACTAACAGTTAAAATTGAAACAATAGAACTCTTTAAATCTGTATCATCTGTCTGAGAAACCCGTTAGTTCTCAAATGGAACATTTAATGTCAATGTTATCACCCAGGAATATCATGAATTTTCACACTGATGTCAAGAATACAGTTGAATATATGTTGTTTAATTTTATATTTAAACTGGACCAACAGCCTTGGCACAGTTGGAAAAGAAAGGTAGCAGCCATTGGAGCTTCCTCTCCCAGCATCTCAGCCATGCTGCTGCCTGGATTCAACTATGTAACTAACAAGGCACAGTAACAGGAAGCCCAGCAGCACTTCCTGTTTGCAGGTGGCCTGCAAATGCACGAGCCACCATTTTTTGCTAAACTTTATTACAGCAGGAGTTAGAAAAGGGTAAATTAATTTAATCTAAATTGCCCTGGAGAGGGATGCATATGAGCACTGTTTGTTGTGTTGGTCTGGTTTAAGTCATTTTTGACTGTAGGTCCGCTTTAAGTAAGAGTAAAAGCCTTCCAAATAGAAAGCTATAACAGTCTGTAACATCTACTGCTTACAGAAGTGTTCAGGCATTTATGTCTGAGAAACCCATTATTAAAATAATATCAAACGTGTATAAAGTTATATCTAATTAACACAATACTGCCCTTCTTTTTTGTACCATGTGCTACTAAAATTGTGATTGTGGCTTATTTACTAATATCAGTTTAGTATTAAACTTTGGGCGAACCTCTAATGTTAAAATTACTAGTCAAACTAAAAAATCTGATGTAACGTTAATTATCTTATTGATATTGTAGCATATATTTATCTAATATTCAATATACTTTTATGATCTTTATTATCAACAAAACTTATCACTTAAGGCAGTTTTTGATACTAATTTTGCTATTACGTAAATTTCAATTCTTGTATGCATTACTTAACTGTAAGCTCTCACGTCAATTTAATACTATGTAATAGCTTTTTGGGTTTTTAGATGGTCTATGACTTTACTTTTATATTGCAACAAATTAATTGTGGTACAAACTTGGAAATCTTGTTTTTGACATGTATTTAGCTACATGTAATAGAACACAAATCAGCTAGAGGGATCTGGAAGTGTACATTGACCCACCTATTAAAATATAATGTAAAACTAAACTATCCACCGGTCCTTAACACATCATTGTGATTTTGAACTTGGAAGGAAAATTTCTAGTGTTGATGCGTTTCATTGTCACCTACACAAAGGGCTGAGTCGTAAAATCCTTTACTCAACTAAATTCTTAATAAGTAAACTGAGACTAACCCTCTAATTCCAGATTTGTTGAACAACATGATTTGGGTCTTTGCTATTCATGCACCTTGTACAACTAAAATGACTGTTGAAGCTAAAATCATGAAAGAGTCATTTCATGTAGCTGTTAAACTCCTCTCAAATCTCCTTGCAACTTAACGAGGAAAGAAAGCTCAATGTGTAATACCGGCTAATGTGGTTTATGGTAGAAAATAGTATCAACCTATCTTTGTTGCTTATCTAAGCCAGGATAATACTTTTAGCCTTTATAGTAGATCTAACTCTTATTTTTTCAACTCTTGACTATATATCTCCTGAAATCCTTTTCCAAAGAGTTAAATTGAATGTGAAATCTGTACCAGGCTCCGAGACTCTCTTTGTTCTAAGGCTAGACTTGCAAAGCCTTTCCTTCTATATCACTTTCATTGCCTTCTGATTGAGCCTGACAGTGTGACAGTGAAGCAAATGCTGGAGGTTCCAAAGTGAATGAGAGTCTTTTTCAGCCACCCAGCGCCCTCCTCCTCTTGAGCCCCCTGTGAAATAAGCCAGCAGATGCCTATAGCAGGAATCCCTAACAAAGTCCCAACTTTGATGCAAGCTGGAAAGGAAAAAAGAAAATAGAAGCAACGATTTTCTCATTTAGATCCTTGTGTGGAACACAAAAGAGGAATGAAAGGGATAAGATACGCAGACCGGCGTGGTAGACAGAGTTTTGCACCAACTGTGTTCAAAACTAAAATTCGCTTACTATTGACTTGTAATCGTGTCCTTACTTGGTTCACAGTTCTTTTGAAGTTCATGAGATGCTAAAGAGTTGATATATTTTTGAATAAATACAAGATGTAGGTTTTGTGTACAAACACGTACAAATATGTGTATTTGCAGCACTCTTTAACAGCAAAGATACTCCAACAATAGGTTCTTGACTAAATCCCCATTAAAGCATAAGCTATTAAAGGATATGGTTGTCTGTACATAAGCCATTTGTTGACCAAGGATTGTTTTAAATTCTCTTTATCTTAAAGCATTTTTATATTTGCTCTGTCATCTAACTGGACAAGCTATCTCTTTGACAATAGCAACTTTACTGGATGCAAACACACCCAAGGTGGCAGCAAAAAATGTATGGGTTGGATACAGATATTTTAGATCTGTGTAGGCCTAGGTATAATGAATCAAGCAAAGGATTTTGTGTTCCCCTCTCCCTACCTTTATAAAAGCATGTATAAGAGTCTTACAATAGTGTTAGTATAGAAGGTAATTACTTTTAAAAAGTTAGGACCAAGGTTAGCCTTCATAGTTATCTTTGACTCAGTTATAACTTGTAATATAAAAGGGCCGCTCTTGTTTTTACATTAAGCCAACTCTAATTCACAGCCTACTCTAACCTAAAACATCCAACTTTCCAGATTAAATTTGGATAACTTTGCACACACCTATAATTGTTGAATAGATAAGTGATTTGGTCTAATATATGTTTTTATGTTAAGGTCATGGTTCAGGTTATGTTCTTATGGTGCACTATGAGCTCGAATAGTGATCTTTCAAAGCCAATAGAGATGGAGTACAGTGGATCAGTAGTTACCTTCCTGCAATTTTGCAACACTTTACCGGCTCCTTGTCTTAATAATGACTAGAGATGAGCAAACATTTAAAAAGTTCAGTTTGGGTGATTCGACAAATTTTTCCAAGAAAATTGGGTTCGGGTGTAAACTCACTCATAAAAATGAAGAAAATAAGTTTACCTGTCCCACGCCTATTTCCACAGAATTCTAAGCCCCAGCTGGGCTCCTGGCATCACTGCTCCCCAGGGGAGGGGCATTTATAGTGGAAGTGAGCTGTGATGTCTTTGTGAACTGGTAAGGGGTCCTTGAGACCCCTATAGCAGTTCACAGTTCAGGAGGGGTTGGCAAGTCACCTGTCAGCAAGTGGGTAACATGACATAAGCCCCCACCCCATTACCTGCCTCCCTAAAGCCCAGAGGGGCAGAAGAGCTCACGGCCCATGAGCTATGCAGGCTGGTATCCTTGGTCTACAAACCCCATTGCTGGTGCCAGGGCTGGCCTTACTGTATAGGGGGAACCCCACACCATTTTTTATTTTCAAAGGGTTAAACACTTGGAAAAGGGGGTCTACCATTGTAATCGGAAGGAATGGGACTTTTACATACAATATGATTTTCTTGAAAAACTGACTTTTTTTCTAAAAACACGACAAATATTTTTAAAATATATTTTCTTTATTTTACATATAAAATTACAATTAGACATGTTAAAACCAAAAATCTGCTAAAACAATATATAATCTTCCTGGAAATTCCTGCAAATTAAATGGTTAATAGGACTGCCAGTCATATCTGAACAGATTGGATAAGAAAATTTGGGTAATTTGTCACAAGTTCCTATCTCATATTCTGGATCACTTATCATCCCAACACTAAGACACAAAAATCAAATACCTTATTCAAGCTGCAATACTGAAATACTTAAAGCGGAGAAAAACCCACCGAACTTGGAAATACATTTGGCCAAAGCTCCTGCCGATACTTCCTTCTTAGGGTGCAGAACTAAAAATCGATATTTTCACTTTTTGACTAATCTTGCAACATTGATTTATTTGCTGTCCCTCTCTGTAAGATGACAGACGATCAGTCATTACATTGGTGTGGCAATGACATCATTGCCACACACAACAATGGCAGTGAATGGAGAAGGCAGAGCTTTACAGCTAAAACAAGAGCCATTATCTGGGACTAGAGTGAAGCAGAAACAGTGAATATTGCCAAAGGTGCTCTTCATGGGGGGAGCAATTCAGAGGATGCTAGTTAAAAATGTGGGTTTTGGTCCACTTTAATACTGTACACTGAAACAGAACACATCTGGTTACAAATCTAGAGATTCTGCCCTCCTCATGATAGACATTAGATGTCGCTAATGTTCCTTTTGCCACCACCTTACCATCTTTTGAAATGAATGCTTCCCCTTTTGTTGCCCTAATCATTACAAAGAAATGAAGATCCCCTATTCCCAGTTAAGCCCATAAAAGAATATAGGAGGACCCAAAGGCAGTTTGTGATTCCCTGTTAAAAGTTCAATAGAACACCAGAAATGGAAGCTAAAAAACTCTCCTGACCTCCACTCCTTTTAGCAACAATTTAAATATCTCACACCTGATGGGTTAGGCAACAATTTTCTAATGTGGCTCCAGCAACCATTGAAAAAACAACAACCCGCAGCACCTATCCTCCAAACAATTCATTAAATCACATAATCAAAATATCCCAAGAATTAATCTTTCTTATAATCTAAAAACTACATATAACACACAATATACAAATATCAACAAATGGGGCATCCCATCCAAACCCACAATCCAAATACATCCAGCATCAATACTGTGAATAATTTCATAATAAGTAAAAAAAAATCCTCCATTTGTGCAAATGATACATAAAGTGCATAAGTGCATTCACCGTGCTATATAATGTGCAAATTCATATATCCCACAAAAAATGGCAAGAGGAGTAAAATGCAAGACAGTGTAACAATAAATCAACCAGAAAACATCACCTAAGTGCTGTGGGTCAAAGGGTTAGACCGGACCTTCAGCATGATTTAATGAAAAGCCCAAACCCTCAAAAAACTATTCTCTAGCATCTAAAATTAATATATTTTAAGTCACTTACTTATTATTCTTTCTCCCACTGGGCTGCAACTCTGTTCAGGACTCTAGGATACAGGCTCTTATGCTCTTATTCAGGGTGAAGGTCCGCTTTAAGTCCCATAAGTATAGAGCCAAGAGGTATCCCCCATCCGGTCCGTGGTCTGAAGTCCAACCATTTCCTCAAGGTCATTTTGATTATGTGATTTAATTAATTGTTAGGTAGGGGCTGTGGGTTGTTGTTTTTTCAGTGGTTGCTGGAGCCACATAAGAAAATTGTTGCATAACATATATTAACGGCACCTGTAAGCACACCGCCAACTTTTGATTGATAGCAATTGTACAATTGATCGGTAGTGCAGGATTCCAATTTAGTTTGTGTAATACCTGATGGGTTACTTACAAATTTATTGGAAAACATGTAGAGATGTTCTCCAATAAAAAAGAGGCACACTCTTAAGGCCAACTTTGGTTTTTAAAGCCATCTATGGCTTGAATATAATTTGCCCCTTAATCAACTTGAAAGATGGGGAGGCTGATTCATTAATAGCGCCAGGTAGCGACAGATGAGCGACTGTAGCGTGATTTTTACAGCGCCAGCCAGTATTCGCTGTGCTTGGCTGGCGTTTGCTTGATGACAGCGACTGAGTCGGTGTGCGGTAATGTTGAATACGGGCTTAGGGGTCGCTGTTTCACAGGTTCAGCGTTGTATGTGAGCGCCTGACAACGAATGGCCAGAGCGAACGGCTTGCTTCATATTCATTAAAAAATGACGCTCCGAATTTGCTGGCGCTGTCCATTCCTTGTTTAAACCCTAGTGCGCTGGCGGCGATGGGTGTTAACTAGTTTTTAACCCCTAAACAACCATATTTTTTGATTGTAACGTTATACATGTTTTTGGAATCATTTTGTAATATGAATATATTAATATCAGACCTGTAAGATCATTTCTGCACAAATTTTTTTTTTATTTTTTTTTACTTTAAAAAAAAACCTAACATTGCAGAAGTGGGCTCAGAATTTTTGACATAAAAAAAAAAAAAAAAAAAAATTATACCAATTAATTATGATTAATTAAACATTGCTCCATTGAAATGCATTGGACAATGCCAGGGAGCGACAGGTCATACCTGGCGCTGTGAAGGAATTTGCAGCGGCGCTGTTCGTTCCAGGCGGCTTCATGATGAATCCCGCGCTAGCCGTCGCTCTCGCCGTCGCTCTCGCCGTCGCTCTCGCCGTCGCTAGCCTCATTTAGCTTGATAAATGCGTCATTGTGACCGCCGCCGGGCGTACTTGAGTCGGTAGCCGCCGATAGCTGGCGGTACCTGGCGCTCGTCAGACACTACCTGGCGCTAGCCCGTGATAAATAAGGCCCTTAAACACTCCCCTGTGGATCTTCCAGTTCAGCACATTTTCCTTGTCCCAAGCCACTGCTTTCCACAGTAACCAGCAGCATGTCTCAAGCTTGGTGGGGCACCACCCTCTTCAGTGATTAGCCTATTAATGCAAACCTTTCAGATTTGTTTTTGGTACCAGAAACCTCCTTTTAATTTACAGTGTCATGTATACAGATGGCCTGTAAGTGGTCGAAGTCAAAATTCCAAATGTAAATGAATAAAAATGAGAAAATGATGATGCTGAAGAATAAAGATAATGGCTTGAAGACAAGCTTGAGCAGTGGAATTCATCATTACAAAAGCCGTACAGTCGTACATTAGCATTTTCAGCAGCAATCAAAAGACATCATATGTAAGCAAATCAATTAATCCATTCAATCCTTGCCACCCGGCGACAATCAGCTAATCTGATATTTTAAAGACTTTACACAGTATAATTGGGCATTTATCTGATTGCCATGCACTGGCGCATTTTGAGAGGAAGGCGTAAGAGAAATTTTAGGCTAACTGTAACGCCAGTTATCACAGAGTGGTCTTTACCCATTTGTATAATGAAGCTTATGGAGAGCATGTGGAAGGCAGTTGCTTTGAAATGACGCAGAGCGTTGAGCTGGCTCGGGGCTCAGGGCGGCCAGTCTCAGAGCGTGTGGCGAGCTGTGCACGTCGCCGCCCTCACTCCCCTCTAGCTATTTGCTTGCGCCACCAATATAAGAGTTTGCGATGAGGAGACACTCGCTGGTAGCAGGTGCCGCAGGCTTCCAGGCAGGTGTATTAATTAGTGGCTGGTCAGCCTGCATTGTATTCTATACTGTAATTTCAGTATTAGATATACCATTAGGGATGAGCGAACCTCCCAAACTTCAGGTTCAACAAGTTCGGTGGAACTTTGAAAAAAGTTTAAGTTCGGGGACCTATACCCAGTCCCCATTGAGATCAATGTGGATTCAAACTTTGGTGGGTGATTTTGTCTCTGGGGGCAGGGGGCGAGGAGTGGGGAGCAGAAAGTGCTGCTGAAAAACTTCCCTGAGCCCCGAAAACCTCTTCCTGTCAGCAGCGGCGTTCCTTTGAAATGGTCCCCGGCCGGCTGCCACTTCCCATTAGTGAGGACAGTTCTAGTGCCAGCTGCCAGTGTTGGCACGAGGAGTGTTCTCACTCATTGGTAGCAGCGGCCACTTTTCTCTGGCCCCGGCCATGGGCTATTTCTAAGGAACGCTGCAGCTAAAAAAGAAGGGGATCGCGGGGCTCAGGTACATTTTACAACAGCTTCAGCTGCTGCATCCTTTATGTTAGACGCCAAATTCAACTTTGAGTTCGCCACTATATGAGACCATGCATAGTGTTTGCCCCCAGTGTGGCTGCCAAGATGGTGTTGTCATGTAGCAATGGTTTTTGTCCAACTAATACATCTCTCTTCTGCCAACCTCATTTACTTTTATAGTTTTTTATAAAAAAGGTTTAGTATCACTTCAATGCTCATCATGTTGCCTGTGGCTCCATTACCAAACTTCATGTTTGGTTACAGAAGAAAAGAAATGCATTAAGCTGGTAATCAGTTAGAATTAGTGTCTGAAAAGTGTTGACTGACTCAAATTTGACACATCACTCTTAATGACACGTAACTTTTTTGCTACATTTGCTTCTTGTTGGACCACCCCTGGCAGGAAGTTCAAAATCTGATCACCAAATTAAGTAGAAAAAATTGTAGACGAAAAGAACAATATAGACATAGATAGATTTATTTAAACAAATAATTCTGTTCAAGGCCAACTGCATAGGTTTCAACTCCAAGCTCTAATTGTGTGTGTGTGTGTGTGTGTGTGTGTGTGTGTGTGTGTGTGTGTGTGTTCATATATATATATATATATATATATATATATATATATATATATATATAACGAGAGAGAGTGGGTGTTATGTTATAAGATGCTTTGTAGTACTAGCTTTAGCTGCATATACAACTACAGGTCTGTTGGGTTATGTCTCTACCAGCTTTGTACCGAAGAGCGTTTGTGAGTACCAATTATAAAGTAATGCCACAGATTCTAGTGGTATTTTATTTAGGGGTACAGGAGACTTAAAGGGACCAATACCTGTGTGGGTGCAAATGTAGGTCCAGCTGCAATAAGACAGTCTGGGGGGCATCTAGAATGCTGGAGCCCCCCCTGCACATAGCCCCCTAGACTTACCTTAGCTTCGATTCTTACCAGGAATAGAGCGCAGCAAATGGCCGCCCGATTCAGGTTGTGCCAGAAAGCCCCATCCATGTGAGTGCCAAAGGACAATTGCTGCAATGTATTCCCCACGAGGATCGTGGCTAGATAAGAATATTGGGAATTCTGGGGGGCTATGTGTGTGTGGGGGTCTAGCATTCTGGATGCTCGCCCAGCCTTCTTGCGGCAGGACCAACACCCACACCTGCACAGGTGTTGGTTCACTTTAATACATATGGTGATGTTTGTTACAGCTGAATTCCAGTCATATATTTTCATCCGGCCTCATCGCTAGGGAAGGGTGGCAGGCGGGACCGGCTATATAGAAAGAAAACCCTTACCTCTACCAGGTATGTGCGGCCACCTCAAAGACACAGACGCACCGTCCAGAGCCGGGGGAAGCCGCTTTGTGCTTTCTTTCAAGATGGCGACACCCAGGACCGGAGTGCTGGGACAATGCTGACGCTGGACCGCTGCAAGGTAAGGGTTTTTTTTTCTTTGTAACCCCCCCGTCCTGCCTCAGCATCAGGAGAGGGTGGCAGAGCAGGGAGACTGGACTTCTGCTTTAACTAATGTTCTCTAACAAACCTCTGAGTCATTCACAGAACAGCTGTAGTTATCTTGAGAATAAATAACATACAATACAATGGGCTCTGTTTATTAATTAAGTGACTTCTAAAGACAATTGGTCACACTGGATTTTATTTAGAGGTATCAGAGTACAAGGGGCTGAATACATATGAATGCCATATGCATCTAAGAAAGGTGGGACAGCTTGATGGAAAGATCTGCCCAATCTTCCAAATAAAAGAGCAAAAGCTTTTCATCCATGATTAATCTGATCACGCAATCCCTGTATGATCAGACCCATAGCTGGGCTTTCTGTATACCAACAATTCTATTGAAGACCAAAGACTCAACTCGATGGGTCCTATCAACAAGCTCTAATAATGCGCACCTTTATACATAATCACAAATAAACTAGCTTAGTGTGAAGTTATCAGTTTTCGACAGTTTTTTTTATTTAGAAAAGGCCTAAAAAGATATGCTGTTATAACTAGTGTAGGGGTTATGTAAATGTAAATGTCTAAAAAGGGTTATACAGTTAAGAGCAGACCTTTTGAGAAGTGAATGGAGACAGGCAGACGTTAGTGTTGTTTTGTAATGATCCTCTTTAACACTCTAGAGTCTTTCTTTCTAGTGCAGTTTGTGTGAGAATTTAGGACTTGCCAACATTTAAAGTGCAGGGATTACCACGAGGAAAAGTTCCAGAGAAGCTTTTCCTTTCAAGTAAAGACATAAAAAGAAGGAGCTGCATTGGGAAGACACCATTACTATCTGACATGTAACGGCACTATTATACTCTCAACTTAAAATATTTTGTGGTGAAAAAAAAACCCTGAATGGAATTCCTAAAGTGTGACTGCTAAGAGTGAATGCTACTAAATAGCTTTAATGGTTCTATAACCTAGGGCATAAGAACATGAAGGATGTAAAGAATGCAATGTCCTGGGGACCCACAGCCAATAATTTACATGTAACACAAACATAAATAGGGAAACAAAAGTGCTTTCAAAGAGAAAAAACATGTGCAATGCAAGTTGAGGTTGCTCAGGACCAGGATACTACGGACACAGGCACCTTGGAAACACTTGCTGTCATCTTATTCTGTATCAATTGTTTGGGGGATTCTGGATCCCTTCCCCATGTACAATACATTTCAATATAATGTTTAGGAGTTTCTTCCTAGGTTAGCGGGTGTTCATCTACAGTGTTCCCCAACTCTTTCCTCAAGAGCCACCAATGGGTCATGTTTTGCAGATCTCCCTACATGCCCACAGCTGAAGTATTTAGTGCAGCAACGGAGCTATAGACCCAGCCATGTGGTGATCAACAAATCTTGAACTCTTGAGAAGAGGTTTGGGGAATAGAGATGGGTGAACCCAAAACTGCAAAGTTCGGGTTTGTACCAAAGTTTGCAAGTTCGGGTTCCCAAACCTGGACATGGATTTCAGCCAGAAGTTTGTGTTCGAGTTCAGCGTCAGGCCCGAACATGGAAAAGCTGGTTGATAGGCTGTAGTTTCATTTAAGGTTGCAGCAGGGTTATCAGGTTGTGCAGTTTGTGATCCCTGTTCTTTTAGTTACACAAATGATGTGCTCATCCCCTGACTGGCGACGCTGTCTTCAGCAGGACAGAGAACCCACAATCTCTGGTCCATGCCCTGTCCATGTCCAAAGGGGAAGTATTTAGTGCAGCAACGGAGCTATAGAGCCAGCCATGTGGTGATCAACAAATCTTGACCTCTTGGTGGCTCTTGAGAAGAGGTTTGAGGAATAGAGATGGGTGAACCCGAACTGCAAAGTTTGGGTTTCTACCAAAGTTTGCGAGTTCAGGTTCCCAAACCTGAATATGGATTTCAGCTAGGTGTCAGGCCTGAACATGGAAAAGCTGGTTGATGGGCTGCCGCTTCATTTAAGGTTGCAGCAGGGTTATCAGGTTGTTCAGTTTGTTCTTTTAGTTACACAAATGACGTGCTCATCCCCGACCAGCGACGCTGTCATCAGCAGGACAGAGGACCCACAATCTATGGCCCGTGCTGGGCTCCCCCTCCCCGCCATAGAAAAGATCTACTGTCTGATCCCACCCATTTGATAAACTTTCTACAACCATTATCCCTTGGCTGTTACATTCCTCTACCTGTTTATGCATATTCAATATTGCATCAATGTTATGCTTTATTAGCATCACTCATGGATAGACTGCTTTCACATTTAGTTCTATTTACATTACATTTGTGAAATATCTTTTTGCAGAGTTTGCTGCAATAACTAGATCCTTTGTTAAAGACTAATTTATACCTCTGCCCCCCCCCCCCCCCCCCAAATGCCTAGGTCTGGTTAATTGCTCAATCATATTCAAGCCTTTATTTAATAAGATATGGTGCTGGGTGCCCCAATTTTAACTGCTTGCCTCAATTTAAAGTGCTATGCCAAATTATACCCCACATTTAACCCAATGGGGTCTGAAACAAGACTGAATCCTCCAGCCCCAATATAGGTCTTTCACCTCACAATCATGATACCTCTGATACGCAGATTGCTACACATAGTGAAACTCCCTTCTATTGGTAAGTCCATCTACATCTCTCCTCGCCATATGTCTGCGCTCATGAATTCATCACTTTCCCTAATGTTGTACTCTCAACATCCCATACCAAGCTCCTTGCTATGTTTAAATCCTCAGCAGCCAATCAACCAGCTGTTTGCAGCTCACAATTACAGCCATGCACATACTGGGCACGGCTGTGATTGGCCGGGGGGCACGTGACCCTGCTTTATAAAAGGTGGGGTCACACCCCTGGGACGTTTGCCTGCTGTATGTAGTCAGGGAGAGGTGCTGCTGGAGTCAGGGACATACATGTGCTACAAAAAAAAGAAACAAAAATAGATAGGAAGAGCAGACTGCTTAAGTGATGGACAGTGGGAAAGCGATAGAAATGTCCCTTTCAGAACAGCTAGGTGGGGAGAGTCGGCGATTAGAGATGAGCGAGTAGTGAAATATTCGAAATTTCGAATTTCGATTCGAATAGACCGCGTTACTCGACTACTCGACCGAATATCGAATCCCATTATAGTCTATGGGAAAAAAATGCTCGACACTTGGAAATCTCAATTCGACCACTTGGAGGTCACCAAGTCCACCCTGAAACATCAGAAAATGATGCCAACGCTGCTGGAATGCAACTGGGACAGCAGGGGAAGCATGTCTGGGTGCATATAACGCGCCCAAGTCGCACTATTACGCCACTATCACAGCCTCTCAACAATACACTCCAAACACAATATTACTTCTACGTAAAGTGAGACAAGACAAGGAAACCTTCTTTCCTCTACATTGCCATGGACCCCAAGCCAAACTGTACAAAAAAGAAGAACAAAATTCTGCACCCCTTAAAATCACGTTGCCTAAAGACAACCACAGATGGCATAGGCAAGGGGGAAAATAAATAGACCCCACCCCTAATTGTCATTGTGTGTGTGTGTGTGTGTGTGTGTGTGTGTGTGTGAGATGTGGTCAGACATGTCCTCTTGTGTCATTGTGTCACCCCAGCAGTAAGGGAAGCTTAAAGGAGGAGGTTTGTTACAGTGTGTTACCCCAGCAGTAGGGGAAGCTTACAGGAGGAGGTTTGTTACAGTGTGTCACCCCAGCAGTCAGGGAAGCTTACAGGAGGAGGTTTGTTACAGTGTGTTACCCCAGCAGTAAGGGAAGCTTACAGGAGGAGGTTTGTTACAGTGTGTCACCCCTGCAGTCAGGGAAGCTTACAGGAGGAGGTTTGTTACAGTGTGTCACCCCAGCAGTAGGGGAAGCTTACAGGAGGAGGTTTGTTACAGTGTGGCACCCCTGCAGTCAGGGAAGCTTAGAGGAGGAGGTTTGTTACAGTGTGTCACCCCAGCAGTAAGGGAAGCTTACAGGAGGAGGTTTGTTACAGTGTGGCACCCCTGCAGTCAGGGAAGCTTACAGGAGGAGGTTTGTTACAGTGTGTCACCCCAGCAGTCAGGGAAGCTTACAGGAGGAGGTTTGTTACAGTGTGTTACCCCAGCAGTAGGGGAAGCTTACAGGAGGAGGTTTGTTACAGTGTGTCACCCCAGCAGTCAGGGAAGCTTACAGGAGGAGGTTTGTTACAGTGTGTTACCCCAGCAGTAGGGGAAGCTTACAGGAGGAGGTTTGTTACAGTGTGTCACCCCAGCAGTCAGGGAAGCTTACAGGAGGAGGTTTGTTACAGTGTGGCACCCCAGCAGTAAGGGAAGCTTACAGGAGGAGGTTTGTTACAGTGTGTCACCCCTGCAGTCAGGGAAGCTTACAGGAGGAGGTTTGTTACAGTGTGTCACCCCAGCAGTAGGGGAAGCTTACAGGAGGAGGTTTGTTACAGTGTGGCACCCCTGCAGTCAGGGAAGCTTACAGGAGGAGGTTTGTTACAGTGTGTCACCCCAGCAGTAAGGGAAGCTTACAGGAGGAGGTTTGTTACAGTGTGTCACCCCAGCAGTCAGGGAAGCTTACAGGAGGAGGTTTGTTACAGTGTGGCACCCCAGCAGTCAGGGAAGCTTACAGGAGGAGGTTTGTTACAGTGTGTCACCCCCGCAGTCAGGGAAGCTTACAGGAGGAGGTTTGTTACAGTGTGTTACCCCAGCAGTAGGGGAAGCTTACAGGAGGAGGTTTGTTACAGTGTGTTACCCCAGCAGTAGGGGAAGCTTACAGGAGGAGGTTTGTTACAGTGTGTCACCCCAGCAGTCAGGGAAGCTTACAGGAGGAGGTTTGTTACAGTGTGTTACCCCAGCAGTAGGGGAAGCTTACAGGAGGAGGTTTGTTACAGTGTGTAACCCCAGCAGTCAGGGAAGCTTACAGGAGGAGGTTTGTTACAGTGTGGCACCCCAGCAGTAAGGGAAGCTTACAGGAGGAGGTTTGTTACAGTGTGTTACCCCAGCAGTAGGGGAAGCTTACAGGAGGAGGTTTGTTACAGTGTGGCACCCCTGCAGTCAGGGAAGCTTACAGGAGGAGGTTTGTTACAGTGTGGCACCCCAGCAGTAGGGGAAGCTTACAGGAGGAGGTTTGTTACAGTGTGGCACCCCTGCAGTCATGGAAGCTTACAGGAGGAGGTTTGTTACAGTGTGTCACCCCAGCAGTCAGGGAAGCTTACAGGAGGAGGTTTGTTACAGTGTGGCACCCCAGCAGTCAGGGAAGCTTACAGGAGGAGGTTTGTTACAGTGTGTCACCCCTGCAGTCAGGGAAGCTTACAGGAGGAGGTTTGTTACAGTGTGGCACCCCTGCAGTCAGGGAAGCTTACAGGAGGAGATTTGTTACAGTGTGTCACCCCAGCAGTAGGGGAAGCTTACAGGAGGAGGTTTGTTACAGTGTGTCACCCCAGCAGTCAGGGAAGCTTACAGGAGGAGGTTTGTTACAGTGTGTCACCCCAGCAGTCAGGGAAGCTTACAGGAGGAGGTTTGTTACAGTGTGTCACCCCAGCAGTAGGGGAAGCTTACAGGAGGAGGTTTGTTACAGTGTGGCACCCCTGCAGTCAGGGAAGCTTACAGGAGGAGGTTTGTTACAGTGTGTCACCCCAGCAGTAGGGGAAGCTTACAGGAGGAGGTTTGTTACAGTGTGTCACCCCAGCAGTAGGGGAGGCCCAAGAGCTGAGACCTTTTAAAAATTGTGTGGAGGCCCAAGAGCTGAGACCTTTTAAAAATTGTGTGGAGGCCCAAGAGCTGAGACCTTTTAAAAATTGTGTGATATTCTGAGCTTCTGGGGCCCTGCCTGCCTACATAGGATATGAGCTATATACTGTTCAGCGTAGTAGCCCTAATAAGGGCTCTTAAGGACTTTCTTGTCTTCTGGTAGCTGGTATATATGGTGGTAAAAGCTATATTCTGAGCTTCTGGGGCCCTGCCTGACTACATAGAATATGAGCTATATACTGTTCAGCGTAGTAGCCCTAATAAGGGCTCTTAAGGACTCTCTTGTCTTCTGGTAGCTGGTATATATGGTGGTAAAAGGTATATTCTGAGCTTCTGGGGCCCTGCCTGACTACATAGAATATGAGCTATATACTGTTCAGCGTAGCAGCCCTAATAAGGGCTATTAAGGACTGTCTTGTCTTCTGGTAGCTGGTATATATGGTGGTAAAAGGTATATTCTGAGCTTCTGGGGCCCTGCCTGACTACATAGAAAATGAGCTATATACTGTTCAGCGTAGCAGCCCTAATAAGGGCTATTAAGGACTGTCTTGTCTTCTGGTAGCTGGTATATATGGTGGTAAAAGGTATATTCTGAGCTTCTGGGGCCCTGCCTGACTACATAGAAAATGAGCTATATACTGTTCAGCGTAGCAGCCCTAATAAGGGCTCTTAAGGACTGTCTTGTCTTCTGGTAGCTGGTATAAATGGTGGTAAAAGGTATATTCTGAGCTTCTGGGGCCCTGCCTGACTAAATAGAAAATGAGCTATATACTGTTCAGCGTAGCAGCCCTAATAAGGGCTATTAAGGACTGTCTTGTCTTCTGGTAGCTGGTATATATGGTGGTAAAAGGTATATTCTGAGCTTCTGGGGCCCTGCCTGACTAAATAGAAAATGAGCTATATACTGTTCAGCGTAGCAGCCCTAATAAGGGCTATTAAGGACTGTCTTGTCTTCTGGTAGCTGGTATATATGGTGGTAAAAGGTATATTCTGAGCTTCTGGGGCCCTGCCTGACTAAATAGAAAATGAGCTATATACTGTTCAGCGTAGCAGCCCTAATAAGGGCTATTAAGGACTGTCTTGTCTTCTGGTAGCTGGTATATATGGTGGTAAAAGGTATATTCTGAGCTTCTGGGGCCCTGCCTGACTAAATAGAAAATGAGCTATATACTGTTCAGCGTAGCAGCCCTAATAAGGGCTATTAAGGACTGTCTTGTCTTCTGGTAGCTGGTATATATGGTGGTAAAAGGTATATTCTGAGCTTCTGGGGCCCTGCCTGACTAAATAGAAAATGAGCTATATACTGTTCAGCGTAGCAGCCCTAATAAGGGCTATTAAGGACTGTCTTGTCTTCTGGTAGCTGGTATATATGGTGGTAAAAGGTATATTCTGAGCTTCTGGGGCCCTGCCTGACTACATAGAATATGAGCTATATACTGTTCAGCGTAGCAGCCCTAATAAGGGCTCTTAAGGACTGTCTTGTCTTCTGTTAGCTGGTATAGATGGTGGTAAAAGGTATATTCTGAGCTTCTGGGGCCCTGCCTGACTACATAGAAAATGAGCTATATACTGTTCAGCGTAGCAGCCCTAATAAGGGCTATTAAGGACTGTCTTGTCTTCTGGTAGCTGGTATATATGGTGGTAAAAGGTATATTCTGAGCTTCTGGGGCCCTGCCTGACTAAATAGAAAATGAGCTATATACTGTTCAGCGTAGCAGCCCTAATAAGGGCTATTAAGGACTGTCTTGTCTTCTGGTAGCTGGTATATATGGTGGTAAAAGGTATATTCTGAGCTTCTGGGGCCCTGCCTGACTAAATAGAAAATGAGCTATATACTGTTCAGCGTAGCAGCCCTAATAAGGGCTATTAAGGACTGTCTTGTCTTCTGGTAGCTGGTATATATGGTGGTAAAAGGTATATTCTGAGCTTCTGGGGCCCTGCCTGACTAAATAGAAAATGAGCTATATACTGTTCAGCGTAGCAGCCCTAATAAGGGCTATTAAGGACTGTCTTGTCTTCTGGTAGCTGGTATATATGGTGGTAAAAGGTATATTCTGAGCTTCTGGGGCCCTGCCTGACTACATAGAATATGAGCTATATACTGTTCAGCGTAGCAGCCCTAATAAGGGCTCTTAAGGACTGTCTTGTCTTCTGGTAGCTGGTATAGATGGTGGTAAAAGCGATATCCCGAGCTTCTGGGGCCCTGCCAGCGACAGCCTGTCTTTCCCTGCTGTGAGCGTCTGTCCCTCACTAAGTTCAAGCTGCTAATGCTGACGAAGAGGAAGTGCTGAGTTTTGTATATTCGAGGTCACATGGTTTTTCCAGCCAATGCGTGTAGACGCCGTTTTCGCGATGCCAGCGTCCTCCCAGGACCTGTCCCACCCCCCCTGCATGGTGATTGGTGTAAAAAACGCGCCAGGGAAGGTGGGAGGGGAAACGAATTGTGAGTGCGCCATCGCCGCTGTACTCGATCGAAATCGAGTATGATGAACAGCGTAGTATTCGATCGAATACCGGCTCGGTCGAATACTACTCGCTCATCACTATCGGCGATGGTGGCTGGAGGGACAGCTAGGGAGGAACACAGAAGCCTGTTTTGCACATTGCACTTGGAGGACAGGCAGCTGCTGGGGCACATTAAATACAATATCTGATATGTGGCCAATCTGATCTGATTTAATACACCTGTGCCTAATTTGATCAAATTTAACCCAACTGTGTACAGTCTAATCTGTGCCCAATCTAAGCCCAATCTGTGGCAATATGATCTTATTTAATACAACTGCGCCCAAAATCTCATCTGAGCCCTATTGAATTGTAGTGAGTGGCATTTATTCCAACATCTGATCTGTGTCCAATTAAATTGAAGTCAGTGGGCATTTTATACGCCATTCAATAATCTTGTTTCTTCTTTTCACCTGAAATCACAAAAATTTTAGCACATGCCTTAATCATATCTAGGCTAGACCACTCTGATACTCTCCTCTGGGGTCTACCAGCTGACATGCTGTTACCCCCAATTCTAAAATCTTCTGCTCTCTTTATCTATCCTCTCTCGCTTGTTTAGTGTTGCGTCTCTATATCAGTGCCCCCCCCCCCCCCGGCTCAATATTTGAAAGAATTCAGTTCATAATTCTTGCCTTAACCTACAAGACTCTCTATGGCCAAGCCCCTTCCTACATTTCCTAAATATCAACCCACATATACCCCTCGATTCAAAGAGCAAAAGTTAATTGATTTCGTATCGAGAATCGTAAGTTTGGGTGGGTGTTAGTCATTTTTTCCTGTTTTTTTGGCCATTTACGACTCGCACGAGCCTACGTACGAATGCGTATATGCTCTTACGATCAGCGGAAGTCCGTTCCTAAATTTTAGGATCAAAACGTAAAACTTAGGATCAAAACGTAAAACTTAGGATCAAATCCTAAAACTTAGGATCAAAACGTAAAACTTAGGTTAATTGGATGTGTTTAGGTGTGATTCAGAGAAACCTCTAAACGCGTTTTAAAAGAAAGCCACAGCCGACACCTTTTAGCAGCCGGATTGCTGTTCGTGAACAGGTTTTTTGGCTATGTGGAGGAGTCTGCGCGTCTTGAGCTCCAATGAACTGCATGTATCAGCATGGCCGAGGCCATAAATTGTATGGCAATGCATACCTGATTCATGTATGCCTTATAAAAGCATTTTAATGTGGACCTTAATTAGTCCTTTGCATGTAAACCTTTATTTGGCAATATATTTGCGTTAATTAAAGAAACTTATGTCCTTTGTTATTTATTTTAAAATTGAGGTACTAGAATAATATTTTTAGATTGCATTTATTGGTGTATTTGTTTACCTTTGCTTTGTTTAATTATTTAAGCACATCTTTGGGCAGATGCATCACACTTACTGAGGAGAGGAGAGCGGGATAAAGTGCAGGATGTGGGTTACTGCTGTATTTTGCACAGACACAGCAGAGCTGGGGGCATGGAAAGGTCAGAAATCAAAGAATCCAGAGCAACACAGTCACAAGGCCCTTTCTGTTTGCTGGCTGCCCGATAATACCTGAGCCGCCATCTTGGCTGTTTCTAGGCTCATAACATGCAGAAGTTGCTGGGTGTTTTTTAATATTTGTGAGCAATCTGTATGTAGAGGGTGTGGGTAACCACACAAAAATTTTAAAGTTGTACCATTTGAAGCATAAATATTAAAATTAAATCCACAAGTAAAAAATGCAAGTTAACTAAAAATTAAACAAAGTAAGATTTACTTATGCAAATGCATTCATGTTGGTTACTACAAAATGAATGAAATAAAGAAAAAGACCAAATATTTAGAATGCACTTTAATGAGGTAAGTTTGTACTGCGGAGCCGCAAGATCAGAAGGATTTACGTCCAGACAAAAAAGGAAAAAGGGCAAAACCAATGTTGCAACCTGAGAAATGAAACGGAAAATTCAGGATGGAAACTGACATAGGTCTGATTCCCGAACTGCCATACGAACGGACGTATCTTTTAGGATAGAAACGTATTTGCTTATTGAATCACTCGCAAGTTCATACGAACGCACGAGCGGACGTGAAAAATAGGATGATCGTGAGCCAAATCCAAGCTGTTACATGTTTCTTTGAATCAACCCAATAGACTATACTCTACCCATGAACTCTTACTGTCCACAACCCTGATCACCTCCTCCCACTATCTTCTTTATGATTTCACACGTGCTGCTCCACTCATCTGAAATGCCCTTCCCCACAAACTTTGCCAACCTATAACCCATAAATCCTTCAAAAGCACCCTTAAGCCTCACCTATTTAAGATGAGACTGTTGCCTGGCTTAACCAACCCACCCCCAGTTTTGTCAACTGTCGGAGCACTTACAATCATGTGCGGCTGATTTTGATAGTAAGCTTGCAAGGGCAGGCCACCAACCCTAGTGTACTCATGTTTTAATGTGTTTTAGTTGCATATTTGTCACCTCTGACCCATAGACCCATATCACTATGTCATCAATGCGATAGCCTTAGAGATGCACCATGAGAGTTCTGGTCCCTGGCCAGATTTTGCCCTGGTGCCGTGACTTTACCTTGAGGAGAATAGACTGAGTGCCTTAGATGGGAAACCGCTGCTAGTTTTCTTCTGTGTCAATGCTAAATGGCAGGGTGTTGGTCATTGCATACGCAATCACATCACCTGACACTTTCAACATCAGCAACGGTTCAAGGAAGTAGAACTTATGGCTAGAAAAATCAGCATTAGAGGGGAGCAGAGTGAAGCAGGAGTATCTAAAATTGCCAAAAGGTACTCAGGGCTCAATTTAAGCAATGCTAGTTAAAAATGTGGGATTCGGTCTGCTTTAAATATTCTGAAGGCCCCTGAGATGATAAGCCCTCTATTGTTTATTGTGTTGTTTTCTTTTCTTTTTTTCAATGGATCTACATTGTGAGAAGGGGGTGCCACCTGCTCAACTCAAGCTCTGCCAGATTACTGTTCGGTGTGTTTTGGACTGTGAAGGGAAGGAAGCACCACCTGCTCACCTTTACCAGATTGTTTTTTTAAGTAATAGTGGGGGTCACGGCTTGCGTCAAGGCGGGGGGCCCACTGACAGGGTCAGCCGTTGGGGTGTACGACTGCGTTTGACCGGTGGCTGACTGGAAAGGCACAGCCACAGCTGGTGCCCACATCTCCCTTAATGGTGGGGTTCCACACACCGGGGCATCTTGATTTAGATTCCAGGGGAGAGAGTGCTGTGTTTTGTTCTGCTTTTAAGTTGTCCACCCAGCTGATTCCCTACCTCTGGAGCATCCCAATCTGTGATACCCCACTGTGTGAAACCCCCTGGGATCGCTGGCATACCCACTATGCCAGCAATTCCACCCCTGGGTTTTGGTCCGCTTTACAGGGGCATCTCAATTTGTGAAAGAACCCCCCTGGTTTGTCCGATAACTCAAACTGGCGATCCCACAGTGCATTCACCAGTTCCAGGAAAGTAATGAACAAAAAGGGGGGTCACACACAGGGGCATCCAAAAACAGGAGAATCTAGATTCATTTAGACTCTGAGGTCAGGTTTAAAGGTGTTTGGTGCGCTTCAAAGTAGACCAAAACTAGAGTTTTGGGTCCATATGGCAGGGTCTTTAGGGGGCATGCAGATTTGAGACATCCCTCGGTGATGTGACGCAACACTTCACCACAAAGGGGCCCACTGAGACCATGCTGCCCAAGGGCCCACATAAACCTGGAGCCAGCCCTGGTGTGGGTCCCTTGGAGGGCACATGGTCTATTTTGCCCTGGAGATGTTGCCTTTTCTTAGTCTTGCCTACCCTAAGAGTTTGAAGAAAAAAAGCAGGGGAGTGCAGTGACCCTGAGGTCCAGCCCCTCATCATATTTGATTGCAACTCAGGTGACCATCCTTATTGTGCACATACCAGGAAGGGATTTGCAGACCCCATCCTACAGATATATTTATATAGGAAATAAATCATCTCTAAGTAAATCTATTAAATTCACAGAGCTTGCACTGACAAGACACACGCACCCATCCATTGCTGCCGTAATTGTGCGCCAATTTTAAAAACAATTTAACAAGGGAGCCGCGGCCTCATAATGCCACTGGGTTAAGTGACCCACTTAGATCTCCCAAGTGAAGTGTTGCAGCACTCAGGCCTGAGCAATCTCATTTGGTTTGAAGAGCTGAGGAAACTGAGTCTACATCAATAATAATTTTACACTGTTGACACACATATTCAGACAGCTACTTTGCTCACTGATGCAGCCAAAACAGACGGTAGCTTTTTTTTAATGTGCCTTGCTCTCCGAAACTCCATGTTTATATAATGCAAATGACAGTTATTAACATTCAGATTCTTGTGTTGTTCTTTTCACACATTACCTAATCAATGTGAAGTTCACTGTAAAATGTATATTTCTTCTTACAAGTAATTCTGACCCAGTCAAGTGTTGCCCCTAAAAATATAATCCAATCCTGTGATTCAATTACCAGTTTTCCTTTCCCATTCACATTTTAAGGGAGACGCACCATTAAAAACATAGAACATTTTTTAAAAGCATTGTGTATATGTTGACAACTTAAAGCAGTCCACTATTCTTAACAAGTGATGAGCCAGAATGGGCACTATCTTGTTCAGAGGCCCTCTGGCCAGACAGTCTTGTATCTGGCATTTGGTACTGCCTAATGCCAAATATTAACTAAGAAAAATCTGGCAGGAGAGTTTGCCTGTTTTATTACAAAATAAATGTGTCCCCTTCCCAATGGGCTACTATCCTAGCACACCAGGCATAGGGGCTAGTGGCTCAAGACCCAGAGGCCAAGTGTCAGCTGCTGGCCATGTAAGACTGCTAGCCCCCATGCCCTTCAGCACAGGTCTTGCCATGTCGACCCTGGAGTTGGCAGCAGCATAAGGAGCCCATATATTGCCTGAAAAACACACTGGAGTTGGCAGCAGCATTAGGAGCCCATATATTGCCTGAAAAACACACTGGAGTTGGCAGCAGCATAAGGAGCCCATATATTGCCTGAAAAACACACTGGAGTTGGCAGCAGCATTAGGAGCCCCATATATTGCCTGAAAAACACACTGGAGTTGGCAGCAGCATAAGGAGCCCCCTGCTGGCGCCCCTACCCTTTGAACTTGTCCCTCTAAGGGATCACTTACCTGTACACATGTAAAAAAGTAAAAAAAAAACACCAACTAAATTAAAATGCCTGCTTCTGTCCCTGCCAGCCGATGTCTGCTATGGGGCTATTTTTCTGATGCTGCTGTTGAGGTGGACACAGGTCTCCCTTACTTCAGTCACATCCTCAGCTTCTCTGTGCCCAGCCATATAATCAGGGGATGCGGCTGCCTGTGCTCTTATGCTGGCACAAAGTTCAAATCTGCCTATTGCCCCCACTAGCGGGCCTGAAATTACTGTATCTTTAGATTTCCGACTGTTTTACAGCAATGAGGTAAGTTATTCCCTGCCCCTTGGCCCAATACCCCACATCTATTCTGATTAGCCATAACGTGTGCACAAGTCAAGCACAGTTTTTATGCTGCTGTTGAGGTGGACACAGGTCTCCTTTGCTTCAGCCACATCCTCAGCTTCTCTGCAGCTGTGAGCACTCTCTGGCCCAGCCATTTAATCAGGGGATGCGGCCGCCTGTGCTCTTATGCTGGCACAAAGTTCAAATCAGTGGTTTTATGTATTAGTATGCGCCGCATAGCGTGCTGCATTGGACGAGCGCCTGTGCATGCCCCATGGAAATGGGCAAAGAGGTGGGCAATCTGGGGGGTTTCACAGGAGGGCATCCTACATCAGGATGCCCCGGGACTGGGACCAATTACCAGGATAGTCGAAATCCTGTTGATTGCTTCACTTTAAATATGTCCAACGGCAATCCTGCTTGAAAGCTTGCTTCCATTTGAACGCATATGCCTAGATAGTATACATGTCTCCCGGTTTATCAGCACTATATACAACTCAACTCACTAAAAAAACCACTGGAGGAATGGTTCAGCATATGGAAATATATATGGAATTCTGTTTTGCAGTGGGTCACTTCTTACACTGGGCATTAGAATAAAAAACATGATACAGAACAATAATAGAGGATTTGTTAGGTAACCTGTTGTGAGTGGGTGTACTTTGAGCTAAGGAGTTCAGGTTTTAGGCAGTTAGGGCTTCATATGTATTTGTTTTTTCTTACTCAGGCAACCATTCCAAGGCACCACTTGGAGAAGCTTCTGGTTCGGTAAGTGCATAGATAGTGAAGTAAATACTTTGCAACACATTGGGGGGGGGGGGGGGGGGGGGGCAGGGACAAGAGAGATTGCAGATTTGCTTCCTTTGGGTTTGGGTGTGGAATGTAAGTGGGGGTGTGGTGTGGGGAAGGGGCTGCAGAGTCCACATGTCATTGGGGTAAGCGGGAGAAAAAGAGGCCCCTGGGAACACACATCAGGAGGAGCCAAAGAGGGGAATGGAATGGAGCATTGAGGAAGAGAGTGAGAAGGGCTGTAGGGGAGCACCGAGTAGATGGGGAGGTCAATAGAGGGGCTGGGGCATAAAGGAGTGCCGTAACAACAATCATAGGAGCAACAATGACTCACACGTCTTTCCTTAGTCCATTTCAATGCCCCTGACAGAACACGATAGACTAGAGTTCAGTTCAGTGCAAGTACATACCCATTGTCTCTTCTACGGGGGCTGAGAGGGGGGGAAGTGTTGGCTGGTTGGAGTGTTTTATCTCAGGGATTTACGAGGAGCAATCAGGAGCACAGACTACCTTTAAAATAATAATATTAATTGGGGCAACCAATGTTATTGCCCCCACCAGCAAGCCTGAAATTACTGTATCTTTAGCTTTCCGACTGATTAGCCTTACCTTGAGCCCAAGTCAAGCACAGGTCACACCACAAAAAGTGGGATAACTGCATTTTCATGCTGAATTCCTATTTAATATAATATGTGCAGCGAGATTCATCTCACCCTAAGGAGAACAATATAATACAATTACATTTTTGAAACCTTTTTTTTAGTAGCCCCTGGTAGCTTCTAGCTCTGGTTTAATTTTGTGGTCCCATTTTTTGCCTTTAGCAAGGGGTAATAATAATGTATTTATCATGAGAGTTTACATGGATGATTAAAATATTATACAATACAATATAGACCCCTTTTGGCTCTTTGATGAGTCTATTTCCTGGCTAATACTCCAGCACAGTCTGAGAGCGGCTTCCAGGACTCCGCTGCCTCTTGTCATGTTTCTGTGATCTTTCTGCAGACGGAGGAGCTTCTCCCGGACATGACATGAAACACTCCTGCTTGCTGTAGTCAACTTTAAATTAAAATGCCCCTGGCGCCATTCTGTTGTTCATGAGCTGCATTTAAAATATAACCATAGCGCCATTAGAAAAAGTGACAAGTGCAGCGGGACCAGCAAGTGTTGTCGTCCTGGCTGCAAGCGGTGTCCATCACTGTTTACTTACTTCAAGGGAATAAACAGTTTGCTACTAGAGCTGTGTGCACTGACATCGCCATAACCTTACGTGCTGGATTTGAATGCAGACACCACAGACAAAACAGTAATTATCCATAATATACCTATACAAAGTAGAAATACTTTTTTATTATCATGTCCTACTTCTGCCATAGCTGATAGAGGTGTGGTGAGCTGACATGGAGGCTGATTCATTACTAACGCCAGGTATCGGCAGATGATATGCGCTCGTGCGCGTGTATCGGGCGCTGTAAAAGAGCCCCTCAGTCGCTCTAGTTACCTGGCCGGCATTGATGAATGTGATGTATGTTGGGTGTCCTAACACCAGTACAGCGTTGCAGCGAGCGACAGGTAGTGCCAGCTCAGTGCGACCGACTCTCTGCACTTCACACCATTTATAACAAAGAAACAGACTCACAGAGCTAGGCACATGACATTGTTGTAACATTGTGACATTAATACTTTAACGCCAGACCTGTAATGACAATTCTGCATAAAAATATAAAAAAAATCAAAAAAGTTTTTCTAGACCAGGAGAGGTCACACAATTATTTAAGAGGAAAAAAAAGTTAAAAACAAAAATCCCTGTTTAAACAGAAGAAAAGGAACGTCCATTGAAATGTATGGGAGAGCGACAGGTAGCGACAGGTAATAGCTGGCTCTCTGGGCGCTAAAGCGTTATACGCTGATCTGCCTGTAATGATGAATCGTACTCTACATGGTGCTGTTAGTCGCTCACCAGAATCGCCTTCATAAATCTGGTTTCCCGTACAGCGCCCATAGTTTACCTGCCGCTACGAGGCACTACCTGCCGCTATCCCTTGATGAATAACCCCCATAGTGGGTATATAAAGTGTGCTGTAGCTGTATTCACATATATTCCCCCATTGCTTTCATGTAAAATTGGGCGAGTTGGAAAAATTAATGAATATTGGCTTTTAGGCCAAGGGTGACAGGTATTTCTGAAATTGCGCACTTTGTGAACTATTTGCGATTTTTGTGATTTGAAAAATGGCATCATTGAGAATAATAATGTATGTGAGAGATGAATGTCGGCTATAATAGAAAAGGGTAAAACGACAAGCTACAGTGGAGCAGCTCACCGCCAAAGTGAACCAGGGGGCTACCAAATGTATGTCTTAAAAAGTTCAGTGACCCCACGTGTATGAGGTTCCAAAGCAGGCAGATGGTCACTGCGCATCTGCTAACAAATCATCAGATTTGGAAATGATTGTTTTAATTTCAGGTTTTAAATCAGACCTAAAGCACCATTCCTTGACATCCCAAATTGAGAAGTCAATCAAAAAATGGCAAAATACCTCTGCACATTACTGCAACTGCGGTAGCTACATCCATGTGTTCACCACTCTGCCCAGTGGGTGTTCATGGCCACCATTAGAATATCATCATTATGGGTGGCTAGACCCCATGCAGGAGCAGGGCCATTAGGAGTGTTTGGGCCCTATACAGGCACAATGCCTGGGCCTCCCGGTAACCTAGGTATATATGATTGCCGGGTCCTTAGTTTGAACTGGGTCCCCAGTAACCTATAAAGTTATGGCTGAGCCCTTAGCTTGAAAGTCAGTTTCTTCTTGGCTTCCCAGTCAAACTAGGGGCCCAGCCATGTCATAGAGGTTATGCTGGAGCTCAGACGCCATACAGTCTGTTTTGTGTCTGAGCCCCTCCATAACAGAATAATGTGATGGCTGAGTGCCTAGTGTGAACTTCATTTTGCTATATGAAGGAGACTCAGAGTTGACTGTGACAATGGGTGCCAGAGCACAGGTGCTCTTTCATTATATTCATCCTCGGCCAGCAGTAGCAATAGTGTGGTAGCCAACAATTAAACAATCAAGGCAGGGCTGCCATCAGGGCTGTTCTCTCCCCTCTCTGTGGCCAGACCCCTTGGGCCCCATACTGCTGTCTTGGCTGTCCTGATGGCAGCAGGAGTCCTACCTTTACAGCCCTGTAGTTGTACACGTCCCAAACCTGATGCCACCCAGCAAGGACGGTTGGCCACCGGCCATCACATGGCATGTAGAATTGGCAGATCCAGGGCCACTTTCTGCCCAGTATTCGCGACTCGGATTGGGACCCTAAGGGGCACTAGGGGAAAATGAGTTTTGCTTTAACAGAGTAACAATCCATTGTATGCTTAGTGCTTTATGGGATGGAATGTGACCTTGAAGAATGACAGGTGGAGATTAGTATCTTCTAGCCTGAGAAGAATATATCATTTAATTGCCCAGCAGCATGCAACAGCATAGCAATCAGATGCAGCCCTGTGGGGCTTCGATGGATCAGTTCTTCAGGACAGGTAAGTAGTGACCCTTTTATTTTTCTCTACAGATAGGCTTTACCAATTAAAACTGTTTGGTGACTCAACACCTCAATAAGTGAATACTGCCAGTGAAGGTAACCTGCAAGTGAGTGCGATAGAAGATTCTCTATTCAAGGCAACTTTTATCTTTGGATAATTGGCCTTGTTCACTTTGATGACAGCTCCTCTGTAACTAATAGCATGAAAGTCAGACATCGAGGAGTCGCCGGTACTTTACTTCCAGTTTTCTACTTCAGTGCACTGCCCAGCAGAACCCACAGGACCAACCAATTATATGATACAGGGTTTAAATGCTTAAGCTAATGTTATCCTATTAGAAGGGCTAAAGAATTCAAAAGAACAGCTTAAAACCAGTACCTCTATAATTAGATGTCCAAAACTATCCTCCTGATTGCCAGAATCCCATATGCTCCGCATAATATTACTATGAAGCAGAGCAGATGTATGCTTTTCTCATGTGACAACGTTCAGAAATAATTACAATCATATATTTTGATGAAGAGTTGTCGTACGATTTCCCAGCAGTTCAGTTACGTTGGATGCCCATATATTTGTAAAACATAAAGCATATGAAACCCCGCCATGGGCTGCCGCTAGCCTACCCCCAGGGCATCCTATAGCGGCATTTCCCCACCTTTGCCGGTATACTCACCTTTACCAGCAGTTCCCGCAATGATACAATCACCGGCTGCTGCACACTCCTGCGCCCAACCTATCTGAATGGCTGGGCACTCAGCAAGAAAGCTGGAGATGTGGCCAGCCTTTGCGATCAGCCAATCAGTGGTCTTAAATGTTCCGGGGGCGTGGCTTCAGCTGTGGAAAAACTCAGCCACACCAGCGCAGATACTCAGGCAGATTGGAGGCCAGGGGGGCATTTTGGGGGGGAACTGGAAACAGTTTAATTTGAAAACTAGGCTACCACCAAGCCAACTGAACCACTGCAGGTACTGGGGCAGTTTTGGGGGTTTTGCACTGCTTTAAGGAGACCCTAAAATCACAAACTGGTGATTTTTTGTGTCGGCTTCCCTAGCCTCCTCCACCAGCACTGTTCAAATAAACAAATTACTTACCCAGTCCTGGCATTCAGCATGTTCCCATGGAGCTGGGTGAGCTAGTTTTTTATTTAAATTTCCTTTTTAACATCCCAGATCGATATAACAGGGATTCACATATCACATGGATTTACCTTTGATACTGGGGAAATTACCAGCAGCCATACACCAAGGTATAAAAGCCTTTCCCTAGCAGTGGAGCAACATTAAAGGAGGACAATCGTGAAAAATGGCCCAATAATAAAAATCCATATATATGCTGGATGGTGGGAGGAGGGGTCAACTTTACACCTGGCATCAATATCCAGCCAGGCTTGTTTCTTTAATTTTAATGGATAGAAAGAGGAAATCCATATATATATGCTGGGTGGTGGGAGGAGGGGTCACTTATACACCTGGCATCAATATCCAGCCAGGCTTGTTTCTTTTATTTTAATGGATAGAAAGAGGAAATCCATATATATATGCTGGGTGGTGGGAGGAGGGGTCACTTATACACCTGGCATCAATATCCAGCCAGGCTTGTTTCTTTTATTTTAATGGATAGAAAGAGGAAATCCATATATATATGCTGGGTGGTGGGAGGAGGGGTCACTTATACACCTGGCATCAATATCCAGCCACGCTTGTTTCTTTTATTTTAATGGATAGAAAGAGGAAATCCATATATATGCTGGGTGGTGGGAGGAGGGGTCACTTATACACCTGGCATCAATATCCAGCCAGGCTTGTTTCTTTTATTTTAATGGTAGAAAGAGGAAATCCATATATATATATGCTGGGTGGTGGGAGGAGGGGTCACTTATACACCTGGCATCAATATCCAGCCAGGCTTGATTCTTTTATTTTAATGGATAGAAAGAGGAAATCCATATATATGCTGGATGGTGGGAGGAGGGGGTCACTTATACACCTGGCATCAATATCCAGCCAGGCTTGTTTCTTTTATTTTAATGGATAGAAAGAGGAAATCCATATATATGCTGGATGGTGGGAGGAGGGGTCACTTATACACCTGGCATCAATATCCAGCCAGGCTTGTTTCTTTTATTTTAATGGTAGAAAGAGGAAATCCATATATATGCTGGATGGTGGGAGGAGGGGTCACTTATACACCTGGCATCAATATCCAGCCAGGCTTGTTTCTTTTATTTTAATGGTAGAAAGAGGAAATCCATATATATGCTGGATGGTGGGAGGAGGGGTCACTTATACACCTGGCATCAATATCCAGCCAGGCTTGATTCTTTTATTTTAATGGTAGAAAGAGGAAATCCATATATATGCTGGATGGTGGGAGGAGGGGTCACTTATACACCTGGCATCAATATCCAGCCAGGCTTGTTTCTTGGTAGAAAGAGGAAATCCATATATATATGCTGGATGGTGGGAGGAGGGGTCACTTATACACCTGGCATCAATATCCAGGCAGGCTTGTTTCTTGGTAGAAAGAGGAAATCCATATATATATGCTGGGTGGTGGGAGGAGGGGTCACTTATACACCTGGCATCAATATCCAGCCAGGCTTGATTCTTTTATTTTAATGGTAGAAAGAGGAAATCCATATATATGCTGGATGGTGGGAGGAGGGGTCACTTATACACCTGGCATCAATATCCAGCCAGGCTTGATTCTTTTATTTTAATGGATAGAAAGAGGAAATCCATATATATTTATGCTGGATGGTGGGAGGAGGGGTCACTTATACACCTGGCATCAATATCCAGCCAGGCTTGTTTCTTTTATTTTAATGGTAGAAAGAGGAAATCACTGGTGATTTGGGTGATAGACTAAACCTGTCACCCCTGAATTTTATTCCTACCAGGAGAAGGAAACCAAAAGCTTGGTGGGAGTTTTATTCAGTTCAGGTGTATAAGTGACTCCTCCTCTCATTATCCAAGGTGTTTATATGGCTTTTTAATATTACACAATTTCGCGACAGTGCTCCTATAAACTGATGGGCATCCCTGGAAGAGCACCAGACAAGCCCTGAAAGGCATACAATCTGGTACACTTGCAAGGGCTGAGAATGGCTGCTGGGCCTCCTAACCCTGGGTTACCAGCACCTATGCCCACTGTGCCAGTCTGGCAGCTCAGGGGAGCTTTAAGTAGCCCTTTAAGCCTAAATCAGCCTGAAACAGTTAACTTTAAAGGAATTTGAAGAACATTCACCTGATGCTCCATAGATACCCTTTAACATTTCTACCTTTTCTATACTTTATTAATACTTTTTTTATGGGGATAGAAGGGGTAAAGTCATGTGTAGCTGTGTTTGCTACCTGGGAACCCAAATAAAAAGATCCAGCATATGTAGTTCCTAGCTACAGCAAGTTCACTTCATAGTAATTTCTATGGATGTTGTCACAAAACATGTGATTCCTGTATAAGTGAAATCTCTCTGGCCCATGAGACATCTGCTTTTCTGTTGCATACATTTCTTTGGTGCAGAAATAGGGCTGAACCTGTATATAGTCTTTCTGAAATAAAAGTTCAACAGACCAGAAGAAGACCTTACAGAACAAAACAAGTTCATGGTAGAAAGACATTCAAATAACATGAAAAAAAATAAATTAGTTGTGACTCACTAGTGGAGTCATACCCCCCCCCCCCCGGCAAAGCCTTCAAGGCTCAGTGGAGACCTAAAACCATGCACCAAATAATTAAAATTTTATTCATACAGTAAATAACACAATAACCTTACAGAAAGGACCCATGTTAAAACTGGTAAAAAAAATACACTTCACCCTTGCTTACCCTTCTGCCAAGACTATAAATATGGAATACCAATATATATATAAATACACTGTATAGAAATGATTTTGTTATAGGGGTGTTATTATTATAAGGGTATCTCATAGGATCCAGACCTATTTTCTATAGGGTAGGATTAATGTACTTACTCATTTTTATTATTCATGAAATTGTAGCCTGTACCCTCTGTATCTAGTGGCTAGCCCACTTGTAGGTCCACAAATACTAGTTGCACACTACTATACCTTTAAATGCAATTTATTTGGAAACAGAGTACATACAACATACACATAATACTACATACAAACAGTTAAAAAACATATACCTTAAAAACCCAAAAAGTGGGGAGGAGCTTAGGGGCTATAAATGTATGCAATAAATTAATTAAATGAATTATACAACCAGATTATAATAGATTTCATACATCGTAATGTACAATGGCGCTTATGGAAAGTGCTGAGTGCATAAAGTGCCTAGTGCCTGATATATAAGTGTCCTATCAAATAGTGAAAATAACACTGCTGAGAACTTGCAGTCTTCAAAAACAAAAAATTGTGCAGACCATGCATAAACCAACAACTCTAAAATAAAGTGCAGAGTGCAAAAAAGTAGTGCTACTACCGTAATACTATACCTATAAAGTGCCCCTATAGAGTCCAATAAGTGCCATCCACATACAATATATAACACAATATCTTCATAAATAATATACTTGCTCCAATGTAAATCCAAGCCCACTGTCCTCCCCACTTACCTCACCGACGCGCTGCGTGGTCCTCCACCACTTCGCTAGGGTGTCTGAATTGTAATGGCCAGCATGCACTTAAATCAGGAGCTACGATCGCGCAGGCGAAAATGACGCATCTTGAACTTAATGCGTCATATCCGGTTGTTGGAATGCACACAGTCAGGAAGCACAATGCCCCCCACAGAGAATGCGCTCCACCGGGCGGAAGTGCCGCCTTCATCCATCCGGCCGCTGGAACGCGCATGACCAGGAAGCACAGTGCCTCTCACTGAAATGCGCTAAAGTGCACATAACCAGGGAGCACAGTGCCTCTCACAATAACTGCGCTCCACCGGGCAGAAGCACCGCCTGCACCGATCCAATGCCCCACTCCAGGCCAGTAGAACGCACACAATATAAACAAAAATAAACTTAAATAAAAAAAAAAAAAACAAAAAAAAAAACAAAGAAATTGTAGCCTGTATTTATATATTTATATTTATTGGCATTGAATGCCCAATGAATTAGCTAGAGGACATTCAGTATTTCAGGTTTTTTAATGTTTTTCTTTTACATATGTAGCTCTGTGCATTGTTGTTTATTACATAGGTGGTGCAAGGCTTTAGGTGGGTTATTTAAAATAAAACAATAGATGTAATGTTAGTATTTTAGGTAAATTAG
Source organism: Gastrophryne carolinensis (assembly GCA_027917425.1). Classification (NCBI taxonomy): domain Eukaryota; kingdom Metazoa; phylum Chordata; class Amphibia; order Anura; family Microhylidae; genus Gastrophryne; species Gastrophryne carolinensis. The sequence continues at coordinate 71,719,152 of CM051244.1, forward strand.
AACAGAAAATGGACAACTGGACTGAGTGAAGAAAGTTATAAATAAATTAGAATTGGGGGGCGTGGCCTGGCGCGCTAATGGAGAAGCCGCACTAACCTGAGCTCCTGATCCTACCCGGGCTTTTTTCCCATTATACGAGGCAATCGGATCACTGAATTATCCTGTGGCATGCCAGGCAGACGGGGCAAGAGAAAAGACAGAGGCAGAGGTGCAGCTCGAGCCGGCGTCGGGCGGGTGAGGGAACCGGCAACCTTACCTCTTCTCAACGGCGGTGTGAGGAGTGAGCGGCTCGCGCGGCCTACGTTGACGGAGGCACCCTCATCGGCGCATTCACTGGAACCTCCGGACGGGAGGGAGAGATCCGGGCGGGCGGAGGACCACGGAGAAGCCCGAAGTGCGGTGCGGCGGGCGCCGGAGATTACACAGGCGGCCCCTGCAGTGCTCAGCATGGAGAGGACAGCACGCAAGATGGCGGCGGCGAACGAGGTAGGGAGGTCGCCCCCCTCTCCACCCACCAGATCCCTCACTCAGGCATCGGCGTCGGGAGACCCTGAGTGCACCGGCATAGCGGGCCCCCACTACCACATAGCAGGGGGCAGCCCCACTTGTTACAAAGAACCTGCGCCCCGCGATGACGGGGAGGCAGCCCAGCTCACACATGTCCAAGATGGCGGACGGGAAACAGGGGCAGCAGATAGACGGCCACAGCTGAGACCTGAGGAGAGGGCCACTCTGGCCAATGGAGCAAAAGGAGGGGAAGATCAGCTATCCACTAACCCACAGGGGGAACGGGGACACAAAACCCCTACCACAAAGCCCCAGCAGCTTCATATGGCAGCGTGGAAGGAGACAGCCTTAAACAAACTGGGAAAATATGCCTTCCTTCCAGATGGGAAGGACCCAGACAACCCGCCACCCGCCACTGCTACAAGAGGGGCACCATCTACACCCCAAGTGCCACAGGGGAGAGCTCCCCTCCCACAGAGGGCCCCGAGATCCAGATCCAGAAGCAGATCTAACCCAGGGCACACCAGGAGCCCCAGCCAAGACCGCGACTGGGCTACCAATGGGACGAGAACGTCCAGCCCGCTACCACCCAGCCCCCATCCTGATACCTCTATGTCATGGCCTTCCCAAGGGGACCCAGCCATCCCGAGCTCCCCGGTCTTGATATCATACTCCCATGAGGAACCTCTTCGCCCTATGGAGATATTTTCCACCCCGGTGGAGGTAGCGCTCCCTTCTCCAGATGCTTCAATTCTGCAATCCCCGCAACAAACCTCAAACGATATCGTGGACACCCCAGCTCACGCAGGCAATATACACAGAGAAACCCTCTCTTTCTTGAGGTCCATCCCCACCAGGGCGGACTTTGAGGCGCTCATTTCTAAGTATGAGATGGCATACAAAAAGGATATCGCGGAGGTAAAGGGCCACCTCCAGGCCCTTGACACCAGGGTGACATCCCAACAATCAGCTACTGAAGCCGCTATCGCAGATCTAGCTCAGCGAGTGGAGGCCCAAAATGCGCAGATTCTCCAGCTCCAGCTACAACATGATGACCTAGAGAATAGGCACAGGAGAAACAATCTGCGGCTCCGGGGTATTCCGGAAGCTTCGGCGGGTGAAGACGTGAAGCAGATCATCACCACTATCTTTAACAAATTATTAAACAGAGACGCCGAGACCCCAATTGAGATCGACAGAGCGCATAGGGCTCTGGGCCCCCGCAATCCTGACCCGTCACGTCCACGAGATGTAGTATGCAGGGTCCACTTCTACAAAATTAAAGAGGAAATAGCCCGCAGAGCCTGGCGACACGGACCGGTGGACTTTGATGGCGCTAACATACAAATTTTACCAGATCTATCCAGGCGCACCCTGCAAATGAGGAAGATGATGCGACCGGTACTAGAAGCTGTTAGAAATGCGGGAGCCTCCTACCGTTGGGGCTTCCCCTTCCACCTGATTGTACACAGAAACCGCGAGACATTCCTTCTCAAAACTCACCGGGACCTGGAGGGACTTTTCTCATTCCTGGGCTGTGATCCGTTCCAAGCCCCAAACTGGCTTCTCCCCAATGCGGAACCAACCACACGGGTGACTCGTGGGGCGCCCCCCCGCAGATCGAGAATGTCCAGACCCCGATCGGGATACGAAAGACGCGCTGGACCTATGGACAGTGAGCCATGACCTCTCTCGCCCTGGACAAGCAGGAACTGCGGTGATATTTTATTATGTTTTAGAGTTTTAAGTTACTGATTTATTGCCCAGATCACTAGATCTGATTGCTCAGGTATAGCCTGTATACTTTGTTTACTGGCTATCTTCCTCTTTTGTTAACCGAAGCCCGGTGGATATGGTTGGCGGCTACCCCAGTCTCGTTGCTAGCTGCAAACCCCCACCTAGGTTGGCATCAGCCCCCCCCCGACAGGAGGAGCGCTGATCCCCCAGAGCAGTAGCTCTTTAGTGTTTCCCTCACGCCATACTTGGCCTTTGTATTGTTTGCACTGTCTTTTTTTACCTTATTGCCTTGTTCCTGCCTCCCCCCCACCCCAGTGTTCCCCCTCTCGCACCACAACCCCCCGCCACCAGGACCCCCCCACACCCAACCACAGCCCCCCCCCTTCCCCCCACCGGAACCTTCCGCCCCCCGACCTCCAGAGAAAACAGGGAGTGACCCCCGGACACCCAGAGCCCTCCCGAGATGGGCGAGATAGTGATCAGCTCGTTTAATGTAAAGGGACTTAATATCCCCGAGAAACGGTCCAAGATTCTATACAACCTCCATAAGCAGAAAGTCAAAGTAATCCTCTTTCAAGAAACCCACTTTAAGACAGGTCACATACCTGATATTCGGGATAGACACTATACAACTTGGCACCACGGCCCCAATCCGGAGGGGAAAACAAAGGGGGTATCAGTAGCCTTCCACAAATCACTTCCCCACGAGACCCTTGATGTTCGGGTCGACCCCCGGGGTAGATTTCTCTTCCTTAAAGTCAGGATATTCCACAAAATATATACATTTGCAAGCCTATACGCTCCCAATACAGACCAGATCAGATTCTCCATCCAGACCCTCAGAATGCTGGAGGACTTTGCGGAGGGGGTGATCGTCATCGGAGGAGACCTGAACGTCCCCCTTAACCCCTCGGTCGACTCCTCCTCCGGGAGGGCATCTGTGTCGTTGAGTAAAATAAATAGCTTGAAAAAAGCTCTAACAAAACTCCAGCTGGTTGACACCTGGAGGGTTCTCCACGGCCAGAAAAGAGATTACTCCTTTTTCTCCCACGCCGCAGGCTCATACAGCAGGATTGACTATTTGCTCACGAGCCACCATGCATTGGACTGGGACCCTAAGGCGTGGATAGGACCTATTTTATGGTCCGATCATGCCCCGATCTTTATCTCACTGGCCCTCCCAGGCCTCTCCCCTCTTTGCTGGTCGTGGAGACTCAACGATAATCTGCTTGACGACGCGGCGTGCTCCGCTGCGGTGGAACAGTCGATTCAGCACTTCCTGGACGATCACAGAGCCGATCCAACCCCCCTGCCCACTCAATGGGAGGCCCTGAAATGTGTTCTCAGGGGAGAGCTTATTAAACAAGGCTCTAGAATTAAACGGGATAAAGCAGACCAAATTAAAAGAGCGTTGAATGATATTAATACCCTAGAAACTACACATAAAGCCAACCCAACTAACCTTGGGCTTTTGAAACTTCAGGAGGCCAGGGAGAAACTTCAGACCCTATATAATCGATCTTATCTGAGCTACAGAGATAGGGGCAGAGCACAGCTATATAGGCTAGCGAATAAATGCGGTCGCACACTGGCCAGAACCCTCCACCCACGACCAACAGCCTCATATATTCCTGCACTCCGGAAACCTGACGGGTCATTGGCACAATCCCCCTCAGACATAGCAGCCACCTTCAGAGAATATTACAATTCCCTTTATAACATCCAAAACCCTCCTGGCTTGCCCCCGGGACAAGGAGCCTCCTCCACAGCGATAGAAGATTATATCTCTAGCACCCTTTTACCCACGATCTCCTCAGAGGAGGCGGAGGCCTTAGAGCTGCCCTTTTCTGAACAGGAGGTTACCCAAGCAATCAAAGACTCGCCAGCTGGCAAATGCCCGGGTCCGGATGGATATACCCCTAAATTTTTCAAACGATTTGGATCTCAACTGACCCCCTTCCTGACAAGAGTCTTTAATTCCATAGGGGGGGACTGCCCCTTCCCTAGGCAAGCCTTGGAGGCCACAATCTCGGTTATCCCAAAACCAGGAAAGGACACCGCGATTTGTGGGAATTACAGACCGATCTCACTCATCAACATCGATCTTAAACTTTTTGCAAAGATCATAGCTCTAAGGCTTCAGGGATTACTCCCGGGTAGGATTCATCTGGACCAGGTGGGGTTTGTTCCGGGGAGGGAGGCCAGGGACAATACTAACAAGCTGTTCACCCTGATCTCACACATAACTTCTTCCAACACCCGGGCCTGTCTCCTCGCCTGTGATGCCGAGAAGGCGTTTGACAGGGTGAACTGGACATTCATGTCAGCCACACTGAAGCAGATTGGCCTTGGCCCTGGCCTCCTCTCCAAGATTTTGGCCCTGTATACTAGTCCGACCGCCAGAGTTAGAGTTAACGGCCTGCAATCCGCCCCATTCACTATAGGCAATGGCACGAGACAGGGCTGCCCCCTCTCCCCCCTTCTCTATGTTCTAACTATGGAGCACTTAGCCACGGCCATACGCAATAACCCGGACATTAAGGGTATTCAAGTTGCAGACCGCCACTATAAAGCTTCCCTATTTGCGGATGACTTGATGCTGCACATCACGTCTCCACATATATCATTCCCGGCTCTCCTAAAAGAATTTGAGCGATTCGGTGCGGTAAGCAATATCAAAATTAACCTCTCCAAAACCGAGGCGCTCAACCTCTCCCTCCCCAGCCAGGAGGTACGCCTCCTGGAATCAAACTTTCCATTTAAATGGAAACAGCAATCCATCAAGTATTTAGGAATACAGATACCGGCGGACCTCTCCAAAATATATGAGCTAAATTACTCCCCCCTACTAACTAAAATTGGACAAGATTTAGAGGCCTACGTGAGGAGACCGATCTCATGGTTTGGAAGGGTCAATAGCCTAAAGATGGACGTACTCCCGAAACTTCTATATGTCTTCCAGGCGGCCCCGATTGGACTTCCCGGCAGCTTCTTTAGAAGATTGAGATCAATATTCTCAAAATTTGTGTGGGGGACTTCCAAACCAAGGGTCAGCCTCTCTACTCTCTCCAGGGGCAAAGGAGATGGGGGCATAGGTCTCCCTGATCTGAAATCCTATCACGCATCGGCGGTCCTGCAGAGGCTAGTAGACTGGACCCGCAGAGGGGAGGAAAAACTCTGGGTGCATTTGGAAAGGTCGCTCTCTCGATTCAACCCCGCCACTGTAGCGTGGGCTGCCCCACTAACGAAAACTCAAAAAGGAGCCCTACCCTTCCTCATGAAACATTTTCTAGACATTTGGGACCCCCTGCAACACAAACACAACCTAGTCCGCAGACCTGGCCCACTCACACCCATCTTTGACAACCCAGCATTTGAACCGGGCCTTCTATCAAGAAGCTTCCTTCTTTGGGAGGCATCAGAGGGAACTACGGTGGGCCAGGTGATGCGAAACGGGGCCATCCCCTCTTTGGACGATTTGAAAACTAAAGCAGGGGCCAAACGCATATCATGGTTGCTCCATAGACAGCTCCATACCTTCCTAACTTCCAACAACATGATCGATAAAAGTCGGACCCCCCCCACGAAACTAGAACTACTTATACTGCAGGAAGCCCCCCCAACTCACACGATTTCTAAGCTCCACAACATCCTCACCAAGGCCCTACATTCGGGGACCCCCAGATACATTGAGAAGTGGGAAAAAGAACTAGGCCTCAAGTTCTCTGAAAACGAGGTGACAAAAATATATACCTGCACCCTCAGCTCATCTATAGCCACATCCATTAACGAGCGCAATTTTAAGATCCTTGCCCGCTGGTACAGGTGCCCAGCCGATATTCATAGATTCGATAAAACAACCCCTATCACATGCTGGAGATGTCAGAAAGAGGAAGGAAATATGACCCATATTTGGTGGAGCTGCCCAAGTATCAAAAGCTTATGGGACGAAATTATCAATATATATGGGCAGGTCTCAGGCAGGGCCATTATGAACACGCCCCGGTTGGCACTCCTGTCGTTGCTTCCTGATTCCTTAGCCAGCGCGAAGAAAGATGTACTCCGGTTCTTCCTAGCGGCCATGAGAGCAATCATTCCTAGACACTGGAAAACATCAGACTCTCCGACATTGGCTGAATGGGTGGTGGAACTGGAGGCTATCCGCTACATGGAGAGCTTGTCCTCCGTGGACGCGGAGACTAACGACAGATATGTGTCGACTTGGGCGAGTTGGTTGGAGTACCGGGACACCCACTTGCCAGCGAGGCTGCGGGCGGCTGAGTGAACACAGGCTACAGGAGCCAGGTAGCATCTACAGGGATTCCCTGGACCATGCGTCCTCCCCGCACTGATATTACAGTCCGGACTAACAAATCAAAGGATACTTGATACACCCTTTACCCAATAGCCAACACTGGAGCCACGTACTAGTGGCATACTACCCCACATCCATTAGAGCCCTCCCCCTCCCTCCACCCTCCCCCGGGAGGGGCCCCGCAGCTTTATAAATTACAGAGATTTGATCAAGGATGTACACTTAATCTTAACATGTTACGTATTGTCTCGTTGTCAAATGGAAATTGAATGATGTATATCCTAACTACCGATTGTATAAGCTTTACTTATGTTGCCCCTCATAAGCCTCCCATTTCCCGAACCCTTGCCTTCTGTACCCCTCTCCCTCCCCCCCCCTTTTTCTCATTTCGCCTGTTTTTGTGTCTTCATTTATGTCAAACCTATCTGCTGTTTGAAAACCAATAAAAATTGATTATACTAAATAAATTAGAATTCTTCAGAAATAGGTCTTAGGGGGTTATCGCCAGGTAGTGCTTCGTAGTGGCAGGCAGCGTTCGGTGAACGTCGGACCATATGTAAGAAAGCAAATCTGGTGAGTGCCTCTAACAGCGCCAAAAAGCGTCACATGTATTACTAGAGGCGGCTCAGCGTATAGCATCGCCGCTCTAGGTTCCTGATCGCCATGTAGTACCTGTCGCTCTGTAGCGCTCTCCCATACATTTCAATTAGTTGTGTATAAATAGAGTTTGGCAATTTAATTTTTTTTGTTCAAATCATTGTGTGACCTCTCCTGACTGCAAACAAACACTTTTATAAATTTTGGGGACTTATATTTATATTTTTATGCAGAATTGTATTTACAGGTCTGGCACTAACGTGTTATTGTCCCAGTGTTAAAACAATGTCATTCCACGTGTTTTCACTGTTACTGGTGGATATGTGTTCAAAAACAGACTTTAATCACACAGCGTCTGGCGCTTTATGCTAAAGCGCCCAGCTTTGGAGAGCCGACGCTGTGTGTGTGTAGTTTTTTGTTAAATATGGTGTGGATCATCGAGTGCCGGACACACTGAGCTGGCGCTATCTCTCGTTCGCTGCATTACTATACTGGTGTTACAGCGCCCAACACATCACATTCATCAATGCCGGCCAGGTTACTACAGAGACCGAGACGCTCTGTTACAGCGCCCGATACCTGCTTACAGCATCTACTAGTGGTCGCTCTAAGCGCGGCTATACAGGCGCTCATCTGGCAATACCTGGCGCTAGTAGTGAATCAGCCTCCACATGAAATGCTGCTGCTGGGATGGAATAGATATCATTGGCATAATAACCGTATACATTTACTTATGTTGAGGTCTGGTTGGACACACTGACCAGCTTAAAGGTGAGGCTTTCTGCAATTTAATTAGGTCACTGTATTCAGAAGCAGCGTTAAATTCCCTTTAAAGTGGACCAACACCCAGGATTTTGACTATCCTGGGTTTTGGTCCACTTCGGCGGGGCACCCCGATCGGGGGTGTCCCGCTCTCTGAAACCCCCCAGAAACCCCAAAAAACTCACCTCTCCCCGCTCCCACGTGACCGCGCCGTCCATTCACAGATGGCCGGCGCGGGCGCGCGCACGTCTAGAGGGGCGCGCGGGAGGCGGCGGCGGAAGCGGATCAGGTAAGGAGTTTGGGGGTTTTTTGGGGGGTTTCACCCCGCGGGACATCCCGATCTCGGATGTCCCGCGGTGAGTGAGGTGATCGGCCCGGGAATCTTATAGATTCCCGGGCCGATCACCCCTGGGTGTTGGTCCACTTTAAACTTGGGCTTTAATAAATGTTGCCTAATGTGGAGCGGCTGCATAATATAAACTGGGAAATTGATAAATGACTGGCATCAGTTATATATCTATATATGTATCTGTAAGCCTGAATCCATGGGCGGTGATCATCTCCTATTTGTTACATGCAATAGAACTTTGTGGTACGCCAGCTTCATCTATTTAACTTTCAATGGCCGTTGTGTTAACATATGTGTTGGGTGTAGTTATTTACCCTCCCCTGTCTTTTGTCCTCTTCTGCATAATGAAAGAGGCCACTGGGGAGCTGAATGGGCCCCGACATTGTCCAATGTTATAGACTTCCAAGAAGGTATAGCTGCTGGACAATTACCTTTCTGCAGGAGAACTGCCGCCCCAACCCCCATCTCTGTTTGGAGCAATTTTCCTAATGTTTAGCAAGGTTTAATCCTTTAGCCTAAATGTTTAGACCCATTAACAGCTAAAGTCACAGTGTCCACATCTCAAACTGTTAACAGTAAACAAGAGGTTTGTGGATAGCTTCTGAAACAATAGCTTAAGCCACTAACCATTTTGTAATCAGATGCTGTGAATGCGTACGCGCCGATCCCAGCCCTCCTCCCACAATGACGCACTTCTACTATTTCATCCACTGCTCTTTTTCCCATTACTGTGTTTTCATACATATCAGTTTTATTTACCAGTAACACAACTATTTGATTATACAGGTGTTAAAGACAAACAGCATGGGCATGGACACACAGAGGCTGATAGCATCCGTGTAGAATCATGGACACCTCCTTCTGTAAAGCATGGGTAGAGGTTACAACAATTTATGTGTTATATATATATGCCTGGCTTACTATCCTTTATGAACAGAGAGCGTCACATGGATCAGATGTTTCACTGGCACAGATCAGCTAGTCAGTGGATTTTTTTTTTCAAATGGAAACATGAATTATAGTGAAAGAACATTTTGGGGGTTTTGCTAAGTGTTTAATACTGTCCCACATCAAAAAACTGTTAGATAACTTGAGATTGCAAGGGCTAAGGGTGAATATATTGTATGTACATACATGAATTAAAAGTAGTTGTAAATGTAACACATTCAGGAAGAGCCTGATTCTGGGATTTGGTACTTACCTGCTTCTGTGTTCCCACAATACATCATGGCACCCACTTGAGAGATCACAAGCCAGTGTTATCTGTCTGCAACTCTACAGGCTGCCTAAAGTCATGTGGGTCACAACTTGTCAGGATCGCGGATGGACATAAATATGGGGGAGCAAAGTAAAAAAACATGGGGTTATTGGGTACCCCTGATGATAAGCACCATAGCTCAGGTTTGTCTAACCCTGCCGTAAAGTAAACTATTGTACACATATATATATACTAAAAACAATATTTTTAATTATTACAGCAAATTAAAAGGCATAACTCATGAATTCATGAGTTATGCCGTGCCTTTTAATTTGCTGTAATAATATTGTTTTTAGTATATATATATATATGTGTACAATAGTTTACTTTACGGCGGGGTTAGACAAACCTGAGCTATGGTGCTTATCATCAGGGGAACCCAATAACCCCATGTTTTTTTTTACTTTGCTGTCTAATTGGTGCACCGAGCCCGGTATCATACCATCAGGCCACCTGGGACGTCATCATCCGGGTGACCTTTATTCCCCCCCTTTTTTTTTTTTCTTGTTTAATTTTACACTTTATTTCAACTTTATCTTGAGTTGAGGTAGGGTCGTATATATTAGGTTCAAGGGAACCCTTTTGTTTGCATCGTTAATAAATATGGGGGCCATGAACTGAGCTTCCCTGTGTGATATTTGGGGTGGGACATCACTCTTTAGGATCCTCCCCTCGTTATTGAAAGTGGACCAAAATCCCCCTAAAAAATAGAACTCAATCTATTTTGCTCCCCAGGTACATTACCGTTTGGATATTTTCTGCCCTCAATGCTGCTTGGTATTCCTGTTATAGTGATTTTCATTTTCCCCAGCTATTTCATTGTATGCGTTTGGTTTCTGACAGGACACCATTGCTCTAAACTAGCTGTTTAGGAAGGAAGATAAGAGCCAAATGAAGAACTGATTTTTCCTTAATTTTCCCCCAATTTTTCCTTCGTATTCAAAATCGCTTGTGAATATTTGTATCCAATTAATTACCCGGACACTGAGGAGAGTTGATACATGGATTTAAAAAAAAAATGTAACCTTCCATAGGACATCAATGTAATCAATTTTATCAATTTAAGTTAGCAACAGTGACTAGGGTATTAGGTATTAGGGTTCTTTCACACCCTCTGCTTTCATTGTCCCAGCATAGATGTACTCCATTGCAATGAGTTGGGAAGAAGGTGTGATCATTCAGTTAATGAAATTAATGGGCTCTATCACTTCTATGTGCTTCGTTTAGCAAAACAATGGCTGCAGTCCACAACAGGAGTGCAACGCAGCCTATAGAGGAATCACAGTCCTGTTATGGTGCTGGGCCCAGATACTCACCGTCCATTTCTTTCTGTCTCCATTGCTATCCACAGTCCCGACTGGGTCCTCCATCCTCACCACTTCCCTTCATTTTGACATCCGCTGTGCCGGATCATTCTACCAGGTCCTGCGTCCGCCCGACGCCACCTCAATGGTCCTTGTTGCAACTCCACACACCTGGGCCTGGCCACTGCAGCAAACATAGGCGCAGTTTAGTGCATTTCAGGCAAAAGTGTTCCTGTGTTGTACTACACCAGAGCAAAGCCGCTGCAATGCAGTGAAAATGCATAATGCGAAGGGGCTCTTAAAGCGGTCCTTTACTCTAAATAAGAGTCTATCTTATATGTTTCCCACACCCTGTACATACAGATTGCTCACATTAAAAATCATCCTACCTGCATCTACTGCATATAATGAGCCTTTAAGCATCCAAGATGGCGGCCCATGGAACATCAGGCAGCCTATAAACAGGAAGTGCCTTCTGACTGTGCTGCTCTGCATTCTGGGATTGCTGACCTTTTCCTGACCCCAGATATTCTCTGTCTGAGCAAAGCACAGCTATAACCCACCCCCCTGTACTTTATCCCGCTCTCCTCTGCTCAGTAAGTGTGATGTTTCTAAGTCAAGATGGCGGCACCCATATCCTAAAGTCCTGAACAGAGTTGCAGCCCGGTAGGGGAAAGAATAATAAGTAAGTGACTAAAAACGTGGTGGGAATGTTCCCCAAATTAAAACCAATTAAGTATACAATTTAAAATGTGTTTTTTTTGTAGTAGAAAAACAAAAGCTGTCTCACATTAAACTGATATAGAATTTGAGAGATTGCATGGACTACAGAGAATAAATGTACATAAATAAAAATATTGGTAAAATAAAAAAATAGCATGAGCTAAACTTAGCAGTGTCTGGGGGGGGGGAGTTAATCTGACATTCCCACTGAAAATAACTGGTAGAGATGAAAAAATGACATAAAGAGACAATCTTGGCAAAAAAAAAAAACATTGACTCCAATGATGTTTGCTGCTAAAAGCTGGAGAATGGAACAAGTGTTCGGCAGCATTCACCCAACTACACTGTCCTAGGAATAAATACAACAAGCACCGCAATAGTCTGGCAAACATTTTGTTTGGTAAATGTGGAAAACCCAGCGTAAACCAGCGAATAAGTGTGAAGCGGTTAGTAAATCAGCCCTTTTTAAGGAAAAAAGGCATGCACACTTAAAGTGGACCTTCACTCTGAATAAGAGTCTATCTTATATGTTTCCCACACCCTGTACATACAGATTGACCACATTAAAAATCATCCTACCTGCATCTACTGCATGTTATGAGCCTTTAAACATCCAAGATGGCGGCTTATGGAAGCCGCCATCTTATCAGGCAGCCTGCAAACAGGAAGTGCCTCCTGACTGTGCTGCTCTGCATTCTGGGACTGCTGACCATTACCAGCTCTGCTCTGTCTGAGGAAAGCACAGCTATAACCCGCCCCCCTGTACCTTATCCCACTCTCTTCTCCTCAGTAAGTGTGATGCTTCTGAGTCAAGATGGCGGCGCCCATATCCTAAATTCCTGAACAGAGATGCAGCCCAGTGGGGGAAAGAATATTAAGTTAGTGACAAAAAACCTAAAATATATTAATTTTAGATGCCGGGGAACCGTTTTTTAAGAGTTTGGGCTTTTCATTAAATTACGCTGAAGGTTCGGTTTAAAGCAACCCAACACCCTTTCTCATACAAATAGGGTGTTGAATGCAGAGAAAGGACTGATTGTTGATGTCCCCTCTGTTTTTACCAGATCCTTGTTACCCCAATGAAATTTGGTCCAGTGATTGACCACCAGCTGTCACATGGTCCGGGTTTCCTTTATTAAACGTTGGACCACGTGCCAGCCAGCTGTAAAATAAGAACAGTACTAAGCTGTACTCCGAGGAAGTCCAATGGAGCAAAACACTTTAGAACTGAATATTACATAATGCACATTTGTTCAGTGGAAGCCTGTGTACACCTCGTGGGCTGGGATTTTAAGGATATCATAATCTGTACTGTTGCTGCTCAGATTTGGGTTAACCAGAATTTTTGAGGCTCCATTCAGCTAGACCAAAACATAGAGGCCAATTCATTAATAGCGGCAGGTAGCGACAGTTGAGCGACTGTAGCAGTATTTTCAGAGCGCCTGCTAGTAGTCGCTGTGCTTGGCCATTGTTCGGTTGTTGATAGCGACTCAGTCGGTGTGCAGTAATGTTGAATATTGGGTGAGGAGTCGCTATTTGACAGGTTCCGCGCTGTATGGGAGCGCATGATAACGACTGGCCATAGCGACCGGCTCCCACCATATTCATTAACAAATCACGCTCAAAAAATTCTTGCGCTGTGAAATGCATGTTTAAACCCCAGAGCGCTGGAGGCGATGTGTTAAAAGTAGTTTTTTAACCCCCAAACAACCATATTTTTGGAAACAAAAAAAAACAAGTTTTACAAATAATTTTGTAATATTAATACATTAATATCAGACCTGTAATATCAATTCTGCACAAAGTTTTTTTTGTTTTTTTTTAGCTTTAAAAAAAAAAATATAACATGGCAGAAGTGGTCACAGAATTTTTGACATTTAAAAAAAAAAAACATTTATATGAATTAATTATGAATATTTAAAGATTGTTCCATTGAAATGCATTGGAGAGCGCCAGGTAGCGAGAGGTCATACCTGTCGCTGTTCAAGGTCGGACGCTGGCGCTGTGGGCTGAGGCTGGAATAATGATGAATGAGTCGCTATATGGCGCTATCTCAGTCGCTAAGCAGGATCGGCTTGATAAATGTGTGATTGTGGTGGGGCGTTCTTGTGGCGGGGCCCGTCATTACCGGTCGCTCACCAGGCGCTACCTGTCGCTATACCTTGTTAAATAAGGGCCACAGCCATATTTGAGCAACCCTAACTGGAGGATAAAGGAATATTGGCAATCATTTCAGATGGTTCATTGACTGTACCATCAGTTGTCATAAAAAAAGAAACAGTACAAGGCAGATCTCCAAGGAAGTCTAATATGAATGAAACACAGCAGACCCTAAAAAGAAATTGTTGTAACATGTTACAGAGCTATTCACTGTTTGCAAAAAAAAGGCAACATTCGCATTGTGTACATGCATCAGGCATCATATTGACTATTAGTACAAAACATGACAAATCAGCAATAATCCAGATCAGATTAGGCAATATCTATTTATCCTAACATGCATGTATTTAACATTCCCATTGGGAAGTCCCATTGACCAATTACCAGAAGAGGTCCTCTATCTGATGGAGCCAGTGAGAGTGATATATACTCTCTAGCAGTCAAGATGATTAAGCCCTCCTATATAAACTAGCTAAGTAATAGCATTTGCAATTAGCATTTGTAGTCAATGATGGCAATCCCAACACATTCTTAGGCACCACTCCACACACACATTATCACATTCTTTGCCACCACCCCGCCCAGGATAATTGCTCTTAGGTAATCCTTTTGCCTACAAGTTGGCTGTAATTGGATGGTGGAGCTCTACTTGCACACTGCTCAATCGCAGATAAGATAAAGACTTCCTTTTACTTTTTCATTTGGGGAAATCCACCATTCACTTCATTCCTTTACATCCTAATTAGCTAATTAAGAGCATCAGTAGATAGCACAAATGTTTGTGTTTTTTTTATAAAAAAGGATAATGCTAAAGATACAACCCAACCTGCCTGATAATTGTTTTGCCATGTTTCAAAAAACTTGATGCATTCAGGCACAATATAAAATATGGGGGTTATTCATTCAAATCTTCATCTTATTGGAAGGCTTACGTGCAAAGATATTCATGGAGTTTATTTACTAAAAAAAATGTTATAAGGGATCTGGTTATAAAATGTGTCGCATCTCTTCATCTTATTGGGAGGCTTATTTGGAAAGTATCTCCAAACTTTATGGAAAAACTCTTGGGGGGGAGGGGTGTATTTACTGGTAATAATATATATATATATATATATATATATATATATATATATATATATATATATGAAAATAAAAGAAAAACTTTAAATAAATAAATATAATATAATAATACTATTTATAAATAATTATAAATAAATATATATATATATATATATATATATATATATATATATGTATAAATAGTATTATTATATTATATTTATTTATTTATTTATTTAAAGTTTTTCTTTTATTTTCAGTTGCATAAAAACAAAACAGAAAATACCATTAACAAACAAATCCACAATACAAAATATAACAAAATAGAAAACGCATCAAACATTCATTTACGCACCCCTTTCTTTCTAATTGGCCAGTGGAATCTTCTCACCTAAATCTCTACGTCAGATCTAATCTATAATAAAAATGCAATTTTCATGATTTTTATTTTTAAATGAAATGTTTTTTTTTTTAATTCTAAACAGCTTTAGAAGATAATTAATAATATGTAAATTCATATACTGTATATTTAGTTGGTGGAAGCATTTGCCCTTCTCTCCGACTTTACCAGCCTTTATCAACGCCTTTGATTCTCTTTGAATGCATTCATAGATGTATCAATATCTTTCAGGCTGATTCATCATTAGCGGCAGGTAGCGACAGATGAGCGTCTATAGCAGGCATTTTCAGATGCCCGCTAGTAGTCGCAGTGCTCGGCCGTGGGTCGCTACTTTATAGCGACTCAGTCGCTGTTCAGTAATGTTGAATACATTGTGACGAGTCGCTATTTGACCAGTACAGCGCTGTATGGGAGCGCATGTTAGCGACTGCTCATAGCGACCGACTCACACCATATTCAGCAAAAAAAACAGCCTCACAAATCTCTGAAAAATACTTGTTTGAAGCCCAGAGCGCAGGAGGCGGTGTGTTTAAAGTCTGTTTTTCAGCATCTATCAACTAGTAACAAAGCGAAAACATATGGAATTACATTGTAACAACATTGTAACATGAACACTTTAATGCCAGACCTGTAATGTCATTTCTGAAGAAATATTTAAAAAATGTAAAAAATTTGAAAAAACAGCTTTTTCAATGCCAGAAGAGGTCACAGATTTATTTGTGATTTTTGGGGGAAAAAAAAAAACCCGTTTAAAGTGAAGAAAAGGATCGTCCATTGAAATGTATGGGAGAGCGACAGGTAGCGAGAGGTCATACCTGGCGCTGTGCCAGGCTGAACGCTGGCGCTGTTCGCTGAGGCTGTGAAAATGATGAATCAGACGCTACATGGCGCTATCCCAGTCGCTAAACAGATTCTGCTTGATAAATGTGGAATTGCGTGCCGTGTCCGGCGTTCACCAGTCGCTATCTGTCCCTACCTCTCATTAACCAGCCACTACCTGACGCTATCCTTTCTTAAATAACCCCCTAAGTCTAATACATTTAGATAGTAAGCTGAACACATTAGTTATAAAATATTCAAGCCTAAATACCAACCACGTTTAGCTGTATGTAATCCTAACGTATAGTGGCAAGATTCTTTTTTAGCTAATAATAATAAGTTATATAACCCCCCTTATGGTTAGCACTAATGACCATTCTCTGTACCTTATTGGGCTGCTCCAGTGATGCCATTACTGAGCGAGGTAGAGGTGGTGTTTAGATGCAGAGGTCCACATGGTGCACTTCTGCACCCAAACATCTCACCCCTAGGCCCCAATAATTGATACATTTTACCCAACTGGAAATCACAGGGAACACTACAGCAGCCACCACCACTTCTGCGGTGTTTCCTGACACTTCTAGTCTGCCCATGGATAACAGGGATCACTCACTGGGGGGAGTAGAAGAGGTGCAGGTCTCTTTCAAAGCAACCCTGCGCTTTTCCTGGCGATAGTTCTGCTGCCCTGCAGATGATCAATGTTTAAGCAAAACTTGCTTCCACATAAAAGGTTCTCTCAGGGTGAAGGTTTCTGAACCAATATCTGTAGAGAGAGAGAGCACTGCTCCAGAGGCTCTGAAAGCCTGCTTATAGTCTTCAGGTATTTATTATTATTATTATTATTGTTTATTTTTATAGCGCCATCATTTTCCATAGCGCTTTACAAAGTATGATGACAGACAAGGTAAAACATATAATACAGGCAACAATACAAAATAAGATGTTAAACGGGGAGGCCGATTCATTAATAGCGCCAGGTAGCGACAGATGAGCGACTGTAGCGTGATTTTTTCAGCGCCAGCCAGTATTCGCTGTGCTTGGCCGGCGTTAGCTTGATGACAGCGACTCAGGCGGTGTGCGGTAATGTTGAATACGGGCCTAGGGGTCGCTGTTTCACAGGTTCAGCGTTGTATGTGAGCGCCTGACAACGAATGGCCAGAGCGAACGGCTAGCTTCATATTCATTAACAAATCACGCTCCGAATGTGCTGTCGCTGTCCATTCCTTGTTTAAACCCCAGAGCGCTGGCGGCGATGTGTATTAACTAGTTTTTAACCCCTAAACAACCATATTTTTTGAATGTAACATTATACATGTTTTTAGATTCATTTTGTAATATGAATACATTAATCTCAGACCTGTTAGATCAATTCTGCACAAATTTTTTTAAAAATTTTTTTTTACTTAAAAATAAATCCTAACATTGCAGAAGTGGTCTCCGATTTTTTGACATAAAAAAAAAAAAAAAAAAAAATTAATACCAATTAATTATGAATAATTATAGATTGCTCCATTGAAATGCATTGGACATCGCCAGGGAGCGACAGCTCATACCTGGCGCTGTGAGGGAATTTGCAGCGGCGCTGTTCGGTCCAGGCGGCTTCATGATGAATGCCGCGCTAGCCGTCGCTCTCGCCGGCGCTAGCCTCATTTTGCTTGATAAATGCGTCATTGTGACCGCCGCCGGGCGTACTTGAGTCGGTAGTCGCCGTTAGCTGCCGCTACCTGGCGCTCGTCAGACACTACCTGGCGCTATCGCTTGATGAATAAGGGCCCAAGTGTTGTGAGCACATGAGACAATAGGAAGGAGAGCCCTGCCCTTGCAAGCTTATTTAATATTATTATTATTTTTATTTACAGTTTAAGCATTGGTCATTTTGAGCGAACAAAACAGCTGGGGACCATTTTAATTGGTTCCAGGATTTTTCACTGTAATATCAGCTGTAGAGCAACAGCGAGGTCCACAGCCTCCCACTTTGGGAACTTCCTGCTTTCCACACACACACAGCTCTGTTGGCAGTAACTGCCTCCTCAATATTTTTAATGTGTTTCAGATAAGCATTTGATTTAGTAATTGTGGACCTTATATGCTAAAATTGATTAAGGGTCTGAATAACACTGGTTGCTCCCCCCTCCCCCAATTAGGCATAATTACCTTATATATATACTTTGTCCAGGGTCTGCTTTAAAGAGGACCAAAACCCATGTGGCTCACCCTACTGTGTAAAACCCCCAGCCTTTCCTAAGGCTTCTGCAGCACATTTGCATGGTCACATCCCCAGCATTTCACAGTTGAGATACACTCTCACGGCCAGCCATTCAGATGTGTGACGGAGACTGGGGATGCGGATGCTCATCGTTGTCTGGTTTTGTCTCAAACAGCACTGTATGTTGTGTATTAATATGCATGAAATACAGTGATAACTGGACGAGAGCCCATGCATGCACCATGGGACATCAGGAAAGGTACTTTTTTGTGTCTCACCTACTGAACGTTCAAAATCTGGATACAAAGGGACCAAAACTCATTCAAAATGACAGGTTTTGGTCCACTTTAAAATCAGGGTAGATCGATACTTATCGGGTTCCATGGAATGCCAGAGTTTCCAAATATGCTGATCACCAATTCTTGTGTGGTTTCAGTGCAGGTCCTGGGAACCAGCTAAGAGAGGAATCTATCGGAACAAGTCATTAGTGTGAGTAAATTACAGTCTTATCTAATCTTATCTTAATTGCCCTTACCTGTGTTAACAGCAGCTGCTAATAGAGAACAATTGAAGAGCAAATGTACTGTATGCTGTAACCCTTTACCGTGCAGGACTGATCGTAGATATCAGTTAGGTTGCATATATTTCAATATGACTGTGTATTTGTGCTTCTCTGTCGTGTATTGGAAGATAGTTGTTTTACCCTATTTGTTATTTCGACAAATATACAGCGCCATGGAAGATGATGGCGATTTATAAATAAACTTAATAATAATAAATGATTTGTCTGCATTATTTCATATAAAAAAGCAGTACGTTTAAATAGAGTTATCTCTACAATAATAACCAGATCGACCTGAAACCAAAGCAATGGGGTTGATTCAGAGCCAGGTGAGAATTCTCCCTCCTTTTTTTGGAGATAAAATTGCCATTCACTTTCATTGTCTACCTTGGGGCTGATTCAGAGCCATAGACACACCGTAGACAATAAAGGCCAATGGCAGCTTTCTCTCCTAAAAAGGGAGTGAGAATTCTCACCTGTCTCTGAATCGACCCCTAATATCAGTTATATTGGGTTAAGCAAGACTGGCATTTATATTATTGAAGTAAAATAAGGAAATTAATTAACCCTTTCAGCGCCAAGAACGTAGATTCTACCTGTCTGAGTTTTCGCCCTGCTACAGTGAAAATTACCCCTGGTTTGATCCGGCCGGGTCTCCTCTTCACCCTGGAGGCCTTTGATCCCCCTCCTCCGGCTGCAGGAGAGTGCCTGGAATAGGGCACCCCCCCCCCCCCCGCTTCAGCCGCTGGCAATTCCTGTTTAAAAAAATTAATTTAAATAAATGACATTTACTCACCTGCGGCTGCATCAACTCTCCTCTTCACCCGGGGGGCCTCCGATCACCCCCTGGGCTCTTCAATCTTCAGGAGAGGGCTCGACATGCCTCCCGATGGGCGCCTCCATCTTAATGGCTAGCCCCGCACCTAACCATCACCTGGCGGGCGTCGTTCCCGCTCCTGGCGGTTCTGCTCTCAGATGCTGGTGATCGCTGGGCAGAGGAGTAGAGGGGCAGGAGGGGCAGGAGATCCTGTGATCCCTTGCCTCCCCCCCTTCAGCAATCATCACATCTGTCATTGGATCGGCGAGGGACACAGGAGCTGACAATCGGAGGAGGCCCCTGAGCCCTGTTCTGTATCCCCCCATAGCTGGTGCCCGGGCTGGTTATGCTGGGTAAGGGGGACCGCATGCCAGGAAGGGGGGACCCTTTGTAATCTTTTTTAATTAACCCTGTGTTACCTGTCACCCAGCAGGTTCAAAAGCCAAAGTGATCAACATGGGGCACAGAACTCCAGGATGGATGGGAGGTATATATATAAAAAACAAATAATAATAATAAAATATTTTTTTTTTCCATGTGTTTTTAGAGGGCTAGCAAGTCACCTGCGGCTAGCTTGCCATTAATCCCCAGCCCCCCATTACCTGCCTCCCCAAAGCCCAGGGGGGGGGGCAGAAGGGCCCAGGGGCCATTTAGACTGTGTGAGCTTGTAGTCTGCAGAGCGGGGGGGCACCGAGGCTGGCCCCTGCATCCTGTTCTACAAGCCCCATGGCTGGTGCCTGGGTTGGTAATGCTGGGTAGGGGGGAATTCACACCAATTTTTGTGGGATCTTTAAGGGGATCTTTTTTCTTGACGTGACCCTTAATAGTGTGGATAGCAGTTGTATTTTGTTTGTAAATGTGATAACATGCTCGTTTCAGTTTGGGGGGTCTCCTGGCCAGGAACGGGGGCTACCGATACATATGCGGTACTGTTGTAATCAGGAGAAATGGGGCTTCTCCAAGCCTTTCTCCCTTCATCCCTCCCTTCCTTCATTTTTTTCTTTTCATTTCTTTTTTTTCTTCCACTTTTTTCTCGTTCTTTTTCCTGTGCCATATTTATGTCGCCATGCTGCTCACTGCCAAATGTTATGTAATATTTTATACTTTCCTTGTTTCATCCATATCTTCTTCCCACCTTCATTTTCATCCTGGTCATTAGAGATGAGCGAACTTCTTGAAAGTTCGATTCGGGCGATTCGCGGAATTTCCCAAATTTCCCGGGATCTGAAAAAAAAAAATGCCGGCATGGTGGGAGCGGGCAGGCCGCTCCCACCATGCTGGCATTTTTTTTTTTATTTCAGGGAAAATTCGATCGGAACGAACCAAAAAAAATTCGGGTTCGTGCCGAATCGAATTTTCCCTGAAATTCAGAGTGAATTCCGGTTCGTCCGAACCGGTTCGCTCATCTCTACTGGTCATCTTCCAACATTTTATTTTTTTACCTCTACATTTAACCATCATTCTTTGCCTTTGTTTATTCTCTCACCTTCTACTAATTTTCTGCTGCCACTTAAAGTGGACCAACACCCAGGATTTTGACTATCCTGGGTTTTGGTCCACTTCGGTGGGGCACCCCGATCAGGGCCGCGGCTCGCGCATGTGCCGATGGAACGGGGGTGAGGTAAGGTTTGTAGGCCTCCTGGGGGGTTCCATCCCGATTTCGGATGCTCCGCGGGGAGGGATCTGATCGGTCCGGGAATCTTATAGATTTCCGGGCCGATCCCCCCTGGGTGTTGGTCCACTTTAATGAATCATAATAACCATCCACATACTTCTGTCTTTCTTCTTCCCTACTCAATCCTTTCCTTTTTGTATTTTTAATTATGTTTAACGGTTAGCTAGCAGGAGGCGCAAGGGACGCTTCTATGGTTTCTATGGGTTTTTTTTACCTATTTCAGGAAAAAATCTGATCGCATGAATCCCAAGATATTCAGATTTGTACCGAATTTCCCTGAAATTCGGAGCGAATTTTGATTCAGTTGAATTGGTTTGGATCATCTTTACTTTTCACATTATAAGGTTGTGTGTTCTCTCTGTGGCTTACTTCTTTTGTCATCCCAATTTCTCTCTTATTTACACTGCATCTTAATAATTGTATTATTTTGCTATTCTTCCTCCCCCTTGCTACTTCCTCACTTTTCTCTTTCTTGTCTTCTTATTGCTCCTATCTTTTTTATTTTCTTTCTTTCATTTATGCTTTTTCTTTTCCACATTAGAAATGTTTAGTCATTTTTTTTCTTAATATTTTTCTTTATCCCTTGTTCCTGTCATTCACATTCTCCAGCCTTTTCTGCCTTTTTCCTTTCCTTCCCATTGAATCCTTTACCAATTATGTATTTTTTCTTTTGCTTCTATTATTTTTCTTTTTGTATTTTCTGTTCTTCGGTCCTTCTTATTAATTATCATCTATCCATACTTCTTTCCTTTTTTTCTTCTTTCTTTCTTATGCCTTCTCTCCAGTCTCCACCTTTCCCTCTCCCTTTCTTTTATACTGCTTATTCTTTAAACTTTATTCTATACATCTACCTTTACCTTTTTTTGCCTCCTATCTTTTTCTTTCTAGTGCCCTTATTTTTTTTCCGCCTCCTCACTAATCATTAGCTACAGATATGAACCAGTTGACACTGCCCAGTTTAGTAAATATCCCAACCTTCAACCACCAAACAACCAAATACCTGTTTGTTATACGTACAGTATGTTATACAGTTCATTGTTAGCACCTCCATAACAATACTGTAACCATAGTTTGGTTTGTACAAAATAAAATGATGCCGAATGAAATAGACAGCTTATGTATAAAAAGAAAAAATAATATTGTGCAATTTATTTTGGAGATTCATTCCTTTTCATTTATATGCAGATAGATAGTAAAATAGAAATGGAGAGAATATATAATTCCATATGGGGGTATATTTGCTCCATGCTGGTAAATTGTCACATTATAATAACACAATAAACAAGAGATAAAACATTCTTAAGCTTCGGCATTCTTTTCGTTAAAAGATAATAGCTCCAGTTAATGGACAGTGAAATTTCAATACGCTTCAATTAATTTTTGCTAATGTTCTCGGCTGCTTTTAAAAGAAACTTAAATTAGTTTTTTTTTCAATCCGAGTATTGCAGCTACACACAATGAAACCAAAATTGTTTACCCAATTAGCAATCCATTTCCCGGCCATGTCTAGGGGTGCTCTATGGTACCTGTAAATAATTGCCTTTTTGTCTCATTGTCTGACCTGTCATTAAGTAGATCGGCTGTCGTCCAATAGACTGTTATTCATAGATTCTATTTTGGAACCAGTCACAAGATTAATAACTCGATATAGAAATGCTTCTGGTTTGCAGATTGAGTCTCACAATGTGTAACAGTGTACAAAAAGTTTCTTATAGTGTGAAGAAATGCTTCCGATATGGTGGGAGTTAGTCATAATATTAATCGGTATAAATGCCGTAAAAAAAAGAGTGCGTATCGCTGGAAAACATCTGTAAGGGGCAAAAGATGTATGCCGTGTGGAAGCACGGGGGGATCCTCTGGTGGGCTCCACGCACGCAAGATGAAAACAATGTTTCTGGCTTGCCTGGAGCGTTCTGTGAGTGTGTTCTTTTAAGAGGTTAGGTTTGTTATTTAATCAATATACATCAGATTTTATATTATTACTATCTAATTTTGTTTTAGCTGAAAAATGATTACCACTGGTGGGCCCCAAGAATGATTTCCTCTGGTGGGGCCTGAGAATGATTTCCTAAGGTGGGGCCCAGGCATGAATTCCTTTGGTGGGTTGCAATACTGATTTCCTCTGGAGGTCTCAAGAATGATTTCCTTTGGTGGAACCCATTAATGATTTTCTCTGGTAGGCCCCAAGAATTATTTCATCCAGTGGAACTCAATTATGATTTCCTCTGGTGGGACCCAAGAATGATTTCCTCTGGTGGGACCCAGGGATAATTTCCTCTTGTTGGCCCCAAGATTGATTTCCTCTAGTAGGCCCCAAGGATGATTTCTAGGGATGAGCGAACCGGTTCGGACGAACCGGAATTTGCTCCGAATTTCAGGGAAAATTCGATTCGGCATGAACCCGAATTGCATGGTCAGAGCGTGGAGGCCGGCGCCGCGCTCAGGCGCCCTCTGATGATGCGCCCTCTGATGACGCGCCCTCTTATGACGCGCCCTCTGATGACGCGTCCTCTGATGACGCGTCCTCTGATGACAGCTGAGAGCAGCGCCGGCCTCCACGCTCCGACCATGCAGGTAAGTGTTTGCTTTTTAAAAAAATCCGCCGCCCGCTGACAGCGTAGCCGGCCTGCCCGCTCCCACCATGCCGGCATTTTTTTTTTCAGATGAGCGATTCGTGAAAGTTCGATTCGGGCGAACCCGAATTTCTTGGGGAAATTCGGCGAATCGCCCGAATCGAACTTTCAAGAAATTCGCTCATCTCTAATGATTTCCTCTGGTGGGACCCAAGAATGATTTCCTCTGGTGGGACCCAATAGTGATTTCCTTAGGTGGGACCCAGGGATAATTTCCTCTGTAGGGCCCAAGAATGATTTCCTCTGGTAGGACCCAAGAGTGATTTCCTCTGGTGGGACCCAGGAATAATTTCCTCTGGAGGGCCCAAGAATGATTTCCTCTGGTATGCCTCAGGAATGATTTTCTCTGGTTGGCCCCAAGAATGATTTCCACTGGTGGGACCCAAGAATGATTTCCTCTGTTGGGATCCAGGGATAATATCCTCTGGTAGGCCCCACAAATTATTTCCTCTAATGAGACCCAGGGATCATTTCCTCTGGTGGGCCCCAAGAATGATTTCCTCTGGTGGGTCCAAAGTGCTTCAGTCCAACCGTGGATGTAATTTTTACTCCAATAATTGGAGTCTCAGCGGCAGTAGACCCATCCTGCACCCTACCCTGCCACAGTAATGTGGCGCTGGTGCCATTATTGACCTTATGTCCTGATTTTTTTTAGGCAGCAGAGAGGCTAGCATCACCCCTTCTAAATGAATGTCTTTTACTCTGCTACATAGTTACTCTGACAACCTAGATTGTCTACAGTTTGCCCTCTGTAGGTCACACTACTCCCTAGCACCTTAAAGTGATCCTATACCCAGAAAAATAGCTTATGTAATCACCTTCTATGCCCAGTCCTGTGCCCCAAGACACCATGTGTTTCTTTTTTTGGCCTTGGCCCAATATTCATAAAAACATGAACTGGATGCAGTCAGCCATATTGCTTCCTGGCTGAGCAGCCCCACCCCTGGTGCTTTACAGTGATGATACACTTAGTTACAGTACACACAGCTCAGCATTGGGGAGCACTTCAACCTAACTGCTGTTATGTGTCAGTTTAGTTGTAATTGAATAATTTGCATATGGCTGCCATTAGGACATCATATTGCTTCCGGTTAGTGTTTTTATGAATATTTGGCAAAGGCTTTAGTAAAAACTACTGGGGCTGGGGATGGAAGGTGACAACATAACATTCTTTCTGGGTATATGATCACTTTAACTAGACTGGTGCCTGAGCATATACGAAAAGCCAAAAGGCGTTGTGATCTGTTCTTCAGTGCAGGTCAGCTTCATGGGTGGGACCCAGGGATAATTTCCACTGTAGGACCCAAGAGTGATTTCCTCTGGTGGGACCCAGGAATAATTTCCTCTGGAGGGCCCAAGAATGATTTCCTCTGGTTGTATTGGGTGTATGTCTGCTTTAGAGGGTTTAACTATTAGAATGTGGAGAGATCTTTGGATCATGTGTGATAGCTCTTTGCCTCATGTGGGAGCTTAGGGAGCCCCAGATGACCTGTCCTCAATAAGATGTAGAGAGCTCTCCATCATCTCGATTCGCAGTCCATTACATATTCAGCTGCACCTGAATAAGATTCAAGGTATAAAAGCTTTCCGGGGGGGGGGGGGTTAATTCTGTATGATATCTATATTTGTGCACTAGTGAGGTAAGTTAATGGGCAGCACATGGTGGGGAAGAATCTATGGGAAAGTCACTAATTGATTCAATAAGTGTAGTGTTGGCAGAGGACTTGGTAGAATGGAGCATAAAGTGTCAAATAACATTTGGATCAGAGAACTGAATTATAAAATCGTCTCCCAATGGTATAAAACGCCAGTTATGCTACACTGAATTTTCCAGAAAGTTCCTAGGCTATGTTGGAGGTGTGAGCAGGAAAGAGGGACATTTGAACATATATGGAATGCTCAAAAATGAGACCTGTATCAGCGGCGGTGGAACGATTTATAAGGAATGCTCTGAAGTGTGATCTGGGCCTAGATATATGGACAGACCTTCTTTGTAACCGACCCGCAGGTATGGACAAATATGCTTTTGTACTACTGACACATATTCTAAATGCAGTAAAAGTATTGATCACCAGGTATTGGTGTTCTAAAGTACTTATTTCTGGAACCTGAGTCCAGAACAGATGAGATCCCTGGCTGTAATGGAAGAAATCTCAGCAATAAAAGAAGATGCTCTAAAAATCTATCCTGGGGTTTGGGAGAAGTGGCAGAAGTATCTACCGCCCTAGAGTAAGATGGAGGGGGGATATAAGGGAGGGGGGATGAGAGACGGGGGGGGGTGGAGGGGAAGGAAGTTTTCCCTTCTCAATTCTATTCCTTACATTTTTTTCTTCCTCGTTATTTGGAGACCAACTACTAGATGACCCACAAAATTGCTTCGTTTGTAGAAGGGTTGGGGGGATAAAGATTATACATAGGGGGAGAATGCCCCTTAATAAGCTTTCTGACTCACTTAAAACAGTGTAATAAAGGTTATTTTGCGAAGTGTACTAAAATTACAGGTTAAAGATTGGGGAGGGGAATGTAGGACCTCCATTGTGAATTTTGAATTTATGCTAAAAGATTTGATTTGATACAGTAATGTAGAGGTGATATATATGAAACAAATTAATAGTTAATTGTTTAATATTGTTGATGGCCCATGGAGCCCTTGGTTCCTTTTTAGCCCGACTGTCATCTGGGGCTGAATTAATATACTCTAAGTATGTAGTCACAGGCCTACAGAGTATTTCTTTTCGAGAGAGAGATGGGGACAGACCACAGTAGTGCTCATAAAGCCATAGGAGGCTTGCTGCAGAGATTTGGACTCAACTGATATCTAAAACTCCTCCTTGTGAAACCCACCTGATCCAGTGACCAAGCTGTATTAAAAAAAAGGGAGCTGCAACAGGTTTTTAAAACACCAGTATGTCCATGTTGCCCTTGGGGGTGTCACCAAGGCATGTGGGAAGCGGGTCTTCATGTGTCCTGAGTTGCCCTGTGAGTGCAAGTCTGGGATTGGGGGTGCCAACAGGTTCTCTGTGCTCTCGGGTAGAAGAACAGATACACAGGGCTTGGTCTCCTAAGGAAGGGACACATAGTTTGTTGAACAGTCAACTTTCACAGCAACTGTTTCAGCAGTAGAATCAATACACCTATTACAGATGTTTTTTTACAGTACTTACATTTTCCCCTGCAGCACTCAGTCTGTTCCATCTTTTTCCGGTTAAGGAGTTTCAACACAGTCTGATCCCTTTTTCTTAGGTACCTAGTCTTGTCTTTCTCCGTATGGCCCCCAGGGCAGTTGTTGTTCACAGCGTGGGGGGTCAACCCTAATGCCTTTATTACCTCCCCCCCCCCATCGCGAGCAAAAAAGGTAAAATAACTCTTGGTTTTCAAGGGGTTAATATGCAGGGGCATATTAAGTAATTGGTCTCTCCCAGTTGCACCTGGGAAAGCAGACCTGCCACTGGGTTCAGCAGACATGATCTCAGTATCAGTCTGGGGATCAAACATTGCAGAGAATCCCAAATCAGGATCCCTGAGAAGCAGAACGGAAACCAGGAGGAGGCAAAGTTCTGGGTTTCTGTCCGCTTTAAGGTTGTGTGCTTGTGTGCTCTTGTAGTTATAGCTGAACCTAGGAGTGTGCAATATTGATGACCCTCAAATGATTAGAAATGTTGTTAATCATAATTTAAAAAAATGCTAACAAGGGGTGAACAATGTCATGTAACCAATACATACAAGCCCGCTATCTGGGCTGGACAGCAAAGACCCCAATATGAGGCCCGGTGAAAAAGGGCCCCTGGATCCAGCTGAACTGGTCAATGGCCTGCTCATTGGTCAACTTAGACTGATGCAGACAGTGTGCCATAAAGTCTAGATAAGGGCTCAGTGCTGCAAGACACTGCAACCTTTAGTTTCCTTTAAAACCCAAAGGAAACTCTTAGGGTTAATGGCACCCTCCCTGCATGTGCTACCAGCTGTACCTTCTTTAATGCTGCACAAGCAGCCTGGCCGCTGTAGCAGCTGGGATGTGAAGAAAAGCTGACTGGAGGAAGGAGTGGGCTGGAAGACTAGTTGGTGGTAGAGGGGAGCATGGAAGGTTTATTTGTAGTGGGGGTGGACTGGAAGGCTGATTGCTGGTAGATGGGAGTAAAAAAGGCTGATTTGTAAACAGGGATGGGTTGCAGGGTTTAACTCTCCCACCAGAGCACCAGTGTATCCTCCAGTGGGGGCAGTAGAGGATATACGAGGCTATCATAGTGTTTCTGGTTTGCCTAAAGTGTTCAGTAATTACATTTGCTATTTGGTTAATAAACCATACCTGATTCATGGTAGAGAGGAGTAAGGAAAGCTGATTGGTGGCAGGGGTGGGCTGGAAGGCTGATTGGTTGCAGAGGGGGTGAGGAAGGCTGATTCATGCAGAGGGGGGTAAGAAAGGCTAACTGCTGGTAATGGGGGCTGGAAAGCTGATTGGCAGAAAGGATAAGAAAGGCTGATTAGTGACACAGGGATGTAAGGAAGGCTAAAGGTTGTGGGTAGGGGCTGGAAGGCTGGTGGCAGAAGGGGTGAATAAGACTGATTAGTGTCAGGGGTGGGCTGAAAGGCTGATTTGTGCCATATAGGATAAAGGCTGGCTGGGTGTAGAGGAGGTGTAAGGGAGGCTGATTGGTGGTAGAGGGGGGAGGACAGCTGATTGGTGGCAGAGAGTATGAGGAAGGCTGATTGGTGCCAAAGGGGATGAGGAAGTCTGATTGGTGGCAGAGGGCATGAAGAAGGCTGGTTTTTGGCAGAGAAGGATAAAGAAGGCTAATTGGTGGCAGGGTGGTCTGGAAGGCTGAGTGGTAGTAGAGGGGGTGAGGAAAGCTGATTGGTGGAAGGGGGCTAGAGGACTAAGTGGTGGCGGCTGGAGGACTAAGTGGTGTTAAAGGAGAGTATGAAAGGCTGATTGGTAGCAGGGGTGGACAGGAAGGCTGAGTGGTGTTAGGGGGAGGAAGGGAGGAAGGAAGGCAGATTGGTAGCGGGGGTGGGCTGAAAGGCTCAATGGTGTTATGAAATAGTAAGGGAGTAAGGAAGGCTGATTGGCAGAAATGGTGGGCAGGAAGGCTGAATGATGTTAGAGGGGAGTAAGGGAATAAGGAAGGCAGATTGGTAGCGGGTTGGGCTGAAAGGCTCAATGGCGTTATAAGGAAGTAAGGGAGTAAGGAAGGCTGATTGGCAGCAGGGTTGGGCTGGAAGTAGAAGGGAGTAAGAAAGACTGAGGGTAACAGGGGTGGCTGCAGGGTTGGAATTACCAAAGTATTCTCTGTTAGGCCCTAGGCACTAACCCAAGGCCACCATCCAGGCAATACAGGGGATTTTGAGGCAAACGCAGTGTTTCTGGTTTGCCTAAAGTGTTCGGTGAGTTTGTTATTTAATCAGTAATTACATTTTATATTATGTTTTAGCTAGAGAATGGGCCCCAAGAATAATCTCTGTTAAAATAAGGCCCTTATTTAACAAGGGATAGCGCCAGGTAGCGAATGGTGAGTGAACGGTAATGAAGCTCACCGCCACGAGAACGCCGGCTCCCCTCCGCAATCACCCATTTATCAAGCCGATTCTGCTTAGCGACTGACAGAGCGCCAGATAGCGAATCATTCATCATTATTCCAGCCTCACCCCACAGCGCCAGCGAGCGACCTTGAACAGCGACAGGTATGACCTCTCGCTACCTGGCGCTCTCCAATGCATTTCAATGGAGCAATCTTTAAATATTCATAATTAAATGCTATTAATGTTTTTTTTTTTTTTTTTTAAATGGCAAAAATTCTGTGACCACTTCTGCAATGTTAGATATTTTTTTTAAGGTAAAAAAAAAAAAAATTGTGCAGAATTGATATTACAGGTCTGATATTAATGTATTCATATTACAAAATGTTTGTAAAAACATGTTTTTTTTCTAAAAATATGGTTGTTTGGGGGTTAAAAAACTACTTTTAACCCATCGCCGCCAGCGCTCTGGGGTTTAAACAAGCATTTCACAGCGCGAGAATTTTTTGAGCGTGATTTGTTAATGAATATGCTGGGAGCCGGTCGCTAGGGCCATTCGCTGTCATGCGCTCCCATACAGCGCGGAACCTGTCAAACAGCGACTCCTAACCCCGTATTCAACATTACCGCACACCGACTGAGTCGCTGCCAACAGCCGAACAACGGCCAAGCACAGCGAATACTAGCGGGCGCTGTGAAAATAACGCTACTGGCGCTCATCTGTCGCTACCTGGCGCTATTAAAGTGGACCAACACCCAGGATTTTGACTATCCTGGGTTTTGGTCCACTTCGGCGGGGCACCCCGATCGGGGGTGCCCCTCTGTGTGAAACCCCCCAGAAAGCCCCAAAATCTTACCTGTCCCCGCTCCCACGTGACTGGACGGTCCAATCCCCGCCAACGTCCAGGCGGGGATCAGGAACGTCCAAGCGGCTGCCGCCGCCGCCGCCTCCCTCGCGTCACTTTCGGCGCGCGCGCGCCCCCGCCGGCCATTCGCAGACGGCCGGCGCGGGCGCGAGCACGCCTACAGGGGCGCGAGGGAGGTAAGGTGTTTGGGGGTTTGTGGGGGGTTTCACCCCGCGGGACATCCCGATCTCGGATGTCCCGCGGGGTGGGAGGTGATCGGCTCGGGAATCTTATAGATTTCCGGGCCGATCACCTCTCGGTGTTGGTCCACTTTAATGAATCGGCCTCTAATATTAATAAAGTTAATAGTAGTTGATTTCATAAATTGCTAAGAAAGAACATTAAATGTCACTGCATGAGATGCTGTCAGTGTTCACTGATTTCCCCCCCTGCCATGTAGCATCTGTGCCTGGCAACATGTATTTACTATGTTAGAGGAGGACACGCAGGAAGCAGCTGCCTTTTGCCAGTAGTATGGAAAGGTGAGTATTAAAATACCATTTTGGGCTTCCTGCTAAACAGGGGGTTATCTCACATTTGTTTTACATTTTTCTGCATTACCTAACTATACTGGTTATGCTCCCTGGTGACCATTTCATTTATGCTTTCAAAATGATTATTCAGAGATCATAAATAAAGCATGCAATGGAATTGGTCTTCCATTAAAATTATTAGTCCCAAACATAGACAGTAAAATAATGATTTTAACAAATGGTTAAAAATCAAGAATGATCATGCTGAGATATTAGTAACATTTTTAGACTTAGAAGGAGTCTTGTCACTTATAACAAAGACAATCCAGCACCCTGGATCCATAAAGAATTTATCAGGAACACGCAGGCTCTTTCTACAGAAAGACGTATTCTCTAATGTATCATTGACCACCAGCTGACTTCATGTGAATATAAACCCTTTCACTAAACTGACAATGAGAACAGGTCTGGCAAAAAGCAGTTTACTGTGGGAGCAAGCAGTGCCAGGTTTGTTGGATTAGTCCTTGAAAATATTTCTCCCTGGCAAACTTCTTTTTGTTGTTTCTCATTTTTTAATATTTATGATCTAAACAATGCCTTTAGTTTATGCTACATGATTTCCAATACTCTCTGTTCCATGTCTATGGGGGTTAAAGACCTTATGACCAGTTGGGCTGCCAGATCTTTAACATTTTTTTTAAACATGTTAAGGATTCAACTGACATAATGGGAGGTAGTGACAATCATTCCTGAATTAGAATATAGGCTGTGACCTTCCTAAAGAGGACCACGTAGCAGATGATACCCCTATTAACCCTAATGCTGCAGGGACACAGATGGCTGTTTTCGGGTTACTGACCTCTGTGTCACTGCCGTCCTCCTTTCTAATAAACTTTGACAATATCATCACAGACTTTTCTAAGTACTAACAATATTTGTTCACTGATTAGAGATTCTTCTAGATCAGGGGTTCCGACCATTTTTGATCAAGCACCACTTTCCATCTTGGCATTCACCTAAAGCTGTGCTAAAACCCTCAAAGCAAAGTGCACAAATGCATAGAAATATTTTTTTTCATTAACTGGAACAGTTTTGTACTTATGGAGCAACTCAGCCATTGGCAAAGTATAGATGGACACAGATCAACAGGTTGGGTTGAGGCACAGTCTTCAGCCTTGCTGCTTAATCATCTAATAGGATGTCACATACCACAAGTTGGTAACTTCTGTTCCAGATGAGATGCAAATGAGCTTCATAATGGATGAGTTTATGTTTTATATACTGTATTAGGTTATTTTAAATTATTTGAAAGTGTGCCCCATGAGGGGTGATGTGTGAGGTAAAAGGGCAATTGAAGATGCAAATTGGAACTGCGGGTCTTATAAATCTATATAAGTTCCTGGAAAGTATTTCTGCAATGAAAAGAAATACAATACAGAGAATCCCAGCTACCAAGAGGGTGCTATATTTGTCATGATCTTGTGACCAACCAAAATCAACATCTAAATCGAGGGAGGTTTAATTTTACTTCCAAAATAAAGATCTGGTTCATGACTATAATGGTGCCCAATGAATGTGATATGTTGAGGAGAACCTATAAGCAGGGCAGGGGTGGTGCGTATACAAACAGGACCAGGTTTGAATAGCATCTGTCATGCCCAGGCAAATGATATCATTGGGAACAGGGATGGAATGAATTATGGGTGGAATACATTTTGTAATCTAATAAAAATGGCATTGAGAATTTTAAATTGATTGAGGGTGCACCTTCTATCATTATATTGTAACAGGGAGGCGGCTCTCAGCCAGACGGCCAATTCTTCCCTTAAAGAAGCAGTATCGCAAATTTTTCTTGGTGACTTATATTTAAATGATACTTTGAATGTAGGTAGGTGTTGGAGTAAGAATTACAAATTTAGAAAAATATGATGTGTGTGTTGTGCAGCTGGAGACTAATAGCTCATGTTTATGTCTTTTGAGTGTCGGGTCCCGACACTCTGGCCTGTTCCACGCTGAGGAGAGGGTGAAACAATGTATCAAAGTATCAGCTGTTCAGTGTTGGCAGCCGTCCAGCATAAGATAACAACATTGCAACATTGCCTGGCCAGAACTTATATATCTAAAACAGAGAGAAAAGCTCTAGAAGTCATTTAGCTGATTTTGACAGTTTTCCCTTCATGTTGGCTCTGCTGCAGAATCTTTCAGTTTACCATTTTCTCTCTCTTTTCTCAACACATTTTTCCATATGATCTTTCTTTCAGCTTTGTGTGTTTTGAGCAAAGCCCAACCCAGGATTTTCACTATCTGAAGTTTTGTTTTGTGCCCCTAGGGGCATCCCGACTTGGGATGCCCTGATATGTGAAATCCCCAAGTTCGCCTGTGAAAACGTACCTTTCCCTGTCCCACAGCGCATGCGCGGGCTCTCGTCCAATCAGCTCTGTTTGCACGCAGATGGGGAGCCTGAGTAGTAACCTTCCTGGCCGCCCGGCCTGTCTAAATGTCTATCTGCGTGAGCGCACCAGAAAAATGGGGGGATCTGTGGTTATCCAGGGGTCGTTTCACACAGTGGGGCATCCTGATTTAGAATGCCCAAGGGGGAAGGTCAATGGCCAGGTCTTATAGACTTCAGGGTCGGCCACTCAGCGTTTTGTTCCACTTTAATACCTTTAGATTTTCCTGCACAGTTATTCAAAGAAGAATTTCAGTCATTTTCAGTCAGTTTAGTTTATTTTGTATAGATTTTACACATTTGAGTCACTGGGTCTCATAACAAAAGCAGCACCTCACACACACACACAGCCGTTACCACTGATTACAGCGTCAGCCTCTGAGGTAAAGTGTTGCTAGGAGACCAGTGGACTAAATGAAGCAGCTCACTAAATACAACCCAGCAGATCCCCCTATTCAGCAAATGGACCGAGCCATTGTCATTATACCATTAAAAAGAAAGGCATACATTTTTTCTTTTTTCTATCGCCAGATTATTTATACACGTTAGAAGCTATTGTGTGGCTATTAAATTATTTATCTTTTTTAATGCAAATTTCGCGATACTGCTCCTTTAAGTGCAAAACAATGGTCACATGACTGGAGACAGTTGAGCAGGGTCACAGGCTAAGAACAGGTAGGGAGAGTTACAGGCTGGGAACCAGTAGAGACACAGGTTGGGAACTAGGGAGCAGAGAAGCAGGATGGAAACTAGTAGATAGAGATGCAGGCTGGGAACAGGCGAGCATAGTAGCAGGCTGGGCACCAGTAAGCATAGACACAGGTTGGAGAGCGGAGAGTGGAGTAGCAGGCTGGGAACATATGACATAGGACAATACAACAAGTCTATGCGACCAAACCACTGAACACCTGGGGAATAGGAGGTCCGGTACTCAACGAAGAGCCCATAGCCTACCCACACCTTTAACAGTGCCCCAAATGGAGGAGAGTACACTTGGCCCTGGGCAGTCCTGTGGTGGCCCAGACATTCAGAAAGGTGAAACAGAGGGCAGATGGCACATAACAAAAACAGATAATGGAGGGTCTGGGTCCCACTACAGAAAGCAAAGTGTCTGGGCCCCAGTACAGACAGCAGAGGGTTTTAGCCCCTATACAGAAAACAAAGGCTCTGGGCCCTAATACAGAAATGTAAGGTCTGGGCCCCAATACTGGGCAGACAATGGAGACTATGAAGGGCCCCAATAACTTCCATATTGATATAAGATATAAGTATCACAGAGGGCTGGAGAACACAGGTTCACTGGATTCGGGATAAATCAATTTTCCCCTGAAATCTGGAGCGATTAACGGTTCTAAAGGATAAGTCTGCTCATCTGTATTGTTTGTATATAACATCTGGAAGAACTGGCTGCTTTTGCTATTAGGGGCCTGATTTATCGAGCACTTCTGCCAGACAGTGCCACATCGGTGAAAATTAGAATAGTAAAACATATAATGACATGTTTTTTTTCACACTTGCACATGTTGCTGCACTACAAGAAACATATTTACTAAAACTGTAGCAGCGCAGCAACATTCTGAAAAATGTATAAATCATATTTTGTACTACTCTAATTTGCACTGAAATGCCATTGTCTGGCAGAAGTGCTTGATAAATCAGGCCCTAAGTCACATGTGGATTATTGACGATTGTCCATTGGCTCTTAAATGTATGTTAGAGCTCAGTGGAGTGTTCAGTTGCAATTTTATATGTCCAAATCAAAGCTTAGTAAATTGCTCCCCTAAAGCCCTCCTCTGGCAATCAGTTACATAAGCTTAATGAAAGGGATTAACACCATGCAGATGTTTAGAATAGAAGGCAGATTCTGCACTCTTAAACATGCATAGCAGCAGCCATCTTGCCACACACATGAATGAAGGAGCTGATTTAGAAAAGCAGAGTCTCTCAGTTAAAATTTCCCCCAGAGCTCTGTGCAATCATCTTTTATTTTCTAGCCAGAAGTAGAACGCTTTCAGCTGTAATGACTTTTAATAAAATGCATTGTATACATTGTATCCCCTGACTACTTGAGTGCTTTTGCAGCCGCTGTAGCTATAGAGATACATTGTAACTGCTTTCCTTTTGCTACATTAGCTGTTTATTCAGTGTTTGCCTATGTGAAAAATGACAGGCAAACTTATCCTTGTTTCTGGAGTCTATATCTCTCTCAATTTGGTGTGAATTGCCGCTGGCACAGCACTCCCCTAATTGTTTAAGCAGGGCGATCAGATGTGTGGGAAGATGGCCGCCCCCCCATGTAATTCAAGAGCGAATAATCTTTATGTCATTCCACAACATCTGCATGGGGTTTAAGCAGACCAAAACCCACTGAACTTGTGAAAAATATTTAGCCAAAGGGACTTTGAGACATTGGGACTTTTGCCAATACTCCCCTGTTAGGGTGTAGAACTAGAAATGGAAATTTTCACTTTCATCTGAATTGTCCTGGTTTTTTTCTGTTCCTCTCTGTAAGATGGCAGGCGATCAGTCGTTATATTGGTGTGGCAATAACATCATTGCTACACACAACAGTGGCAGTGAATGGAGGAGGCGGAGCTTTACAGCTAAAACAGGCGCCATTATTAAGCCTCTCAAACTGCTTATGCCATCAATCATATGAAGCAAAGCAATTTACTAAACCTTTTAACTGGAGGTCTGCTATAAGAGATATTTGAGACATGTTGAATAGGCTGGCTGCAATATTTATGCACATATCCAACTCACACCCAGTGAGTAATAAAACGCTATTAATGACCCTCAAATCTTAGCAAAGATGTCTATTGATTTATTTCCTGATTGATTAGAAATGTAATATTTGGATACAGTTTATTCATAAATATTATCCAAATGTATTAAATTGGATTTACATCACTAACATATTTTCCAATAAACTAGTCCTCTTTCATATATATATTTTTATGTATTTATATTTTTATGGGGAACCTCTACATATACTTTATTCACTAATAATACGGCGTGAAAAGATTTTGATTCAGTATATAATCATCCTACTGATGAGCTAATCTCTCATTCCCTTTGTGTTCCATGTGGTCTACAGCCTTCTCTTAATATTTTTTCTGACTGATGGACAATTATACTTGCCTTGACAAAAGAAATAAATAGGCAACCAAAGTCGGTGCAGCTCAACACATGGCAGGCCATTTTGCTCTTTCCCTTTTGGCTGCTCTTTTGTAGGCTCCAGATCCTCAAGTCAATAGCTGAGATCCAGACACCTTAGCTACTTACCATGACACCCTCACCCTCTCTTTACATTCATGAATAGTCAGTACCCAGTAGACAAAACAGAACTAATCTTTTTTGACAGAATTGTTCCATTTCGGAGGAAAAGCTTTGAGAGTCCTCCCTTCCCCACCCAGACACACAAACAAAAAAAAAATGGATGAAATCATGGCTAGCCAAACTTTTCAGTGTATTAATTTTTAATAAAATACAATAAATCAGTATTACCTAATGAATTTTCACAAAAATAAATTTTTTGTTCAATCAAATACTGCAAAAGAATTTTTATTATATGTCGAAAAAAGGAGAAACAGAAACACATTCCTTTTTAAGATGATTAATTTTATTTGGTTCTGGTACAGCAAAGAGTTTTTATCAATGATGCCACTGACATTGCAGGTCGCGCAGCAGCTGAGTGTCCTACAGTCTCCGCGACGTACATCTGGCTATGTTTATTACTGCAGGGATAGAAACACCACGGGTAAAGATAGAAGTTAGCAAAATGGTCTACACAGCTGCAAAGTTGCATTTGAAATTCAGTTTACACATAGGAAGAGGGCTAATCCTGCCCCTATAATTCCCTACAGCCAAAACGTACCCCCTCCCTAAGTGACAGTGCATTGCAAAGACACTAGCGCGCTTATCTTGCCTAACCAGATGGCTGACTTGGATCAATGCACACACGCCACGATCAATGAGAACGATAAAGAATTAGGAAAACAGTGGTACATGCTCCCAGAAAGCTTGTACACTGCATAATTATTTTATGATTCTACACATGGCTACATGTGATACTAAAGTCAAGAAGGAAAGGATAATTAGGGAGGCAGAACAATTCTATATTGTGCTAAGTTGTCATTCACCGGCTCTGAGTTTTTTCAAAGCAATAGTGTTATCTAGTGAATTTAATAAAGGACACACAAATTAAGAGGTTTCGACATTGGGTGATGATAGACTGACAGATAGGATGAACATAGACACCGGATGGCACACCAAAAGACATTTTTACTTTAGGCCTATTAGGGGCAGCTTTCATGTTTTTCTTTCTTCACCAATGTTGTACCTAATATTAGTATAATAAAAGAAGACTGGTTGAAGGCCTAGCAATTCACACAACATTTCTGCCCTCAGGATTTGCATTTTCTACTTTAAGATTATAGGAAACACTTGTGAAATATACGTTTGTTGTGTATTGGTAGACTCACAAATGGTATAGCCATGAACAAGTAAAGCCATGTAGACACCAAGAATAATGGGATGTAAGCAGTGATGTAACTTTGAAGGAGACCATCAGCCCTGGAGTCCATGATACTCCAGCGCTGGCTGATTTCCTTTTCCTGATGCCCCACTGTGTGAAACCCAGTTCGTCCAGAATTCTTACCTGTTCGACAAGACCACAGTGCATGATTGGCTGGTGGCAGCGTCACTCGCAACCTCTTTCGGCTGTGCGCAGCCACCCCTGCAGCAACTGAATGACTGCACATGGTCACACACAGCTGAAGGATGCGAGTGATGCCGTGCCACCGATGTGTGCAACTAGGATTCCATTTAGCTCCTCCAGCTGCACATTAATATATGTGGCTGTAGAAGCTGATTTGACGAGAAGCACCCCCATTGGACCGAGGAGAAGTGAGTTTTACTGGGCGTTTTACCTGCCCTCCCTTGCTATCTCCAACCACCACAGTGGTCACCTGCCTGCACCAATTAATAGTGTATGCAAGGATGGGGGCCCTGGAGTTAGGCTTTAATCCCCAGCTGTGGTGTAACTCCAAGGTCCTGGTGCAAGAACCTAGCCCTGGCTATCTCTTTTTACTTACCTTTACCCAGCTATATTCACCAAAGTGAACACCTGCCTGCTTTAGTGCACACCTTCATTGATTATCAATGGAGGAGATCCCTGGAGTTTAGCTCAAACTTTGGTCACCCTTCCTTACTATCAAGCCGCCCCTGCTATCTCCAACCACCACAGCGTTCACCTGCCTGCTTCATTGCACCATTTAATTGGGTCCTCAATGGAGGAGATCCCGGGATATTGGCATTATATCCCAGCAGTGGTGTAACTGTTCCTGGGCCCTGATTGAAGAATCAAGCCAAGAATCTTGGCAATCTCTTTCACTTGCCCTCCCCTGCTATATTTAACTACCACAGTGGATACCTGCTTGTATCAATACATTACCCCCATTCATTTTAATAGGGTTCTAAATGGATAAAATCAGTAAAGCTAAGCTTTAAAGACTAGATTCATAGCAGAATGTGAGAGGACCCTCATTTGTATAACATTTGTAGCATGCCATAGTAAAGCATTAGTTCACCATGCATTAAAACCCATTGACCCCTCTCTCCCTGTCCCAATTTCAAAGACGGGCAGGATGTCCCTCTGTGAGTGGCCCCCAAGTAAGAAATTTGCTGTTAAACGAGACCAAAATTCTGGATGTCTGGCCCTGAAGCTTCCCCAAAACTCACCTTTGCCCTGGCTCCTACGATGCTATAAATAATGACGGTCACATCCCCGGCATCTCTAGTCTAAGGTGGTCTCCCCGTCCAGTCATGGGAGTGTAAAGAGAAAACTGGGGATACGGCTTCTCATGCTCACTGGGCTTTGTGTCTAAACAGCCGAATGACGGGGGTTAATATGCAAGGCGCTGATTGGACAAGAGACCATGCATGGTGCCTTGTTACCAGGGGATTTTAGAGCTGATTTCAGGGGATTTCCAATAGTGAGGCATCGCAAATCGTGATACCCCCTGGGGAAGGACCAAAACCCAAGATAGTGAAAATCCCAGGTTTTGGTCCTCTTTAAGTTGATCGATTATTTTAAAGCCTTTCCTATGCTGGACATTTTAGGCTAAATCATGCTTATGTTACTCGTTTTTTGGTTCTAAAGACCCAGCTAAGGCAAGTCTGGCAACTGGCAATTGTTGAGACATGATTGACATGGTGTAAACATCAGTAATACAGCACAGAAAACTTTATCTGCTTATTGAGCTTCGCTTTACATAGGGTACCCAGAGCAAATGTTAAAAGTTTGGGTATGGAATAGTTACAGGCAGTGATGCTTGATCCTAAGGGATCCTATGTCTAAGGACTTATCTATGACTAAAGACCTGTAAAGTGTCCGAAACATGTCAGAGGATTTTGCTCATTTTCATCTGCCTGGGTCCGGTATGACTGATTTTATGGCTGCATCTTGATTGTTTGGAGATATTTTTAATCGGCATTTAATAAAATTATGGACTTTTAAGGAGTGCGGACCTTCCTCCAATATTTCTGATTTTGCTGCAGGGGCTTGGAGACTGCCCCAGGTCAAACACCCTGTGATTGTTTGCTTTCGAGTGTGCATTTATTCCCCCAATTTCTGCAATTCGTGATCCTAAGGGGGGTCATTTTTCCCTGGCTGTTGTCGCCCCAAGCATTAGGTCAGTGAGTTAGAATGTTTCTGTATTTAAAGGAGCACTATCGTGCAATTGTGTAATATTAAAAATCCATATAAACACTTTAGCTAATGAGGGGAGGGGTCACTTATGTACCCGAACTGAATAAAACTCCCGCCAAGCTTGTGGTTTTCTTCCCCTGGTAGGTATAAAATCCTGGGGATAAAGGTTTAGTCTATGAGGGGTGACAGAGCCTGTCACCCGAGATGTCCTCTTCCTCTCATTAAAATAAAAAAAAAAACAAGCCTGGCTGGATATTTCTCGATACCGGATGTATAAGTTTTCCCTTCCCACGCCATCCAGCATATTTATATGGATTTTTATCATTGGGCCATTTTTTCGCGATAGTGCTCCTTTAAGCTCTTTGTAATTATTATTTTGTATACATATATTGGTTTATTTAGATTTAATTGGGACTACTTTTATGCTTAATTAATTAGATTATATTAAATAAAATGTATTATTTAATCATGTAGTAAATAAACGTTTTATATATCTCCCATACAAAGGGTAGGTTGACAAGCAATATTATTTTTTACAGTAGGGATTCAAAAGAAGGAAGATAATATATATATATATATATATATATATATATATATATATATATATATATATATATTAATTACTTTTATTCCTACGGCTTTAAACCTTCCTGGTCAGTATTAGCATTTTTTTTTCCTCTGGAGCTGTTCATTGTAGAGTTAAGCATACAATTAAGATGTTTGATGGTTTTTCAAGTGCATGCCTTTATTAGCGCAACATGCCAGGCTACCCTCTACCCTGTGAACACTTCCTGTTCCCTCCTGCTACCTTGATAAATGGCTTCAGACAATAACTTCACAGGCCCACCTCGGGGTGCCTGTGCCGGGCCTGTTATTGCTTTCCTAAATTATCAGAAATAATCATAATTTGTTTTATTGTAAGTAACCCCCACACATCCTTTGAAAGCTTCGACTAGACTCAATCTTATTTCTTCTATTCAAGTTACATTCAAAGGCACGTTCCATGTCAGTGATTGATAAAGTATGATCATTGTATTTTTAGATTGGGGCAATTTTATTACTGGTGTATAATAGAATAACAATGTAAGCTCTAGCTCTGCCTATACTATCCTAGTATGGTCTTGGCTTAATAATACAGTCAGATTTTTACTGTGTGTTGGTTGTACAAGGCAGTTATACCTGTTCACTTTATTTGGATAAATTACAAGTTGCCTTTATAATTCTCATTGCAGAACAGAAAACTGGCCTGACAGAACTGATGGCAGAGCTTGCAACATCCTCTTGAGTCCTACAGTAGTTGGTAGAACACTTGCAAGGCTACAGTGCCAGAGAGCTTGTCTCTTGCATCTTAAACCAGACCAACAGCCTGGTACAGTTGGAAAAGAAAGGTAGCAGACATTTTGGTTCTTCCTCTCCATCTGACATAACTGACAATGCACAGTAACAGGAAGCCCAACAGCACTCCCTGTTTAGGTGGCCTGCAAATGTATGAGCTGCCATTTTGTTTCTAAAATTTATAACAGCAGGAGTTAGGCAAATTCTTTTTTATGTGCAGCAATCTAAATTGCCCTAGGAAGGGATGCATATGAGCACTGTTTGTAGTGCTGGTCTGGTTTAAGTCATTTTTGACTGTTGGTCCGCTTTAAATGTTCAGGGGCAGCAATGTCACAAAGGACAGTTAAAGGTTGTCATTTTTCACTGAAGCCATGCGGCAAATGTTGAAAAAAGACACAAATTACTGATTTCATATTTTTTTCAAATAAAAAATATAAAAACAAAACATGCAATCCCTTCCTGAGCCAACCAGCTCAGACACCAGGCATAGGAGGCCGACCGGCCAGCCCCTGGCCCTGCTGGTTTACCAGCCCCTATGCCCTTTGGTGTGAGTCTGTTGCGCATTCTCATTCTGATGGGCACTCTTTCACACCCTGGTGCCTTAAGAGAAAGTGTAGGTAAATACCGGCAATGGCGCCCTGGATACCTTATCAGTTCACCAACAGTAGTAAAAGAAAAAAACAAAAAGTTCTAAATTCACTTACTTACTGCTCTGTTTACTGCTTCTTCTTTAGGTTCCCTGGCGGGCAGCATCTGCCTCTGGGTCAGGTGGGGTCATCTGTGTCCCTCGTCATGCATCACTGGGGTCTTTGGAGTCCTCCCCAGGTCTTCTGGTGTCTCCTGATGGTGGTGGTAGCATTTAATCAGATGCTGTCGCCGCCATTTATTGAACACAGGTCCCCATGATTCCATCCCAGCACCCCCCCCCCCAGGAGTAATAGCTGGGAGCCGAGCAAGGAGGTTTTCATACCTCAAAACAAAGTCTCTGAGGATTCCTTCTACCATGTGACTAAATACATCACTGGAGGGGTATAGAGGGGGATTTCCTGGGGTATCCCCTTTCATCCACTCACCTTCTGGGGACATCAAAGTCATATGAGGGGGATTCCAGAGAACCTTGGTCTCTCTAGTATAAAAGTTTCAGTCAGAGGTGGGTGGACCTGTGTCCCCATCACTCCTGATGACAGTGGGCAATATGAGGTAGATGCCATGCTGGAGGGAGTGAGGTGGGACGGGATCACGTCCAGTCCCGCCCCCAAACTAAGAAGGGAACAGGCCGGGGAATGATAGTGCTTCGGCGAAAGTCTGAAAAACCGCCCCTCTCCCACTGCCCGCTGCCCAAGCCAGCCAGGAGGGTGGTTACCAGGAGCAAAATACTGTCCGTCAGCCTCCATGTCTGAAAAGGTAACTAGGGCCAGAGCAGGGAGAATGCCCTGCACCAATCAGAGGCACACCAAATGAAGACCCGTCATTTGATAGACCGGGGACTTAGGCAGCCAATGGAGGACGATGGGGAGGAGAGTGAAGAAATAACCTCAGACACTGCCAGCTGTCTCACCAGTGGACTACAAGGACCAGCGCAACACCACAACAGCAAGGGAACAAGGAAGGTAATAACAATGAAATGTGTAAAATAGCAAAGAATTAAAAATAAATCCACATACTGTAGGGAACTAGGACAATGTAATTTCTGGTACTTATGTGCATCAAAATCCAACAGGGCTACAATTTTTAACAGATACATATGAGACAGCATTTTAAAACTACAATGACATTCAAAATTATACGGGAATATATGAAATAAGTATATAAAATAATGGAAATGAAAACTGTACACTCAGTAGTTGATAACAGATAAGTGAGTGATACCATATTACCAATACAGTGGGGTATAATGGGATATACAGATGTTGCAAATCCCAGGTTGAAAGAAAACTAGGATCGGAATAAGTTGTTAAAAATATGATATAATGAACAACTAGTTATTACAAATTTGGCAAATTATGTCAAATCTATTGTTTAAGTCATATGGATACTTGGGGCTCGATTCAACAAAGGTAGAAAACTGATTTTTCGTGTGTTTTGTGCTTAAAAAGTTGCGATTTTGCGATAGTTATTTGATTCAGCAACCTGGAACCATTGTAAAACACGAGTCACTCGAATTAAATTCGATTGCGATTGTAAAAGTGTAAAATAAATTAGTGGATCGAAAAATGTAATACTGCATTTTGCGATTCGAAAATTTTACTACTGATTCAGGTGGACTTGATGAGCCACACACATGATATAAATTAGAGTGTTTCACACTAGTTTTTTGATGCAGCTTTCAGCAGGAGAAAACTCATTTTGCTCTCTCACAATAGAGCCCTTCTACTTTCTTTGCAATGGTAGTAAACTCTAATGGTAGTAAAAAATTCAATTCATAAGAAAAAAGCCTGAGAATCACTAGGAAGACAATGAAAGTCAATGGCACTTTTTTACTCCTGAAAAAAATTTTGAACTTTTTACCCCTTTTTACTAGTAGTAAAAAGTTCCATAAGAATAGGGGAAGGTACATGGGAGTGGTCGACCTTTGGGTTTTTACACTGTGGGGCACCAAAACCCAGAATAGTCAAAATCCTGGGTTTTGGTCCACGTTATAGTGTAAGCATAAGAATGGCATACCATGAGGTTAAAGCTAGCAAAGAGCTGCTCCCTGCACCCAGGGACATGTGGTGCTATGTGAGCAAGCTTTGTATAAAAAACAATGGCCACATTTCTGCGTTAAAGGAAACATTTTTAATACAGGTCCCTGGCAATCCAACCAACCCCCCCCAAAAAAACAACAAACTTACAAATATTACTGTTTAATTAGTACTTCCACTACAGCATACCTTGCCTCTTTATTACATGTATCCACAATGTTAGCCATGTACATACAGCTACACAGGCAACTTAAAAAGTTGAAAAAAAATATGCATTTACATTTACCCATTGAAAAACCTTACAACACCATGCAGCAGTCAGAAAACAATAGAAAAAAAATCGAGTACATTTTCCAATAATTTTCGCTTGCGACAGCCTTTTTACAAGCATTTTTTAAATTTTACGAGAGATTCGAAAATTTTACGATTGCATTTTCGAGTGCACGTATTTAATTCAACCCCTTTTCTGAATCACTCGAAAAAGTTAAAAATGTACGCATGCGATCCGATTTTTCGAGTGACACAAATTTATTTCTACCTTTGTTGAATTGAGCCCTTGGTTTGTAAGAAGAAAATCATTCTTGCGTCTCTTGTCGAAAGTTTCCTTCTTAACCCGCCCAACACACCTTTTCTGCTATGGCTACTCTGAGAGTATTTATTGCTCCCTGATGGCATTTTTGGCAATGTCGTACCACATTTGATTTAGGGTAGTCATTGTTAGCATCATTTGCATGTTCCCGCATTCGGTGTTTAAGTTTCCTGGACGTGCAACCAATGTAATGCAATTT
Source organism: Gastrophryne carolinensis (assembly GCA_027917425.1). Taxonomy (NCBI): domain Eukaryota; kingdom Metazoa; phylum Chordata; class Amphibia; order Anura; family Microhylidae; genus Gastrophryne; species Gastrophryne carolinensis. Next base: position 71,763,895 of record CM051244.1, read on the forward strand.
ACACTAGTAATAACATAACATACTCCTGTGGAGTTGCAATTGCATAAACGATTAATAGTTTGTGTATTGCCATTATAGAGGGATTTTATTACCGACTCTGTGTGTAACAATTGGCAACAAGAACAGCATCTGTCTCCGCAGCTGTACATACCCTTACATTACAATCATGTTGTTAAATGTGTAATGGTTTTGGGAAGCATGGATGTTTAGTGTCACTTTGTTTTCGGGTCGGATGGCAGGAGTTTGAAAAAATGACAGCTTGGGTGGAGTGGGTCTTTGATTATCTTCGCTGCCCATACTTCCAGTCTTTGTTCAAAATGGCTGTAGATGGATGGAAGGGGTGCACCTTTTCTGCCATTCTGGTTATTTTCTGGAGTCTTTGGCTTTCTTTTCTGGTAGCAGCACTGTACCACACAGTAACCGATGTGCACATTGTAGATTCCACAATTGCTGTGTAAAAAACAATACATGTTCTCTGTGGCAGCCTAGAGTTGGTGAAGGAAAAACCAACTTTTTTGTGCTTTCCTCAGTAGGAGGTCAATATTCTGATGCCATTTAAGATCATGAGATATGATGATACCCAGGAACTTAGTGCTGCCTACTCTTTCCACTTCTACTCCATCAATACAGATCAGAAGAGGACACAGAGATATGATGATACCCAGGAACTTAGTGCTGCCTACTCTTTCCACGTCTACCCCATCAATACAGATCCACAGAGGACACAGAGCTCAACAGTCTTTTTTGCATTGGGAGCCAGGTAGTTTTAGCTTTACACCAGTGTGTTGACCTCACAACGATACATTGTTTAATCTTCATTACTGATGATTACTGATTCCAAGCGGTCAGTGATGTGGCCATGAGACTGGTGAGAGTAGCACAAATAATGATGATGATGATGTAGCTGATCACATGTGGGACCCAGCCCAGTAGCTGGTATTGGCATCATCATCATCTGCAGCACATCAGGGGGTGAGGGTGGCAGCAAGCCCATCAGACAGAAGGAGGGTGGTAGCAGGCCCATCAGGCGGGTGGCATGGTGTGGATCAGCAAGTAAGGTGAAGCCAATAGAACATTTGGACTGAAGCCCACCCAGGGTAGACAGTTTTCTCTCTGTACCTACCTGTCAGGCAACAGCTAACGCTGTAAGGATCCGCAAAGGCAGTAGCAGGCAGTCATCACAGGGTGTTGGGCGTAAAATTCCATCCTTACCAGTGTGGAAATATTTTACCAGGTTGCTGGAGAATCCTACTATACCTTTATATAAACTGTGTGCATGACCTATGTGTTCAACCTAGATGGAAACTAGTCTCCAAAGTCCTCCACCCGACTTCAAGATGTATGGAAAATGGCCAGGAATGTGTGCATACACTTCAGCCACTCTTAACCACATCCACTAGTCTAACTCTTCTTCTCTAACCCATCACAGTCAGCATGTGACAGCTTGTATATACTTTTTTTATTTTCGCTAAGATGGCTGGACCAAGGTACAAAAAACACCCCCTCTCTTATAGATTGTAATCTTTGCAAGAAGGGCCCCCAAATGGCTTACCCGTTTAGTTGATATGCAATTTATTAGTTTGTTTTATGAACGACCTGATTGTAAAAAATATGTTGGTTCTATATAAATAAAGATTACTAAAGATTAATTATTACTGCCAACTGCCAACTGCCACCTTCTGCCTATGTGACTGTTCCTCATGTTGCTGCCACATGCCACCCTCAACCTATGTGGCTGTTCTCATTTTGGATGATGTGCCAACTGTCACACTCCACCTATCTGACTGGGCCTCTAATGTGACTCTTTATGCTGTTACCACCTGCCACCCTTCACCTTTGTGACTCTTCCTGCTCTGGGACTCCTCATGCCTTTACCACCTGCCACTCTCTACCTATGTGACTGTTCCAGTTGTGGGACTCTTTATTGTCTACCAGCTGTCACACTCCATCTCGCTGACTGGCCTCTAATGTGACTCTTTATGCTGTTACCACCTGCCACCCTCCCCCTATGTGACTGTTCCTGTTCTGGGACTCCTCATGCTGTTACCACCTGCCACTCTCTACCTATGTGACTGTTCCAGTTGTGGGACTCTTTATTGTCTACCAACTGTCACACTCCATCTAGCTGACTGGGCCTCTAATGTGACTCTTTATGCTGCCCCCCTCTATGTGACTTTTCCTGTTCTGGGACTCCTCATGTTGTTACCATCTGCCACTCTCTACCTATGTGACTGTTCCAGTTGTGGGACTCTTTATTCCCTATGTGGAGCTGAAGCTTGTAACAATTTCCAAAATGTCATAGGTCTCCTAATTTATAAACAATGTATCAATAAACCTCCTATCACAAATTGTTCAATCGTCCCAAATGTGTCAAAAACATATGACATTTCTAATAGTTATTCCTCCATTAACATAGGCATCCCAACGGTAAAATCAGACTGCTCCTTGCAGTCTCAGTCCCACCAGCATTCGCCATGAGCTCTGGGACATAGAATCCAGGCCCATCTTAAGATTCTTACTTTTTAGACCCCAGAGCTGGGTTACTCAGGGATTTGATCTGCTTTAAAGTACTAAACATTATATTTTGTGTTGTGTTTTTTTTCCCTCAGAATGTGCTTGGGCTTGTATCAGTTGCTAGACCACTACACTTTCATCAATGAGGTGTATTTTTTCCTTCCTTCCTCTGGCCTCCTCTAGTCTCCTTCCCTTCTTCTAGCCTTCCTTACTTTTTTTTCGCATGTGTTGTCTGATAGCTTTGCTATGGATTTGCCCAAGAGCTCACACTGTCATTTAGGGCTTTAAAAGTGGCTTCAATTGTAACATTTTCTTTGCAAGCAGCCCACCTAATGCCTGACCCATGGGCTTCTCTTTCATTTCCTGCAGCACCAGGTAGGAGCCATATCAGTTTGCTCCTCCTTTTAATTTCATTCCTCCAGGACCACACAAAAAAGTGGTCCACTCTGTTCCTTGGTGCTCTCGTTGGGTGAGAACGGCAATCCACAGTGGTCCCACAACTGTCTGTAACCACAGCTGAGCATATTCTTGACATGCCCTTCCCAGGTCATCTAGAACCCAGAAACCGGATGGCTTTGCTTAGAATACATTCGGTAATTACATATAATTGAAAAATGTGACATGCCTTGATATTTTTACACTGTTTCCTAGGGGGGGGGGGTTAGGGGGGAGGAATTTGGTGTGTGCCTGGAGAAGGACTTTAAAGTGGACCAAAACCCACGTCCTGGGGGTTAGATTCCCTCCCCCCGGGCTTCCAGAATCAGAATGCCCCACTGGTCGCCCGGAGATTCACCTTCTTTCCTGGTCCAACTGTACATGCACAAGCAGCGGCCTCATACCCGCTATCTCTTTAGCAGAACACGTGTCTGTACCAGGCATTTGTGAATGGCTAGCGCGGGCACGCGCCCTGATAGAAGGTAGCGGGGGATGCATTTGCCAGCACACTCGTATCCGTTCTCCTTAGACGAGCTCCTAGACGAAGGGACGGGATCAAATCCGAGCATGCTAATTGGATGAGAGGAAATACATGCGCCATAGGACGGGGAAGGGTAAGTCAGATCGGGTGACCTGGGGGGTTTCATATAGTGGGGCATCCAAAACCCGCGAGCAATGACCAAAACCCAGGAGAGTCAAAATCCTAGGTTTTGGTCCACTTCCATAGTGTTTTAATTTATATCGTATAACAGACAGAACTACTGGTTAGGAAAAAAGCATTATAGTTATTCCAATGAAGCTCATCAGTAACAGTTCTCTCCAGGCTTGAAAGGGTTGAAATGATTAATAAAATAGATTAATAATGCCGGAAAAACTAATAAATAAGTGATGCAAACAGCTTTTGCTTATAGTCAACATTAGGAGTGGTCATGACAAGGGCTGCGAGGTGACCGGCAATCCCAGCAAGCAAGCGGCGCCGAAAGGCAGAGGGCGCCACCCAGAGGCCGTCGCTTCAACGCCTGTCAAGACAATTGCAGTGGGCTAAAGATCACAGAGTGCACAAGTGATATCTTCTGAGGAGACTTCAGAGAGTGCAAGAGAAAAGGGTAATCCTTTTACTTTCAGAGGAGTTTTCCACTCAGAGATCATACACACGGCAGATCACAGAGACACACGCAAGCATGAAATTCAATTTCCAGAGCTCCTTCCCCAAGCCTGCCTGCCTGCTATATCCTGGTATGGAGCGCCCAAACCACTGACCACAAATTCACCACCACTCACCCAATTATAAAACATAAAAATATATAGAGAATTTGTTCATTTTTTCATATTTCATTTTTTTCCGGAAGGCTTCCCATGTTTATCCTGTGTGGAGTAACAGGACGCTCTGCTTAATACTCCTCTGTGCATTTTATAGGGACTATTTCACTACAGTTTTATTTTTTTGCTTTGTATTCATTTATTTCATCATTAGATTATCTTTTCATTGTCCCATGTGTATCCTTTAGACATCACAACATGGACACTTTCTGAGGAACAACTTACTAGGTGGCCTTCTGCTTTGATAGGAGCCCTCAACTGGAGCAGGAAGTCTCTTTTTAATAAGAGGCCGATTTATTAATAGCGGCAGGTAGCGACAGATGAGCGACAGTAGCGTTATTTTCACAGCGCCCGCTAGTAGTCGCTGTGCTTGGCCGTTGTTCGGCTGTTGACAGCGACTCAGTCGGTGTGCGGTAATGTTGAATACGGGGTTAGGAGTCGCTGTTTGACAGGTTCCGCGCTGTATGGGAGCGCATGACAGCGAAGGGCCATAGCGAAGGGCTCCCAGCATATTCACTAACAAATCACGCTCCAAAAATTCTCGCGCTGTGAAATGCTCGTTTAAACCCCAAAGCGCTGGCGGCGATGGGTTAAAAGTAGTTTTTTAACCCCCAAACAACCATATTTTTTGAATTGTAATATGAATACATTAATATCAGACCTGTAACATCAATTCTGCACAAATTTTTTTTTTTTTTTTTTACCTTAAAAAAAAAATCTAACATTGCAGAAGTGGTCACAGAATTTTTGACATTTAAAAAAAAAAAAAAAAAAAAAAAAAAAAAAGATTAATATCAATTAATTATGAATATTTAAAGATTGTTCCATTGAAATGCATTGGAGAGCGCCAGGTAGCGAGAGGTCATACCTGTCGCTGTTCAAGGTCGCTCGCTGGCGCTGTGGAGTGAGGCTGGAATAATGATGAATGAGTCGCTATATGGCGCTCTGTCAGTCGCTAAGCAGGATCGGCTTGATAAATGTGTGATTGCGGAGGGGAGCCGGCGTTCTCGTGGCGGTGAGCGTCATTACCGTTCGCTCAGCATTCACTACCTGGCGCTATCCCTTGTTATATAAGGGCCTAAGATACCCCCATCTATTTTTTGTACATTTCTTTATATTCCATTATATCCCTTCTTCTATTTCTTTCTCTTATTGCATAATCCCTCCATTTTAAGTTTAATCCATACCCCTTCCCCTTTTTCATGTCATTTCTATCCATCTTTCATTCGTCACGTTTCTCCCGTCTGTCTTTCTGTTCAGCTTCTTCAGATCTTTTTACCACTCTGTAACAGAGCGTCTCGGTCGCTGTAATAACCTGGCCGGCATTGATGAATATGATGTATGTTGGGGACTACAGCGCTGCAGCAAGCGAGAGGTAGCGCCAGCTCAGTGCGTCCGGCACTCAGCGCTCCACACCATATTTAACAAAAAGCAACACACTCACGGTGTCGGAGCTTTAAAGCTGGGCGCTGTAGCATAGAGAGCCAGACGCTGTGTGATTAAAGTCTGTTTTTGAACACATATACACCAGTAACCAAACGAAAACCCATGGAATGACATTATTTTAATAGGACAATAACACTTTAGTACTAGACCTGTAATGATAATTCTGCATAAACATATAAAAACAAAGTGTTTGTTTGCAGCCAGGAGAGGTCACACACTGATTTGAGCAAAATAAATAATTAATATTGCCAAACACGCTATTTATACACAACTAATGAAGCCCCATTGAAATGTATGGAAGAGCGACACTGAGCGACAGGTACTACATGGCGCTCCTGAGCCTAGAGCGCCGGTGCTATATGCTGAGCCGCCTGTAATAATACATGTGACGCTACATGGCGCGGTTAGAGGCGCTCACCAGATACTGATTCATAAATGTGGTTTTGCGTACAGCGCCCGGCGTTCACCAGACGCTGCCTGGTGCTACGAACCACTACCTGCCGCTATCCCTTCATGAATAACCCCCTATGTCATCCTTTTTTTTCTCCTCCTTTAACTTTTTTCACATTACCTTTATTCTTTCCTCTTTTCACCTTCTCTTCATATTACATTCATTTTTCCTTCCCTCTATCGCTTCCATCTCCTTTTATTTCTCCCTAGTCTACCTTCAGTCTCTAGGGGGCGCCATCCTATAATCTTGCACAGGGCGACACTTACCCCAAAGCTGACCTTGTGAGAGGGAGACGAAAAGATGAGGAAATGAGATTAAAACTTAGAGCTGAAACAAGAGTGAATGTCCATAATGTGGAATAGAGAGATAACAGGAAGATTTAAAAAGTATAAGGAGTGAATTTGGAAAATAAAGAGACTTGGAATAAGGTAAAGAGAATGAGATAGAAAAATGAAAGAAGTAAGTGAGATGGAAGGGAGGTGATAATATAATAAGTGAGATGGAAGGTATGTGGAAAAGAGAGATGGAGGGAATGCGTAAAAGAAGAAGGAGAAAAGAGAAATCGAAAAAGAGAGAAAGAAGAAGGGCAAAAGGGAAATGATACAGAGCAACACCATTGTTCCGGCAGCCGAAATGTGCTGGCGGCCAATCGCTGTGCTGGATTCCAGCAGGGGGACCAAGGTAAGATTTATGGGCGTTCGGGGGGGTTATGTGCAGGAGGGGGCTCCAACATTCTGGATGCCCCCGTCTGCCTGTCATATAGAAGCAGAATGAAAAGTGTACTCACCTTTTTTCCAGCACAGCTGATCGGTCCAAGGTTAGCAACTCATTATAGTAAATACAGAGGGTGTGGTAGCTCTCTTGTGACACTGAATGCAATCCAGAGATCAGGTAAGCAGACGACCACCAGATTTGGACAAAGCAGACGTGGGAGAAAAAGGGTGAGTACCCTTTCGGTTTTTTTTGTATGGGTGACCATAAAAATAATAGTTTACATCTTAAAACACTTTCCTCCTGAAACCAGTCGTTGGTTTTGGTCTTTGGATATCTTATAGTGCCCTGGTTTTCTGGCAGCAATCATTAAATGGGTGTGCTTTGGAATGGATGGGTGCTATTGTGATTATAGAGTAAATGGGGTGATATATAAATACAGCATTGATTGTACTAGGGGTATATCAAATTCTATCAGGAGAATTTCTTCATGCAACCTGCCTTGTACCAGGACCAGAATCCTTAAGGGCCAAGACCAGGTTAAAGCTTGTCCTAGGGTATCCAAGTTTGGGATGTTCTGCTGTTCATAACTCCAGTCCAGTTTGGCATAAAATGACCTAGTTCCTCAATCCCATGGTTCATACACAGCTCCAGCATGCTTGCTTTGTGCACTCAGACGGGCATGGCACCCCACGGCATCCACCCTGTGTGTGCCCAAAGCAGACATTCAGGGTTGCCATGCGCAGCGAGTGTGCCAAGCAGTGATGCAGGATAAGGGCCTCACTTACACCATGGAATTCAGGAATATGGTAAGTTTAAGGCAAACCATTGTGCTTTCGAATAGCAGACCATCGCACAGGCACGTAACCAGGTTTCCTAGGGCTCCATAGCCCATAGAGGTCCTCCCTATTTCCTGCTGTAACAGGTGTAGGTGGTTACACAAGGGGTCTACCAGGCATATACAGCAAGGTCTCCTTGCCCTAGATGAACTGCATCTCTCCATTACCCTTTTTTTTACAACGTATGCACAAAGACGTTATGCCAAACTGTAGTGTGTGTTTATGTGTGTATATGTTTGCCACAAATACTTTATATGTAGTGCTCTGATGACCAACAAATACCCTACCAAGAAAAGCAGTTCCACTCCTGCCATTGATGTCCCAACCCATCAATATATGTCCTCTGGGCCCCCATACTTCAGAAAACACAGAAATGCGGTGGGTCAGAGGAAAGCACAAAAATGAGGTGGGTCAGAGGAAAGCACAGAAAGGTGGTGGGTCAGAGGAAAGCACAGAAATGAGGTGGGTCAGAGGAAAGCACAGAAATGAGGTGGGTCAGAGGAAAGCACATAAATGAGGTGGGTCAGAGGAAAGCACAGAAATGTGGTGGGTCAGAGGAAAGAACAGAAATGAGGTGGGTCAGAGGAAAGCACAGAAATGAGGTGGGTCAGAGGAAAGCACAGAAATGTGGTGGGTCAGAGGAAAGCACAGAAATGAGGTGGGTCAGAGGAAAGCACAGAAATGAGGTGGGTCAGAGGAAAGCACAGAAATGAGGTGGGTCAGAGGAAAGCACAGAAATGCGGTGGGTCAGAGGAAAGCACAGAAATGCGGTGGGTCAGAGGAAAGCACAGAAATGTGGTGGATCAGAGGACAGCACAGAAATGCGGTGGGTCAGAGGAAAGCACAGAAATGTGGTGGGTCAGACGAAAGCAGAGAAATGAGGTGGGTCAGAGGAAAGCACAGAAATGCGGTGGGTCAGAGGAAAGCACAGAAATGTGGTGGGTCAGAGGAAAGCACAGAAATGCGGTGGGTCAGAGGAAAGCACAGAAATGTGGTGGGTCAGAGGAAAGCACAGAAATGAGGTGGGTCAGAGTAAAGAACAGAAATGCGGTGGGTCAGAGGAAAGCACAGAAATGAGGTGGGTCAGAGGAAAGCACAGAAATGAGGTGGGTCAGAGGAAAGCACAGAAATGTGGTGGGTCAGAGGAAAGAACAGAAATGAGATGGGTCAGAGGAAAGCACAGAAATTAGATGGGTCAGAGGAAAGCACAGAATTGCGGTGGGTCAGAGGAAAGCACAGAAATGCGGTGGGTCAGAGGAAAGCACAGAAATGCGGTGGGTCAGAGGACAGCACAGAAATACGGTGGGTCAGAAGAAAGCACAGAAATGTGGTGGGTCAGAGGAAAGCACAGAAATGCGGTGGGTCAGAGGAAAGCACAGAAATGAGGTGGGCCAGAGGAAAGCACAGAAATTAGGTGGGTCAGAGGAAAGCACAGAAATGCGGTGGGTCAGAGGACAGCACAGAAATACGGTGGGTCAGAAGAAAGCACAGAAATGTGGTGGGTCAGAGGAAAGCACAGAAATGCGGTGGGTCAGAGGAAAGCACAGAAATGCGGTGGGTCAGAGGAAAGCACAGAAATGCGGTGGGTCAGAGGAAAGCACAGAAATTAGGTGGGTCAGAGGAAAGCACAGAAATGCGGTGGGTCAGAGGAAAGCACAGAAATGCGGTGGGTCAGAAGAAAGCACAGAAATGAGGTGGGTCAGAGGAAAGCAAAGAAATGCGGTGGGTCAGAGGAAAGCACAGAAATGTGGTGGGTCAGAGGACAGCACAGAAATGCGGTGGGTCAGAGGAAAGCAAAGAAATGCGGTGGGTCAGAGGAAAGCACAGAAATGTGGTGGGTCAGAGGAAAGCACAGAAATGTGGTGGGTCAGAGGAAAGCACAGAAATGCGGTGGGTCAGAGAAAAGCACAGAAATGAGGTGGGTCAGAGGAAAGCACAGAAATGTGGTGGGTCAGAGGAAAGCACAGAAATGAGTTGGGTCAGAGGAAAACACAGAAATGCGGTGGGTCAGAGGAAAGCACAGAAATGTGGTGGGTCAGAGGAAAGCACAGAAATTCGGTGGTCAGAGGAAAGCACAGAAATGCGGTGGGTCAGAGGAAAGCACAGAAATGAGGTGGGTCAGAGGAAAGCACAGAAATGCGGTGGTCAGAGGAAATCACAGAAATGCGGTGGGTCAGAGGAAAGCACAGAAATGAGGTGGGTCCGAGGAAAGCACAGAAATGCGGTGGGTCAGAGGAAAGCACAGAAATGCGGTGGGTCAGAGGACAGCACAGAAATGAGGTGGGTCAGAGGAAAGCACAGAAATGAGGTGGGTCAGAGGAAAGCACAGAAATGTGGTGGGTCAGAGGAAAGCACAGAAATGAGGTGGGTCAGAGGAAAGCACAGAAATGAGGTGGGTCAGAGGAAAGCACAGAAATGAGGTGGGTCAGAGGAAAGCACAGAAATGAGGTGGGTCAGAGGAAAGCACAGAAATGAGGTGGGTCAGAGGAAAGCACAGAAATGTGGTGGGTCAGAGGAAAGCACAGAAATGAGGTGGGTCAGAGGAAAGCACAGAAATGAGGTGGGTCAGAGGAAAGCACAGAAATGTGGTGGGTCAGAGGAAAGCACAGAAATGAGGTGGGTCAGAGGAAAGCACAGAAATGAGGTGGGTCAGAGGAAAGCACAGAAATGTGGTGGGTCAGAGGAAAGCACAGAAATGTGGTGGGTCAGAGGAAAGCACAGAAATGTGGTGGGTCAGAGGAAAGCACAGAAATGCGGTGGTCAGAGGAAAGCACAGAAATGTGGTGGGTCAGAGGAAAGCACAGAAATGTGGTGGGTCAGAGGAAAGCACAGACAGAGGTGGGTCAGAGGAAAGCACAGAAATGTGGTGGGTCAGAGGAAAGCACAGAAATGAGGTGGGTCAGAGGAAAGCACAGAAATGCGGTGGGCCAGAGGAAAGCACAGAAATGAGGTGGGTCAGAGGAAAGCACAGAAATGTGGTGGGTCAGAGGAAAGCACAGAAATGAGGTGGGTCAGAGGAAAGCACAGAAATGCGGTGGGTCAGAGGACAGCACAGAAATGTGGTGGGTCGGAGGAAAGCACAGAAATGAGGTGGGTCAGAGGAAAGCACAGAAATGCGGTGGGTCAGAGGAAAGCACAGAAATGAGGTGGGTCAGAGGAAAGCACAGAAATGTGGTGGGTCAGAGGACAGCACAGAAATGAGGTGGGTCAGAGGAAAGCACAGAAATGTGGTGGGTCAGAGGAAAGCACAGAAATGTGGTGGGTCAGAGGAAAGCACAGAAATGCGGTGGTCAGAGGAAAGCACAGAAATGTGGTGGGTCAGAGGGAAGCACAGAAATGTGGTGGGTCAGAGGAAAGCACAGACAGAGGTGGGTCAGAGGAAAGCACAGAAATGTGGTGGGTCAGAGGAAAGCACAGAAATGAGGTGGGTCAGAGGAAAGCACAGAAATGAGGTGGGTCAGAGGAAAGCACAGAAATGTGGTGGGTCAGAGGAAAGCACAGAAATGAGGTGGGTCAGAGGAAAGCACAGAAATGTGGTGGGTCAGAGGACAGCACAGAAATGTGGTGGGTCAGAGGAAAGCACAGAAATGAGGTGGGTCAGAGGAAAGCACAGAAATGCGGTGGGTCAGAGGAAAGCACAGAAATGAGGTGGGTCAGAGGAAAGCACAGAAATGTGGTGGGTCAGAGGAAAGCACAGAAATGTGGTGGGTCAGAGGAAAGCACAGAAATGAGGTGGGTCAGAGGAAAGCACAGAAATGTGGTGGGTCAGAGGAAAGCACAGAAATGTGGTGGGTCAGAGGAAAGCACAGAAATGTGGTGGGTCAGAGGAAAGCACAGAAATGCGGTGGGTCAGAGGAAAGCACAGAAATGTGGTGGGTCAGAAGAAAGCACAGAAATGAGGTGGGTCAGAGGAAAGCACAGAAATGCGGTGGGTCAGAGGACAGCACAGAAATGAGGTGGGTCAGAGGAAAGCACAGAAATGAGGTGGGTCAGAGGAAAGCACAGAAATGTGGTGGGTCAGAGGAAAGCACAGAAATGAGGTGGGTCAGAGGAAAGCACAGAAATGAGGTGGGTCAGAGGAAAGCACAGAAATGAGGTGGGTCAGAGGAAAGCACAGAAATGAGGTGGGTCAGAGGAAAGCACAGAAATGAGGTGGGTCAGAGGAAAGCACAGAAATGTGGTGGGTCAGAGGAAAGCATAGAAATGAGGTGGGTCAGAGGAAAGCACAGAAATGAGGTGGGTCAGAGGAAAGCACAGAAATGCGGTGGGTCAGAGGAAAGCACAGAGATGCGGTGGGTCAGAGGAAAGCACAGAAATGCGGTGGGTCAGAGGAAAGCACAGAGATGCAGTGGGTCAGAGGAAAGCACAGAAATGTGGTGGGTCAGAGGAAAGCACAGAGATGCGGTGGGTTAGAGCTCCTCCTTTGTGAGGATACAGCGCTCCTCACAAAAAACCCTTGGGTGGCATAAGGCTGTTGATGTGGAACACCAATCACATCTATCAACACACAATCAATGTTACAATGTTACAAAAACACCTACAACATATATCTATGTAACCTACATCTTAATTATTTAATATACACTTATATACAAATATCACACATTAGCAAAATTCTTAGATCAGTTACTTCTAACAGGTCCTTTGTAACAAACATTACTGATATACTTGTGTCACTCTGTATCAATGCTTAATCACTTATACTTGAGAGGGATCAGAACACCAAATCAGTAGGTACAGGTACAGATGCCAAACAGCGCAGTGGATAGTTTTTTTGAGAATTTTTAGATGAATATCTCATCCTACCTAAAAGCTCCCTCAGTGCGCATAAGTCCAGAACATGGTCTCAGCACAGAAGGATTCTATGCATATTCTTCCATTATCAAGGCCATTTCCATTACTTCTCCAATAGAGGCTCAAAATTCGAGAGCAGGCAGAGAACAGCACAATCCTACTGCAGATGTATAATTTCAGATAGTCCTTCCGGCCAGATGGATACCGGGATAATCAGATGTTCATCCCAATGGCCCAATGGAGGGAAGAGGGGACGAGACGGCTGTAGACAAAACTCCAGGGGGACACTGTATCCAGAGGAGACCTGTACTGACAGAACGAGCATCCAGGAAGATCCCCGCATCAGCCCAATAGGGCATCCCAAACCGCGTGCAGCGATCACAGTACTCTCTTTACGTGTCCTTCAAGGTAATACCTCGGCTTGCTGCATCACAGACATCAGATCCATCTCAAGACGCGCGCAGTGCAACTAAATAAATCTACAATAGACAACAATGTGAGAAAAAACACATAAAGAGGCACATCCATATATATCTCTATATATATGCAATAACATAAGTGAACATACCTGAATGCATGTGAAACGTGGAATTGAAAGAAAAAGAAACCCCCCCCCCCCCCTTATACAAAACCAAAACCAAAAACCCCATGACCACCATAGCCGGGATGTGACACTAATACTATCACCCCAATAGAACAACCTAATTAACCCAAAAACGGTGTGAAGGACACGTCTTCATTTAAACCTACAGGATGCTGTGAATTCAGCAAATATATCCACCTAAGTTCACGTTGGAGCAGTTTGCGTTTGAGGTCTCCCCCCCTGGGGCCCGTCCCAACCCTCTCTATACCCATGACCCTAAGTTGTTTGTGGTCAGAGTTGCGGGCCTGTAGGAAGTGTCTGGCAACCGGAGTGATAATCTTACCTTGTTCTACATGTTTTGCTGCCAAGCGTATACTCGAAATATGAGCCTGTAATCTGGCTTTGAGACTATTTCTGGTTTCCCCAACGTAAATTTTGGGGCAGGAACACCAGAGGGCATAGATCACCCCTGTGCTACGGCAGTTAAAAACTGTCTGATGTTGAACGTTTTACCCGTAGTCACATTCCGTATCTTCTTATCCTTTACCATGTACTGGCAAACGGAACATCTACCACAGGGAAAATTCCCTGTGACTCCATGCTCCGCAAGCCAGCCCGTAGACTGTTTGAAATGACTGGGGCAGAGAATGTCTCTCATGTTGGGTGCGCGTTGTGCAACCAGCCTTGGGCCACCTGATATCCATCTCGCCAGGTCCGAATCCGATTCTAGGATATTCCAGTGAGTTTGTAATATATGTCTGAGTTTACTCCAGTCCCGATTGTATTTGGTACAGAATCTAATTACAGTCTTGCCCTGTCTTCTCTTCCTCGGGGTCAAAAGCGTATCCCTAGGTGTAGCATCTGCTCGTTCCCATGCCCGTCTGATTACTTGTTTAGGATAACCCCTCTTCTCAAAACGGGCACTCAACTCTCCTGCCTGTTGTTGGAAACTCACCTCTTCAGAACAGTTCCTTCGTACCCGCAAGAATTGGCCAACTGGTATGCCATTCTTGAGGGCAGAAAACTATCATAGTGGAGAAGCGCGTTAGTCGAGGTGGCCTTGCGGTACAGATCAGTTTCAATCTTACCCTCCTCCCTCAACATAATGTTCAAATCTAAGAAGGTAACACTAGTCCTTGACTTGTGTGTAGTCAGATAGATATTATACACATTCTCATTAAGTGTATTAATGAAATCATCCAACTCACCCTCGGTCCCCCGCCACAGCAGTAACACGTCATCGGTGGTGGGTCAGAGGAAAGCACAGAAATGTGGTGGGTCAGAGGAAAGCACAGAAATGTGGTGGGTCAGAGGAAAGCACAGAAATGTGGTGGGTCAGAGGAAAGCACAGCGATGCGGTGGGTCAGAGGAAAGCACAGAAATGAGGTGGGTCAGAGGAAAGCACAGAAATGTGGTAGGTCAGAGGAAAGCACAGAAATGAGGTGGGTCAGAGGAAAGTACAGAAATGCGGTGGGTTCAGAGGAAAGCACAGAAATGTGGTGGGTCAGAGGAAAACACAGAGATGCGGTGGGTCAGAGGAAAGCACAGAAATGAGGTGGGTCAGAGGAAAGCACAGAAATGTGGTAGGTCAGAGGAAAGCACAGAAATGAGGTGGGTCAGAGGAAAGTACAGAAATGCGGTGGGTTCAGAGGAAAGCACAGAAATGTGGTGGGTCAGAGGAAAACACAGAGATGCGGTGGGTCAGAGGAAAGCACAGAAATGCGGTAGGTCCGAGGAAAGCACAGAAATGTGGTGGGTCAGAGGAAAGCACAGAAATGTGGTGGGTCAGAGGAAAGCACAGAGATGCGGTGGGTCAGAGGAAAGCACAGAAATGAGGTGGGTCAGAGGAAAGCACAGAAATGCGGTGGATCAGAGGAAAGAACAGAAATGAGGTGGGTCAGAGGAAAGCACAGAAATGAGGTGGGTCAGAGGAAAGCACGGAAATGTGGTGGGTAAGAGGAAAGCACAGAAATGTGGTGGGTCAGAGGAAAGCACAGAGATGCGGTGGGTCAGAGGAAAGCACAGAAATGAGGTGGGTCAGAGGAAAGCACAGAAATGCGGTGGGTCAGAGGAAAGCACAGAAATGCGGTGGGTCAGAGGAAAGCACAGAAATGAGGTGGGTCAGAGGAAAGCACAGAAATAAGGTGGGTCAGAGGAAAGCACAGAAATGTGGTGGGTCAGAGGAAAGCACAGAAATGCGGTGGGTCAGAGGAAAGCACAGAAATGCGGTGGGTCAGAGGAAAGCACAGAAATGAGCTGGATCAGAGGAAAGCACAGAAATGCTGTGGGTCAGAGGAAAGCACAGAAATGCGGTGGGTCAAAGGAAAGCACAGAAATGCGGTGGGACAGAGGAAAGCACAGAAATGAGGTGGGTCAGAGGAAAGCACAGAAATGAGGTGGGTCAGAGGAAAGCACAGAAATGTGGTGGGTCAGAGGAAAGCACAGAAATGTGGTGGGTCAGAGGAAAGCACAGAAATGCGGTGGTCAGAGGAAAGCAGAGAAATGTGGTGGGTCAGAGGAAAGCACAGAAATGCAGTGGTCAGAGGAAAGCACAGAAATGCGGTGGGTCAGAGGAAAGCACAGAAATGCGGTGGGTCAGAGGACAGCACAGAAATGCGGTGGTCAGAGGAAAGCACAGAAATGTGGTGGGTCAGAGGAAAGCACAGAAATGAGGTGGTCAGAGGAAAGCACAGAAATGCGGTGGTCAGAGGAAAGCACAGAAATGAGGTGGGTCAGAGGAAAGCACAGAAATGCGGTGGGTCAGAGGAAAGCACAGAAATGAGGTGGGTCAGAGGAACGCACAGAAATGCGGTGGGTCAGAGGAAAGCACAGAAAGGAGGTGGGTCAGAGGAAAGCACAGAAATGAGGTGGGTCAGAGGAAAGCACAGAAATGAGGTGGGTCAGAGGAAAGCACAGAAATGTGGTGGGTCAGAGGAAAGCACAGAAATGAGGTGGGTAAAAGGAAAGCAAAGAAATGCTGTGGGTCAGAGGAAAGCACAGAAATGAGGTGGGTCAGAGGAAAGCACAGAAATGCGGTGGTCAGAGGAAAGCACAGAAATGCGGTGGTCAGAGGAAAGCACAGAAATGAGGTGGGTCAGAGGAAAGCACAGAAATGCGGTGGGTCAGAGGAAAGCACAGAAATGTGGTGGGTCAGAGGAACGCACAGAAATGCGGTGGGTCAGAGGAAAGCACAGAAATGTGGTGGGTCAGAGGAAAGCACAGAAATGAGGTGGGTCAGAGGAAAGCACAGAAATGAGGTGGGTCAGAGGAAAGCACAGAAATGCGGTGGTCAGAGGAAAGCACAGAAATGAGGTGGGTCAGAGGAAAGCACTGAAATGCGGTGGGTCAGAGGAAAGCACAGAAATGAGGTGGGTCAGAGGAACGCACAGAAATGCGGTGGGTCAGAGGAAAGCACAGAAATGAGGTGGGTCAGAGGAAAGCACAGAAATGCGGTGGGTCAGAGGAAAGCACAGAAATGAGGTGGGTCAGAGGAAAGCACAGAAATGAGGTGGGTCAGAGGAAAGCACAGAGATGCGGTGGGTCAGAGGAAAGCACAGAAATGAGGTGGGTCAGAGGAAAGCACAGAAAGGAGGTGGGTCAGAGGAAAGCACAGAAGGGAGGTGGGTCAGAGGAAAGCACAGAAATGAGGTGGGTCAGAGGAAAGCACAGAAATGTGGTGGCTCAGAGGAAAGCACAGAAATGCGGTGGGTCAGAGGAAAGCACAGAAATGAGGTGGGTCAGAGGAAAGCACAGAAATGCTGTGGGTCAGAGGAAAGCACAGAAATGCGGTGGGTCAAATGAAAGCACAGAAATGCGGTGGGACAGAGGAAAGCACAGAAATGTGGTGGGTCAGAGGAAAGCACAGAAATGCGGTGGGTCAGAGGAAAGCACAAAAATGCGGTGGGTCAGAGGAAAGCACAGAAATGCGGTGGGTCAGAGGAAAGCACAGAAATGCGGTGGGTCAGGAAAGCACAGAAATGAGGTGGGTCAGAGTAAAGCACAGAAATGCGGTGGGTCAGAGGAAAGCACTGAAATGCGGTGGGTCAGAGGAAAGCACAGAAATGCGGCGGGTCAGGAAAGCACAGAAATTAGGTGGGTCAGAGGAAAGCACAGAGATGTGGTGGGTCAGAGGAAAGCACAGAAATGAGGTGGGTCAGAGGAAAGCACAGAAATGTGGTGGCTCAGAGGAAAGCACAGAAATGCGGTGGGTCAGAGGAAAGCACAGAAATGAGGTGGGTCAGAGGAAAGCACAGAAATGCTGTGGGTCAGAGGAAAGCACAGAAATGCGGTGGGTCAAATGAAAGCACAGAAATGCGGTGGGACAGAGGAAAGCACAGAAATGCGGTGGGTCATAGGAATGCACAGAAATGCGGTTAGTCAGAGGAAAGCACAGAGATGCGGTGGGTCAGAGGAATGCACAGAAATGCGGTGGGTCAGAGGAAAGCACAGAAATGTGGTGGGTCAGGGGAAAGCACAGAGATGCGGTGGGTCAGAGGAAAGCACAGAAATGAGGTGGGTCAGAGGAAAGCACAGAAATGTGGTAGGTCAGAGGAAAGCACAGAAATGAGGTGGGTCAGAGGAAAGTACAGAAATGCGGTGGGTTCAGAGGAAAGCACAGAAATGTGGTGGGTCAGAGGAAAACACAGAGATGCGGTGGGTCAGAGGAAAGCACAGAAATGCGGTAGGTCCGAGGAAAGCACAGAAATGTGGTGGGTCAGAGGAAAGCACAGAAATGTGGTGGGTCAGAGGAAAGCACAGAGATGCGGTGGGTCAGAGGAAAGCACAGAAATGAGGTGGGTCAGAGGAAAGCACAGAAATGTGGTGGGTAAGAGGAAAGCACAGAAATGTGGTGGGTCAGAGGAAAGCACAGAGATGCGGTGGGTCAGAGGAAAGCACAGAAATGAGGTGGGTCAGAGGAAAGCACAGAAATGCGGTGGGTCAGAGGAAAGCACAGAAATGCGGTGGGTCAGAGGAAAGCACAGAAATGAGGTGGGTCAGAGGAAAGCACAGAAATAAGGTGGGTCAGAGGAAAGCACAGAAATGTGGTGGGTCAGAGGAAAGCACAGAAATGCGGTGGGTCAGAGGAAAGCACAGAAATGCGGTGGGTCAGAGGAAAGCACAGAAATGAGCTGGATCAGAGGAAAGCACAGAAATGCTGTGGGTCAGAGGAAAGCACAGAAATGCGGTGGGTCAAAGGAAAGCACAGAAATGCGGTGGGACAGAGGAAAGCACAGAAATGAGGTGGGTCAGAGGAAAGCACAGAAATGAGGTGGGTCAGAGGAAAGCACAGAAATGTGGTGGGTCAGAGGAAAGCACAGAAATGTGGTGGGTCAGAGGAAAGCACAGAAATGCGGTGGTCAGAGGAAAGCAGAGAAATGTGGTGGGTCAGAGGAAAGCACAGAAATGCGGTGGTCAGAGGAAAGCACAGAAATGCGGTGGGTCAGAGGAAAGCACAGAAATGCGGTGGGTCAGAGGACAGCACAGAAATGCGGTGGTCAGAGGAAAGCACAGAAATGTGGTGGGTCAGAGGAAAGCACAGAAATGAGGTGGTCAGAGGAAAGCACAGAAATGCGGTGGTCAGAGGAAAGCACAGAAATGAGGTGGGTCAGAGGAAAGCACAGAAATGCGGTGGGTCAGAGGAAAGCACAGAAATGAGGTGGGTCAGAGGAAAGCACAGAAAGGAGGTGGGTCAGAGGAAAGCACAGAAATGAGGTGGGTCAGAGGAAAGCACAGAAATGAGGTGGGTCAGAGGAAAGCACAGAACTGTGGTGGGTCAGAGGAAAGCACAGAAATGAGGTGGGTAAAAGGAAAGCAAAGAAATGCTGTGGGTCAGAGGAAAGCACAGAAATGAGGTGGGTCAGAGGAAAGCACAGAAATGCGGTGGTCAGAGGAAAGCACAGAAATGCGGTGGTCAGAGGAAAGCACAGAAATGAGGTGGGTCAGAGGAAAGCACAGAAATGCGGTGGGTCAGAGGAAAGCACAGAAATGTGGTGGGTCAGAGGAACGCACAGAAATGCGGTGGGTCAGAGGAAAGCACAGAAATGTGGTGGGTCAGAGGAAAGCACAGAAATGAGGTGGGTCAGAGGAAAGCACAGAAATGAGGTGGGTCAGAGGAAAGCACAGAAATGCGGTGGTCAGAGGAAAGCACAGAAATGAGGTGGGTCAGAGGAAAGCACTGAAATGCGGTGGGTCAGAGGAAAGCACAGAAATGAGGTGGGTCAGAGGAATGCACAGAAATGCGGTGGGTCAGAGGAAAGCACAGAAATGAGGTGGGTCAGAGGAAAGCACAGAAATGCGGTGGGTCAGAGGAAAGCACAGAAATGAGGTGGGTCAGAGGAAAGCACAGAAATGAGGTGGGTCAGAGGAAAGCACAGAGATGCGGTGGGTCAGAGGAAAGCACAGAAATGAGGTGGGTCAGAGGAAAGCACAGAAATGCGGTGGGTCAGAGGAAAGCACAGAAATGCGGTGGGTCAGAGGAAAGCACAGAAATGAGGTGGGTCAGAGGAAAGCACAGAAATAAGGTGGGTCAGAGGAAAGCACAGAAATGTGGTGGGTCAGAGGAAAGCACAGAAATGCGGTGGGTCAGAGGAAAGCACAGAAATGCGGTGGGTCAAATGAAAGCACAGAAATGCGGTGGGACAGAGGAAAGCACAGAAATGCGGTGGGTCATAGGAATGCACAGAAATGCGGTTAGTCAGAGGAAAGCACAGAAATGCGGTGGGTCAGAGGAAAGCACAGAAATGCGGTGGGTCAGAGGAAAGCACAAAAATGCGGTGGGTCAGAGGAAAGCACAGAAATGCGGTGGGTCAGAGGAAAGCACAGAAATGCGGTGGGTCAGGAAAGCACAGAAATGAGGTGGGTCAGAGTAAAGCACAGAAATGCGGTGGGTCAGAGGAAAGCACTGAAATGCGGTGGGTCAGAGGAAAGCACAGAAATGCGGCGGGTCAGGAAAGCACAGAAATTAGGTGGGTCAGAGGAAAGCACAGAGATGTGGTGGGTCAGAGGAAAGCACAGAAATGAGGTGGGTCAGAGGAAAGCACAGAAATGTGGTGGCTCAGAGGAAAGCACAGAAATGCGGTGGGTCAGAGGAAAGCACAGAAATGAGGTGGGTCAGAGGAAAGCACAGAAATGCTGTGGGTCAGAGGAAAGCACAGAAATGCGGTGGGTCAAATGAAAGCACAGAAATGCGGTGGGACAGAGGAAAGCACAGAAATGCGGTGGGTCATAGGAATGCACAGAAATGCGGTTAGTCAGAGGAAAGCACAGAAATGCGGTGGGTCAGAGGAAAGCACAGAAATGCGGTGGGTCAGAGGAAAGCACAAAAATGCGGTGGGTCAGAGGAAAGCACAGAAATGCGGTGGGTCAGAGGAAAGCACAGAAATGCGGTGGGTCAGGAAAGCACAGAAATGAGGTGGGTCAGAGTAAAGCACAGAAATGCGGTGGGTCAGAGGAAAGCACTGAAATGCGGTGGGTCAGAGGAAAGCACAGAAATGCGGCGGGTCAGGAAAGCACAGAAATTAGGTGGGCCAGAGGAAAGCACAGAGATGTGGTGGGTCAGAGGAAAGCACAGAAATTAGGTGGGTCAGAGGAAATCACAGAAATGAGGTGGGTCAGAGGAAAACACAGAAATGAGGTGAGTCAGAGGAAAGCACAGAAATGAGGTGGGTCAGAGGAAAGCACAGAAATGAGGTGGGTCAGAGGAAAGCACAGAAATGTGGTGGGTCAGAGGAAAGCACAGAAATGAGGGGGGTCAGAGGAAAACACAGAAATGAGGTGGGTCAGAGGAAAGCACAGATTTGAGGTGGGTCAGAGGAAAGCACAGAAATGTGGTGGGTCAGAGGAAAGCACAGAAATGCGGTGGGTCAGAGGAAAGCAAAGAAATGCGGTGGTCAGAGGAAAGCACAGAAATGAGGTGGGTCAGAGGAAAGCACAGAAATGCGGTGGGTCAGAGGAAAGCACAGAAATGAGGTGGGTCAGAGGAACGCACAGAAATGCGGTGGGTCAGAGGAAAGCACAGAAATGAGGTGGGTCAGAGGAAAGCACAGAAATGAGGTGGGTCAGAGGAAAGCACAGAAATGAGGTGGGTCAGAGGAAAGCACAGAGATGCGGTGGGTCAGAGAAAAGCACAGAAATGAGGTGGGTCAGAGGAAAGCACAGAAAGAAGGTGGGTCAGAGGAAAGCACAGAAAGGCGGTGGGTCAGAGGAAAGCACAGAAATGAGGTGGGTCAGAGGAAAGCACAGAAATGTGGTGGGTCAGAGGAAAGCACAGAAATGCGGTGGGTCAGAGGAAAGCACAGAAATGAGGTGGGTCAGAGGAAAGCACAGAAATGCTGTGGGTCAGAGGAAAGCACAGAAATGCGGTGGGTCAAAGGAAAGCACAGAAATGCGGTGGGACAGAGGAAAGCACAGAAATGCGGTGGGTCATAGGAATGCACAGAAATGCGGTTAGTCAGAGGAAAGCACAGAAATGCGGTGGGTCAGAGGAAAGCACAGAAATGCGGTGGGTCAGAGGAAAGCACAGAAATGCGGTGGGTCAGAGGAAAGCACAGAAATGCGGTGGGTCAGAGGAAAGCACAGAAATGCGGTGGGTCAGGAAAGCACAGAAATGAGGTGGGTCAGAGTAAAGCACAGAAATGCGGTGGGTCAGAGGAAAGCACAGAAATGCGGTGGGTCAGAGGAAAGCACAGAAATGAAGTGGGTCAGGAAAGCACAGAAATGAGGTGGGTCAGAGGAAAGCACAGAAATGTGGTGGGTCAGAGGAAAGCACAGAAATGCGGTGGGTCAGAGGAAAGCACAGAAATGCGGTGGGTCTGAGGAAAGCACAGAAATGTGGTGGGTCAGAGGACAGCACAGAAATGCGGTAGGCCAGAGGAAAGCACAGAAATGCGGTGGGTCAGAGGAAAGCACAGAAATTTGGTGGGTCAGAGGAAAGCACAGAAATGCGGTGGGTCAAAGGAAAGCACAGAAATGCGGTGGGTCAGAGGAATGCACAGAAATTAGGTGGGTCAGAGGAATGCACAGAAATGTGGTGGGTCAGAGGAAAGCACAGAAATGAGGTGGGTCAGAGGAAAGCACAGAAATGTGGTGGGTCAGAGGAAAGCAAAGAAATGAGGTGGGTCAGAGGAAAGCACAGAAATGTGGTGGGTCAGAGGAAAGCACAGAAATGAGGTGGGTCAGAGGAAAGCACAGAAATGCAGTGGTCAGAGGAAAGCACAGAAATGCAGTGGGTCAGAGGAATGCACAGAAATGCGGTGGGTCAGAGGAAAGCACAGAAATGAGGTGGGTCAGAGGAAAACACAGAAATGAGGTGGGTCAGAGGAAAGCACAGAAATGTGGTGAGTCAGAGGAAAGCACAGAAATGAGGTGGGTCAGAGGAAAGCACAGAAATGTGGTGGGTCAGAGGAAAGCACAGAAATGAGGTGGGTCAGAGGAAAGCACAGAAATGTGGTGAGTCAGAGGAAAGCACAGAAATGAGGTGGGTCAGAGGAAAGCACAGAAATGTGGTGGGTCAGAGGAAAGCACAGAAATGCGGTGGTCAGAGGAAAGCACAGAAATGAGGTGGGTCAGAGGAAAGCACAGAAATGAGGTGGGTCAGAGGAAAGCACAGAAATGCGGTGGGTCAGAGGAAAGCACAGAAATGAGGTGGGTCAGAGGAAAGCACAGAAATGCGGTGGGTCAGAGGAAAGCACAGAAATGCGGTGGGTCAGAGGAAAGCACAGAAATGTGGTGGGTCAGAGGACAGCACAGAAATGAGGTGGGTCAGAGGAAAGCACAGAAATGAGGTGGGTCAGAGGAAAGCACAGAAATTAGGTGGGTCAGAGGAAAGCACAGAAATGTGGTGAGTCAGAGGAAAGCACAGAAATGAGGTGGGTCAGAGAACAGCACAGAAATGTGGTGGGTCAGACGAAAGCACAGAAATGCGGTGGTCAGAGGAAAGCACAGAAATGAGGTGGGTCAGAGGAAAGCACAGAAATGAGGTGGGTCCGAGGAAAGCACAGAAATGCGGTGGGTCAGAGGAAAGCACAGAAATGAGGTGGGTCAGAGGAAAGCACAGAAATGCGGTGGGTCAGAGGAAAGCACAGAAATGTGGTGAGTCAGAGGAAAGCAAAGAAATGCGGTGGGTCAGAGGAAAGCACAGAAATGTGGTGGGTCAGAGGAAAGCACAGAAATGCGGTGGTCAGAGGAAAGCACAGAAATGAGGTGGGTCAGAGGAAAGCACAGAAATGAGGTGGGTCAGAGGAAAGCACAGAAATGCGGTGGGTCAGAGGAAAGCACAGAAATGAGGTGGGTCAGAGGAAAGCACAGAAATGCGGTGGGTCAGAGGAAAGCACAGAAATGAGGTGGGTCAGAGGAAAGCACAGAAATGCGGTGGGTCAGAGGAAAGCACAGAAATGCGGTGGGTCAGAGGAAAGCACAGAAATGTGGTGGGTCAGAGGAAAGCACAGAAATGAGGTGGGTCAGAGGAAAGCACAGAAATGAGGTGGGTCAGAGGAAAGCACAGAAATGAGGTGGGTCAGAGGAAAGCACAGAAATGCGGTGGGTCAGAGGAAAGCACAGAAATGCGGTGGGTCAGAGGAAAGCACAGAAATGTGGTGGGTCAGAGGACAGCACAGAAATGTGGTGGGTCAGAGGACAGCACAGAAATGAGGTGGGTCAGAGGAAAGCACAGAAATGAGGTGGGTCAGAGGAAAGCACAGAAATGAGGTGGGTCAGAGGAAAGCACAGAAATGAGGTGGGTCAGAGGAAAGCACAGAAATGAGGTGGGTCAGAGGAAAGCACAGAAATGAGGTGGGTCAGAGGAAAGCACAGAAATTAGGTGGGTCAGAGGAAAGCACAGAAATGTGGTGAGTCAGAGGAAAGCACAGAAATGAGGTGGGTCAGAGGAAAGCACAGAAATGTGGTGGGTCAGAGGAAAGCACAGAAATGCGGTGGTCAGAGGAAAGCACAGAAATGAGGTGGGTCAGAGGAAAGCACAGAAATGAGGTGGGTCAGAGGAAAGCACAGAAATGCGGTGGGTCAGAGGAAAGCACAGAAATGAGGTGGGTCAGAGGAAAGCACAGAAATGCGGTGGGTCAGAGGAAAGCACAGAAATGCGGTGGGTCAGAGGAAAGCACAGAAATGTGGTGGGTCAGAGGACAGCACAGAAATGAGGTGGGTCAGAGGAAAGCACAGAAATGAGGTGGGTCAGAGGAAAGCACAGAAATTAGGTGGGTCAGAGGAAAGCACAGAAATGAGGTGGGTCAGAGGAAAGCACAGAAATGAGGTGGGTCAGAGGAAAGCACAGAAATGAGGTGGGTCAGAGAAAAGCACAGAAATGCGGTGGGTCAGAGGAAAGCACAGAAATGAGGTGGGTCAGAAGAAATCACAGAAATGTGGTGGGTCAGAGGAAAGCACAGAAATGAGGTGGGTCAGAGGAAAGCACAGAAATGTGGTGGGTCAGAGGAAAGCAAAGAAATGAGGTGGGTCAGAGGAAAGCACAGAAATGTGGTGGGTCAGAGGAAAGCACAGAAATGAGGTGGGTCAGAGGAAAGCACAGAAATGCGGTGGTCAGAGGAAAGCACAGAAATGCAGTGGGTCAGAGGAATGCACAGAAATACGGTGGGTCAGAGGAAAGCACAGAAATGAGGTGGGTCAGAGGAAAGCACAGAAATGAGGAGGGTCAGAGGAAAGCACAGAAATGAGGTGGGTCAGAGGAAAGCACAGAAATGCGGTGGGTCAGAGGAAAGCACAGAAATGAGGTGGGTCAGAGGAAAGCACAGAAATGCGGTGGGTCAGAGGAAAGCACAGAAATGAGGTGGGTCAGAGGAAAGCACAGAAATGCGGTGGGTCAGAGGAAAGCACAGAAATGTGGTGGGTCAGAGGACAGCACAGAAATGAGGTGGGTCAGAGGAAAGCACAGAAATGAGGTGGGTCAGAGGAAAGCACAGAAATTAGGTGGGTCAGAGGAAAGCACAGAAATGAGGTGGGTCAGAGGAAAGCACAGAAATTAGGTGGGTCAGAGGAAAGCACAGAAATGAGGTGGGTCAGAGAAAAGCACAGAAATGCGGTGGGTCAGAGGAAAGCACAGAAATGAGGTGGCTCAGAGGAAAGCACAGAAATGAGGTGGGTCAGAGGAAAGCACAGAAATGCGGTGGGTCAGAGGAAAGCACAGAAAGGCTGGGGTTTAGAGAAAAGCACAGAAATGAGGTGGGTCAGAGGAAAGCACAGAAATTAGGTGGGTCAGAGGAAAGCACAGAAATGTGGTGGGTCAGAGGAAAGCACAGAAATTAGGTGGGTCAGAGGAAAGCACAGAAATGTGGTGGGTCAGAGGAAAGCACAGAAATACGGTGGGTCAGAGGAAAGCACAGAAATGCGGCGGGTCAGAGGAAAGCACAGAAATACGGTGGGTCAGAGGAAAGCACAGAAATGCGGCGGGTCAGAGGACAGCACAGAAATGCGGTGGGTCAGAGGAAAGCACAGAAATGCGGTGGGTCAGAGGAAAGCACGGAAATGAGGTGGGTCAGAGGAAAGCACAGAAATGAGGTGGGTCAGAGGAAAGCACAGAAATGAGGTGGGTCAGAGGAAAGCACAGAAATGCGGTGGGTCAGAGGAAAGCACAGAAATGCGGCGGGTCAGAGGAAAGCACAGAAATGCGGTGGGTCAGAGGAAAGCGCAGAAATGCGGTGGGTCAGAGGAAAGCACGGAAATGAGGTGGGTCAGAGGAAAGCACAGAAATGTGGTGGGTCAGAGGAAAGCACAGAAATGAGGTGGGTCAGAGGAAAGCACAGAAATGCGGTGGGTCAGAGGAAAGCACAGAAATGTGGTGGGTCAGAGGAAAGCACAGAAATGCGGTGGGTCAGAGGAAAGCACAGAAAGGCTGGGGTTTAGAGGGTACAAAATGTCAGCAGGTCAGAAAGAGGTACTGAATGGTTGGGGGAAAGGAGAGGCACAACAGGGCTTTTATGAAAATAAAATCCATACCCAAATGATTTTCACCCAGCATTGGTGGTTGGTCGCGGTCCTTTAGGCTTTGCAGGCTGACCAGAGGTGCAGGGAAAAGTATTGTTTTTTTAAAGCGGCACTCCTATGGCGATTAAATCATTTAGGGTACTTAAATTGAAAAAAAATTCAACTGCTGGCCTTTCCCTGTTGCATCCCAAATCAGGATGCCCTGCTGTGTGAGAACTCCCCGGGTCACCGCAAAAAATCACCTTTGCCCTGGCTCCCTTTCCGATGTAAACATTGGCGTCACATCCCCCAGCATCTCTGGGCAGAGGTGTGCTCCCACGCCCCGCCATTCAGGAGGAAGGTACCACACTCACGTCTGGAGATGCCGCCGCTCTTGCCATTGATTGCCGTGCACCAAGCCATTTGCCAAGCATTTATAAACAAGGCAAACGGCTCTGATTGGACAAGACCCCTCACATGCTTCGTAGGACCAGGGAAAGGAATGTTTTTATGGGCCGATCTCAGGGGGTTTCACACAGTGGGGCATCCCAAATCAGCATTCCCCAGGGCAAAGAACAAAACTTTTGACAATCCTGGGTTTTGTTCCTCGTTAAAAGCACAAAGAAGAATTACCTTGATGTCAGGCACCCAGTCCCCCAGCATTCACAGTATTTTATACCTGACCACGCTGACCTTGACTGACTTCTTGGTCAAAAAGTGGTATTGCAGTGGTATTGTTGATACTGCCCACTGATTGGCTGTTCCCCTTGTCTGCCTCTGTGAATTCTGGAGAATCAGGCACTTGACACTGGTCAGGTGAGTTCTTTTGGGTCCTGCACTGAGGAAGGGATGGAAGGGGGATTACTGCAAGGCATGCTGGACTCCTGCTTTAAAGTTGCTGTTTAGGCTAAATATTGTAAAAGATGTAACACCTTTGAGGAAGTTGCTACACAGACTGGGATTGAGTGCTTAGTCAGCCAATCACACAGCAGTAATGACCCTTCTGCAATGCTTTTCTAACTAAGCAGTCAGTCACATTCAGTGCAGCAGCTTGGAGAGCAGAAGCAGTATAGCGCCACTCCTGCCGTTCAGGTAAGTGTTTATTATATTATTATAGGGTTTAGTGCTGGGGAGTGGGTGGTGGGCTTTTAAAAAAAATTACCCTAGACTACTGCTTAAAGGGGACCTCCAGTCAAATACAGGACCTCTTGCTGCATTCATGATGCCCCAAGTGCATCACCTCCCTGCAGCCTTAGATCAGCCACCCATTACTCACCTCTTCTATGTTCCTTGCCGCCCCCCTTGACCGCAATCTGCAAATCAGCTTTGCTCAACCCGTGCAACTCACTGAGCAGCCACCAGCTAGTGAACGTGATTTGGGGGTCTGTGATTATGTGGATGGCTGTTGTGGGACATAATAGGAATAGGTGATTATAGCACTACCAAACATTAAATCCCCTGTGTATTAGAGACAAAGTAGATTATTGTTGACAGTGGATTGTAAACAACACTCTTCTAGCGTGCAGGAACAATGGCTGTTTATTCAGCAACAATCAGGAACATAAACTTGAACAGGATACATCAGCTAGAGAGCTCAATATGTTGAAAAGCAAACAGCTCCTTTCTGTTTACAGGTTAAGCACACTATGCATACAGTCAGACGGGCTGCATAAGACTTCCTGTTTTCTTTTAAACTAACTTTATCAATAGCATAACAAGCAGACAGTCATATACAGGATGCATTTGTTGCATTAAAGCTATTCCAAAACAGTAATGTGTCCAGCCAGCTAATCACAAGGGAATACCCCCTGACCTCTAAGCTCTGCCCCTAATTCCTGATTGAGCCTCAGACGCATACAGTTTATTATCATGGGGGAGTGTATGTGTAGAGGTGGGGAAGAGGGAAGGGGTGGCTGGGCCTGATTTTCCGAGAGGTGGGGGGAAGCAGACCCACCAAAAGGAATATCACAGGTGACCTGGGGACCCCAATAGTTCTACTAGGCCCGGGTGCAGCTACCTCTGTCAGCCTCCTGGCCAAAATGATGGGGACAGAATGTCCGAGGTCCAAAACCAGCGGGAAGAACACTGGCAAGTATGGACGGAATGTAGCCGGGGCTCCATGGGCTTCATAATTCAGTGGGAGTAAGCCCAGTTCAACCAACCCCCATTTTCCATGTTCCCTCACCCAGACGTACCCCCTTCAATTCTGGCCTTAGGGATTCTGGTCTTCCCTGGAGCGGCGGTGGATCTTAAGTTCTCTTCTGCAACTCCTGCAGGGGGCCACCTCCTCACTCTATGGTGGTTGGCAGCAGACTCCTCTCCCTCCTCCTGTGCGACCTCTCTCTGTGCCACAGCCTCGTTCTCACTCTCAGGGCCACTCCCCAGCACCGCCCACCTCCCTCCCGGAAGGCAGAGTTAAACCTCCGCTCTATCATCCCCGCCAGTCCACCCAGCGGGAGCTGCTGGTGTTGGTCCACTGACCAGGGCGCAGGGGCCCGTGCTAGGAAGGTTCTCCAGTTCGTCCTCTTTCTTACTCCCTTCCCTCTCTTAGGGGGCAGACCACTTACCTCTAGAGTCCCTCTAGAGTCTTCAATTCCATGCTTTTTTGCGGGCTAAGGTGTGCTGCAAATTGGACTTTCTCTCCATTAGAGAGAGGGGACCACTGGTGAGTTTGTGGGGGGAGCATTTGCAGCATATACACCCACCACAGCATATTCCTAGCACCAGTATTCAAAACAGCCACACTGCATTCCTTTGATTTTTCCTATCATGTGACTGTATGTCACATGCTTAAGACTAAACGCTGGACATGCTTTAAATACATGTTGCAAGGCTCTGTAATGCATTAAACGCCCCCCGCACACTCCCGCCCCCACACTCGTGCATCCATGCCGATAATAATATGTAGCTTTATGGATAACTATGCAGTTATAAAATCATTTGGGAAACTAACTTAACTGTAGCTCATGTTTTCAAGCTCCATTTAGCCTGTTCTTGTTTAACCCGGACCTTCACCCTGAATTAGAGCCTTGTATGTTCCCCCCACCCTGTACATACAGATTGCTTACATTAAAAATCATCCTACCTTCACCTAGTGCATTTTCTGAGCTTTTAAACATCCAAGACAGCGGCCCATGGAGTCTCAGCCTGCCTGCAGACAGGAAGTGTCTTCTGACTATGCCGTTCTGCATTCTGGGATTGTTGTCCTTTTCCTGACACCAGCACTGCTCTGTCTGTGCTATAACCCCCCCATGAATTTTCCCCCACTCCTCTTCTCAGCATGTGATGCTACTGAGGCAAGATGGTGGCTGCCATATCATGGAGTCCTGAACAGAGCTGCAGCCCAGCTGGGGGAGAAATAATAAGCAAGTTACTAAACACTTAAAATATATTAATTTTAGATGCTGGTTAATAGTTTTTAGTGTTTGGGTTTTTCATTATATGATGCTGAAGGTTCGGTTTCAATTTTTGCTTTTGAACTCTCTTTTAGCACCTCAAACCCTTGTCTTATTTGATCCTTCCATACTCTAACCATTGCTCTGATCTGCTCATTGCTCTTGGGAGTCTGGAGAGGGAGAGGAGGGAGGTGAGCTGAAGATTGAAGATAAAGGATCTTCTGATCCTGGAGTAAGGTGACTATAGCAATGCAATATCGTATTGGCCTGCTTTTTTAGAATTCTCACCCTACTCTGGCATACTCATCTTCCATACTTCTAATCATGCTTTGGTCCATGTATATGTACACATGGTACATGTATACATGGTACATTTATATATATAGTCCAGCCATTGTTCACTATGGTTTGGACTACTCTTTCAGGACACCATACTTTGCCCCTTGCTCTGGTCTACTGCTTTAGCACTGGATGGATCACTTGCAGGGAGGCTGTGATGAAGACTGAATGTAATAGTTAAATAAGTAAAATAAATGCAATATTAAAATAAACTAACCTGCTGTCAAATCTTCCGTTCCTGTGGTAAGGTAACTATAGCAATGCCATCTCTCATTGACTTGCTCTTTTCACCAATTCATTTTGGACACAGTCCTTTCTTTGATCTACTCCGAATTATGCTTTGGTCCACTCTGTATTGGCCTCAATGTCCATTCTCTACCATGTTCCAGTCTTTGTTTTGTACATCTCTTTGAGGACTACAAACTCCTCTCTTATCTGACCTTTCAATACTTGCGCTGGTCTGCTTTTAGCACTTTATTCTGCTCTTTTGTCATATTTTCCATCACTCCAACCTTCATTCTAGCCCACTGTCTCTGTAATTTGATACCTAATAGTGTTCTCTTCATACATTGTAGTCTTTGATGTGGTCCATTGTTAAGACGATCCAACCATTGGTCTGGTCTGCACTATGGCTCCAAGTATGGTCTACTCTTCTTTCTTTCAACACTGCTCCAATCTCTCATGGTTGTATATTCTTGTGTCCTTTTACAATGTGCTGGCAACCTATTTATATAATATATAACAAGAAGATAAAATACTTTTAAATTGCTCATCTTATGTGGTCTACAATTATAAAACATTGTGTCAGAGAGCCATAATTGACTCAAGCGCCTGGCCATTGCTTTGGAGGAAAGAGTCTGTCTAGAAACCATTTGTGACAAGTCTTACCCAAATCATCTATTTTATTTCACATGATCTATCTTTTCTATCATTTGCAGAGCTATATGTTATTAAATTCAATGCAGAATTGATTTCTGGATTAGATGTTTTTTATTTCTTTTTCAATTATAATTAAATCCTCCTTAATCATTAAGGGCTGGCTGGAGCTGGTACTAGCAGCCACCCGCTGAGCATCAGTAACTAAGTGTGAACGGGGTTAGTGAACCGTACTGGGGAAATTGTGTCGCTGTTTCTTTCCTATTTCAATGAGATGGCATTTATAATATGCCAATTTGCATATTGATACAGTGATAGCCGGGGCACTTCAACATTTTCACACGTTACAGCAAGGAAATCAGGGTATATGTTTTACAATTCTGAGTGCTAAAAATCTGTAAAAGAAGAAAAGAAATTATATACAACCAGCCTTATTTAACTGAAAGATAGTTGCCCTAGAGAGAACGTGCCAACAACTGTCCCAATGAGCTTCGGTTTTAGGTCATTTTTACATTTAGCCTGAATATTGCCTTTTTGTTTTGGCTTGGCCGGACTAGAATGGAGGCAATTTTCAGTCCAAGCTATTAGGCCCTGTGGAGCTACTAGCATGTTGCATCAGGCATAGGTAGCCTCAGGACCCAGAAGCCAAAAAGTGCCCCTGGAACCCATGCAAGAACACTGAACCTATGTTGAAGAGCAAAGTAGTATGGCCTAGATATGCATCAGCTACAGATCCCATCATGGTTAAGAAGAGATGCGTTGACTATAAAGCAGGTATCATTCATTACAAATTTCCTGTGTCAGTGGTAGTTTAGCAATTTTTGCTGCATGCTACATCTACTGTAAGGGATTATATAATATGTAAATGTTTTATATATTTACATATTACCATTTACAATTACAAGTAATAATTGCTGTCACCCCTCATTTTGTCACAGATAAGGGGGGCAAGCAATGCAATGAGTGATTTGAGTCTACATTATATACCTTGGTAATGTGAGGTGCCAAACTGGTCTGCTTAGATTGATGTATGCCTGTGGGTTCCAAGGCCTAGTCACCAAATTCAATTCTTCTCAATTGTCTTTTTTACCCACAAAGGCAGATAGTGGGTTAATCAATTACCTATACTAATCTGTTAAAAGCATCAAGAGGATCTTTTTATGTTGTCATTTGACAGTCAACTCTGAACAAGGGTATTGCTCCAATTTTCCCCTTTGGGAACCTTTGGGGATGCGGGGGCTGCCGGTTGTGGCTGCAGGAGACTGCCACTGACGTGCTGGTAGAGCGCTGCTCAGTCTCGAACAGGGGGCCAGGTAAGCTATCTTCTCTTACAGGTTCCCAAAGGGGAAAAATGGAGCAAATTTGATACCATCGTTCAGAGTTGACTGTAAAATTATAACATAAAAAGATCTTCTTGAGGCTTTTAAGGTACCTGCTTTATGCTTTCCAGTGGCTGTGCGCCGCCAATGGGGCAATGGAGCAATGAGCCCAAGGCTTGCTCCTACCCCCTGCGTATGACAAGGGCATAGTCGTGAAACACATCACACGGTTACCACATGATGACCATGACAATATGGGTGTGAGGTATCACTTTCCTGATGAATTTTAATATACCTATTAAAGGCTAAGTTTTATGGATTCAGCTGGACAATACAAGAATTGAGCAATTGTACTCCCATTCCATACCCTATGCATGTGTGGACTGACCTTGCAGTGTAGGACTGCTGGTAACATCTAGACCTCCCGTTAACTCCTGTTCACCTACCTGCAGTCCCAGCTCTCAGAGGATATTGTTTATGCTACCAAGTCCTGGGGGCAACTGTGTCCAGCAAGGTGCTATCTGCATCTTAGTGAACAGGGGCTTACTATAGATGAAGCGACTGAGCAATATCATCGGAACTGGGTTCTGTGAACTGGTGAGCATAACAGAAACACTCTAGTGCTCCAGCATGGCTGTAAGATGCACCAGAGAGAAAGCACATCCTTGCTTCCCTTTCTTTCTTACCTGATTGATGTGCTGGTCATCAGAGACAGAGAAGAGAAAACTAGGATGCACTTTCATAGCTCTCTACCGCATCTTATAGCCATGATGGGATGTGGTTGAGTATCTTTTAAAATGGCCTTCTTTTTGGTTTATAGTGTGGGGTATCCCAAATCAGGGTATACCAAATGAAAAATGTATGTAACTCAACTAGGCAACTAGGCAACAGATATATCTCACAGATTTAGATATAGCTTTAAAGAAGCCTAATTAATTAATATAATAAAATACACTCAGGTGATTTGAAGTATACATTTGAAAAAATCATAATCAAAGTTTAGATATTCTAATATAATCAGATATTTTACTTACCTCAAATTGGGCATATTAGGACATCATCTAAACTGTTACATTATCAGCTGGAGGAGCCATGGTGCCAGACAGAACAATTCTGTGGCAAATCTACAGCAAAGGAAAGCGTACTATCCTTTGTGTCAAGGGTGCTCCTGATCTGACACTGAAGCATCTTTAGTTTTTATATACTTTCTGACCAGGATTGCCTGCTACTCCAGCAGGACCCACAACCTGTCCCCTTTGCTGATCAGGAGTGGCCACCCCTTCACCAGCAATAGGTTAAACTTATCAGAGCACATGTATAAACCAGGTAAGCATCAGAAAATGTCACAACAGGATGTTGCTTAGTGTTTTGTATTATTAGCGAATCTCAGCAAATTGAGTGTTTTTGCAGAAACTCAAGTGATAGATCATTAAAAGGTAATTAATGTTTCTAGTCAGACATCCATTTTGTATTCATAAGATGGAAGCGAAGTGAACTACTAATGTTTATTACTAGGGATGAGCGAATCGGTTCTAACGAACCTGAATTCGCTCTGAATTTCAGGGAAAATTCGATTCAGCACGAACCCGAATTTTTAGTGGTTCGTGCTGACCGAATTTTCCCTGAAATAAAAAAAAAAAATGCCGGCATGGTGGGAACGGGGAGACCGGCTGCGCTGTCAGCTGGCCCGCTGACAGCGCAGCCGGCCTCCCCGCTCCCACCAGAGATGAGCGATTCGTTAAAGTTCGATTCGGACGAACCCGAATTTCTTTGAGAAATTCGGCGAATCGCCCCAATCGAATTTTTGAGAAGTTCGCTCATCTCTATTTATTACTCAAACTGCCATGGTTCAAGACAGCCATTATGTATATCCCTCACTTTTTATACTACACAGACCTAAATTCTTTTTATACTTTGGTCCAATTAAAGGTCTTTTTCTAAGCAAGCCTATAACCAATTGCCTATAACTGGACTCTAGATCAGAGGAATTAGGAAGAAAAAGATTTGTCTGTAAGCTCACAAGGGCAGGGCTCTCTCTCCTATTGTCTTCTGTGCTCACAACACCTGGTTTGAACCTTGTGGCCTCTAGTTTTGTATTGTTCCCGGTACTGTTTTACCTTGTCTGTAACCATACCTTGTAAAGTTCTACGGAAAATGATGGCACTATATAAATAAGCATTAGTAATAATAATTTACCTGAGTAATATTTTGACTTTGTGTACAGTTATATTTCTCGTCAGTTGCTTGTGAAACCTGGCAATCGGACATCTTGGTCAAATGATATAGTTGTATAAGTACATTATCACATTATTCATAAACCAAGGAGCTTGTTCATTTTGCCTTCAAGAAAGAGGGGGGTCTATGAGATAAAACTGGGCATGGATTGTACAAAGGTGTTGAGACTAAGGCATCATAAAAAGCTTAGAGTCAAAGATACTGTACTATACTGTACCTGTTTAACAGATCTACCACTGTACTACAATAAAGACTTCTCTAGCCAAGTGCAGCACTTTATAATATAGTTTTTCCTACCATGGCAAGAGGCTCAGAGCAAACACCAGCTATTTGCTTTCCATTTAATTGAATCTTTAACATGTCCTCTAATATTTTAGGAAACAGAAACTAAATCTGCTATGTGTATGATGAGTTTTCTAACCTTTGATAAACCTCAACTGAATAAAGCCCTTTGTACTGCTGTGTTTATAGCCTGACATTTTCAAATGTCAATAACATATTCTGTGCCTCAGATAAAATTCATTGTTTACTAGACCTGAGAAAAAAACTTAATGGACGCAATGCCTTAAAAACTGCAAAAAGGTCTGCTCATATATGAAATGATTTTTCACATATTCATCACATGCAAGTTTATTGGTATTTTTACTCTAACATGGGTCTCCGGGGGGCTGGTTCTGCTGTATAACAGGCTGATTCATCATTAGCGGCAGGTAGCGACAGATGAGCGTCTGTAGCAGGCATTTTCAGAGCGCCCGCTAGTAGTCGCAGTGCTCGGCCGTGGGTCGCTAGTTCATAGCGACTCAGTCGCTGTGCAGTAATGTTAAATACATTGTGAGGAGTCGCTATTTGACCAGTACAGCGCTGTATGGGAGCGCATGTTAGCAACTGCTCATAGCGACTGACTCACATCATATTCAGCAAAAAACAGCCTCACAAATCTCTGGCGCTGAAAAATGCTTGTTTGAAGCCTAGAGCGCCAGAGGCTGTGTGTTTAAAGTCTATTTTTCAGCATCTATCAACTAGTAACTAAGCGAAAACATATGGAATTACATTGTAGCAACATTGTAACATGAACACTTTAACCCTTTCAGTGCCAAGCCCGTAGTTTCTACGTGCTTGCTTCCACTCCACTTAAGTGCCAAGCCCGTAGAAACTACGGGCTTGGCATTTACCCCAAACAGTTAAAAATAAATACAAATTAAACACTTAGCTCTGGTATCCCTGAGAAGCTGGGGGTCTCCTCTTTCTGGGGGGGGGCATCCGATCGCCCCCCCGACGTCCTCCGTCTTCAGGGGGGGGCCCGAAACCGGCCGCCCCCCCCCCGTTTTCCCCGCGCTCAGCTTCATTGAAAAAAAAAAAAGAAGCGCCACTGACTCACCTCCTCGCCCGATCCCTGGCCCGCTGTCTTCTCTTCACCAGGGGGGGTCCGATCCCCCCCTGGGCTCCGCAGGCTTCGGTGAGGACCCTCTTCCGGGTCCTCACCGCTCGTAATGGTGGCGATGGCCGCCGCCTCTAATGGGAGGCGGCGGCCCCGCCTTTTGTGGGAGGAGCGGGATGATGTCATCCCGCTCCTCCTATACCCTCCCCAAGCACCGGCATCTGTCAGATGCCGGTGGTGATCGGTGCAGAGCGGGTGAGAGGAGAGGAGGCTCCGATCGGAGCCTCCTCTCCTCTCATCCGCCCTGCGCCGATCACTATCGGCATCTGACAGATGCCGGCGCTGAGAGAGCGGCGCGGGACAGCGACGTGGGACCCAGGATTGGAGGTGAGTATAGTGTAAAAAAAAAAAAAATAAATGTCATTTTTTTAAATATGTGTCTGTCTTTTTATTTTTTACTTTTAACCCCTTGTGAACTGGTAAGGGGTCCATGACCCCTATACCAGTTCACAAGGCTGGGGGGATGGCAAGTCACCTGCGCTAGCGGGTGGCTTGCCATTAACCCCCGGCACCCCCATTACCTGCCTCCCCAAAGGCCAGGGGGGGGCAGAAGAGCCCGGGCCCACGGGCTATGCGGGCTTTGTAGCCTGCAGGGCCAGGGGCCACAAAAGCTGGCCCCTGCGCCCTGTTCCTACAAGCCCTGAATAGCTGGTCCCGGGCTGGTTACTTCGGGTAAGGGGGACCCCATGTCGTTTTTTTTTTTGGATTTTTAAGGGTTTTTAACCCTTAAAAATCCAAAAAAAAATGGGGTCCCCCTCCCCTGGGAGGGGGAACCCTATGTCGTTTTTTTTTTTAATTAACCCTTTGTTTTCTGTCATCCAGCAGCTATAAAAGGCTTCTAGCAAGTGAGCAGAAGCCAGTGATTGCGAGGGACAGAGTGATCCAGGATGGATGGGAGGTAAGTAAGTAAAAAAAAATAATAAAATATTTTTTCTCTTTGTGTGTCTGTGTTTTTTTTACATTTAACCCCTTGTGAACTGGTAAGGGGTCCATGAGACCCCTATATCAGTTCACAAGGCTGGGGGGATGGCAAGTCACCTGCACTAGCTGGTGACTTGCCATTAACCCTTGGCACCCCCATTACCTGCCTCCCCAAAGGCCAGGGGGGGGGCAGAAGAGCCTGGGCCCACGGGCTATGCGGGCTTTGTAGCCTGCAGGGCCAGGGGCCACAAAAGCTGGCCCCTGCGCCCTGTTTCTACAAGCCCTGCATAGCTGGTCCCGGGCTGGTTACTTCGGGTAAGGGGGACCCCATGTCGTTTTCTTTTTTGGATTTTTAAGGGTTTTTAACCCTTAAAAATCCAAAAAAAAATGGAGTCCCCCTCCCCTGGGAGGGGGGACCCTATGTCATTTTTTTTCCCGATTTAACCCTTTGTAGTGTGGATATCCATAGAAAAATCCAGCTTGGAGGATTAAAACGTAACTTTTACTGAGAAACCAACAAGTAAAAACATCCATAGGAAAAAATGACGAAAAAGCACCCCATACTCCTCCACACACCGTGACGCGTTTCAGGCCAACATGGGCCCTTAATCATACTTTGTAGTGTGGATGGTAGTTGTATTTTATTTGTGAATGTTAAAAATTACTTGTTTCAGTTAGGGGGGGTCTCCTGGGCAAGAATGGGGGGGCTACCGATAAATATGTGGTACCGTTCTAATCGGTAGAAATGGGGCTTTCACATGCAATATGGTTTTCTTTAATAAAATACATTTTTTTATGTAAAATAAAGGAGGCAATTTTCTAAAAAAAAATTTTACTTTTTTTTTTTTTACTTAATAATATTGTAAAAAACAGAATAAAACTTACAAACAAGACATTTCATGTTAAAGCCTAAACTCTGCTCCAAAAATATATATTTATATAATTTTCCTGAAAATTCCAGCAAAAATATCGCAAAACATGGCGCAAAATGGGGAAAAAATG
Source organism: Gastrophryne carolinensis (assembly GCA_027917425.1). NCBI lineage: Eukaryota > Metazoa > Chordata > Amphibia > Anura > Microhylidae > Gastrophryne > Gastrophryne carolinensis. The sequence continues at coordinate 71,801,440 of CM051244.1, forward strand.
ACCTGCCAACAGAGGGTGACAAAATCTCAAGTAGGCTGGCAATTAAAAGGGTTAATAGTACCTATGCATGTTGGGTATTGTTCTGTTCGGGGGACTTTGCGCTTTCAGACTTAGCTTGTTTTTTCTGGTTTGCATATTTATATTTTAGGAAAAGGTGTTTTTTATTCAGATTTTTTATAATTTTTTTAAGGGAAACCCTGTGCAACCAAAGAATTCTTTGAGGGATTAATTCCAGAAAGATGAGCCCACTACAACAAGCTGGGTACGCTTAGAAAGCTTAACATGTGTACTTTTAGGGAATATATGGTTTATGGGGGATATTCCAAATGTAAAGGGTTGTTTTGGTTGAAAAATCGCAAGGTGCGCACTTTGTCTGCAGAGCTGAAATTTTCAAGAAAAATTACCGTTATGCGCATGCTTTACTTTGGGGTGTTTGGCAACTCCTCCCTTGACAGTAGCTATGCATGTTGGGTATCGTTCTGTTCGGGGGAGGTTGTTTTTTCAGATTATACTTGTTTTTTCTTGTTTGTAAATAGTTTTTTTAGGAAAATGTGGCTTTGATTCTGCTTTTTTATCCTTTTTTAGGGAAACTCTTTGCAACCAAAGAATACATTGAGGGATTACTTCCAGAAAACTGTGGCCACATCAACAAGCCTGGTACAAATAGAAAGCCTGAGGTGTATACTTCCAGAGAATATATAGTTTGTTGGGGGTATTTCAAATGTAAAGGGTTGTTTTTCTGGAAAAACTGCAAGGTGCGCATAGCGCATATCACAGTTGTATTTTTTCTGAAAATCCCCTAAAGCGCTGTTTCAGTTTGGGGGAGTCTCCTGGGCAGGAAAGGGTGTCTACCTATATATATGTGGTATCGCTGTAACCGGGAGAAATTGGGGTTTCACACGCAATAAGATTTTATTGACAAACTTACATTTTTTATTACAAAAAAACACTACAAATTGTAAAAAATAGATTTTTTTTTATTTTTTTGCACATATTTCACCCAAGAATATTGAGAATACACCTAAAAATGACAAACAAGACATTTCATGTTAAAGCCCAGACTATGCTGAAAAAAACAATATATCATTTTCCTGGGAAATCCCTGGAAATCCCTTCAAAAATCACATATGAACATGGGGAGCGCAAAATAGTGCAAAATGGTCTGGCACCAAGGGTGACGAAAACTTCAGGTAGGCTGGCAGCGAAAGGGTTAATGCCAGACCCGTAATGTCATTTCTGAGGAAATATATAAAAAATGAAAAAATAGTGAAGAAACTGCTTTTTCAATGCCAGAAGAGGTCACAGAATTATTTGTGATTTTTTGGGAAAAAAAAAAAAAAATACCCTGTTTAAAGAGAAGAAAAGGATCGTCCATTGAAATGTATGGGAGAGCGACAGGTAGCGAGAGGTCATACCTGGCGCTGTGCAAGGCTGAACGCCGGCGCTGTTCGTTGAGGCTGTGAAAATGATGAATCAGACGCTACATGGCGCTATCCCAGTCACTAAACAGATTCTGCTTGATAAATGTGTAATTGCGTGCCGTGTCCGGCGTTCACCAGTCGCTACCTGTCGCTACCTCTCATTAACCAGGCGCTACCTGACGCTATCCCTTCTTAAATAAGGGCCTAATCTAAAACATGGGCCCTTATTCATCAAGCGATAGCGCCAGGTAGTGTCTGACGAGCGCCAGGTAGCGGCAGCTAACGGCGCCTACCGACTCAAGTACGCCCGGCGGCGGTCACAATGACGCATTTATCAAGCTAAATGAGGCTAGCGCCGGCGAGAGCGACGGCTAGCGCGGCATTCATCATGAAGCCGGCTGGACCGAACAGCGCCGCTGCAAATTCCTTCACAGCGACACGTATTACCTGGCGCTACCTGCCGCTCTCCCATACATTTCAATGGCAGACGCTGCAATGATTGTTCTTAGTGGTTAGGGGGTTTTTTGTTTTGGGACAAAATTCCACACATGTTTATATTGATATGTTTTATGAATCTAGCTGGTTATTTATGTTTTTTTTTTTTTTTTTTTTTTTTCACAATGTAATGTTGTGAGTGACATGGGAATTGCATCTCCTCCACCCAAACTCATTGGCCTCAAAAGCGCTGGTTTTCCACACAAACGGGGCTTGTAAAGCTATTTTGTAGCCTGTCAGGTTGGGCGGTCACGTTCGCTCTTCGAAATTGTCAGCGCCCAAGCTATTCGGCAGCCCTGTCCTTGATGAATCTGTGTTGGTCAGTGTTTGTGCAGTCGCTGTTTTAATTCGCTATGTGGCGGCGCGAGCGTCGCTGTGCCTCGCTGCGCGGCGTTGTGCGGCGCTGTGCTGTTCATACATGTGCCCTTCTGCCATTTGCAAGGAATTCACTTCCCGCGACCCCAGTCGTTGTTAATGAATACACTGTAGTTGTGAGCGTGCCTGGCCACATATTGCAGGATTAACATTCAGTCGTACCAGCTCATAACAACCCGTTATGCATTCTCATGTGTGCCACATTGTCAGGTAGTTGTCTAGTTTGATTGTGTGATGACTTTGTGAAGGAATCAGATTTGTATATGTAAGCACAACGGTGTATGCTTTAGAAGGACCTATGCATTCCAGTATGTAGAACCCCCTGCTAAATCAAGCTAATAATTTGTGGCGCCGTGGGCCCTAGCTTGTTTTTCAGCGTCATTTTTATGTTTTTCCGCCATTTAGCTTGCACATAGCTGATATTAGCTTGTCCCTGCTGCGCGCATGTTTTTTTTTTTTTGTTTGGAAGCACAGTTGCTTGCGTCATATCCGGTTCCGGGATCCTCCTTTGCGTTTCAACGCCACCTTAAGGTAAAACTGTCTTGCGCTTATGCCAATAGCTTGTTTTTCAGCGTCATTTTAATGTTTTTCCGCCATTTAGCTTGCACATAGCTGATATTAGCTTGTCCCTGCTGCGCGCATGTTTTTTTTTTTTTGTTTGGAAGCACAGTTGCTTGCGTCATATCCGGTTCCGGGATCCTCCTTTGCGTTTCAACGCCACCTTAAGGTAAAACTGTCTTGCGCTTATGCCAATAGCTTGTTTTTCAGCGTCATTTTAATGTTTTTCCGCCATTTAGCTTGCACATAGCTGATATTAGCTTGTCCCTGCTGCGCGCATTTTTGGAATTTTAGTTTGGAAGCACAGTTGCTTGCGTCATATCCGGTTCCGGGATCCTCCTTTGCGTTTCAACGCCACCTTAAGGTAAAACTGTCTTGCGCTTATGCCAATAGCTTGTTTTTCAGCGTCATTTTAATGTTTTTCCGCCACTTAGCTTGCACATAGCTGATATTAGCTTGTTGCTGGGGCGCGGTGCGTATTCTTGTTTTGGTTTGGTTTTTATGTCTCATGTCGCTAGCGTCATTTCCGGTTCCTGTTTCCTCCTTAGCGTTTCCAATATGGCTCCCAAACGGAGAGTAATGCGCCTCCCCAGCTCCTCCTCAGATTCCGGCCCCACCACCCCTCCCCCACATCCCCCACCTACCTCACCTTCCCCAAATTCCACCCCTCCCACCCATTCCCCTCCTGTGCCCCAAAAACAAACGCGCACCCGGGTGGATAGCCGGGTCAATGGCCAGGTAGTTAAAGTGAGTATTTGAGTTTTGTATTTTTAGTTTAAAAATGTCTAAACACACAGGGTGGATAGGGGCTGTTTTTTGTTTGTTTTTAGTCCAAAATTGTACACTCCACATGGGGCATCCCCATTGTGGATGTCCTGCTTGGATGCCCCCCCCCCCCCCCTGGAGGCCCCCAAAAATTATCTCTGGCCCCTCCCATCTGTGCATGTGTGAGTGGCGGATGCCTATTGCGCTTACCTCTAGCAGGGTGTACCCCTGCGCCATACATATTTTCAATTGGTGTGCAGGCGCACTCCCTGTTAGAGTCAAACGCCACATGCGTACTTTGCCGTGCAGATGCAGCTGAGCTGGTATGCACCTCCCAAGGTCCTTGGTTGCGCATACCACACCGGCGTGGACCGCTGTGTTTGGCTTGCGGAGTGACGTGGGAGTGTCCTCAGCTGTGTATTTGGGCCCTTCAAAGGGGCTTGCAGACAGTGGGCCACCCACAATAGTTGTGGCCCACAAAAGTGCACACAAACACAGACTAATGTAAATCCTGGGTGTGGATCCACTTTGATCTTGTCTCTGTAGAACTGTTTATGACATTGTTCTGAGGTCATGTTGTGATTTTGTTTTTTTTTTGTTTTTACTTTTTTCATAGGACTTCTGCCTGGCCGAATACGACTATGCCCGAGGAGCAAAAAAACGCCTTGCCATGGAGGTGAAGGCCACTGTGTCCCGGCGCTTCAAGACCAACCTGACCATCCGGGCAATCCAACAGAAATGGTCAGATTTTAAGCGCCGGGACCCAGAAGGCGTGTACCGCCTATATGATGCCTACGCATCAGGTAAGTGAAAGCTTATGTTCTTTTTGGCCTTTGTGCACAATCATCTGCTAAGCTGTGTCCTTTTTTGCTTTTTATATTAATTATTTGCTTTCACCCCCTCCACACAGATAAGCGTCCTCCCCTGGGGAAACGTGGGAAGGGATTCCTCCCCCGAACCAGGCAGGCGGACTCGGGGGAGTCATCGGGGGAGGGTCCCTCCCGCGGGTCCTATTTAGAGGACCCAGGGGAGGAAGGGGATGACGCCCCAGAGGAGTGTGCTGCTGGGGGGCAGGCTGGATCAAGCCTCAGCTCCTCACACTCTGAGGCTGAGGACTCTCACCAGGCAAGGGGCCACTCTCAAGCAGGGAGTGAGAGGGAGGAGGGTGGCCCTTTGCCTGGTGGATCTTCTGAGCAGAGTGTGAGGAGCCGAGGCTCCCCGCCTCCTCCTCAGAGCCCTCCCTGGGCTTCAAGTGGCGCTTCATCCCCTGGTGAGTTTACATGTTTTAATTGTTAGTCTGTGCCAGGTTTCATCTGACCATTTGTGCTTAGCCCTTGCCATTCCTCTGTAATTTGCAGGGCATCATATAGGCGGCACCTCCATGGATTTTTGGCGTCAAATCCTCCTCGGGCATAGTCGTGGTAAGTGTATGTTTGAAGCTAGTACATTTTGGACTTTATGTCATTCCTTAAAGTGGACCCACAAACCTTGCTGAGATTGTTTGGATTATGGCGCCTTGCCTGCCAAATCACATCCCTCACCCAGGGCCCCCCCCCAACCAAACACCACAAACTACTTCCCTCTTTGGGGGTGGCAGAAGCCATTGTCCCTGCCTCCTGTGTGGCACTCGAGATGTGTGTGCGCCTGCGCTCTGTTTCCTACTGGCATGCGTGTGCGCACACACTGGCGGAGTGAGGTGCGGAAGGCAGGGGCGGTGGCGGACTAAAATTGTGTTGCTCTGGCAAAGTAGACTACTACACTGAATAATCACAATCCTGTGTCTTGGTCCACTTTTAACACACACGTTTCCTGGTCCATTGTCTAAGCTGGTTTGCTAATGTACATTAACATCACAAACCACACTACAGTGCTAGCCAACTGGAAACCACCCCTATGTTTCTGGCCACACCATGATGGTTGTTCTCATTTCTTTTCTTGGGTTAAGTTGTTCCCGCTAAAACATGTGGCACACTAGTAACATTAGCCAATCAACTGCTAATGAGTCCTTTACATAGCACTGTCTATGTTATTAGCACATTATCTTTAGGGATACATGTTGCAACCCTAACTAATTGACATTAACTCATGGACCAGGAAATATGCTAATTTGGTACAACCTGTATGTAACCATGCAAGCCTTTGATTTTTCAGACTCAATAACCAGATGGATGTCAAATAGTCAGGTGTCATTGGCCCACTAATTGTGTTTTTGTCTTTTGCTTTCTGTTGACAGATGTTGCTACGCAGACGGAGCCAGAAAACCTCCTCCCCACCCCAGCTCCAGGGACGGCCAGCAGCATGGGCCCCCGCCACAGCTGCGATGGTGAGTACATCCCACTTCATATGCCTAAAGACTTGTGAAACCTATGTCTTCTAGTCACATCTGCCGAAATTTAAAATGTACCTATGTGTTAATTTCAAACACATCTAGATTCCATGTGTTTGTACAATAATCCAACATGCCTGTCTGCATGCTTGATTGTTGCCTCACATTCTTCATTTGGCCACATAGAGACTATTTTTGCCTGTCTTGGGCCTGTTTTGTCTGGACCTCTAACATTATAGGGCAAACTCGTGTACTCGTTAGGACTTAGGCCCTGAGGTTTGGCTGTGACTAAACACAAAAATGGACACACTGGGACTTATACCTTCTTTGCTTCCCCACAGTTAAAGTGGAACAACAACCAGGAATTTGACTTTCCTGGGTCTTGGTCCACTACGGTGGGGCACCCCTGATCGTCACCGCTGTGTGACAACCCCCTGAACTCACTTTTACTCCAGCAAACGTACAAGCCGTGGCCAAGTGGCTCTTCCTCCGCCTCCCGCGCGTCCCTTTTTACTGAGGTAGGGATTTTGGGGTGTTGGGGGGGTTTCACCCCGAGGGACATCCCGATCTTGGATGTCCCGCGGGGAGGGAGGTGATCAGGCCGGGAATCTGATAGATTCCAGGGCCGATCACCGGTGGCTGTTGGTACACTTTAAGAGTAAATGTATGCTTGGCATGTGTTGTTCACATTCCTGCCAGTCAATAGTACTCATATCATGTTAACCAATAAGCGCACAGTGGTCAACAATGTTAATGTGAGTGTCACCTAATTGGACACACTGACATTACATTGCTACATCTGTGTCTGTTGAGGTCACATTCAATTTATTAACAAATTTTTTTTTCTACATCTCTACAGCTTGTGAAAACCAGCATCGCAGACTGTGGCGGGAGATCAGGCTCCTGAAGCTGATGCTGCTGGCCAAGAAGAGGCGCCGGCGGCGTCGTTAGGGTGGGGGGAAGGCTGGCCTGTTTACGCCCTTTGATGGGCAATGTTGGCCCTGTTGGCCCTTTTTTAAAATTAAATCTTTTGATGAACATCATTACAGTGTGGTGCCTTGCAAAGCATAGTTTAACTGTCTCTAAACCCATTTGTGTGTCAATTTAGCCATACCTTTGGAGCCATTTCATGTGTTAATCATAGTAAGCTATGGTCTCAAATGTGTGGCCTAAATTTACAAATACATTGACATATCTAGATCAAGATACTCATCCCTGACTGTGTTATTAGCTAGGTCTTAGGAAAAACACAATTTAGATGTGGGTTAAGCAAATATATTTACACAAACAAAAACAAACAAAATTAATATTCTTGGCTGGGTGGCCGGGGAGGTTGGGAGTCATTGCTAGGGGCGGTGTTGGGGGACAACAGTGCAGTAAAAAATATAGACTGCTGTTGTATGAGCTGTTGTATCAACAACAAAGTTTGGTCCTGCCGCTGTATTGCCTCTGCCTGGCGCTGTATTGCCTCTTCCTGCCGCTGTACAGATTGTTCGATAACATTGGCAAGGCGACCAAGGTCCTGGTTCTGTTGTAGGTTTTGCCTTAACTGGTCCACCTGGCGCTGCAGGCCCTCATTTTGTTGCTGACACATCAGCACCTGATTTTCCAACGCCGCAATGCGCTCATTAGTTCCATCACGCGGCTGTTGGTGACTGTAGTCCTCCAGCATCCGGACCCCTAGTGTGTAGAAATCGGCACTGGTTGGTGCCACACCTCCTCTTGCTGTGGTAGTAGGCTAAAAAAATAGTAAACCACATTTTAGTCAAACGGAACAAATGCAGCTATGCCCCTCCCAAAAGTTACCATAAACACTCACTAGACAACTTACCCTTGTCTGAGCCTCTGAAGCTTGGCCACATGGGACTTGGGAAGAGGTCCCAGCTTGGGGTTCTGGTTCCGCCTCCTGCCAAAACAACAATGAAATGAAATGTTACATGTTGCTTCTTCCACTACCCACGAATATGCCAATGGGTTTAGAGGTCGTCTACATCAGCCATGTTACCTGCGTGTCCTCCAGCCCAGGTAGGCTCGAGGTATCGCTGCCAGAGAGTCGCGAATCAACATCAGAGATGTCGGCCAAGTTGGCAAATGCTAAACAGGAAAATCAGGTTAGTAGGTCTGTGGGCCAAACTCTAATGTAACCTGGTTAGGCTATCGAGGTCATACCTCTCAAAATTTAAAAAATACACAGTAGACCAAAGGTCTTGGTTAAACTCAGATTGTTAACATGTATGTTACAGGACTAAGACGCACTAATTTCTGCAAATCTCATCATAAACATTGGTTAAATTAAACATACCCGCAATATCCCAGATGTCTGGAGTGGGGTCCTCACTCGAGATTGGACCTTGAAAATAGATGTGGACACACAAGTTGCCAGAAGCAAGTGGCACAACATTAGAGCCCAAAGACATACTAGAGCAAGGCAAAACCACTTACCCTCATCTCTGGCAGCTGGAACTTGAGGGGCCCTTTCTGGACAGCCACTTCCGATATTCGGGTCAACTAAAACCAAATAAAAAAGGGTCTAAAGATTCAGCAAACTACTACAGTGAATGTTTTCCTAAAAATATGTCCGCAAATATACATTGCTATCACTAAAATAACTAATAGACTGACCCTGGGGAGGCAACCAGCACTCCCAAGAGGCATCTTCAAGTTTACCAAGCAAACATGTAGCTTAGTAGACTAACCAAATTGAACCAGTGTTACCTAAACAGCATAAAGGATACATTATGTATTGCTCTACACACCAACAGGGTCCTGTTGACCGGCAACATCGGAAGTGGGGTCCAAAGATGAACCAGTCACTTGGCCTACAACGAAAAAAGACAAATGAGACACATGCACTTGAGTCAAAGTGGATCAAGCAAGGTGAACACATGCACTTACCGACATCCAAAGAGTAGGTGGGATCCGGAGGAGATGCTGGGGCCAAGGGCATGGGAGCTAGTGCAAAATAAAACCAACATTGAGCCATAGCTAATGTGCGTGCCAAAATACAACCTGCATTAAGGTGTGTGAGCAGCTCTTTCACTAATATTGACTAATCAAGCCAAGTGTGGCTCACACATTGATAGGCCGATATATGGCTACACATCTCTGGCATCCTACATATCTACACATGTTAGGGCCTTGTTAGTTACTGACTGTGAGTGTTACAGTGGGCGTGCAATTAGGGCGCACCCACATATTATTATTAGTCAACAGGGCAAACCTTTATTGCTTGAGCTGCTCCCACACCCATTTGTTTTTCAAAAAACCAGCAAACAAATAATGGGTAAATACCTTCAATGGCAGACTGGGGTAGCCTTGAGGTTGCTGGAAGGGCAGGAGCTTGGTTGTCCGGAGCAACATCCCGGACAGCAGCATGTGCACCTATGCATAAAGCAACAGACAGAAAAGTTACAAATGTTTTAGCTATAATGTAATACTTCAAAGGTCCTACAGTTAGTTGGTCAGAATGTAAAAATGCTAATCACAGACATTAACATTAGGTTATTGTAAAAGGCAGAAAATATGTACCTTCAGCCCAACCGGTGGTGTCATCCCCAGGATCCACACCCTGCAGCCGAGCCAGTGGGATTTTGGCCTTCAGCATCTCCTCATACGGCCTGTAGGTACTCTTTGGAGCCTGGCTGAACCCACTGTCCACATCAAGATCGTGATTCATCTTTTTCATAAGGGCCCCTCGCAAAGTGTAGAAGCGTTTCCTGCAGGATGGGCCACTACGTGGGTGTTGAGCTGTGCTACTAAGCTCCACACCAATGGCATCCCACAGTTTGCTTCTTTCTTGTTTGCCTATGGACTTGCTTTGGGAGCCAAAAAGCAGCTCCCATTTCGCAAGTGTCAGGCGCACAAGATGATTATTCTCAGCCAAATTAAATTCAGGCTCCCTCTTGGCACCTGGGCGCTTAGCCTGGGGTGCTGCCCCACCTTCAGGCTGTGCCCTTTTCCGTAAGGGAGGTCTGCGCACAGCACCCACCAAACTCCTACTCGGGCCTGCTGTGGCCGGCAGATGTCCTGTATTTGGCTCCATCCTGTAGCTGCACACACACACAAATCAACACCCCACAAGCACGCATGCACACTACAGAATGGCATCGCAATCTCTTAGGCTTGGCCAGGTTTTATGTGCTCTAACAGCCAATCCAAAAGCAGCCCACTTAATTGATTCACACATACAGCCCAGTTCCTTCTAGGCACACCTCCACTGCACTGACAGAAGCATGTGTGTTAGCCAATTAACTCATTACAGACCTCAATCAACAAACAACACACACCCAAATCCAACAATGGACTGATGTATCTGCAACCCTTGTGACATGTGCTTAGCCTAACGGCTATTTAAAAAAACAACAGCTTCACTTTCATTGGTCCCCACCTGATTTTTGGCCCATGTCCGTTAATGCACGCACGTTACGGCTCAAGTACGCTAGTAGCGCTACTAGCGTGCGCGTGCGCACTCTGTTTTACGCACACCTGGGTCGGCTAATTGGCGCCCGGAAATAGCAGAGCGACGCAAAAGGCGGCAAAGCGGACCTGTCACTTTTGAAAATGAAGTATAAAAGGAAGGAATGAACTAGGTTCTGCTATTCTTACACTGTGGCAAAGGCTGTGGTGTGGTGCTGTGCTCGCTTCCCTTAGCTCATTTGAGCCTCTGTCTGGTTTCTGTCCTCACTCTCTGTGGCTTGTTGGGTGATTTCTGACATCAGTGCTGTTTCTTTAGGAGCTTGGTTTGGGTGGCATCTGCAAATTTTGTGTAGCATACAGCAAGTAAGGCTTGATTTTGGGGCCTTTTGTGGGCTGTGCAGCAACTCCCCTCTTGGTTGTGCTTAACTTAGAAAGCTGGTTTTCAGCAGGCTGGTGGTTTGGACCACTATAGTTCTGGTTTTGTGGTGAGCTGCATTGTAGCGGGTGTGTGTGTAGTGTGATTGTTTGTGTGTGTGTTGTGTGTGATTGTTTTTTTTTTTTTTTTTTTGATTTTGTATATATCTTTAGTGTGTGTGATGGATAAGAGGGTGATGTATGGTGTCTGGGTGGATGGATGTATGCGTATGCTGGAAGAGCAGGAGGAAAGGGAGCGGGGTGTTGTGAGGCTTAGGGCACCCCGCTCCTTTGCAATCCGCCTTTCAGTATGGGACTTAAGTGACGAGCAGATCAGGAGCCGCTTCCGTCTGAATCGTGCTGCACTACAGTCCCTATATGATCAGATTAAGACCAAAATCGAGCCATCCACCAAACGCACTCACTCCATTCCAGGCATAGTACGCCTGTGTGCCACTCTTAATGTGTTGGCACGAGGGACCTTCCAGGCAACCTCAGCCCTCCTCAGCGGGATAAGCCAGGCTACTATGAGCCGCATCCTAATCCAGGTAGTTCTGGCAATTTGTGATTTAATCCCAATTTACATCAAGTTTCCTGAGGAGGAGGAAGAGGTTGCCAAAATAAAACATGCTTTCTATATGATGGGAGGGATCCCGAATGTGCTAGGGTGCGTTGATGGTACACATATCCCTTTCCGCCCTCCCCGTGCACAGGAGCTGTCCTACAGAAACAGGAAGCAGTTCCATTCCTTTAACATCATGGTGGTCTGTGACCATGAGATGAAGCTGCGGGCGGTGAGATCGGGGTTCCCCGGCTCATGCCACGATTCTTACGTCTTGCAGCGGACAGTCCTGTGCCGGAAGTTTGATAACAACGAAATGCCAGCTGGCTGGCTACTGGGTAATAAATTAACCATGTCTATGTATTTTGCTAATATGTGGCCTAGTAAGGCAATTTTCAACAAACTACCACCCAAAAACATGTACTAGTACTAATTGCTGTCTCTCTCCTTGTGTTTTTTCTACAGCGGACAAGGGATATGGGCAGAGAACGTGGGTCATGACTCCGGTCAGGAACCCACGGACCTCTGCCCATGAACGCTACAATGCAGCGCATCGCAAGACCAGATGCATTGTGGAAAGAACCATCGGCCTGCTGAAAGCACGCTTTCTTTGTTTGGCACGGCCAGGAGGAGAGATGCTCTACAGCCCACAGAAGGTTTCCAAGATCATCCTTGCCTGCTGTGTGCTACACAACATTTGCATTTGTCACCGAATCCAAGCCCCCGAGGAGACAGCACTGGTGCCAGAAATCCCCAACCTGCCCGCAGATAGAAGTGAGGACACCCAGACTGGCGATGAGCTAAGGGAAAGGCTGATCACTTCTTATTTTGCGGTAAGCTAACTACCCTTCACTCTAATGCAAGTACTGCACTCCTGTTTAAATGTCTTTGACCTCCCATCCAAAAGAGCAACCAAACGCACTAAGGGGGGGTTTAAGATGACCCAAACCACTCTAAGGGGGGGTGTAAGATGACCCAAACCACTCTAAGGGGGGGTGTAAGATGACCCAAACCACTCTAAGGGGGGGTGTAAGATGATCCAAACCACTCTAAGGGGTGTTTCAGATGACCCAAACCACTCTAAGGGGGGTTTAAGATGACCCAAACCACTCTAAGGGGGGGTGTAAGATGATCCAAACCACTCTAAGGGGTGTTTCAGATGACCCAAACCACTCTAAGGGGGGGTGTAAGATGATCCAAACCACTCTAAGGGGTGTTTCAGATGACCCAAACCACTCTAAGGGGGGTTTAAGATGACCCAAACCACTCTAAGGGGGGTGTAAGACGCCAATGTTGGTTATCAAGTTATGCATTTTTTTTTAATAAAGCACAAAATAACTATAAAGATATATACTAACTGCACTTTTCTTAATTTTTCAGGCACCCAGAGATGCACCGTGATCAGGACATTCCTCTAACAAACCTTTCCTGGACTTTTCTTTTCTTTTGCATTTCTGCAGGACTTTTCTTTTTCTATTTCATTTATATTTTATTCTTAATTTAGTTTAAGATAAAAAATTAAACAAAAATTAGATATATACATGTGGCTATGTGTTTAATTTGGTTGTAAGTTTCCTTTACATTCTAATTCCTATTTTCATTTTCCTTTTCTTTCTCTGTTCTGTTTTTATTTTCCTTTTCTTTCTCTGTTCTGTTTTTATTTTCCTTTTCTTTCTCTGTTCTGTTTTTATTTTCCTTTTCTTTCTCTGTTCTGTTTTTATTTTCCTTTTCTTTCTCTGTTCTGTTTTTATTTTCCTTTTCTTTCTCTGTTCTGTTTTTATTTTCCTTTTCTTTCTCTGTTCTGTTTTTATTTTCCTTTTCTTTCTCTGTTCTGTTTTTATTTTCCTTTTCTTTCTCTGTTCTGTTTTTATTTTCCTTTTCTTTCTCTGTTCTGTTTTTATTTTCCTTTTCTTTCTCTGTTCTGTTTTTATTTTCCTTTTCTTTCTCTGTTCTGTTTTTATTTTCCTTTTCTTTCTCTGTTCTGTTTTTATTTTCCTTTTCTTTCTCTGTTCTGTTTTTATTTTCCTTTTCTTTCTCTGTTCTGTTTTTATTTTCCTTTTCTTTCTCATTGGTGATTTAATTGTATTTCCTTTTTAGGTAACAAATAAAAATTAAAAAAATTGTGACTATGTGTTTAATTATGTTTTATTTTCCATTTATATTCGAAGATCTGGTAGAATGTAATTACCTTTTACACACAATAAAAAAAAATTTTCATTTCAAAACAAATGTGGCAATGTGTTTTATTCAGAAGGTACTGGATGGGCAGGACACAGCAAAGCTAACAGGCGCTGTGTAGAATAGCGTGGTCACACTGACTGACAGCGCCAACAAAGCTGAGGGCCAACATCATATTCAGCAATGTAGGCGTTGTTCGCAACAACGCCAGGTAGCGACTGAGGAGGCCTGCTATAGCGAATCGCTAACGCCCGCGGCTGACGCTAGCGGCGCTCATAGCGCCATACTTCAGTCGCTCATCTGTCGCTACCTGGCGCTATTGATGAATCGGCCTCATGGTTTTCTAACCAGTGGTACCACTGCTAATGGTGGTACTAAAACTATCCAATAGTGGCAGTGGAGTACATAACTATATGTAAAATATAGTCCTCCTAGTCAGCTGTATTGGTTGCTAATGTGGTGTTTGAGGTAACCTGTTAATGGAAAGTAGTACTTTATTATTATTTTAATTATTATTATTATTATTATTATATTGTTATTATTATATTATTATTATTATTACTTTAACAAATGCTGGGAAACCTGATCTAGAACAACAATTTAACTTTTCTTATGATGTCATTGTCAACAATGGAAGGGGAATCCTAGGCATTACCAAACTGCATAAGGTGACACTAAATACAGTATTTCCAAAACTAAAAATACTAAAGTATTTTTAGGGATTGTTCTCCCCATGGACCATATCTAACCTTTACCTTCATCCTGCTTAACCAGCCCTTTTCCTTTAAAATACCTCTGTAACCATATATGACCCAGTGAAAACAAAACACAGATATACAAACCTCCTGATGTACAGTTAATATTTATTAATATTTATCCACTTCCCAGACCGGAAACCACTCCAAGTGGCACTATGGAATGGCTGCTGGGAAGCTAGTTCCTAAGTTAGGGAATCCCATCACACCTCTGAACCCTTAAAAAAGTGACATAGGGTCCTCTTCTCCAATAGGAGGGAACCCACAGTTTTTTTATTTTTAAGGATTAAAGCCCAGGGTGTTTACCTTAGTAATGTACACCAATGTAGTGTGTTTAGTGAACAGATCAGACACTTCCTGACTCTGCCTTGCTAATCATCTGATTGGCCAGCAACTAGCTTATCACTGGGGCATCCAAAATCAGCATGTCCTGATATGTGAATTCCTCAGGGCCGCCGGTAAACTCACCATTACTGGTGGCTCCCACGACGGGGAGGCCGATTCATTAACAGCGGCAGGTAGCGACAGTTGAGCGACTGTAGCGGCATTTTCAGAGCGCCCGCTAGTAGTCGCTGTGCTTGGCCGTTGTTCGGTTGTTGATAGCGACTCAGTCGGTTTGCCGTAATGTTGAATATTGGGTGAGGAGTTGCTATTTGACAGGTTCCGCGATGTATGGGAGCGCATGATAGCGACTGGCCCTAGCGACCGGCTCCCACCATATTCATTAAAAAATCACACTCAAAAAATTCTCGCGCTGTGAAATGCATGTTTAAACCCCAGAGCGCTGGCGGCGATGTGTTAAAAGTAGTTTTTTAACCCCCAAACAACCATATTTTTGGAAACCAAAAAAAACTAGTTTTTTAAATAATTTTGTAATATGAATACATTAATATCAGACCTGTAATATCAATTCTGTACATTTTTTTTTTTTTTTACCTTAAAAAAATTACCTAACATGGCAGAAGCGGTCACAGAATTTTTCACATTTAAAAAAAAAAAAAATTTCATAACAATTAATTATAAATATTTAAAGATTGTTCCATTGAAATGCATTGGAGAGCGCCAGGTAGCGAGAGGTCATACCTGTCGCTGTTGAAGGCCGGACGCTGGCGCTGTGGGCTGAGGCTGGAATAATGATGAATGAGTGGCTATATGGCGCTATCTCAGTCGCTAAGCAGGATTGGCTTGATAAATGTGTGATTGTGGTGGGGAGCCGGCGTTCTCGTGGCGGTGCCCGTCATTACCGGCCGCTCACCAGTCGCTACCTGTCGCTATTCCATCATAAATAAGGGCCCTGGTCTTTGCTGGTGGCTGCATCCCCGGCTATCCTGTAGTAGTGATACCCACTCCAAGCCCTTCAGATAGGCTTCAGATAGGAGCACTCCACAAACTACAGGAAAACCAGAGATGCGGCCAGTAGGCTGGTCATGTCAGCCAGCATTTTTGAGATTAGTCCCGTTTTTTTTTCATAAGCTGGGCCAGCGCTGATCTGGCTGCATCGCCTGAGGTTGTGGGGAAAAGGGTTTTGTGCTGCTTTAGAAAATAAATCTAACATATACAGTGTAGACATTCTGCATAAATAATCATTCTAAGCTGTCCAATTGCCCGGGGCACCCCGATCGGGGGCGCATGCGCGGGCGCTCGTCCAATCAGCGCGCTCTGAGCCGCTGAGCTAAGCACGTCTTAGCGGCGTCTAAGATCAGCGGCTCCACCCGCGCCGGCCATTTGTGAATGTCTAACAGGCATGTGCCCTGCTAGAGAGAAGCGCGAGATGCGGCCGCGGGCGGTGCATGCGCCGTTGGACCGGGATTCAGGTAAGGTTTGTGGGTGTCCTGGGGGTTTTCACACAGCGGGGCATCTCGATTTTGGATGTCCCGTGGGGAGGGAATGGATCGGACCGAGAATGTTATAGATTCCTGGGCCGATCCTGCTGGGTTTTGGTCCACTTTAATTTAAAAATAGATATGTCTAAAGCTATCACTCATTCCTAGAATCCTATTCTACATGGAAATATTTTTTTATTTTATATATTATTTGCAGTGTCTGTATTATAATGGGATATATCTGGATAATCGGAATGTCCTCTATGGGAAAACAATCAGTTTTGTTTTCTTTATATTGTTTCTACTGTTATTAGTTTTATATAATTATTTTGGTTTGTAATGTATGTCATGTGCAATATTATGATTATTTGTAATATGTTTAATTTCTTAACCCTAATATCAGATATATACATTTTTCTAACATATTTTTTAAAGCTTTAGAATAACGATGCAGAATGTCTACAATTATGTCTCCATAATATAATTGTTTGAAGCTTGTTTTTTGTATGCAACAATCAAGCGATTATATTCTTTTGTACACGCTATGGGGCTGATTCAACAACTGCTTAGCCGTTATTCACTGACATTTGCAGGTGTTTGCCACATTTACCGAACAAAATGTTCGATGTTCGTCCGACTACGTCCATGTTAGCTGTGTTTACCACTAGCTCAGCGTAGCTGGATGAAGACTGGCGAATCCTTGAGCAGTACACCAGATTTTTCCAACTAACCCCATTGGAATCAACAGCAGTTCTTCAAAGATTGTCTTTGAATTTTGCATCAATGCCAAAAAAAGCTGTAAGCTGTAAAAAACAAACAAACTGTAAGATAGTTTGCCGTCTTTCGCCAATCCATTTTCTAAGTAAATACCAGTCTTCCAGCCAGGCGAAATGCTGCAAAACCCAGCAAAATGCCAGAAAATAGTTCTCCCTACATATGTCCTTCAATTATAGCTCTGTTTGCTAGAATTTTAACTCAGTTGGCCACTGTGTTCCCCAGTTGCAGTACAGGAACTAGCGAAGGCTAGCAATTGTCAGAAATCAGGCCCTTTATGACCATTAAATAATGTATCATGGATGACCCTGAGAGAAGTACCACTGGCACTAAATCTAGTGACAATTATTTCAGCATTAAAACATATAAAAACACTAAAGAAGACACCAGGGGGCACCACAGCATTTTGGTCAAGACAGTCTGACTTGACTCACAAATAAGATGTCTTATTGGATATATATATATGTATATATATATATATATATATATATATTATATATATAAAATATATATATATATATAATGTATTATATTGCACTGCCACTGGTGAGATAACTCACTTCTATTTTTAGCATTCGCTTCCATTGTTTACCTTGGGTCTGTAGACAATGAAAGTGAATGGCAGTGAGTTTTCTTACCAGGCTATGAATCAATCCCAATATGTATGACCCCAATATGTATGGTGTTAGGGCGAGCGCTGCACGCCCGTCTCACAGCAAGTCACTTACCTCCATGGCTGCATGCAGCCGTCATCCATCTTGCAGCACTTCCCTCATGGCTGCATCCAGCTGCCGCCCTTCCCCCCATGCTTCCTCCTCACATGCTCAGGTGCGCGCACGTCTCCGTCCACTAGAGGGCGAGCGCACTGGCTTCCTGAGATTTAAAGGGCCTGTACAGCACTGATTGGTGTTGGTCATCCAATCCTGCATCCTCTTCCCCTATTTAAAGAGGCACTTCCTTCCTTCAGTGCCGGATCTTGGTCTCTCCATGCTTGTTGAAAGTCAGACATTCTTGGATTGCTCACCCATGTACCGACCTCTGCCTGTCCCTGACTCTGAACCTTTGCTGCCTGCCCCGACCTCGGCTACTCACCTTTACCACGAACCTGTGCTGCCAGCCCCAATCTCTGCCTGTACTTACTACGCCTTTTTGCCTGCCACTTGTTTACCTCGCTGAACCTCGGCTGACTGTGGGACTGGGTCGCTGTTAGGGGGTAGCGACCTGGGGGTCACTCGCCGCACAAGACCATCCTGTCTTGCGGTGGGCTCTGGTGAATACCGGTGGCCCCTTAGACTCCGCTCCCCTGACACGGTACCCGCCATCAGCCCCACAGTTAAAGCGGATCCACACCCGAGTCCGCTCCACCCGGTCCGTGACATATGGTTTGTATCATCAGTAGTTAATAGATTAGATATTTGGTCCTGATCAAGATAGATAGTACTGAATACATGCGGTATATTTGTTATTGAATTGTACATTCTTATAGTACCATAGTGTCTTCTTTGGTGTTTTTATATGTTGTAAATGCTCTCTTTCAGCGCCCTCCTGAAAAAACTTGCACGCATGAATTTTCACACTCGCTCACATGATTCAGGGTACACTTGCAGATGAT
This sequence comes from Gastrophryne carolinensis, assembly GCA_027917425.1. Taxonomy (NCBI): domain Eukaryota; kingdom Metazoa; phylum Chordata; class Amphibia; order Anura; family Microhylidae; genus Gastrophryne; species Gastrophryne carolinensis. Next base: position 71,819,914 of record CM051244.1, read on the forward strand.
GCTACTCATGCGGAAGCATGTGAGGGAGACGTACATAATCACTTGCTCCAAACCTTATTTAAACCAGACCATCGCCAATTTTACAAAAATGGGTGTTGGTCCGCTGCGGGGGGGGGGGGGGGGATTCTGAATGCCGGGTTCCCCCCTCGATCAACACCCTGCAAATCAAATAAAATATACCTGTCACCTATGTTCACAGCAATGATATCCTGTAACTGTAATGAAGAAATTCTGACCAGCGCCAATCATTTCAGCGTGCCAAAAATGATAAAATATAGTGTGCAACACCTAATATTTAGTGGTACAGGGCGGCCCTCACTGGCGCTGTTATAATCGGCAAAAGGGTCCAACAATTGCAGATACAGGCCAGGCCAATCTGGCAGGCTGATTCATTACTAGTGCCAGGTAACGGCAGATGAGCGTCTGTACAGCGGCGCTAAGAGCAACCGCTAGTGGTCGCTATGATCGGCTGTGAGTCGTTGTTACAGAGCACCTCAGTCGCTGTAGTAACCTGGCCGGCATTGATGAATTGGATGTATGTCGGTCGCTCTAACCCCAGTACAGCGCTATATGGGAGCGAATGGTAGCGACTGCTCAAGGTGACCGACTCAAACCATATTCATCAAGAAAACAGCCTCACACAGCTCAAAATTGTGTCGCTGTAGCCCAGAGCGCCAGACACTGTGTGATTAAAGTCTGTTTTTTAACCACATATCCACCAGTAACAAAGCGAAAACACATGGAATGACATTGTTATAATATTGTGACATTAACACTTTAATGCTAGATCTGTAATGACAATTCTGCATAAAAATATTTAAAATTCAAAAAGTTTTCAAAAATGACTTTGTCTAGGCCAGGAGAGGTGACACAATTATTTGAGGAAAGAGAAAATTAAAAGAAAACCCTGTTTAAAGAGAAGAAAAGGAACGTCCATTGAAATGTATGGGAAAGCGACAGGTAGCGACAGGTGATACCTGGTGCTTTGGAAGCCAGAGCGCCGCCGGGATCCGCTGAGCTGCCTGTGATGATGAATCGGTCGCTACATGGCGCTGTTAGAGTCGCTCACCAGAATCGCCTTCATAAATGTGGTATTTCGGACAGCTCCCAGCGTTCACCAGACGCTGCCTGTCGCTTACAAGGCACTACCTGCCGCTATCCCTTGATGAATAAACCCCTAAGCTGATTATTTAACACTGGACATTGTGACTTGCAGCTACAAAACAGAAAGAGATGCTGACGCTCCAAAGCAGACCCGTATGCCAACAAAATGACGCTAATAAATAAGGTTCTAATACCTCTGTATTCATGTTTATTATTCCCTTTTCTTTTGTAAATATTCACACAGTACCGTAACTGTTATTTAAACCTAATATTGATATAGTAAAATGTATCTATTTTTTGTATTCTGTATTTCATATTTTTGGGGTTTAAACAATTAAAATGTTTCACTTTTTACGAAAAATAATGTTAAATACATTTGAAACTAGAAACAATCTGGAGCATTACAAATATTTTTTTTAAAAGCTGCTATATAATTCTGAATAGATCCATCAATCTCTCAGCAAGGGAATCATTAAAAGGCTCCATTTCTCCAACTGGTAAAAAATACACCCAATGTCTAATAGTATTCCCCTCTCCAGCCAATGTAACATGTGGATGGGCACTAGACCTGACTGTCCCTTACAGCCCAACAGCAATAAAACAAGGTCTGCAGCTCCAATAAAAAATTCTTTATTAATACACACATAAAAGCATAGTAGCAACCAATGAAATCGATCCTCCAGGTTAGAAGCATCAAGAACACATTTCGGATACGTCCTTTCTCAAATGAACAATGACAAAAAAACACACCAAATGCACCATTCTCCCCTGAAATAAAGATAAGGAAATGATAAAGGAAATGATAACAAAAATGTATTACTTGAAAGTGGCTCAAAACCCATGCGGCCGGGCCCTGGAATCTAAAAAATTTAATGGCCAGCCGCTAGCCTACCCCCGGGGTATCCTAGAGGCAGGATGTCCTGCTATGGGAAACCCCTGGGGTCGCTGGTAAATGTAACTTTACCAGGCGGCTCCCTCGATGCTGTGATCGCTGGCGCCACATTCCTGGCTTCCCTGTAGCTGTGCGCACTCTCCTACCCAGTCTTTCTAAATGGCTGTCACAGAAACGAGCACCTGAACAGAGTGCCAGGGATTCGGCCAGCCGGCTGCACCTTGTCCTGACAGTGGGATTCGGCCAGCCGGCTTCACCTTGTCCTGACAGTGGGATTCGGCCAGCCGGCTGCACCTTGTCCTGACAGTGGGATTCGGCCAGCCAGCTGCACCTTGTCATGACAGTGGGATTCGGCCAGCCGGCTGCACCTTGTCCTGACAGTAGGATTCGGCCAGCCGGCTGCACCTTGTCCTGACAGTGGGATTCGGCCAGCCGGCTGCCCCTTGTCCTGACAGTGGGATGCGGCCAGCCGGCTGCACCTTGTCCTGACAGTGGGATTCGGCCAGCCGGCTGCCCCTTGTCCTGACAGTGGGATGCGGCCAGCCGGCTTCACCTTGTCCTGACAGTGGGATTCGGCCAGCCAGCTGCACCTTGTCCTGACAGTGGGATTCGGCCAGCCGGCTGCCCCTTGTCCTGACAGTGGGATTCGGCCAGCCGGCTGCACCTTGTCCTGACACTGGGATTCGGCCAGCCGGCTGCACCTTGTCCTGACACTGGGATTCGACCAGCCGGCTGCACCTTGTCCTGACAGTGGGATTCGGCCAGCCGGCTGCACCTTGTCCTGACAGTGGGATTCGGCCAGCCGGCTGCACCTTGTCCTGACAGTGGGATTCGGCCAGCCGGCTGCACCTTGTCCTGACAGTGGGATTCGGCCAGCCGGCTGCACCTTGTCCTGACAGTAGGATTCGGCCAGCCGGCTGCACCTTGTCCTGACAGTGGGATTCGGCCAGCCGGCTGCACCTTGTCCTGACAGTGGGATTCGGCCAGCCGGCTGCACCTTGTCCTGACAGTGGGATTCGGCCAGCCGGCTTCACCTTGTCCTGACACTGGGATTCGGCCAGCCGGCTGCACCTTGTCCTGACAGTGGGATGCGGCCAGCCGCTGCACCTTGTCCTGACAGTGGGATGCAGCCAGCCGGCTGCCCCTTGTCCTGACAGTGGGATTTGGCCAGCCGGCTGCACCTTGTCCTGACAGTGGGATTCGGCCAGCCGGCTGCACCTTGTCCTGACAGTGGGATGCAGCCAGCCGGCTGCCCCTTGTCCTGACAGTGGGATTTGGCCAGCCGGCTGCACCTTGTCCTGACAGTGGGATTCGGCCAGCCGGCTGCACTTTGTCCTGACAGTGGGATTCGGCCAGCCGCTGTCCCTTGTCCTGACAGTGGGATTCGGCCAGCCGGCTGCACTTTGTCCTGACAGTGGGATTCGGCCAGCCGGCTGCACCTTGTCCTGACAGTGGGATTCAGCCAGCCGGCTGCACCTTGTCCTGACAGTGGGATTCAGCCAGCCGCTGTCCCTTGTCCTGACAGTGGGATTCGGCCAGCCGGCTGCACCTTGTCCTGACAGTGGGATTCGGCCAGCCAGCTGCACCTTGTCCTGACAGTGGGATTCGGCCAGTCGGCTGCACCTTGTCCTGACAGTGGGATTCGGCCAGCCAGCTGCACCTTGTCCTGACAGTGGGATTCGGCCAGCCGGCTGCACCTTGTCCTGACAGTGGGATTCGGCCAGCCGGCTGCACCTTGTCCTGACAGTGGGATTCGGCCAGCCGGCTGCACCTTGTCCTGACAGTGGGATTCGGCCAGCCGGCTGCACCTTGTCCTGACAGCCAATTGGTGATCTCCAAAGTGCCGCAGGGTGTGGCTTCGGTGGTGGAAAAAAATAAACGCTATGGGGCAGGGGAAGAAAAAATGACTTTTACTCAACTTTAATATCTTGCTTCTAAGTTTAAATGTGGTCCCAGAAGCATGCAAAGGTGAACGAAATTGCGGGAACTTTTGCATGCATCAAAACTAAAATGAGGATACTCGCTTGTGTTAGGGCCTGTGCGCAAATTTAGCATTAAAAAAGGTAAAAAGGTGACTTCTGAATCGTGCAAAGCACAAAAGAAAGGTTTCTCGCATTGGAAACTAGAATGTGTTCATGTGTGGCACTGAATCAAGCCTATATCAAAATACATTTTGGCCCTTATTTAAGAAGGCATAGCGTCAGGTAGTGGCTGGTTAATGACAGGTAGCGACAGGTAGCGACTGGTGAACGCCGGACACGGCACGCAATTACACAGCAGAATCTGTTTAGCGACTGGGATAGCACCATGTAGCGTCTGATTCATCATTTTCACAGCCTCAGCGAACAGCGCCAGCGTTCAGCCTTGCACAACGCCAGGTATGACCTCTCGCTACCTGACACTCTCCCATACATTTCAATGGACGATCCATTTCTTCTCTTTAAATTTTTTTTTTTTTTTCCCCAAAAAATCACAAATAATTCTTTGACCTCTTCTGGCATTGAAATAGCAGTTTTTTCATAATTTTTTATATATTTCCTCAGAAATGACATTACAGGTCTGCCATTAAAGTGTTCATGTTACAATGTTGCTACAATGTAATTCCATATGTTTTCGCTTTGTTACTAGTTGATAGATGCTGAAAAACAGACTTTAAACACACCGCCTCCTGCGCTCTGGGCTTCAAACAAGTATTTTTCAGCGCCAGAGATTTGTGAGGCTGTTTTTTTGCTGAATATGGTGTGAGTCGGTCGCTATGAGCAGTCGCTACCATGCACTCCCATACAGCGCTGTACTGGTCAAATAGCGACTCCTCACAATGTATTCAACATTACTGAACAGCGACTGAGTCGTTATAAAGTAGCGACCCACGGCCGAGCACTGCGACTACTAGCGGGCGCTCTGAAAATGCCTGCTACAGACGCTCATCTGTCGCTACCTGCCGCTAATGATGAATCAGCCTCCCTGATATAATTAGTGGTGCTGTCACATGGGCTGTTCTGGCACATATGTATTAAACCATGGTCACTGATGTGAAAGCTGTTCATAGTTATGAGAGTTTTCTAGAACTGATTAAAAACATGTTTTTTTTGTCAATTTCTATGTAAACTGTGTGGCTTTTGAAGCAGCATGTCTGGTGACTAGCACTAGGCATTAAACTTACATTAAACATGCCCAGATTGATTCCATGAATACAAAGCTGAAATAGTTCATCAGGATTCCCAAACTGAAAACTTTGGAGCAGTTCTCCATTAGTGAAGACGGGGACATTCTGTTCCTTTGGGCAGGTACAGGTTAATCTACTGTACGCAGTTATACAAGATGTTCTAGCTTTTCAGTAGACCCAGCCCCATCTCAGTGTGAACTCCAGAAGGAATTTACTTAGTTTAGCCGTGGCTGAACCATAATGGGGAAAGACATGTTAAAATTAGCTTTCTGGGTAAGCAATTAAGACATGCCATAGGGCTTGGTAAGATGGTAAAAGATAAAAAGCAGGGAGACTCCTACCATAAACTTACATGTGCGCTGCCATATCACTCTACAGCGTCCCACTAACCAGAATACTATCCACAAACATACAAAGACTAGGTTACCTGTGGGGACCGGCACAATGATAAATGTACAATGAACAAGCAAGGGGACAGCATAGAAAGCAATAAAGCCATCTTTATTCAAAATATTGCACACACCCTCTAAGCACCAATCTATTACACCAAAAAGAATTAAAAAATCACACAACGTTGTGTTAGTAAAAAAAACAGGGGCCCCCCTCTGCACATGCACCATCGCCTCGCACACTCATCCACTACCCACTCAATGATTGTGCATCCAGGACCATATTAAGGCCCTTATTTATGAAGGAATAGCGACAGGTAGCGACTGGTGAGCGACCGGTAATGACGAGCCCCGCCACGAGAACGCCGGCTCCCCACCACAATCACACATTTATCAAGCCGATCCTGCTTAGCGACTGAGATAGCGCCATATAGCCACTCATTCATCATTATTCCAGCCTCAGCCCACAGCGCCAGCGTCCGACCTTGAACAGCGACAGGTATGACCTCTCGCTACCTGGCGCGCTCCAATGCATTTCAATGGAACAATCTTTAAATATTCATAATTAATTGTTAATTAATGTTTTTTTTTTTCAATGTGAAAAATTCTGTGACCACTTCTGCCATATTAGATAATTCATATTACAAAATGTTTTTATAAACTTGTTTTTTTTTTGTTTCCAAAAATATGGTGGTTTGGGGGTTAAAAAACTACTTTTAACACATCGCCTCCAGCGCTCTGGGGTTTAAACATGCATTTCACAGCGCTTGAATTTTTGGAGCGTGATTTGTTAATGAATATGGTGGGAGCCGGTCGCTCTGACCAGTCGCTATCATGTGCACCCATACATCGCGGAACCTGTCAAATAGCGACTCCTAACCCCGTATTCAACATTACTGCACACCGACTCAGTCGCTATCAACTACCGAACAATGGCCAAGCACAGCGACTACTAGCGGGCGCTGTGAAAATACTGCTACAGTCGCTCAACTGTCGCTACCTGCCGCTATTAATGAAACGGCCTCCCCGTTGCACTGGTCCACATGCTGTTCATAATTAGGTGTTGAGCACCCAACTAAAAGTCACTAATCCATAAAGGTGCACTCGCTGCGTTCAAATTTCATATGCAGCTGTACAAAAATTCCATTTGCCTAATTCCACGGCCTTGATATATAAAGTGCTTTGTGCAATGTATTGGACTGCAAAGTGAAGCAAACTAATTCAAACTACACAGTCCTGCAGTTCATCTCATTCACAAGTGACTGAAGCAGCAGTCCGCAGGCTCATTGCGCTGGCCACACTGAATTCAAAAAGTGCGCGTACTAAGCAGCATCAGAGTTATATACTCACTCAGATTCATCTGGCTGAGTCATCAATTCAAGACCAGTCTAGCAGACAGCTTTCCCAGCACAGCTAAGACAGAACATTACTCTCAGATATCACAGTTCACACCCAGCAATTTCAATGGGCATAGTACATGTGCGCTCTACTTAGCTCAGTGACATCACATCTTTGCTGCTTCTGCTGGTTCGTTTGAGCCTCTCCTTCCTGCACATGGGCGTTCTCACAGCACTCCGGCAACTGGTTGGTGCACAGCAAACAGATGGTGGAGGGACACGGGGCGAGGTGGGGCCTCCCACTTCCGACGCGCATTTCGCCCCACCCACCAGTGCTTCGTCGAGGCCCCACCTCGCCCCGTATCCCTCCACCATCTGTTTGCTTCGCACCAACCAGTTGCCGGAGTGCTGTGAGAACACCCATGTGCAGGAAGGAGAGACTCAAATGAACCAGCGGAAGCAGCAAAGCTTTATTTAATCAGAATATCTACAACATACAATAGATATATTAAAACCATTGTTTAGGACAAGTTATCAGGGAGCCTTATTTATTTATTTTTTCAGCGGGCAGCAGATGAGCAGATCGCACAAGCCGCTATCTGTGCCCGCACTCAGCAGCGGGGGTCGAGGCAGTGCTTTTCATAAAAGAAAACAGCTCCCATGTGGGTTCTGTCAGAAGGGGATTCCAGGTGCCCTGTGCCTGTAGAAACCCCTGTTATTATTTTTTTTTAGGGGGGGGGCTGGGGACCAAAAAAAAAGACCGGGAATTGCATTGGGGACACGTGATTTGCATGGCCCAAATGGCCCAAAGTTTGCAGTGCAACACAAAAGTTAAAAAAATACTTTATTACAAAGCAGTATTTTTTGGCTTACAATTTAATGGCCCAAAATGCCATGTTGCTGCAATATTCTCACTATTCTCACATGCTATTCAAGGGTCCCACATACGAGCTATAGGCCCCACTACCTCTTTGTGGACAGTCCATTGTGCTCAAGTGTGCCTTTATACAAGGCCAATGCCAGCACTGGGCATACCTAGGTAAGTTTCAAGGCTCCTGGTGTCTTCAAGGTCCCACTAAAGCTTGGACTGGGCAGCAGGAAGATACTCTGGTTTGCCCCATCCCCACGGACTGTTGAGCTGGATGTCCCATGTGCAGACCTGCTCACAGCTGCCCTTAGACCCAAAGGACAAACAGCGACAATAGAAAATGTGGCAAGGAATATATCAGCAGTTTAGAAGGTACTGAGGACCAGAGAAAGATTGTCAGTGGTGATGGACCTTTATTGGTAGTGGAGAAGGCGTCAAGCACTGGAAGACAATTAGTAACAATGGTGGACCCTTTACCAAAACGGAAAAGGCAGTGAGCACTGGGAAATGATCAGAAGGGACCAGAGGGTGATTGGCAGCAGTGAATAAGGCAACAAGTACCAGAGGATGGTCAGTGGCTGTTGAGAAGGTAGCAATGACTAGATGACAATTGGTTGCAGTGGAAAAGGAGTAAGGACTGGGGGCAGTCAGCGGCAAAGAAGGACCCATCAGTGTCAGCAGAGCAGAAGGGTGACATGACACATGGCAAAGGAGCCACTGACCGACTCTTATGACACTTGGGATGCCCCGGGGGCGTGGAACAAAACCCTATAAAGTCAAAATCACAGGTTTTGTTAAACTCTGACTAATGCTATCAACAATTTTCTTATTCCTTATACAACACTGACATCAAGTGGTTTGATGGATTAATGACAACTAAATGCCTCTTACTATCAACTACTCTTACATGCTATGGGGAAACCTCATGAAATGAACTAAACCCAGTGTCTCTTATGGCTACTTCTTTGAGAGGGCTCTAGCCTTTCCTAGTTCTTGATACTCACCTTTACCACCTGGCTACACATACACACCCATCCAAATCTGCCCCGCTTATACAAGCCTGCGCATGTCTTGGGGGATTGCCAAGCTGTGTGAGTATAGATAGCGATCTGGGGGAAAAGGGACAGGGATTTGACCAATGCTTCTCTTTAAAGCAGTGTGCTTGTCCCACTTGTCAATAAGCAATAAATGAGCGGACAAAGTAGACTTGCAGCTGTAAGTGCAGCAAAAGGTGGTCCTGAAAAATATTGGCTCAGGGGAATTAATCAAATAAAATACATGTGGAGGCTGATTTACTACTACCACCATGTATTGCCAGATGAGTGTCTGTATAGTGGCGCTTAGAGCGACCGCTAGTAGACGCTGTAAGCAGGTATCTGGCCCCTGTAACCTAGCATTGCAGTTGCTGTAGTAACCTGGCCTGCATTGATGAATGTGATGTGTGTTGGGCGCTGTAACAACAGTATAACGCTGCAGCGAGAATAAGTAGCGCCAGCTCAGTGCGTCCGGCACTTGGCGCTCAACACCATACTTAACAAAAAACTACACACACACAGCGTCGACACTCTAAAGCTGGGCATAGAGCGCCAGATGCTGTGCGATCAAAGTCTGTTTTTGAACACATATCCACCAGTAACAAAGCGAAAAACACATGGAATGACATTGTTTTTATACTGCGACAATACCACTTTAGGGTCAGACCTGTACATAGAATTCTGCCAAAAAATATAAAAAAAATAAATGTTTGTTTGCAGCCAGGAGAGGTCACACAATGATTTGAGAAAAAAAAAAAGAATAATAAATTGCCAAACACGCAGTTTAAACACAAACAAATGAAAGCCCATTGAAATGTATAGGAGAGCGACACTGAGCAAAAGGTAATACCTGGTGCTCTGGAAGCTAGAGCGCCGGCGCTACATGACGCTGTTTGAGGCGCTCACCAGGTTCGCTTTCCTAAATGTGGTTTTGGGTACAGCGCCCGGCATTCACCAGATGCTGCCTGCCGCTATCCCTTCTTAAAGTGGACCAACACCCAGGATTTTCACTATCCTGGGTGTTGGTCCACTTCCGCGGGGCACCCCGAGCTGTGTGAAACCCCTCAGAAAGCCCCTAAAAACTTACCTTATCGGTGACGGACAAGCGACGGATAAGCCATCGCCGCCGCCCCTCGTGCGTCCCTCTTACAGGACGCGTGCCCGCGCCGGCCATTAACAAACGGTCGGCCCGGGTGCGCGCCCTGCTAGAGGGACGCGCGGGAGGCGGCGGCGGCTTATCCGTCACTTGTCCGTCGACGATAAGGTAAGTTTTTAGGGGTTTCTGATGCCCCGCGGGGAGGGAGCTGATCGGCCCGGGAATCTTATAGATTCCCAGGCCGATCAGGGGTGGGTGTTGGTCCACTTTAAATAACCCCCTTAAGTTTGTGGCTATAACATTTAAAAATGTTCAAGGGTTATAGATACTTTCTCAAGGATTTCTCTGCATTTAACCCACCCGTGCAGTGAGACAAACACAAGCAGTGTATATATATATATATACCATTAAATTAAAAAAATCACATTCCATTAGCGTCTTTGGATCATTAACAGTCGATCTTCAGTTGCCTTTGCTTTTTCTACTTTGCGCTTAGTATTGGGCTTTTGCTGTCATTATCCTCTATCGCTAGAATGACCATCGCACACTTCATCATGTGACATGTCACCAAAGGGAACAATGGAAGCCTCCGTAGGTTGTGTCAATGAGCAGCATGCCTTGCTCACGTCCATCATTCCGATGTTTAATGGCCTATCACTGGTGTCATCATGTAAAGGTTAATCTGCACCGGGTCAGTTCAAAACTTCATACGACGGCCTTTTTTTTTTTTCTTCACTAGTGCTCAATTTTTAATGAGCCAGCTTGGATGCTGAGTTATTTCTTTTTGTCTGGAATAACCAGGGAACTCAGCGGGTCTTTATAGTCTAGGGGATTATATTAGTACATCTTGGGTGGCTGAAACCCTGAAAAGGAACATTTTAATTGGTGGTACATTCCTATGATATTTGGGCCATTCACCAATCAGATAACCTCTTAATCCTGAAATGACACATTGATTACACAGCAACTTGCTGTCCCTGCATTTATCTACTGTGGAGGTCATTTATTAACGTTTTTTTGACCTTAGTTTCCAGTTTTCTGCAGTTTCTTTAGTTTTTATTTTTATTAAAGATTGGAAAAACTTTAAAACGGAACACAAAAGTCACAAGTGCAAACAAAATATTTTTGCCTGCCGCATCCCCACTCACCTTTAGCTTTAGCACTTCTCAATGAGTATGCGCCCATCTAAATGTATCGTGGGGAGGCAGCTGTGGATTTGGGATGTGTAGTGGGTTTGGGGAAAATCTCAGTGTATAGGGAAATCCCCAGCAGGCCACCCCCAAATCGGGTTGCCCCATAAAGAGGAAAACCAAACTAGAGTCTTATAGACTCTGAGGAGGGGGGGGGGGGGGGCGGTTGTTGTTATAGACTTTGGGGAGGGGGGGTTGTTGCTCTTTAAAGGAAAACTCCCCTTTTGTCGGGTCAGTGGTGTTCTGCCTTATTATTTACCTCTTTTGAAACGTAAAATAATCATTGTGCCACCAGACATGTGATTTACTTATCCTTCCAAACTGAAGAAGTTGAATTTCAGCAGAACGGGTTAAACCAGTCACCCATGCCTTAGCCAATCAGATGATTAGCAAGCTAGAGTGAGGAAGTCGATGATATGTACTCAGAATCACTACTTTGGTGTACATTGCTAAAGCAAACACATTGTTGCTATGGAAAACTGTTTTCCTTTATAACACAGAGATGCAAACAAATAGAACATTTAAAAAATAACAGATAAGCTTAGCACATTGATGACGTCATTTTGCCACACAATAATGGAAACTTTTAAAAATACCATTGAAAGTGGAATTACCCTTTAAATAGAATCTCCAGCCATTGGAGATCATTCTCTCTTGGCCTCCAGCCAACCCCCCCCCCCCCCCCCCCCCAACACTGAAACAGGACAGAGGAGTTAAAATAATAAACTCTTACCAGGTCCTGTAATCCAACATGTTTCTCAGGCATTTCCGCAAACCTTCCAACTTTTCCGGGTGGGAAAGGGGGACAATTGTTAAATTAAGCCACGCCCCCTCATTGATTGATGAATAGGAGTTACAACGATATAAACACTTTGAATAGGCAAATGAATCATTTATTGCTGCAGATCTGAATGTTACACCTCAAAGGGGGCCAGAGAAGATCAACGAGGGATCAACATGGGATCAAAAGAGGGACAGTCCCTCCAAATCAGGGACAGTTGGGAGATGATTCCCAGCATTTCTCACAACATGCCATTCTCAATCTGTGCACATGCCCAATAGCCCATCAATTTGAATAGGGGCTGGGAGTGCAAACAGAGCAGGAGTTGCCACTCTGTGTAGCTTTGGACTGGGGGGGGGGGCAATAAAAAAGTGTCTATTGAGGACTGCAGTCAGCAGAAGGCCAGCATAGTGCAAGCAGAAAGTAGCCCTTTACCTGGAGTGTCTCTTTAAAGTGGACCAAAACTCACGGCGATCGGCCTGCGAATCTATAAGGTTCCTGGGATGATTGATTTCCTCCCCCCAGGGCATCCAAAATCGGGATGTCCTGCTGTGTGATACCCCCCAGGTCCCCCATACACTTACCTCCTTTCCTGTTCCAACGACGCATTGCGCGATCCGCGGCTACATCCCCGCTATCCCTCTAACAGCACGCGTGCCCATGCCAGGCATTTGTGAATGGCCAGCGCAGGCACGCTCCCTGTTAGAGGGTAGCGGGGAATGCGGACAAGAGCGCTGATTGGACGAGCGGCCGCTTATGCGCCGTAGGACCGGGAAGTGGTGAGTTGATTCTGGCGACCTGGGGGGTTTCACACAGTGGGCAAGGACCAAAACCCAGGATTGTCAAAAACCTGGGTTTTGGTCCACTTTAAACCGGACCAACAGCCTGGCACAATTGCAAAAGAAAGGTAGTGGCCATTTTGGAGTTTCCTCTCCCAGCATCTCTGGATGCTGCCTGGATTCAACTGACATAACTGACATTGCACAGGAAAAGGAAGCCCATCAGCACTTCCTGTTTGCAGGAGGCCTTCAGATGCATGAGCCGCCATCTTGTTTCTAAAATTTACTACAGCAAGAAATAGGTAAATGAATTTTTATGTGCAGCAATCTAAATGGGGAGGGGGCATATGAGCACTGTTTGTTGTGTTGGTCTGGTTTAAGTTATTTTTGACTGCTGGTCCGCTTTAATGTTTTATCTAACATTGCCCTGTAATAACTATTTGATTAAAAGACATGCAAATGATGGGACCAATCATGGCAGCATCAATGAGTACAAGGCACAAGCTGACCTATAGTGGGGGTAAGCAGGACCACACGCTAATGAATGGCTATGCTGTATAGGCAGCATTAGTGACACTACGGCAAATCATTAGCCATGAAAGACAAGCTCTGTGCTGGGGAACAATGGCTAAACTTGTGCTCTTTTTTTTTTGCCTTCTCTTTCTCTTTCCCAAGTTTAATTGGGTCATTGTCTCTCCCAGCCATGAACCATAGGGTGGACGGCGGCGCTGTAAACTTTACCTCTGTAAAGAAAGATTAACAGATTGTGCAACTTTACCCTAATCCTTGTTTTGAGTTAACTCAAGCAGATCGGATTTGTAATTCCTACCTACCACCCACTACAGACCCGGGCTTCTGAGACAACCAGTGGCATTGTGCGCTCTCGCCCGCGGCCCTGGCGCACACACGGCAACCCCCGGGAGGACAGCGCCAATGCCAACCAGAAAGGAAACTGTTTCCTTGTCAAGCAGATGTTTTGGGTGTCTGGGCTGAGTTCAATTATTGGATATTTATTAGTCTAATTCTCGGACACAGCGGCACGGTAAAATCCATAAGACTTCCTAGGTTTGTCTTTGTCGAGCTCAGTGTATATTCTGATGGTAAGTGGACACTTTCCAGGTGCGTACCTGTAGGGAGAATGATTACAGAAAAGTGACGGATGCCAAAAAAAGAAAAGAAAAGAAAAAAAAAATATCAGACACGCATAATTATAGAGGGCTGTTATGCAACAGAACAAAACAGAGCCCATACTACAATAGCAGCTTTCAGGACCTGTCTAGGCATAACCGAAAGAAATATAGAAATAGTCACGCCTGGTCCACATCTTCTTTAAGGTGGATCAAAACCAGAGATTTTCACTATGCAGGGTTTTGGTCCGTCCCCCTTGGGCAACTCAATTTGGGATGCCCTGTCAGTCGCAGACTTCTCTTTTCAGTGTGTCATGGCACAGGTGCAGCTCTACTCCAAACAGCTTCAGCGCCCGAACATATGAACGTACGGCTGGAGAAACTCAATGGAATCCTAAGAAAAGGAAGGGTGGCATCCGCTCAGACCATTTTATAACTAAGGTGGGTGGTGCACGTGAGCAGGGCAATTAGGATACAAAAGTCTTAAGGAGCCACAGCACCCAACCCTGTCAGCTTGCAGACCAGCGCCAAGGTGCCTCTGTGAGATGCAGTCCTAACTCTAATCCAGGGTTAGGACTGTGGGGTCTAGGCTGTACTGTGAGGTCTTCGACCCTTCCACCCCATGGCTTTCACTCAAGATTATAGGGCAACCTCAGGTAAGCCTGCTCCCAATTTATCTATTGCATTGTATGTCCCAAATGGGGCTCCCAGAGATTAGAGTTAGGACTGCACAGAGGCATCTTGGCGCTGGTGGTGCAGCTTAAGTATACTTCTGCAGATGTGTGTGACCGAGCCCTCTGTTTTTAACCAAATTTAGAGACAGATTTTAAGTTGTCTGCAACTTTTCTTTACTCCTCTCATTCTGAGTACTTACTCCAAGTCCAATCATACCTCCGAAGGCCCCGTTGCGGATGGTGGGTGCCGGGTAGGAGTTTGTGGTGGAGGATCCATCTCCTCGGGGCCACTGGCTCTGCTCCAACAGTAATGGACACTGGCAGAGCAGGGTGGTTTGGCCAGGAAGCCAGGTATCAGGTGAAGTCTCGTTGGCAAGGAAGGGAGGGGGTGTAGCCAGACTTAGGACTGGGCTAGGAATAAGCGGGGCTATGATATAAAAGAGGAGGGGAGGAGTTGGGTGTGGGGTACTGGGTGATGCCTTGTCAGGACTCCATCACATCAAGTCATCTCCAGCACACAGTAGACCGAAGACAGCCTCACTGGCCACAGGAGCAGGACCAGCAAGAGCTCCCTGCTAATAAAGAGAGGAGGTAGTGGACACCCCTGCGCTTGGCTCTGTGTTATTACCATCAGGCTTCAGTGCAGGGACCAGAGATAGACTCAAATGACCACTCCCTGGCTGGACCCCCAGGAAACTGACTCAAATGGCCACTTCTTGGCTGTACCCCCAGGAAACTGACTCTAATGGCCACTTCTTGGCTGGACCCCCAGGAAACTGACTCAAATGGCCACTTCTTGACTGAACCACCAGGAAACTGACTCAAATGGCCACTTCTTGGCTGTACCCACAAGAAACTGACTCAAATAATCACTCCCTGGCTGGACCCACAAGAAACTGACTCAAATGGCCACTCCCTGGCTGGACCCACAAGAAACTGACTCAAATGACCACTCCCTGGCTGGACCCACAAGAAACTGACTCAAATGACCACTCCCTGGCTGGACCCACAAGAAACTGACTCAAATGGCCACTCCCTGGCTGGACCCCCAGAAAACTGACTTAAATGGCTACTCCTTGGCTGGCCCCATAGGAAACTGACTCAAATGGCCACTCCCTGGCTTGACCCCCAGGAAACTGACTCTAATGGACACTTCTTGGCTGTACCCCCAGGAAACTGACTCTAATGGCCACTTCTTGACTGGACCACCAGGAAACATACTCAAATGACCACTCCCTGGCTGGACCCACAAGAAACTGACTCAAATGACCACTCCCTGGCTGGACCCACAAGAAACTGACTCAAATGGCCACTCCCTGGCTGGACCCCCAGAAAACTGACTTAAATGGCTACTCCTTGGCTGGCCCCCTAGGAAACTGACTCAAATGGCCACCCCCTGGCTTGACCCCCAGGAAACTGACTCAAATGGCCACTTCTTGGCTGAACACCCAAGAAAATGACTCAAATGGCCACACCCTGGCTGGACCCCCAGAAAACTGACTTAAATGGCTACTTCTTGGCTGGCCCCCTAGGAAACTGACTCAAATGATCACTCCCTGGCTGGACCCACAAGAAACTGACTCAAATGGCCACTCCCTGGCTGGACCCACAAGAAAATGACTCAAATGGCCACTCCCTGGCTGGACCCACAAGAAACTTACTCAAATGGCCACTCCCTGGCTGGACCCCCAGAAAACTGACTTAAATGGCTACTTCTTGGCTGGCCCCCTAGGAAACTGACTCAAATGATCACTCCCTGGCTGGACCCACAAGAAACTGACTCAAATGGCCACTCCCTGGCTGGACCCACGAGAAAATGACTCAAATGGCCACTCCCTGGCTGGACCCTCAAGAAACTGACTCAAATGACCACTCCCTGGCTGGACCCACAAGAAACTTACTCAAATGGCCACTCCCTGGCTGGACCCCCAGAAAACTGACTTAAATGGCTACTCCTTGGCTGGCCCCATAGGAAACTGACTCAAATGGCCACTCCCTGGCTTGACCCCCAGGAAACTGACTCTAATGGCCACTTCTTGGCTGTACCCCCAGGAAACTGACTCTAATGGCCACTTCTTGACTGGACCACCAGGAAACATACTCAAATGACCACTCCCTGGCTGGACCCAGAAGAAACTGACTCAAATGACCACTCCCTGGCTGGACCCACAAGAAACTGACTCAAATGGCCACTCCCTGGCTGGACCCCCAGAAAACTGACTTAAATGGCTACTCCTTGGCTGGCCCCCTAGGAAACTGACTCAAATGGCCACCCCCTGGCTTGACCCCCAGGAAACTGACTCAAATGGCCACTTCTTGGCTGAACACCCAAGAAAATGACTCAAATGGCCACACCCTGGCTGGACCCCCAGAAAACTGACTTAAATGGCTACTTCTTGGCTGGCCCCCTAGGAAACTGACTCAAATGATCACTCCCTGGCTGGACCCACAAGAAACTGACTCAAATGGCCACTCCCTGGCTGGACCCACAAGAAACTGACTCAAATGGCCACTCCCTGGCTGGACCCCCAGAAAACTGACTTAAATGGCTACTCCTTGGCTGGCCCCCTAGGAAACTGACTCAAATGGCCACTCCCTTGCTTGACCCCCAGGAAACTGACTCAAATGGCCACTTCTTGGCTGAACACCCAAGAAAATGACTCAAACGGCCACACCCTGGCTGAACTCCCAGGAAACTGACTCAAATGGCCTCTTCTTGGCTGGACACCCAGGAAACTGACTCAAATGGCCACTCTCTGGCTGGACCCCCAAGAAACTGACTCAAATGGCCGCTCCCTGGCTGGCCCCCAGAAAACTGACTCAAATGGCCACTTCTTGGCTGGACCACCAGGAAACATACTCAAATGGCCACTCTCTGGCTGGACCCCCAGGAGACTGACTCAAATGTCCACTCCCTGGCTGAACCCCCAGGAAACCGATTCAAATGGCCACTCCCTGGCTGCACCACCAGGAAACTGACTCAAATGGCCACTCCCTGGCTGCACCACCAGGAAACTGACTCAAATGGCCACTCCCTGGCTGGACCCCCAGGAAACTCAGTGCAGGCCCCTGACTTGCTGCCAGTTTTTCTCAATTAACATTCCTAGTTAAGCCATTTTTTTTTTTTTTTAAACTGTGTGCTGCTGGGAAAGGCCGTCTCCTGCTACGATGAAAGACTACCAAAGTCAGCTTTATTATTTGGGTTTTTGGAAGTAACGTTCTCCTGGTCCACCGGCCTTACCTTGATCTCAGGCTGCAAAAGAAGCACCTCTCTGGCCGAGTTCAACCTGCACCCGCCTACAGTGGGTTATAGCAGAATCCCTCTTTTAACTCCTGTATTTAAACCAGACCATCACCCTGAATAAGAGCCTATCGTATAAGTTTCCCCCACCCTGTACATACAGATTGCCCACATTAAAAATCAACCTGCATCCACTGCATTTTCTGAGCCTTTAAACATCCAAGATGGTGGCACATGGAGTCTCAGGCTGTATGCATACAGGAAGTTTCTTCTGACTGTGCCGCTCTGCATTCTGGGATTGCTGTCCGTTTCCTGACCCCAGCTCTGCTCTGTCTGTTTTGCCTGCTCTATGTAAAGCACAGCAATAACCCCACACCTGTACTTTTCACCCCTCTCCTCAGTATGTGATGCTTCCGAGGCACGATGGCGGCACCCAATTCCTCGAGTCCTGAACAGAGTTGCAGCCCAGCAGGGGAAAGAATAATAAGTAAGCAACTAAAAATGTAAAATGTATTAATTTTAGATGCTTTTAGGAATAGTTTTTTAAGGGTTTGGGCTTTTCATTAAAGTGGACCAAAACCCAGGATAGTCACATTTTTGACTATCCTGGGTTTTGGTCCTTTCCCTGGGGGACCTCGATCGGGGTGTGTCCCGGTGTGTGAATCCTCCCCAGATCGCCGCAGCTAACTCACCTTATCCCGGTCTCACGGCGCATCCAAGAGCAGCGGCTCTGGCGGCCGCATCCTCCGCCTCCCTCTAACAGGGAGCGTGCCCGCGCTGGTCATTCACAAATGCCTGGAGCGGGCACGCGCACTGCTAGGCTGTAGGGGAGGATGCGGCTGTCAGTGCTGTTGCTCTTAGATGCGCCGTGAGACCGGGATAAGGTGAGTTAGCTGCGGCGATCTGGGGGGGGTTCACACAGATCGGGATGCCCCCTGAGAAAGGACCAAACCCCAAGATAGTTAAAATCCTGGGTTTTGGTCCACTTTAAATGATGCTGAAGGTCCAGTTTAATATGGAGAGAGTAGTAGAAATCTCTAGAAGCCTTTCTCACCTTACAATGACATTAGAGTTAGCGTTCTCCCCGGGCAGGGAAAAGCCACAAGATGTGGGGTGTGCAATGTAGCAATGAATTAGCTCATTGCATTGCGCAAGTTGCAGGGCCAGGTTTCACACTTAGCATCTGCATTAGGTAAACACTGTTTTGCTGCATTTATTGGACTCACATTTCACAAGCAAACAGACAGGTTGCCAGGTACAGACAGATAGATAAAATGTTGGCATGTGGTGGCCAGGTTATTATACAGCTGCTATTGCAACAAGCGTTGGCACAAGGTAAGCAACACCCGGGTCACGGCTGCCATTCCTAGTGTAATGGCAGTGCTCACCACGCCAGCCAGGGTAAAGGTGAGTTTTGTAGAAAAAGTGAAGCCAGCCAGCGTTTGTTTTTAAAATCCTTCAAGCATTTTTATTGTCTTCTTTTAAAAGATAATAGTCCAACAGGTCAAAGCATCCATCAAAGTATACATGAAAGGCCCCAACGCCAGGTGAGTTTTGCACTGACTTGAGGGGTTCACACAGTGGGGCATCCCACTGCACTTGATTTTGTCCTGCTTTAAATGTAAATTCTTTTGTCCCTTAATGCGGAACAAAACCCATTCTTTTGACTACTAGGGTTTTGTTCCGGGCCCGGGGCATCCCACATTCTCACATCTTTGGACTGTGTGCACGCTCCTGCCTCAGCCATTCAGATAGGCGGGAGCTGGAGCGCATGCACTGGTGGGGAGGCGGCCGCCTGCGCTCCCGATTGCAGAAAGGAATAGCTGTTTGTCATAGGCATGGCAAACAACTCTGATTGGACGAGGCCCCACTCTCGTTGGACCAGGGAAAGGTAAGCTGTTACAGCCGAACTGGGGGATTTTACATAGCGGAGCATCCCCTGGGGGAGGCTGCTCTGGGCTTATTTTCCCTTTAAAACCCATCCTGGCCAGCCCTGGAATCTAAAAGACTCCACAGTCACCTGATTGGGGATGCTCCACTGTGTGAAAGCCCAGTCCCCAGTTTAACTAATCCCCGATCCAAGCCGCAGTACGCTATACCTTTAGCCAGATGTGCTCCCACGCCAGGCACTTGTGGATGTCCAACGTGGGCATGCCCCCTGATAGAGGCTAGTTGGAGCACTCTGCTGCATTCGGCTCAAATTGGATGTTAACCGATTCTAAGCCGAAAAGGCAGAATAGAGCTGAGCATGCTGATTGGCTGCACGTCTGCACCTGCACCGTACGACCGTGGAAAGGTGAGTTTTTTGTGTGACCTGGGGACCCAAACCCAGTATAGTTAAAATATTGGGTTTTGGTCCATTTTAAAGTTTCAATTTAAAAGGGGTGTGAATCAATCTGTCTGGCACATCTTGCTACAAGGGCTTTATCAAGAACATGGTTCCTTCTCATCCTTTAGATATTTAATACCCATTTCCCTTGCACATTGCCCCCAGCAATGCCCCCAATCCTTACCTCATGCTCAATCCTCAGCCACAAATGCAGCCCCATGATTGGCCACCACAGGTCACATAGGTCGGGGTTGTGTTCTTCGTTTGTGGTGCTGCATTTCAGACCAAAGATTGAGCATGAGGTAAGGATTGCGGGCACTGTGGGGGCCAAGCACAGGAAGCTCCAGAAATCTGGGTTTGGGTCCGCTTTAAAGCTTACACCTATTCGAAACCGTAAACAACCAATACTCACCTTAAACCGGACCAACAGTTGGAACACAGTTGGAAAAGATAGGTGTAAAGATAAAGATAGGCCATTTGGAGCTTCCTCTCCCAGCATCTCAGCCATGCTGCTGCCTGGATTCAACTGACATAACTGACAATGCACCGTAACAGGAATCCCAGCAGCAAATGCATGAGCCGCCATCTTGACGCCGTGGCGTCGGGGCAGCGAAGAGCTGTGCACGGGCCCACAGGAGCAGGGAGGGGAGGACGGAGGTGAAGAGACTTGCAGGCAGGCAAGTAGCTGCTGTCAAGGTGGTGGGGGGGGGGTCTGTGATTGGCTGAGTAAGGTGGTGGGGGGGTCTGTGATTGGCTGAGTGAGGTGATGGAGGTGTGTGATTGGCTGAGTGAGGTGATGGAGGTGTGTGATTGGCTGAGTGAGGTGATGGAGGTGTGTGATTGGCTGAGTGAGGTGATGGAGGTGTGTGATTGGCTGAGTGAGGTGATTGTGGTCTGTGATTGGCTGCTCTGTAATTATCCCCTGTCCCTCCCCCGCAGGGATGTCAGAGGCAAAGCGTCACCCTGCTATTTACCACCGGCCTGTGCCTGGGCACCGCCATGCTGGACACACTCTCCACCCACCACCTGCGGTATGTCCCGTCCCTATAGGCGGGTAAAGGGAAAGCTATGTCTCCGCATTGTGTGATGCCTCCCTCTCTCTTTCTCTCTCTCCACAGGGATTTCATGGACCCCCCCATGGAGCGCGCACCCACCCCCAGATCCTCCATCTTGCTCACCTGGACAACAAGTAAGATCCTCTGGTCTGTCCATGATACAGTTTAAATTTCCAATCTACACCGCCCTCCCCAGCTGTCAACCCTCACCCCCTCCCTAGACTCCAATCCACACCCCTTTGCCCCCCTCTCTAACCACTAACCTACATTCCCACTTAAAGTGGACCAAAACCCAGGATTTAGATCCTTTGCCCCGGGGCACCCCGATCAGGGATGCCCCACTATGTGAAGCCCCCCACACCGCCCCAAGGAACTCACCTCTTCCCGGTCCTACGATGCCTGCGCGGCCGCTCGTCCGATCAGCGCACTCGCATCTAATCCGGCGTCTAAGCAGAGCGGCTCTGAGCGTGCTGGCGGCCGCATCCCCCGCTTACCTTACGGAGCGTGCCAATGCCGGATGTTCACAAGTGGCTGACACGGGTACACGCCCTGCTGGAGGGATAGCGGGGATGCGGCTTGGGCATGTGCCGTTGGACCGGGAAGTAAGGTAAGTGAACGGGGTGACCTGGGAGGTTTCACATAGTGGGGAATCAGCCAAAACCCATGCCGATTGGCCTGGGAATCTATAAGATTTCTGAAACGATCAATTACCTCCTTCCGGGCATCCCATTCCGGGGATGCCCGACTGTGTGAAACCTCCCAGGTCACCCATATACTTATCTTTGTTCCTGGTCCAATGGCGCATGCACAAACCGCCACGCCCGCATCCCCGCTATCCCTCAAGCAGGGCACGTGCCCGCGCCAGGCATTTCTGAATAGTCGGCACGGGCACACTTCCTGTTAGAGGGAAGCGGGGGATGCGGCTCCAAGCGTGCTGATTGTATGAGCACCGTTGCATGCGCTGTGGGACTGGGAAGAGGTGAGTTGGCTGCAGCGATCTCGGGGGGTTTCACACAGTGGGGCATCCCAAATCAGGAACCATCAACAGGATAGTGAAATAACTGGGGGTGGCTCCTTTTTAAAAGTGTACAGTCTGTCAATTAAAGTTAAATATACATTTAGAAATGTCTAGTAAATACTTTTTTTTTTCTAAAGAAAGAAGCTCCTCGGGTTCAGATGTGCATTTGTGTAAATGGGTGGGAAATATGGCGTGGCCGAGGGAATGGCTTGTCCCACTTTCATCAGAAGTTGGGAGGTATGTCTATACACTTTAATGGCTGGAAACCAAAAAAGGGTTTAATGTTAACTTTATGTACAAGAGTTTCTTATTAACTAACTGACATCATATTTCTATTTACCCCGGGCCCCTACGCTAGTAATACTGAGATAAAGGTTTTCTGGGTATTCACCTCTGCCCTCAATCCAGGAAGCATTGTGTGTCTGTGTGGCTAGGACAGGAGAGCATTCTAAAGCTGGCAATTCATAGCAAAGCCAAAAGCAAATCGGCTCAGCACTGGTTACAGCGAGTATTGCACTTTTACTAGAGATAGACCTAAAGTATTCAAGACATTCAAGAAGTGGACATCCACTTTAAAGTTATCCTATACCCAGATAGGAAGCTTATGTGGTCACCTTCTATCCCCAGCCCAGTGCCCCAAAACAGCCTGTGTTTCTATTTTTACTAAAGCCCAATATTCATAGCAACATCACTTGCCCTTGAAGTAGTGCAGGAGACACTACGAACGCGCTCAGCGTTGTTACCTGTGGGGGGTCCACGTCTGGTTGGTCTGTATGCACTTTTGTTCATTTCTTTCTCTTTCACTTCCATCACCACGGCGTGCTTTCCTGCTCAATGGTATGTTATTCTGCTTTATTTTTGTACACTCATGTGGATCTGAATTGATTAATAGGTGGGTTTAGCACATTTTTGTTGTATTTTTGCATCTGAGAGCATACTAGTTATAGTATATAGGATTTGATACACACTTTTAATGGAGAGTATTTTACTTTTTGCACTGAGACAGACCTCCAGCGCCCCCTTGTGGTTTTAAATGTTTATGTCATGTAGTTGTTATTGTATAGTCTTAATGTTCATTGTGATTGTAAATATATGTAATTAGTCAATAAATTTGAATATTTTTTAGACCCTTAAAGTGGTGCAACTGTTTCATCCTTGGCACTTTTTAGAGGGTACTGTGGGTGTCCCTCTTTTCTTGCAGTGTATTGAGTTTTGAGTGCTGGGATTAGTGTGCACACTATTATTGGCTTTATTGTTGACTTACCATTTGGCTTATAGACTGGTGCAACTTTTCTAGCTTGTCTAAAACTTGTATCACCCGGATGTAGTACGATGTCCAAACAGCAGCCATATGCTAATTAATTATTACAACTAAACTGTCACATAATGGCAGTTATGTTAAATTGATTGCTGAGCTGTGTGTAATGTAACTGATTGCATCATCACTGGGGTTGAGGCTGCTCAGCCATGGAGCAATATGGCCGTCTGCATCCAGTTTGTGTTGTTATAAATATTGAGCAAAGACTTTAAAAAAGAAACACAGGATGTTTTGGGGCACTGGGATGGGGATAGAAGGTGATGACATAAACTTCCTTTCTGTGTATAGGTGCACTTTAATGCAAATGCCAGGCGTATCTATCTGTCACATATATGTCACAGAGACACCTCCTCTGCTCCTATGGGCCAGGTTTAGATTGGCAGACTCCAAAGAAGGAGGAGTCTTTGTATCCCCCCTCAATACAAATGCAGAGAGGGTGGCTGCAATGGCATCTCTCCAACATCAAGAAGATCACAGCCACATTACCAGAAGCCCCTGACCTGTTAGACCTGCAGAGAGGACACAGCTGGGGACAGGTGAAGGTAGAAGTGGCAATGGTGATTACCTTTTGTATTTTAAAGATTCTTTTTTTTCCTTTTGGAACTGTCGGTGAGCTGGTAAGAGGTCCAAGGGACTCCTATATCAGTTCACAGGTCGTGTGGTGTACTGAGTTATTGTATCCGGCATTTGGGAGTACCAAATACTGGATAATGAAGACCATCCAGCCAGAGGGCTTCCAAACCGGTTTGCCCTGCTCCGGCTATCACTACTTATAAACATTTCACCAGGGGAGTAGCTAGGCTTTCTGGCACCTGGGGCAAAGGTTCGAAATGGGCCACCTGTTCTCAGGCCCCACTGCCCTGCTGCACACGGGGCAAGTGCCCCCCCCCCCCTGCTCCCCCTAGCTACGCCCGTGCGTTCACTCACTTCACCATTAGTATATAACCGGGCATAGAGTTTAGGGCAGCCCACATGTGCACTTCACTTCAGTGTGTTATTCACCTGTGTGTAGTCACTCATATGGTATGTCCACTGTGTGTTATTCACATGTGCACGGATGTGAAAATGCGGAGAAAAAATGTCATGTGTGCGTTAGAACACAATGGCCACTATTGCACTATTACACTATATATATATATACACACACACACACACACACACACACACACACACACACACACACTATATAGGCCTATGGACTGCACAATAGAAAACTGGAGCGCTCAAGCTCAGCAAATTATTAAAAACAGTAAATATCATTAGCTTATTTCATTTCCAGCAGCAATTATATATTATAAATTCAGATGATTGAACATATTTCATTATTTGCATCACAAAAACAGAAACTTCACTGGAAAGTGTAACCATCGGTCCTCAGTTCTGTTTGAATTCCGGCTGAATCCTTTCTGTTGCCCAAGCAGATGGTCCATTCCTAATCAGGAAGCACAATAACATTAATTACCGTCTCACTAATAAATAACAATGAGTGTTATGAATGTTCTAAACTCACAAGTGTAATTAATGGAAGCAGACTATTGTGCTTCTGGGATTAAATCAATATAACCTGTTTTAAAGAGTTTTTCTAACCATGTTCTGAATAATGTAAAATTAGAATGTTTCAAATAAAGGAAACAATACAATGAAATGTTAGTTTTAATGAGAGAGAATAACATGTTATTACAGGAAATGTTTTATTCAAATTAACAGGACGAGTTAAAGCCCAACTCCAGACAGAATTTTGTTTCAGCTTTAGAACTAGTTGGGCAAAAAGTTGCAAAGGGAGAACTAAGCTCATCGTTCAAATTTCTTTCCCATCTTCAAAAATCTAAAATAACCGTCAAAAGAAAAAAAAATGATACTCACCTGATGCCTGGATCCCATGTAGACACATAGGCCCTTATTTAACAAGGGATAGCGACAGGTAGCGACTGGTGAGCGGCCGGTAATGACGGGCACCGCCACGAGAACGCCGGCTCCCCACCACAATCACACATTTATCAAGCCAATCCTGCTTAGCGACTGAGATAGCGCCATATAGCCACTCATTCATCATTATTCCAGCCTCAGCCCACAGCGCCAGCGTCCGACCTTGAACAGCGACAGGTATGACCTCTCGCTACCTGGCGCTCTCCAATGCATTTCAATGGAACAATCTTTAAATATTCATAATTCATTGTTTTACATTTTTTTTTTTTTTTTTAAATGTGAAAAATTCTGTGACCACTTCTGCCATTTTAAATAATTTTTTTAAGGTAAATAAAAAAAAAAAATGTACAGAATTGATATTACAGGTCTGATATTAATGTATTCATATTACAAAATTATTTTAAAAACTTTTTTTTTTTGGTTTCCAAAAATTTGGTTGTTTGGGGGTTAAAAAACTACTTTTAACCCATCGCCGCCAGCGCTCTGGGGTTTAAACATGCATTTTACAGAGCGATAATTTTTTGAGCGTGATTTTTTAATGAATATTGTGGGAGCCGGTCGCTAGGGCCAGTCGCTATCATGCGCTCCCATACAGCGCGGAACCTGTCAAATAGCGACTCCTCACCCAATATTCAACATTACGGCAAACCGACTGAGTCGCTATCAACTACCGAACAACGGCCAAGCACAGCGACTACTAGCGGGCGCACTGAAAATGCCGCTACAGTCGCTCAACTGTCGCTACCTGCCGCTATTAATGAATCGGCCTCATAGCTTCACTTACCTCTGTTCTTCTGCTGTGAGCTATGGTGCTGGCCCCTGCTTCTAGTAATGCAGTAGAAAGCTCACTGTTTGATTGGAAACAGGGGGTCCAACCTATCCAATAGTGATAATAATAATAGTGCAATAGTGGCCATTGTGTGCCAACGCACACATGGAATTCCTTCTCTGCATTTTACCAATCTGTGCACTGTGAACAACACAACTCTGTGTACACACCAGTGAATAAACACCATGTGATTGACTATACACAAGTGAATTCCAAACTAAGGGGCAATGAAGTGCACATGTGCCCGGAGCGGTGGGCTGCCAAAAACTCAGTCTTCCAAATGTCTAAGCAATTGGGAGAAGCAAAAATCGTAGTCAAATTAGCCGCACCCCTCCTTACCTACACCCTTCCTTAGGCAGCAGGTGGAAAAATCCTGTATCCTCATTGGCAAAGGTTTGGTGTTCCTCTGGGGGTGAATAAGACCCATTGGCGAAGGTGCTGATATGCCACCCTGGTCAAGTGCTATTATTTCAGTGTTCAGCTGAGTCCTGGTGCAACAGACTGGTACTCTCAAGGGGGGGCTATTATCTTTAAAAAAAAATGTTCCAACATAAACATTGATACGATTCAGATTCGGGAGAACCAGTCTTTTATGAACCTAAGATGGCCCATGAATTAAGCAAAGGTCATAGAAAGCGGTCATAAAGCTTTATGGCATCCAAGGGCTAATGTTTAGGTGAGCAGTCCACCACCCCGCTTCACCTAAGGTCACCTCTGCCTGCGATCCTCAGCAGAGGCCGAGTGGCAGCAGCATTTGAAACCAGCCCCAGCCAGGGCTACAAAAAGATGGCCGCCGGATTACATGAGTGAGGATACTCCTAGTGCTGGCACTAGAAGTGTCCTCACTCATGGGAGCTAGCAGCCATCTCTCTGTAGCCCCGGCTGGGGCCAGTTTATAACACCGCCGCTGCTGACACGCAGAGGATCGTGGGCAGAGAAGAATTACAGCAGTGCACTTCCTGCTGCACACTCTGTGCCACAGCCCCCCAAAGTTCGGGTCCCCATTGATTTCAATGGAGACAGAGTTTGGGTCCCCAAACCCGAATATTTGGGGGCTCGCTCATCCCTATCTACACCTGATTCATTAGTGTCATCGGTAAAATAGGAAAATACAAGCCATGTAAAATGGGAACATTGGGTACAAATGCAATATTTGTAATGGAATTATCTGCTATCCAAGTGCCATTGTTTCCCCCTCTCTCTCTCTATTGTTTCTTGTTCAGGCTGTAGCCATGGAGTATGCGTTTGTTTGCTATACCCCCATATGCCGAACAATAATAAAGTACACTTCATTTCAGAATCCGGAGCGCCACACTGAGAGGGGGATAAGTGGAATGTGCTCCAGCTCCTTTCTGTGTAGCTAACTATGTCAGTTATTAGAAACACAGGGGGTAAATGAAAAATATAAGATGCAAAGTAGCTAAGAAAAGTGTAATTACATTAATAAAATCTCGACATATATTTTGCAAGCTATGAAAAACACACATGGCTTGCGTTATGCTTAATTTGTTTAACAACCTTCAAGTACTAATTTAAAGCCTTTTCTCAGAACGTCATATTTATGTGATAATAGGTTCCTTTGTCCATAGTTGCTCACAGTTTGCTTAGAGTTTTTTTCACCCCGAGATGCAATTAGAAATCTGCAACAATCGTGCAATTCAAAAATTTAGTGTTAGCAAGTGACTAAACCAGCAACACATATATATAAACTTGAACAAAAACAAGTAGCTAGAATGTAAATAATCTGGAAATATATATACAGTATACAGAGAGACATAACTACCATATAAGTGACCGGGCCCTGGTGTAGACATTAAATAGGGGCCCCAGTGTTGCTCCGCTACTGTTTTACTGTCACATTCAGCCCAGAGAATGCCAAACATATATAGTGGAAAAGATTTAGCAGGTGACCCCTAGTCTAAACAGTGTTTAAGGGGATAGCTAGGAAATACCCCCTCCCCATAGAGACTCTATTCAGAAGCTGCTGTATTAGACAATAGGAGTCTCTTACTTAGTGTTAGGAACATAAGTAAACGTTAACAAGTCAAGCTATCACTCTTAAAGTTATAGAAAGGCCTGCACATGGCGTGGCCATACAAGGCCTATACTAATGGGTTATACAATGTTGTATAAGGGAGGGAATCATAGAAACATAGAAACATAGAAGGGTGAAGGCAGAAGGAGACCATACGGTCCATCTAGTCTTCCCTTATGTGTATACTGTATGTTCTCTTTATCTTAGGATAGATGTGTGCTTATCCCAGGCATGTTTAAATTCAGTGACTGAATTTTCTAACATTGATCCTGATCTTCCCCCCGACTATCTTCAGGTTGTGCCCCCTTGTTCTATCATTGAGTTTCTTCTTAAAAACAATTCCCTCCTGAACCTTATTCAATCCTTTCACACATTTGAAGGTCTCAACCATATATCAACCATGTCCCCTCTCTCCCTTCTTTCCTCCAGACTGTACAAATTAAGTTTTTTTTCCTGATAAGTTTTAAGTTTAAGTCCTTCCACCATTTTTGTTGCCCGCCTTTGGACCCGTTCTATTTGAATAATGTCTTTTTGCAGGTAAGGTCTCCAGAACTGCACACAGTATTCTAGCTGTGGCCTCACCAGGGCTCTATACAGCGGCATCACAACCTCCCTCTTCCTACTGGTGATGCCTCGAGCTATGCAGCCGAGCATCCTGCTTGCTTTTCCCACTGCCTGGCTACACTGTCCACTCATCTTGCAGCTATCAGTAATCAGTATCCCTAAATCTCTCTCCTCCGAGGTCCTGGCTAACACAGTACTGCCCATACGGTACTCAGAGCAGGGATTCCTTCAAAGGTTATTTAGGTAAAGTTCTGTTTAGAACCAATATGAGTGTTACTAGTTGTGAAACCAGAGAAACAGAGTGCAGGAGGAAGCAGGAATAAAAATCCAGAAGCAGTTTTGGAACCAAAAATGGAAACTAGGCCTGTAGGCAGAAATGTCTATACATTAGACATACATGCTGGATAGTGGGAGAAGTTACTTATACACCCCAAGTAAAATGCCTGGAGTAAAATGCAGAGTTATCAGGTTTTTAAATGTACCATTTCATAATCATCTACTAAATTCCAATGCCTGTCTCTTGAGCCATAGTATTATATGATGAGTCAAGCATCTATACACTTCAGAAGTAGAAGTAGCAGTAGCCATGACCTGTTATTCCAGCACAATTTTTCAGTTGAGTTCCTTTTAGGGAGGTGCATTGTTAAATTGTGTAATATAAAAATACATATAAACACATTAGCTAGTGAGAGGAGGGGTCACTTATACACCTGAACTGAATAAAACTCCCGGCAAGCTTGTGGTTTTCTTCTCCGGGTAGGTATACCATGCAGGGATGACAGGTTTCTGAGTGTATCGGGGGGGGGGGGGGGGGGTAGAACCTGATTTCCTCTTCTTTCCATTAAAAGAAAGAAACAAGCCTGGCTGGATATTTCTTGATGCCAGGTGTATAAGAGACCGCTCCTTCCACCATCCAGCATGTTTATACGGATTTTTATTCATTAGGCCATTTTTCCACGATGGTCCTCCTTTAAATTTGAAAACAGGTAGATGAGACTGTTTAAACTACATCACTTTCCGGCACAAGACAGCATGAGGGAAAATATGGGGTACTTGATTTTACATCATTTTTACAATTTTTGTCATTTTCAATTATAGAGGTCTCCTTTAAATAGGAAAGACAAAGACTGATGATGTATTTAACACCAAATACGCTGTCTGTTCGCATTTATAAATAAATTAAGATGTGATTTGTAATACCAACACTGGACACAGCCTTCGGTTCAGTGTAAACTGCTTCTAAAACCTGGCAGAACTAGCGAAAGAGTAACTGTTTAGGATAAGGGCAGATGGTCCACCAAGCGGATTCTGACAGTCCACAAAACTGGCAGAAGCCCCAGGTCAACTGCTTTCCAGTAATTGCAGACAAGAGCCAAAGTCAGAAAACAACACGTTTGGTATTTTGTTCGACCTTGATATCCAGCATACAGGAGCTTTTTTGTTGGAAGCAAAGTGGTATTGTCTGTGGTGTTGGTCTAGAATGCAGAGATCAAAGATATTTGAGCTAAATATTTGAAGTATATTAAAGAGGATCTAAAGTAAAAAAAGGCCATATGGCTGTTTTGTCCACCATCATCCCTGGAAATGTTTTGGGGTTCCCATCTGCTGCAAACCTGCATAGGACGTGGACCAAAAGTCTAAACAGACACTTTTCCGAGGGGAAATCCCAATTTGGAAAGCCCTGTGAGGCATACCAGACTGTCCACCTGGAAGACCTTTGGTTGTCAGGTTGGAGGACTACCCCCTGACAAGGAACAGATGAGAAAGGCCATGTTGAGCACTCTCCTCCATGGGAATCATCTGGGACAGGGGTTCTACAGAACTTTGTCCAGCCTGCTTTAATTAAAGTCTGTTTATTTATCTAGACCTAGATTAAACAGGGCAACGATATTATTGCCCCACTTGACTGAATGAGTACCTCCTCTACCCTTCCCGAAGCCTAGGAAGAACACCTTTCCCAAGAGTGGCCCTGTCAGATGGGCGGTTCCCAAGTTCCCCCCAAAGGGAACCTAAACCCATCTGAGTGTCCATATTTCCCTAACCTGTTACACCCGTTCAGCAAGCCCCACTGGTGGTCACATGGGATGCACGAACAATACTGGAGCAGGGATCCAAATTATGTGCTGTTTCATTCATCCTATTTTCACTATTTAGCTGATAGGCATCTCAATTTGGGAAGCCCCAGAGGTCCCCTGAGGGAAGTTAGACCAGAGGTCCACCTTTAATTTACTGTACATACTGTCACCTCCAGGGGAAAAAAAACATACTGTTTTATGGCTTGCAATAGTAACCCCTTGTTCCACACATTGTTTTCAGACCTACCTTAACTGAAGTGGACCCCCTGCATCTGCCTAGGATTGCTGGGTGATGCTGGGTGATGACACCTGCCCAGGGCACAGCTAAACCATCGGCTGCTTTAGTAACCTTGGCTGGAAGTCAACTTTAAAGCCCAACTCCAGAAACTAAGAATATGCTCCCTCCATGCTACCAGCCTTCGTTGCCCCTTCATTAAAAGCTATGGAATAGGTGATCACATAATCCAACAAGCCAAATGCATTCAGTAGATAATTGCTCAATCCCTGCAGTTGTTAGTGTGCCCATCACTCCTTATTCCATAGAAAGTGAATAAATAAGGCGATACCTTCTGTAGACTCAAGTATATTTAAAGTGTGAGCATTCCTGAATACTAAGACCAGTGATCAGACAAGTTGTTGCACTAAATCACGGCTTGGCACAGGGAGGGGGCATGGGACGTACACTAGTTGCTGGACTTAATTATTTTTAAATTAAAGCTGTATCACATTCAAGAGACAAAGAGTAGCTAAGCCAAGCACTTACTGTAGCGGCATCCAGATTGTTACAGCGAAATTGCAAGGAAAGACTTTATAAAATAACTTTTCCTGTGGTTGGTACAGTATTTTCTATTTCTGACGCAGACAGCAGCACATTTAATTTTCGTAGATACCTTCTAACACTTCCATTTTCCTGTATCTGAGACAACCCAGTCAAGCTGAAAACAGGATTTGCATGTTGAACCATGAAGTCATTGCTGCAAGCAATTTTTCAGCAGTCATTTTGTAAGAAGTGCTTATAGTCGTCTAACCTATTAACTGTCTGGGGCAAGTGGCTCTGGGGTAGAAGAAGTCACCTGTTACTTACTTTGACGTTTATTTAATCTTTTTACGTCTGGCAAGAGCAATAAAAATGTCAGTCATGCTTACAATGTTGTTTGTCACCTTGACCAGAAAGCACTTGCGAAAAGGGGATGTTATGCTTTGAGCTGATAGTGGCAAATTATCGCTTAATGACTTCTCCAAATGACATATTCCACATGGACAAGATATGCTAAACGCTCTAGCTACCTGCAAGAAAATCCAGATCCCAAGCATTGCATAGTTAGGATTATTTGTGGTCATCTACAAACTGGTCCAGTGCAGTCTAAATGTATGATGAAGCTGCATCACCAAAAGCTACGGTGCCTCTGTGTAGGTGTAGGCCTATCGCTAATCATTCAGAGCCCTCTCTGGGACATAAGCTGCAATAGATACATTATAAACAGCTTACTTGAGGTGGCACTATACCTTAAGTGCCGCAAGTGTGGAGGAAGGGTCAAAAGCCAACCGAGACCTCTGTTTTTAACTATATTTATAGACAGATTATAGGATGGGATGTTAGCTAGCAGGGTTGTGTGCTGTGGCACTCCCTCATTCGCTGAATGGGACCACCACTCCCAGTCCTTCTGTTTACTATCACAGATATCTGTGTGATTTGTGAATTAGCTATTTTTCAGGCGTCTGACCTGTAAACCTCTGTTACTTGAATCGACCTCGATTTAATTAAATCCTGATTTTGAAATTTAGAAGTATGATCCTGATTATGAAACTGGCTCAAATAAAGTAGTCCTTTACCCCCACGCCCCACTCCCAGCAAACTAAACCCTAATTCAAATCTCCAAAACATGCTGAAAAACAGGCAACAAACTGACCATTCTGCACTTTGTTCTGCCAGCCACAGTGAATGCCCACAAGACCACAGGCAAACTATAGGGTAAGCCTGGGGTACATGCAGATGTGTACACCACTGATTACCATAGAAGAAAATCACTATTATTGCCCAATGTCAGGCATTAAAACAAATCAGGATGCTCAAGGGATTTGGTGCACTGGAGCCAAAAATCCATCCATCCCAGGACCATGAAGCTGCATTCTCTGAGCCCCCCCATTGTGCTTCCTGGTCAGTCAATAGTGCACCACACCATAGAAGCTATGGCATTGAGGGTAAAGTATGGCCAGGTACAGGCAAAATGGGGAGAGACTAGGGAGGCAGGAAGTGAATGGCAACGTTAGACGCAGTAGCCCAGCAGACCCAAAAGCAGTGCGGGCAACCAGGATATCTCTCAGGTCTCCACATGGCCAGTCTGCTCCTGGCCAAGAATTGGAGCCATTGTTGAGGCAAGCTCAATTTGCCAACCTCTTGAAAGAGGAAGACCATATTAAGCTACAATCTGCAAAGGAACATCCTATCCTATATAGCAGTGGTCCCCAACCCTGTCCTCAAGGCCCACCAACAGGCCAGGTTTTGCAGATCTCCACAAAGATGTACAGGTGGAGTAATTAGTACAGCTGCAGAGCAATAGAGCTGGCTATTTGGAGATCCAAAAAACATGACATGTTGGTGGGCCTTGAGGACAGGGTTGAGGACCACTGCTATATAGGAACATCCTATACATCCTATACATATTAACTAAACATACTAGAAGGGGGAAAAAGAAAAGACAGAGGACCCTGGACCATGGTCCTCCACACATCCACCAATTATGTATGTACAGATGAAGAAACTTAAAAGTCCATTTTACTGATTTTCAATGGTTTCTATATTTTGAGCTACAGATACCTCAGGACTTGATATCTAAGGATTGATGTAACTGTACCATTGAAGGAGCTCATGTTTTTGGGCCATTGTCTTTTCATCTTACAGGGATAATACCTTCTCTAGTCATGTAGACAGCACATTGGATCTGGTTTTGAAAAGTAAAAAGAATGAATTGTTCACCATTTCAATATTACACCGTTGTTTTAGGTTTATTTTTTCACGCACAAATATAATTCTATAAATAAAAAAATGAGGCAGCTCCTCTAGGGTTAGTTTTCGTGAGACATTTTACAAAAGTGCTTGTATGGATCTGTGCCAAAAGCTATCGATACATATCTTGCTGTTTCATTTTATCTCAGCAGAAATAAAAAAGAAAAACATACATTTTTATATGACCGTCTTTGTTTCCAAGGTAGTAAAACATTGCTTTACTCAAGGGCAGGATTTACTAAAACCAAGTGACTCAGTGCCAGTGGATGGGAAACAACAGCGATGCTCAGTGGTAGCTTTCAGTATGGAGTGTGCTATGGATGACCAAGTAGCAACAAGTGCAAACAGCTTTTTGTAAAAAAAATAATAATAATATAAAAGTATGCGAAAATCAAAACTATAAAAGTAGTAGTGGATACAAGGAAGAAGGGATGGATCATCTGTCAGGTTTTTGGTATGTTGTTTTAGCATCATTTATTGTCTGCTATATCATGGGAGAAAGCAAAAATCATTAAAAAAAGGCATGGGTGTCATTGGGACCAAAGTAAAAATACAAACCCCAAATCCATAAACACAATGTTAAAATGAACCTTAACACCCCCCCATATCAGGGAGGTCCTGAGAACGTTACCCATCCCTTCCCCCCAATACCCTTGAGTTAGTTGTTACAAAAATACCTAGCTTTTACTCATGCTACACTCTTTAAACTAGCACAAGACCCAAAAATTACATTTTGTTCATCTGGATAGTGCACCCGCGATATCAAGATTGCTGCCAATGAAAAAGTGCTCACCTTTTTAATTTTCTTTAAAGTGGACCAACACCCTGCTGGATCGGCCCGGGAATCTATAAGATTCCCAGGCCAATCCGATCCCTCCCTGCGGGGGCATCCAGTATCGTGATGCCCCGCTGTGTGAAACCCCCCAGGACGCCCACTAACCTTACCTCACTCCCGGTCCAACAGCGCATGCACTGGCCACGGCCGCATCTCGCGCTTCTGTCTAGCAGGGCATGCCCTGTTAGAGGAAAGCGCGAGATGCGGCCGCCAGCGTGCTCAGAGCCGCTGTGGTTTGACGCCGCTTTGACGCGCATACCACAGCGGCTCCGAACGCGATGATTGGACGAGCGGGCTCGCATGCGCCATAGGAGCGGGGTGAGGTGAGTTGATCTGGGCGTTCTGGGGGGTCTCACGCAGCTGGGCACTCCGGGGAAGTGGACCAAAACCCAGGATAGTCAAAATCCTGGGTGTTGGTCCACTTTAAAAATCTTCTTGCCTTATAGTAATGGCAGCCCCTGGGGACTTTATGGTCGGCACAGCGGAAGCAGATGTGGTCCACAATCCGGAAGTGCAGCTCAGCTCCTGAGTGGCGCAGTCCCGCTGGCTCTGAAAGCGCTGACTGTGCATGCCCAGGGGAGCGGACTTGGCAATGGCCCACAACCTTCCAACTGGGCAAACGCAGGCAGTGACTGCTGGAGCACGCGGCTCACTCAGGAGCTAAGTGGTGCTTCCAGATTGCCAGCCACATCGGCTTCTACTGTGCCGAGTCCCCAGGAGCCACCACTACTTTAAGAAAAGAATATTTTTTAAGAAAATAAATGAGGTGAGCACTTCATTGGCAGTAATCTGAATAGATTGGATAGATATTTTAAAGCAGAACAAAACCTGGGATTTTGACTTTCCCAAGTGCTCTGACTGAAATAAATGGCGAGCGAGCATTGCCGCATCCCCTGTATCCCTGGCCTCATGCGTACGCCTACCCATCTGAATGTCGGGGGTGTGAGTGCACACATGCCCGCGGGGATACAGGGGAAGCGGCAGCGCACGCTCCCCATTGTAAACAATCACAGCTGTTTGCCAAGAGACAAACAACTCTGATTGGGTGAGAGCTGGCACATACACCGTTGGAGTGGGGAAAGGAGTTCTTACAGGTGCCCTGGGGGGTGTCACACAGTGGGGCATCCCGAATCAGAAAGCTAGCTATCAGCTCTGGAATCTTTTAGATTCCAGGCTGGCTGCTGGTGTGTTTTGGTTTGCTTTAAGGGTGTTGTTTTGGTTTAAAGGGTGACCTGGAAACATCTGAGTAGCCAAGCCAAGTATCTCAGTAATTCTGTGCTCACTGACAGTGGGAGAGGGTAAGGTTGGTTTAGAGTCCCTTGGGAGCAGGGTTTAGGTCAAGACTTATATTCAAGTGCAAACTCATATATTAATGAACAGAATAATCAATAGATACAAGTAAAGCAATAATACTGAACAGGGCTGCCTTCAGAAATGTGTGGACCCCATACAACCCCCCCCCCTCCAAGGCCGCTCTGTCTGAGCAGTGGAAAAAAAACACAGATGATGGTCAATGCGAACTGCTAGCTTGATTAGTTCCTACAAGGTTTCTGGAGGATCGTTTGGCTTCTTCATCTTTCAGGGATTCAGATAGTTCCAGATAGAGCTGATGGCAAAGGGCATGCTCTTTCTATAATGTGTCGGCACCCCAACAACGAAATTCAAAGTACTATCCCTCTCTCATCTCAACAGACGACAATGGTGCAGCATTATGCAATAATACCATTATGACTGATCCCTTAAACAATATGAGTTTTAAAGCCTTTAAAGGCTTTAAAACTGCAGTCCCCTGAGAACCAAGGGGGTATAGGAATTCGGGGTCCTGGAACGCCGGCCAAAGGAGTAGCAGACTCCAGTGGCAGTGGAGGTGGCAGTTGTGGTGCCAGAGCAGTGATTCATGACCTGAATAGTGTCCATACCAATTTCCAACTGCAGATAGCTGCCATGGAGATTTGAGACAGCTCTTGCTGACCAGTTGGTACTGTCACGCTACCTTGGGAGGAGACCTGATGGTGGAGACTAACAGATAGCTCACCTCTGGAGCCTGGAGTTTAAGGATTAGTTGTTGGAGCAATAACAAGAAGCTGAAGCTGGGACTTTGAGTGACAAGCCAGTCACCCAATCTCATACAGCAGTGTGATTGCACTGGTCTGTTACTCAAGTTCAACTGTCACTCACGTACATGGCTGAGATGCAGAGCCCTGCGCCAGGAACCAGGGGAGCAATCAGGTGAGTTAATTATAATAAGTTAAAGAGCTTAATATTCTTGCTTACATAGTTACATTGGCAGTTCAAAATGTTAATCATGTTTCACCTGTCTGAAACCCCCCCCTACACTTTTTGGCCAAGGGCAAAACACATTCTAATTAGGCCGGACAGAAGCATCTGTTACTTAGACCAGTGGATCGTCACCTTTTTACACCAGGTACCCCCTAGCAACAAGATGTCCCAACTGAGTACACCCAAAGGAAGGACACTGTTATTATGAACGTGTATCAAATAAGTAGGTCCTTTATATTTTCTTTAAAACAATTTTTGTTGAGTTTTTGAGATCTACAGTGTTTAGATATAAACATACTATATGAGTCAGATCTAAACTTTGTAGCAAATTTAAAGCAATAGGAAATAATATTTAACTGTCTGTTGCTCTCCTGAACATTGCTTTACCCTTAAACACTGTGGCATGTACCCCCTGGGATAAGGAGGGTGAAAGGGTGCAGTAGAGAGAGACAGTATAACTGGAATGACTGATCTTAAATATGAATTACATTTGTTTAGTCTTGAGAAGAGATGTCTAAGGGGGGGGGGGGGGGGGGGGGGCAATCCAAGGGAACAGCTCCAAGAGAAATAAGCAGGCTCTTTAAAGTGGACCAAAAACTGGGATTTTAACTATCCCTCCATGATTGTCCCAATTTGGGATGTCCCACTATGTGAGACCCCCCCATATCGCCCAGTAGAACTCACCTTACCCCAGTCCTACACGTATGCTCGGGTGCGCAGCCCCCTCAGCCGCACTCATCAGTTTTGGCTAAGAATCGCCTAAGGGCCGGATCTAGCTGAAAGCAGCCGAGTGCTCCAGCGGCAGCATCCCTGCTAGCCTATAACAGGGTGCGTGCCTGCGCCAGCCATTCACAAATGCCTGGTGCGGGCATGTGGCCGGCTAAAGGTATAGCATGCTGCCCGCCGTGGCCCATGTATGTGCCATTTGATTGGGGAGAAGGTAGGTTTTACAGGGGACTTGGTGGGTTTCACACTGAGGTGCGTCCTGAAGTCTTATAGATTCCAGGGCCACCTATGTTGGGTTTTGATTCACTTTAAAGTGGACCAACACCCACGGGTGATCGGCCCGGGAATCTATAAGATTCCCGGGCCGATCACCTCCCTCCCCGCGGGACATCCGAGATCGAGATGTCCCGCGGGGTGAAACCCCCCCAAACTCCTTACCTTATCTTTGGCGGCGGCCGGCCGCCGCCGCCGCCTCCCTCGCGTCCCTCTAGGCGTGCGCGCGGAGGAGCCGCTTGTCTGCGGCTTGTCCGTCGTCGCTGGGAGCGGGGAGAGGTGAGTTTTTCGGGGGATTCGGGGGGGTTTCACACAGCGGGGCACCCCGATCGGGGGTGCCCCACCGAAGTGGACCAAGACCCAGGATAGTCAAAATCCTGGGTGTTGGTCCACTTTAAAGTGTGTGGTAAACAGTACAGTTGAGTGAGTGAATCAGAGCTGAGCCAGAACTGTAGACAATCTACAGCAGGCAGTGCTGCAACAAATCAGGACCTCAACCCCCCCAATAACAGGCTCTTCTCTCTGTTTCATTTAGAAAAGAGTTTTTCCTCCTTTGAAAATGCGAGAATGCGTAGAAGTGTAACACACAAGTAACACTTTATATTTTCCTTAAATATTTTATTTTGTTACAAAATTATAATACTTCTATATTAATTTAGTCATAAGAGAATGTTCCACTACATATAATATATTGATTTGGATTTGATTTGAAAAAGCATTGGAGAAAAGGACCAGTAATGCCTGGAATAGGCTCCCAAACCTGAGCATTGAACGTTCATTTCTTGAGGAACAACTCCAAGTTCTCCCTTATTGAGGCACCCAGGTAACTTTATCTGATTGTGGAGCTTTAATTGGAAGAACTTACCAATAATTAGAGCCTGGCTCTGCTAATTTGTCAGATCTTACTTGTTGAAGATAAAAACAAATTACTCTGATCCTAATCTCCAAAAATGCGTTCTTAAATTTTGTTTCTCTTTCATGTCGCTTGCTTTCATTTCTTGGTATCACTAAGCATTAAGATGCTTTACAAATGAATGAAACTGAAAAGAAGACATGATTTTAATTGCCCAAAATATAAATGATTGACTGCTAGAGATAACTTGAAAATTCGATTCTGTCAATTCGTTGATTTTCTCCAAGAAATTCAGGTTTGTCAGAATCAAATTTGCACAAACTAAACAATAAAAAAAAAAAATAAGCTTCTGTCCCTGTTCCAGTGCTGAGTAATGTTCTCAACAAAGAACACAGACACTGGCCCATGCTGCGCTCCTGGCATCTCGCTCCCAGCTATAAAAAGCCCCTCCATGCGGCAGGAATGAATAGCAGAAGCCGATAGTGAGGAGAAGGATCTGTGTCCTTTTTTTCTAATGTGTGTGTGTGTTTTTTACATGTAACCCTTTGGGAACTGGTATCGAGTTCTTGATACCCCTATACTAGTTCAAAGGGCAGGTGCAGGAGGGGTTGGCAAGTCACCTCAAGTGGGTGTGGAGGCTGATAACCTTCAGGCTGCTCAGCCTCCACACCCAGGTCTACCACGCCACATAGCTGGTGCCCTGGCTGGTTTTCTTGGAGAAGGGGGAATTTCTTTTTTTTTAAGGGTTTAACCCTTAAATTTAAAAAAAGGCATGGGGTCCACCCTCATAGATCTTACACCCGCACTGGGCTCCAGGCATCTCACTCCGCTGCAGTGAGAGGCTATTTATAGGTGAGGAGGGAAGCGGCCGGAAAAGCCCTATATGCAACCTGTCACTCACAAGGACATCAGAGGATAGCCTGGCTGCCTCACTCATCGCCTATAAATAGCCCCTCCCTGCAGTGAAACGCAAATTGGCCGGAGCCCACAGACGGGGCTAAGATTTCTGCAGAGAGCTGCACAGGACATCGTGGACAGACTGGAGGACAGCGAGGAAGCAGGTTAGTTACTTTTTAAATTATAGGATTTCAGAGAAAAATTGGGTTGGCATGAAGCACAAGAAAAGTTAGGTTTGTGCATAGAATAGTACTAAAAGTGGAGGCTTAGAGCTGAACTGAATTTATCTCTTTATATTGGTAAATTATGTGTGGAGTAAAACACATAAAAATAAGGGTAAGGTGCCCTATTACACATATTCAATGTCATATGTGGAAAATAGTACATCTGCTACTATTACATTTAGACTATTACAACTAGAGATGGCCGAACCAGAACCGCAAAGTCCGGGTTCGTACTGTGCGAATTCGGATTCCCAAACACGAACACGGACTTCAGCCAGAAGTTTGTGTTGGAGTTTGGCGTCCGGCCCAAGCACTAAAAAGCTGGTTGATGGACCCGGTTCACCTAAGGTTGCAGCAGCAGGGCCTGTGTCCTCCCCATTCTACAGATGCCAATGGGGCACCAAAGAGCTGGACCGGAGAACCCACATAGGACAATTAGGACCCCACTGGACCAGATTAGGACATTGCCCATGGCACCCTTCTGTACCAGATGAGGAGGTAGCCCACAGGGCCCCGGAAAGAGCAGCAAGCCCATACAGAGG
Source organism: Gastrophryne carolinensis (assembly GCA_027917425.1). NCBI lineage: Eukaryota > Metazoa > Chordata > Amphibia > Anura > Microhylidae > Gastrophryne > Gastrophryne carolinensis. The sequence continues at coordinate 71,860,378 of CM051244.1, forward strand.
GGCATAAGGGCTTGCCTGGCAGCCTCTGAGTCCTGGCTTACCAGCTCCTATGCCTACTGCTCCGAGTAGTTGAATCTTGGAGGGTGGGATACACTTTTTTTAAACTTAATTACATTTGTTATAAACAAAAAAAAACATTTTCATCGGAAAAACTATGTCAGTAATATCGGAATCAGTTAGTGAGGGCAGCTCTCTCCTACTTAAAGTCCATTTCCGATGGAATGGAACGTATAAGATGAAAAGAGAAGTGAGTCCTGTATACACAGAACACTGCTGCTATGGCTGCTGCTGAGGTGAGGGAGCTCACTCACCCATACACATGCCCAGCAGCAGTGTTCCGAGCAACTATCTGCAATCTGTTCCTACTGGCAAGGTACACCAAGTTTGCACTTGGTGTACGTTGCCAATAGCAACAGATGAAAACTGATTTCATAAAACATACATTTGCCAACATTAGAAATAAATTATAAATATTAGGTCAGTTCAGCCTTTAAGACATCATTTATCCCACATAAAAATGTACACTTTCAAAAATTTGATTGAAAGTGGACTTACCCTTTAAATTCGATTACTTTGAGCAGGAGGAAAATGCCTGTATGTAAAAACTCAATTTTGCACAAATGTCCCTGTGCAAAACACTCCCTGACATAAACAAGTTCACACTTTTCGAGAGAATTTCTGTGTGAGAAACAGAAATTCACTCCAAAAAACTTGCACCAAAAAAATTGTTTGCTGAATCCGGAGAAAGTGGAAAATAATAGAAAATAGGTTTTACTCGTGAAAACGTTCACAAATGCCCTGCAAACAGTGCGGAATCAACCTTATAAAGTCAATGAGAAGGTCACAGAATCTCTCAATGTCATATATATATACACATACACATAATATTAGAACATAAAACCTGTGTGCATATTTCGTCGCCTAGCCGTATCCCATCCTTATACCTCTACTTTTGTTTTGCTTGTTGGTTTCTGCTTCAGTTGGTTTTCTTGCTCCCACTGCCCTACTGTTTTTTTTTAAATTTTAAGATTTTTATTGAAGAAGCACAAATTACAGGTCACGAACATTGCAGCACTAAGTGAATCAAGCAGCGACATTACAAGGTAGGCAAGTTAACAGGCTTCAATGGGCAACAATAAGCTGAGACGGTGACATGGAACATAAACTCTATGCCCTGATGACATCAAGCTGGTACGTTGTACGTAGTCCGTTGGTCCAAACCCACTGCCTTGCCCACCATTTACAATACAACAGTTAAACGCGGAACCTGCAAGTTACGCCCCTTCATTTTCTTAACACAAGAGTTTTAAGCAACTAACGAGAACACACGGGACAGTAAGACATAACGGGGAGGGGACAAGACACACAACAAACAAGACCGGGAGGGGGGGCAGATGGGGTGAGAAAAGAGGAGTAAGGAAAGGAAGGGGAGAGGTGGGCAAAGGGAGTTGGAACACACCCGGGGGTGGGGTCCCCCTCAGGCATTTAGTCTGTTATTCCCGCAAGTAATCAAGGTATTCCGCGGAGAAGGTGAAGCGATCCCATTCGAACCACGTCATCCTATGTTTTTCTAGGTTCCCCCACAAGGAGGCAGTCATCTCCTCCATCCTGCCAATGTCCCTGACCCTCTCAAGCCACATCGCGGTAGTGGGGGGGGGGGGGGGGCGGAGGATTTCCAGCATGCCGGGATACAGGTCTTAGCTGCATTCAGGAGTGGAGCAAGCAGGGACTTGCCCCGTCTCCGAATGGAGGTAGGAGCAAGATTGAGGAGATATCCCGCCGGATCCTCACCCAGGTCAACATCCGTCAGCAACAGGACTATCTTTCTTATGTTGCTCCAGAACCTAGAGAGGCCCTCACATTCCCAGAAAATATGTAACATCGTGCCTCTAGCACGCAAACACCTCCAGCAAAGGGGGGACGACGAGGGAAATATTTGTGATAGTCTGGACGGAAGCAGGTACCATCGAGATAAGATTTTATATGAGGCCTCCTGATATCTGCAGGACATTGAGGATTTGTGGGCCAGTTGCAACATGGCCAACTTTTGCTCATCAGAAAATTTCCTATTCAACTCCCTCTCCCATCCCTCCACGAACGGAGGAGTGAAGGACTTTTGCGGGCCAATCAACAGGGAGTAAACATACGACAACGCTCCTCGGAAATGCCCATTGCCCACACACATTCGTTCGAAGGGGGTTAGGGGTCTGAGGGCCCCAGTAGCCCTGCCAAAAGAATTTTGGAGGTGTGACAGCTGAAGTGACTGCCAGGCGCTAAGGGACTGCAGGGAGTGTCTAGCAGCCAGGTCCTCCACCCTCACCCAACCAGCCCCGTCCTGCAAATGCATGAACCTAAAAATTTTCTGTTTCACCCAGGCCCGGAAAGCACCCCCAGAGTGACTTGCAGGGAAATCCAGGTGACCCAGCACCGGGGTCAAAGGCGAAAAGGAAGGGGATATATCCTGTTTTGGGAAAGTCCTCCCCACTGCCCTCCGTGTGGGACCAATTGTGGGGTGTTTGTTCAGCTCAGGAGCTCGGTCCAACGGCACCCAGGGGAGTCCAGACAGGGGAGTAAGCGAGGCCTCCTGTTCAATGTGCGTCCATTGCTTCAGGTCGGAATGTCTGCACCAGTCAATCACACGAGTGAGGTGTGACGAGGTGTAGTATGTTTTCCAATCTGGGAGGCCCAACCCCCCCGACCCTTGGGAAGAGCCAGCAGAGAGGCAGACAGCCGGTGAGATCTACCCGCCAAAACGAACCTAGAGCAGATCCCAGTCAGTCTTCTGAAGAAGGTGTGGGGGACCTCGATCGGAAGGGCCTGGAAAAGGTATAACACCCTTGGCAGAATGTTCATTTTGATTATGTTGGCCCTACCAAACCAGGAGAAGGCACTTTTGTTCCACCTGCCCAGGTCCTCCTCCACCCTCCGCAGAAGCGTGGGAAAGTTCAGGTTATAGATCCTTTGGGATTGGGCTGGAATTTGTGTCCCCAAGTAGGTCACGGCCTCCCGTTCCCACTTAAATGGGAAGATCAACTTCAACCGTTTTGGGGGGATGCTAATGTTCAGAGCGGACAATTTTTGATAATTTATTTTATAATTGGATAACACCTGAAAGGCTCTAAGTTCTGCTATTAAAATGGGGAGGGTCGTCTCAGGTTTAGTGATAAAAAATATCAGGTCATCAGCGTAGGCCGCCACCCTGTGCTCCCCCCGCCCTGCATGAATGCCCCCGATATCGGGGTTCTTTCTCACTGTGCGTAAAAAAGGTTCCAGTGTAAGGATGAATATCAGGGGAGACAGGGGGCAGCCCTGACGAGTGCCATTGGCAAGATTGAACGTTTTGGACGCCAGTCCATTGACCACGACGGACGCCGAAGGGCACGAGTAAGAGGCCATGATCCAGTGAAGCATATTCTCCCCCAGGCCGACGTGTTTGAGGGTAGCCAAGATGAAGCTCCAGCTGACCCTGTCAAAGGCATCCGTCGAGAGAAGCATCGCTGCTGGGCCTGTCAGGTGCGCACAGTGTATCAGATTAATAACTCTGGTGGTATTATCTCTGCCCTCCCTAGAGGGGACAAAGCCAACCTGGTCCCAGTGTATGAGGGACGGTATTAGGGGGGCTAGTCTCTCTGCAATTATTTTATTAAATAGTTTAATATCACAATTCAGCAAGGAGATCGGCCTATAAGTCCCGCATTGTGTTGGGTCCTTACCTATCTTGGGGATAACTGTGATATTTGCCCGCAGGGTATCCCTGGGAGGGGGTAGGCCGTCTTTCAGGGAACCGAAAGAAGCGATGAATTGGGGGCCAAGAATCCCCACAAATGACTTGTAATAGTCTAAGCTAAATCCATCCGGTCCGGGTGCCCTCCCAGGCTTGGTATTTTTAATGGCTCTAGCAAGCTCATCCAACCCGATATCCGCATCCAAGGCTTCTGCCACCTCCCTATTAAGTTGTGGGAGACCCGACTCCCGAATGTTGGCGTCTATGGAACTCTTATGGGCGGCAGAGTGGGCCTGCGGCAAGTTGTAGAGTTTTTCATAGAAGTCCCTAAAGGTCTGAGATATATTGGCTGGCAGGTGGTGCCTGTTACCCCCGGGATCCTGAATGTGTGGGATATAGTTCCTGATACGCTGGGCTTTCAAGGCCCTCGCAAGTGCCTTGCCGCATTTGTTACTGTATTCGTAAAAGAACCTCCGACACCTCACCGCAAGGCTTTTGGCTTCAGTAAAACAAATGTCTCTGAGGGACTCCCGCAGGCTAAGCAGTTTGGCACCCAAGGCCCCATCCAGGGATTGTTTGTGCCTGGTTTCGATATTAAATATTTCCTGGGTCAAGTGGTCGATTTGCTTGTTCCTCTCTTTTTTGAGGCGGGCCCCGTGTTTAATCAGAAGACCCCTCACAACACATTTGTGGGCTTCCCACAGAGACATCCGCGAGACCTCCCCTGTATCATTTGTTGCGAAAAATTCTGTAATGGCCTTTTGAATGTCCGCCCTGACCCCGGGGTCCTGGAGGAGGGAACTATTGAGCCTCCATTGCCCTCTAAGGGGAACGGAGTCGGGGATGGAGATAGTCACAGAGACCGGGGCGTGATCGGAGATTGTAATCTGGCCAATGTCCATGCAATCTATAAGATGAAGGAACTTGTGGGGGACCAAAAACCAATCTATATGCGAATAAGAGTTATGCACTGCCCTACTGTTGGCTGCTGGAGGGGGGGGGGGGTTAAAACCTCCTTGTCTGGTTAGTGGCACTTTCTCTCTGTATACCCATTTTTAGAACAGAATCTCAAAATTATTTAAATTGCCTTGACCAACTGCCTTGCACAGTTGGAAAAAAAACTCCCCAAAACTCACTTGCCCTATCTGAATGCATGATACTGAATCACTGTCAGCAATCTCATTTGTCCTGGTAGGAAGTGTTATAATCAACTCATGTCCTGGGGACAGCTTCCACTGCACAGTGGTAGGAACATCCCAGACGGCAGTGACGGGAACAGTGGTGGCTGGCCCAGGCAAGGCCTTTTCTAGCCTGTGGCACATGCAAGGAGTTAAGAATTTGAACTCAGTGGAAGAAAAATTCTGGTAGCATCTTCCCCCTGCCCTCTAAGCACCGGAAAGAAGCTACTAGCGTCTCTTCAGCTAGAGGAAGGCGCCCCGAAGATTCAACATAAGGGAGGATTGAAGCCAAGGATGACCACCGAATCCCAACAGAGGTGGAGAAGAAAAGGCTTGATGGCCAAAAGGAATTCCCAGATCAGCACAGACTGAGTGAGTGACAATGACTGCAGGTGTGGTCAGAGGGAGTCGACAATCGCTGGTATGCACTGGATTTTTACTTTAAAGGGGCCTACACCAGATTTACTGCCCAGGGGCCTCCTCCACACTGAGAGTAGGAATGATTTTCCTGGAACTAGAGACCCCCATCCAAGCAGCAATGCTAATTCCAAGGCACCACATGGGGGAGGGTTGAGTAAATGATTAGAAAGTTGCTAGTGGGGAGCAGGAGTTTAGAGTTAAACGAAGGCGGTGCCTCGCTGAGCAAGAAATCTCCTGCCCAGACGGCCATTCTGTTCCAGTGTTCCATAAAGAGGGGGGTTCTTATCCAAGAAAAGTAAGAGAAGAGCTTAGTGTTAAGAGAGTCAGATGGGTATCCTGGGACAAGGAAGGTGAGAAACAGTAGGCTAATAGTGGAGATGTAGGTTTGCGAAGTTGAGGGATTCAAGGATATACTTGTTCATATGAAAATAAATGATTTGTGAATAAAATAAATATGAATTTAAACAAAAAAATATTATGTAATGTAGTCGCATTAGCACCAAGAATTTTATCCAGTTAGTAAAACAGGAAATTAATATGGTTATTTGTGGAAACAGAAAAAGGTCAACTGTAGAAAACTAATGGTACTTAGTTATTGGCTATTTTCATGTACTTTACATGGAACTCTCATGCTATTTCACATGACATTCCACAGGTACGTCGCTTCCTCTGGCGAGGCACAGCTGGCTCACAATGTACAACATGAACAAGGAAGAAGGAATTTGTGTGAAACAGCTCTATTGTCTAAGCAGACAGATTAAACAAGACTCTTCAAAACCTCCTTTGAAGAATGACTGCTGAGCCTTTGACCTGCACCTGCAGGTAACCTTGAAATAAGTGCAGCATACAGATACTAATCCGAGCCTAAAGAATCTCAAAGTGGAACAGATTGACTTGTCCAGCGCAACATAAAAGGCTTATTAGCAGACAGAAAACAGCCTAGAAAATATTAGCCTGAAAAAACAACAATGGTTTAAAGTTCTAGAACTGAGGACAAATACACAGCTTGTCAAGTGTGGAGTTTTTAAAACAACATCTCTAATGCTTGACATGAACATGGATACTTTCTCCTGAAACTTGTCCTGTTCCTTCCCAGGATCCGAAGACAAGTAATTGATGCCTGATACTTAGATTTGCACGCCTGTTAGAGAGTTAGCATTCATGGTATTGTTTCCCATTCCAATTAGATATTTATATTAGGTACAGGATTTCACAAATAACCAGGTCATCCCTTTCTCCTGGTCATATTCCTAGTTCCCTCTGCTCCCAACATTGAGGCCAAAAAACATCCTGGGATTTTACCAGCCTGACCAGCCCACGAGAGCTCCCCAAGTGCCCTCCAAATCTGAGTTTATCACTCCACTGAACAGAGGTGCGTATGACCAACTTTATGATACAAAAGTTTTAGTATTAGTAGTAGGGGCAGATAATGTGGCAGGGGTGGGTAGCCCCCACCATCATATAGAGGCGATAGCATTGGGATCAGTACATAAGAACATGGCTTGACTGTGAGTGAGAGGTAAAGTGGACCCAAGTACAGGAGTACTGCGAGGGACAATAGGGTGGTAAGAATTGGATAGGGGTATAGGAAGCAGCAGACCAACTGGCCCCGGGGCAGTGGGACCCACTGGGAATTCTCCAGGTCTCCATATGACCCTGTTTACTTGTGCTCTTCCTATTTTGGGATGGAAGAGGACCAAAAAGGTCAGCAGTACCCCCTCAACCTGATTAGCATATATACATATAAAATGTACTAACTTGGTTTGGGCAATGAGTCCTCCCTCTGCTGGAAGCTGCATCCTGTGATTTAGCAGCCTTGGTTGTAATGCTACAGGGGATCATTGCTATCACCCCGCTACTGCAGTGACTAGGTGACAAAAATGGCAGCCTACAGGATGGAGCTTCTGGCTCAATATCAAGGCTGTTATTCCCAGTTGAAACTGGGACTGTGCATTTAAAGTGGGCCTCAAGATCAGACAGCCCCCCCCACTAACTCTAATTTGGATACTTAAAAATCACCCAAAATCTGTTACTATCAATGTCTGTTTTAAACTCCCCCCTAGGGGGAATCTCTATTTTGGATGTGTAAAATACCCAAATTCACCTCAATTCTTGCTCCCATAGCGCATACTGGAGGTATTCTCTGAGAATGGAGGGGGAAACAGTAAGGATGCTGTCAGGTGCTGCAGCTAAACAGAGCGCAATGATGGAGGTTGGATCCATGATGATAAGTGGAGGTTTCACACAGGCGCATCAGGAATCGGGATACCCTTAGGAGGGAGGTTAAAACAGAGGGTGATATATTGGTAATGTTTGAAATGATCCTAAAGTGAAAAAGGTAGTTTCCTTGGAGCATCCTGATCTGGGATGTCCCTGATAACTTAAGAAGAAAGCTAGAAATAGAGCAAAATACTCACCCTCTTCTGGGTTCCCGCATGGCTTAATGTAGCAGGGAGCATCCCTGTTAACTGCCAGAAAACTATCAGGGTGACTTAAGGATCACTTTAAAAACAAATATAACCAGCTCCTGTGTTCAGGCTAATCCTTTTCCAGAAGCCAAGGTACAGGAGAATCATGGGTGATGTTTCCTGATTCCAGATTGCTGCAACCAGGGAGTCGATCCCATATAATTCTACATTTTAGGAAAAAGGATTCAAATATATTGCTAACACTTCGATGAATCTGCCCTGGAGAATCAGTTTCGATGAGCCAGGGGTTTGAGGTGGATGCCAAACCACCTCAAACCACAGGTATATAGATATGTAGAAGAATATTTAGGTATGTAGAAGAATAATTCAGCTGTCTATTATCAACCTTTTTGTGAGGAACTTAAACCGGACCTTCAGCGTGATTTAATGAAAAGCCCAAACTCTTAAAAAAACGGTTCCCCAGCATCTAAAATTAATATATTTTACGTTTTTAGTCACTAACTGATTATTCTTTCCCCCACTGGGCTGCAACAATGTTCAGGAATTTAGGATACGGGCACCACCATCTTGACTCAGAAGCATCACACTTACTGAGGAGAGGAGAGTGGGATAAGGTACAGGGGGGTGGGTTATAGCTGTGCTTTGCTCAGACAGAGCAGAGCTGGGGTCAGGTAAAGGTCAGCAGTCCCAGAATGCAGAGCAGCACAGTCAGGAGGCACTTCCTGTTTGCAGGCTGCCTGATAAGATGACGGCTTCCATAAGCCGCCATCTTGGATGTTTAAAGGCTCATAACATGCAGTAGATGCAGGTAGGATGATTTTTAATGTGGGCAATCTGTATGTACAGGGTGTGGGAAACATATAAGATAAACTCTTATTCAGAGTGAAGGTCCGCTTTAAGGCTGCTCCACATCTTCAGGATTCAGAAAGTCCAGATGGTGCTTCTTCTTAAATTGAAAGTAATCTTTAACACTTTTGGTGGCAACTTTCATACTGCACAAAATCAACTTTTAAGAGGAGCCCTATTTCTCTCATAAATTACAAGAATATTGGTAAATGAAACCTGGAACTGTGGCAAAAATAATAATAATAATATTGTAAAGTAATTCATGTTTTCTTGGGTAGTCGACAGGGGGTAATTGCTTTAACTCTGATAGAGGAAAACCTAGGCCCTTATTTATGAAGGAATAGCGACAGATAGCGACTGGTGAGCGGCCGGTAATGACGGGCACCGCAACGAGAACGCCGGCTCCCCACCACAATCACACATTTATCAAGCCGATCCTGCTTAGCGACTGAGATAGCGCCATATAGCCACTCATTCATCATTATTCCAGCCTCAGCCCACAGCGCCAGCGTCCGACCTTGAACAGCGACAGGTATGACCTCTCGCTACCTGGCGCTCTCCAATGCATTTCAATGGAACAATATTTAAATATTAATAATTCATTGTTATTAATTTTTTTTTTTTAAATGTGAAAAATTCTGTCACCACTTCTGCCATTTTAGGTAATTTTTTTAAGGTAAAAAAAAAAAAACTTGTACAGAATTGATATTACAGGTCTGATATTATTGTATTCATATTACTAAATTATTTAAAAAACTAGTTTTTTTTGGTTTCCAAAAATATGGTTGTTTGGGGGTTAAAAAACTACTTTTAACCCATCGCCGCCAGCGCTCTGGGGTTTAAACAAGCATTTCACAGCGCGAGAATTTTTTGAGCGTGATTTGTTAATGAATATGCTGGGAGCCGTTCGCTATGGCCATTCGCTGTCATGCGCTCCCATACAGCGCGGAACCTGTCAAATAGCGACTCCTCACCCAATATTCAACATTACGGCAAACCGACGCTATCAACTACAGAACAAAGGCCAAGCACAGCGACTACTAGCGGGCGCTCTGAAAATGCCGATACAGTCGCTCAACTGTCGCTACCTGCCGCTATTAATGAATCGGCCTCACAGTGTGTTATTTTACTGTCTGCTAGACAACATTGGAAAAATTATTTGGGTCATATATATTGTTTAGCTTGTCTAGTTGGATGAGTAACAAACATCTTTTAGGAAATGAAATATAAAAAGGAATTATTATAACACTCTTACTGCCTAACCTTTTTCTTCCCACCCCCCTTGCTAAGCTTGATTTGGGTAGGAAACTCCAAAAAAGTTTTGTGCACCCTATAAAATGTTAACCACCATTGTCAAAATAATCAGGCTACTTAGATAGAACATATAGCATATCTACCGGAACACAATTTCTGAACAAATAAATATTAAACTTATCCTATAAGCTGGACAAATGCTTTAGTAACAAAAAAAAGAGGCTGTTCTGGGGCACTGGGCTGGGGATAGAAGGTGGGTATAGAATTTATTTTTATAGATAGGTAGATTTCATACGACTCCAGCAAAACAAGCTCCAACTCAGACACCAACTCCCTGCTTTTCAGTGTGCCTGGACAATAAATTTAACTCTCACAAATGTCCCCCCACTAGAGTGACTAACTTACAAGATATAATAAAGATATAATAAAGTTTGGAGTGGTGGACCTGACCTAACTGAATCAAACTGAGCAAAAATTCACTCTAATCTAAACATCTGGTGATTATGATTTCTAAAGCTTAATGGACTAAGGTGGGGTGGGGGATAGGAAGCAGACCTATGTTACACTATAGGTCTGCTTCAACATACATGGCAATGCTTAGCATACAGTACCAAATAATTAAGCAATTAATAATTAAGACTCTAAACCCAACAGCAATAATTAGCCAACAAGCAGCTCACCCAATGCCCCAATGCTGTCCCATGGGCCTCTCCTCCATTTCCTGGAGTGCATGGCAGAAGCTGTAGCAGGGCTCCAAATTTTCCCTTTTTTTAAATGTTATTCCTCAAAGACCACACAAATATTTGTTCCTTGGCGCTCTCAGTGTGAGCGAGCACAGCAAGCCAAAGTGGTCCCACAGCTGTCTGACCACAGCACCGAATGTTTAAGACTCATAAAGTTGCACCATGACATGTCTTTCCCAGATCAACCACAGACCTAGAAACTGAAGCAAAGAAATCTGTTTGTATGTAAATACCTCATGTATTCTAGATCAAACTGATTTTTAGGTGCTTTGAAATGGCTTATTATTTACTGTTCCAAAGGAGAAGGAGGTGGGAGGAAGGGAGTTAGTGTGTTCCTGGACAGGGACTTTAAGTCTAAACTGATGGATAAGAATTTATTCTAACCTCAAGACAAGTCATACTGTTCCTATTTCCCCCCAAAGCCTCAGCATTTATAGTACTAGGTTGACCTGTTCCTTAAATAGGGTCACTAGGTAGAAGGCATCACCGTTACACCTGTAAACTGGAGGGCATTTGCTATTAGCCGGCTGAAGCCAAAATCAGCTGAAACTTTAAAGGTAATTTCCATGTTCACTGACCTACTAATAAATTACATTCTGACCCCATCAAGTCATTTTTTTCATTTATTATGTGTCAGTTAGGAGATTCATTTTTTTAGTTTCTCCACATTACTTCTGCAGTGTTAGTGAAATGTATTCACCTGGAACCCTGGAGCAGTGTGACCCCTGGAGACATATGAAGAATGTATAAACAGTAAAACACTCTACACTTTTGCCAGCTGTACAATTGTAAATAATGTTGTTTGTGTGGTTGCTAGCTTCCCTTCTGCACCCCCGTCCCCCCGATCTGATCTATTGCTGACCCATCAGTTGCCTGCTGTCGCTCACACACTCTTTCTGGCACAAAGTGGAATTCTACCTGGTTGGCAAGTCACAAATGAGGTGGTGGGTGGGAAGTCAGAAGTTCCTCTGCAGTACAGACAGGTGAGCAGCAGCAGGGTGGGGATGCTGAAAGTGCGTGCACATGCTACACACTTTATGCAGCAGCTCCGGCATGTCTGAATAATGGGCCAGGAAGCTCTGCCCCACCAAGTTGAGCATATGCACCAAAAAAGGGATGTGCGTCAACTCAGCTAAGGCCCAAGGTTGCACCCATTGTCACACACCAACTTGCTGGCTGTCAGGAATAGCTTACCTGCGCCCCGTTCCAGCGCTGTCCCCGGGCCGCCAGCCGCAGCAGCAGCTTCCGCTTGGGGGCCGCGCCAAGCGGCGGCGGCTGGCGCGCCCTCGAGCACGGCCGTCCTCCCTCCTCGTCCTCGCCTCTCTGTTTCTCGCGAGCACGTTCCTCATATGCCCTCCGGCGGCGCTGCTCTCAGCGCGTCCGCCGGAGGCAACGGTTATTGAGCCTGCGGGTTCAGCCAGGGGAGGAACTCCTCCCTCCCTCCTATAGTGGGCCAATGAGCCCTAGTGTTGTCTTTGGGCCAATGAGCCCAGCTAGGGACAGGTCAGGCCAATCCTGGCCTGGATCTTAAAGTGCACCAATCACTCACACCTTCCCTCTCTGTCTGTCCCTATAAAGGCAATTCCCTCTCAGTTGTGAATTGCCTGTGATAGCGCCCTGTACCTTGCATTGTCTTGTGAAATACTTTGATTGATCTCCGTTGCCGACCCCTGCCTGAACCGACTATTCTCGATCTGATCTCCGTTACCGACCCCTGCCTGAACCGACTATTCTCGATCTGATCTCCGTTGCCGACCCCTGCCTGAACCGACTATTCTCGATCTGATCTCCGTTGCCGACCTCTGCTTTGTACCGTGACCTCGAGCTGCCTCTTCCCTCTGTACCGCCGCGATCTCTGACTTCCCCGTGTCAACCTCTGGCCTGTCTTGGACTTCCGCTACACTCGCACTTAGCCATTGGTTCTTCAGACCTCTAACCAGTAAGCTCTCATCCTTTGAGCCATTGAAGTCCTGGGGGCAACCGATCCCGGGCAGGCGTATTTTGCGTCCCGGCAAGCGGGGGCTCCTACAGGTGAAGCTGGCTGCGGAGATTGGGGGTTGAGGGCTTACCTAGAGGGCTGGAGTTACCAGAGCGTGACACTGGCCTTCGGTTGCAGTGGCAGCAACCACTCATCTGTCTGCTCTGGGATGCCGGTCCACAGATCCTGTGTGGGTCTTTCGCCTAGACAGATAGATTTTAGCATCACATGCTACCGTTTCCCCATGGCTGTGCTTAAATTGGTGGTGCAGGAGCAGTGCTGACTACATGAGCAGCAGAGAAAGAGGAGGAGGCAACAGGAGGCACCGACTGACATCCAGCAATCGTGGGCGTTGGAAGGATGTGCACCAAAGTGCTTCCCGCTTAGTCCAAGCTGCCACTATATTGACTGAGTGGGCAGATGAAGAGATGTAATGTCCCTGGCCATGCTTGCTTATCCACATGTCAGTGGTATTGTGGACACTGAAACTAATAGCATTGCTTAGTGCACGCCTTATTTTCTCCACGACTAGTAAGTGTAGGGAAGGGATGACCTAGCGTATTGTGGGACAGCTGCCGTCATCAGATCTTTAAAACTGCCCGTCTCCACCAAGCAGAATGAGAGCATTTCAGCAATTTTGAAATGTTTGCATTCAACACCAGGGCTCGTGGGTGAGATGGGTCGCCTTCTCTCCAAAGTTTGAGGGATGGAAAGCTGAAATGCTTGCCTATAATGGTGTGGACACGCTTGGTGATGTGGTGGGCAGTAGTAGCAATGGGCTCATCACTGAGGGTTTTCACCCCTCTCCCTCTTCTGCTGACTGCCTGGGGCTGTGTGACCCACACCTCTTTCTCCAAAGTCTGATGGCCTTCAGTCCATGTTGGGTCTAGGACTTCATCTTCCACCCTCTCCTCCATGCTATCCTCCCTCTCAGCCTCTACATTGCAGAAATTCGTAGCAGTCGGCACTAGGGTTTCATCATCATTGTAGGTGTCCACGATGGTCGGCTGGCCATGTCCCAATCCTCCAACAGAACTGGGGCAGGGGTAGGTGGATGGCCCAAAATATGCCAGCTAGGCTCATCATAGAGCATTACTGACCCCATGACCTGTGGCTGGGGTGGAGGGATCTGCTCTTTGCAGAAGGGGAGTGGGTGGAAGACAATCCCATGGAACTGGTAGCAATGTGTGCCATATCATCTACGACTGCTTCAACTTGTTCTGCCCTTACCACTCTCGCAGCGGTACTGGGGCCTACAAAAAGACGCTGCAAACCCTGGAGCCTGCTTGCACCAGAGGAAGGTGTCAAAGGCACAGATAAAACATGTCCTCTCCCTGCAGCATCAGCTCCATCACCACCTGCAGCGGCAGCAGCACCACAGCCAAGTCCCTGACCCTTATTTAATGCTTTCTGCATTGTTGGACACAGTTTAGAGGCAACCTGTACCAGTAAGTGCAATGCAGGTGGGCAGAGGTGAGTACTTGTATTAAAGCTAGGTGCCCTCAAAAGCACAATTTTAGATGCAGCCTCCTCTCCCTTCCTATGTGTCCTGAAAAGGACTATCATTTTTATCTTTTTTTTGCCAACAGCCCCTAATCTGTCCCTCACTCAGCAGCAACCTCTCCTCATTCTATTCAGCGCAGGTGTGCTGTAGGACTCATGACCCTTTTTTACCTTTTATACTGCAGAGTCCCATGTCCCACCTGGCCAATCACAGCCATGCTCAGTATGGGCATGCGTTTGGTTTCTAAATGTAAAAAGCTTTCCGGGTTATGGCGAACGCCGAACTTGAGCACAGACTTTTCACTGCAGTTGCCCCGGATCAGGGGACTGAACTTGCAAAGTTTGGTACTAGCCTAAACTTTGCAGCTAGGTTCAATCATCACTAGTCAGCATTTTAACTGTGTTTTATGGAAGCAGTTCTCACTGTCTGAAATCTGTTGCTGTTGGTAATGTACAAAAAAAAAGGCCAATGCAATCAATTGCAGGTAGTAAACAATGTTTCCATAAAACACACATTTGCGAACATATGAAAAAATAAAAAAAATACTAAAATCAGCTCAGCACTTTGAGCCCATCCTTTCTGAAAAATGCTTCATCCTGACACATCAAAATCAAAAACATCAGACATCAACTCTTCTGAGGAGGTGGATTATTTTAATAGGCCATAGCAGATCCTTTAGTAGCTGATGCTATAGCATTGCCGTGATAGATCATGGACAGGAGCGGAAGTGGTCACTCAAGTGATGGTACTGATGCTTTAGTATCTTAGGGAGAGATAATGTACCAGAGATAGCTATGGACTTCCACAAAACATGACGACAGTGGAACAGGTATGGAGGAGTGTTAGGGGAGGAAGTGACTGGAGGGAAGTATTCGAAAAGCTGTTATAAAATTGTGTTAAAGCCTCGGGGTACACCAAGCCCACTGGCCCCAAAGCAGTGCAGCCCATTTGGATTTCCCCCTATGCTCCAGTCTGCCCCTGATCCTTGCGATACATCAGACTCATATTCCAGACATGACCATAGACAAATGATCATGAAATTCCAGACATGATGACATCAATCCTTGTCCTCAACACCCTTTGGACCATTTGGGTCCTTACTCCTTAATTGTGATATGATCATGACAATCAATATCAATAAAAACATCAACTCTTTCCTATGAAAGATTTTTTTTAGGTACAGTGCTGTCAAATACAAGACATCACAGCAGATCCTCACTCGCGAGTATTTAGCTTCATGTATCAGAGGTAAGTTTACTTGGGTCTTCCTAATGGAAAATGTTTTACTCTAATTAAAATATCACTTTGATCTGGTGTCTGAACACATGCCCAATAATTTTAACATTATTACAGATATTGGTATTTTATCCTGAAGAGAATGGGGATTAGGTAACACGTATTACAAATGTAATCGCATTTTCCAAAACAAATTCTGGAATGTTGGCCACGATTTAAAAAAAGTGCAGTGCCTCATGTTTAAGAAGGTTTTGTTCTGCGCAAAAGTACTTCAGCAGACCTTTATCATGTCTTTGTTGGCTGTCAGACAACACACACCAAGCTTATTGAAAGCGATCCAGACAGCTCAACATATCTCTCCATAACAAGGAAACGGCTTCCCATAGTGGTTGGCAAGCTTAGTGCAGTCCCATCTTGTCTTACTTTTTCCTTTAGCAACCAGCTCAACAGGTGTTGCCACAGATACCGTGCACTTGGCAGTTGTGTGACCTAAATAATGATTCCTAGGGTAGATTTTCAGAGAAAAAAGGGACCATTTAAATAGGTATCCTAGCAACAGCCTGATAAATAGCATAATGAACATCTAAAATAAAAAGCATATTTTCATTGTGATAGTCAGAGCCTCAATTTTCATGGCAGCTGGCAGCTGATCATTGTTGTGAGAGCTCTCTTGTAGACGTGGATAAAGTACTGAAAGGAATAATATTAGCTAGTCCTGCAAACATGTCTCCTGCGTTTGCAGGAGAGCTCTGCAGTGGTTCAAGTGCCTGTGGAAACTGGGGACTTTCAACATTTTGGTTTGTATATGGTATATCTAATCAGGTTTCTGGTCAAGTAGAGGTTCTGATGAGAGTAGAGTTCCTGCATGAGTAGAGAGTTCCTGCAGTGTGTGTAAAGAAGCAGCCTTGGACTGATTTAAACATGGCTGTACCTTATAATCTGAAATGTAATTTATCGTAACTAATACAGTATGTTACCAACAACCTGATCCATTTACTCCGTAGTTAGAAAATACTACGCTACCTGGCCACAGACCGCGTGAGCTGAAAAAAACAAAACGTGTATATGTCAGACAGGGCCAGTGAGAGAATTCTGCTTACAGGGCAGCTGAAGACCCAGCTGCCTTGAAGACCCCTAACCAGTTCACAAAGTGTTACATTTAAGAAAAGAACACAAACAAAAAATATTTTATATCCCCCCCACTTATCGCCGATATCACGCACCGCCTGCCGCTGCTTCTGACAGCACTCTCTCCGGCTTTCTACATCTCACACTCCCCGCTGCAAGGAGGGGCTTTTATAATGACAGAGTGAGCGGACTTCAGCCAGGGGTGTGAATTCTATGGGGAGTGTACAGCGAGAGAGCAGGTGAGTTTTCACTTTTTCATTAAAGGATTTCAGGGAAAAATTTGGTCACCCCGAATCCTAGAAAGTTTTGAATCAAATTTTCCCTGAAATTCAGATCGAATTCCAGTTGATTCGCTCATCTCTAGTCAAAAGTAAGTCATAGTCAAAATGTCGTGGGGATCCCTCCTTTCCAGTAAAACCAGCCCAGGCACAGCTATGGGGGCCCGGAGGCTGACCAGCCACCCTCCAACCCAGAAGCCCACATAGTCCTCATGGGCTGCGGGCTCTTCTGCACCACCCAGGGCTTTAGGGATGCAGGTAATGGGGCGGGGAGGGTGAAGGCTAGTCACCCCTTTTTGCATGTGACTTGCCAGCCCCTCCTGCCCTGTGAACTGGTATAGGAGTCTCGATGACCTCTTAACAGTTAACACAGAGTTAAATGTAAAAAAACACACACACACACACACACACAAACACAGACTATTTTTATTTTTTTCTACTTACCTCCTTCCATCACCAATCACTTGTCAGGATTGGCATTTAATACCAGATGATCTCACTTTTGGTATGAAAGGCCTCTCCTTGCTGTGGCTGACAAGCAGTCAGAGGCTGCCGCCTGGGGCAGGGAATGGACATTCTCTGCCCTGCTGAAGAACCTGGGGGGGGAATGACAAGCACATATAATCTATGTCACTGGCACTTAGCGGTCGGAGAAGCACCACCATAGATTCTACATGCTTACCATTTAAAGGGTTAAATACAATATTTTAGAGGTGCTGTTATTTCTGCAACATGTAAATTTGGCCTTTAATCACTTAAGTTAGAAAAATTAGTTAACGCTTGGAAAATTGGATCGCATGTGAGAATTTTTAAAGGAGTAATTCAGAATGGCTGGGATTAAATTTGTGTACTCAAATACACTCAAAATTGCAGATGAAAAATGTACAAATGCAAGAGAAAACGAGGGGGTAAACTCGAAAAATGGCTCGAAATTTCCAATAAACATTCACGTGTGTGTGGTTTCTGCTTAGCCAACCTGACATCTGTGCTGACCCTTTGTCTACATAGTTATGTAACAGTGCAGGTTTATGTTTGAAGAGTTGCATATGAGGCTGAATTTCATGCTTGAATATTGGCTTTCACCACATAGCGTTGTCTATGTAATCTATGCATTTATCTGTTAGTAATAGATCAAGGCAGCTTTCAGTTTCAGCTATGTGTAAGTACATTTATGGGGGATATGAGGGATAACTAATGCTTCTAAGAGGCTTTTGGTCCTCTTTAAAGTGGACCAAAACCCAGGACTATCCTGGGTTTTGGCCCACTCCCTTGGGGCAACCCTACCACGCATGCACGGCTGCTCGTCCAATCAGCACACTCAGAGCCACTGAGCTATGCACGTCTGAGCGACGCCTTAGCTCAGCAGCTCCGAGCGCGCTGGCGGCTGCATCTTGCACTCCCTGTTAGGCTATTTGTGAATTTGGGATGCCCTGGGGAGCAGGCAGCAGCTGGTCCTAAAATCTTTTTGTTTTCAGGCCAGCCACTGCTGGGTTTTGTTCTGCTTTAAAAGGGATTTTTCACTATAAAGGTAAAACATATGGAGCATGTCTTTTGATGGTGCCTCTCCATGGTATGTCAGCTGCCTGCAGCCGGGGAGGAAGGAAAAACATGTTGCAATCTCTGGCTGCCCCTACCTACCCCCAGACACACATTGTGCAATCAAAAATCATGCCTAAACCCAGCCACCTGTGTGTAGCACGCCCCCTCCCCTGTATGTAGCTAGCCCCTCCCCTGTTTGTAGCCCACCCCCTTTCCCCGGCTCAATTTGAATGTGTGTGTGTGTGTGTGTGTGTGTGTGTGTGTACGATCGCGTGTGCGATTGTGTGTGTGTGCGTGCGGGAGCCAGGGATGCGGTGGTTCTCAGGCAGTAGCGGAGGTAAGTGTGAATGTCTGTGTGTGTATATGATTGTGTGTGTGCAATCGTGTGTGTAAGATTGGGTGTGTGTGTAATTGTGTGTGTGCGATCGGTTGAGCATGTGCGCGATCGTGTGCCCACATGGGCTTTGTGAGTGCACATGTGAGTCTAGGTGTGCGCATGCGCCTTGAGGGTGCATGCATGTGCTTTGGGAGTGCGCACATGTGCTTTGGGAGTGTGCGCATGCTCTTTGGGAGTGCACACGTGCGCTTTGGAAGTGCGAGCATGGTTTGGGATCGTCTGCAGCAAAATCTTTGGCTTTTTACGACCCCGCCCATTCTGCTGCAACATCGCAGTTCCAAGGCCCATGCCCACTTTTTTCAAAACAGAAAACGTGAGCTGAACCTGTAAACCTCAATATCTGGGCCATTTCTTCATCAATTTAAAAATGGAAAATAGTTTAGGACAGTGCCAATGTAGCACAAAGCAATGGTGTAACAATTACCTTTGCCTGAAATATGACTTTAAGCACAAACCCCCGACCAATTGCTTATTATCATTAATTGGGGGACCTGCCTCTTCTGATCTTGTTTTCAAAAAAACGTTTATAATTGTTTTTTACATTTTAAGCTTTTGCCAGTTTTATTTATTTTTTACAGGCTTTTTTAACTGCTTCATAATTCTCTAAGGTTACTGCTAAGAGGTCAGCTTTGAAATTGTTTAATGCCCTTTTCTTATTCTTTATTGCCCATTTACCGTAGGTGTCATTTCTTGAGAAACTGGCCTTAGTGTCATCTGTACTCTGTTTATAGGGTGTTAGAGACTGGCAGCATATTGTACCCCCAGGATGCATCTGGGCCCAAGAACACCCATCCCCACACACAGCGTGGTGATGCTGTCAAGTTTATTAGGGCCACAATTAAGTAAGAACTGTAAATGCTTTCCAAGATCGGCAAGGTCCTTGGAATATGTAAACAGTACAATCCACAGACAATATATCTACAAAGGAATGTCGTGTCATGCCTAATCATGTAGTATATTCACAGATCAAGGCTTAATTTCCTTCTAGAGTTTGGGCACATTTGGGCAAATTGCCCTGGAACTGGATTTGAACTGACCATTTTAGTCAGGCTTGTTTAAATTCAGTTGAAATAAGGAGCCATCTAGCCATACGCATTTTTGTATTCTTTACTCGCTTTGGTGTAATCAGTGTAAAATGTAATTTTCACAGGGAGGATCGTCACATTTCTGTTGCCCAAACTCATTTTTTCTACACTTTTATAGTGTACTTTTATAGTTACTTTTATAGTGCTTCTATAATATAATCTGCATCGCACTGTATAGCAACAAGTGATGAAAGATCGGGCACTAGGGCTAGACAGTTCACAATTCTGATCATGCGCACCCAAGGAATCTATGTAGTGCTTTTAATATATCTGCAGCTGGTGAATAGTTGGGAGCTAAAATCTAAATGCCATGAATTAGGGCCTAAGAAGGACCAAGAAGGTCTGGAAGTTAGATTGAGCAGGTGCTTCAACAGCAGTCTTCACATCTTCATGGTCCAGTAGTAGTGATATCATATGACTCAGAAATGACAGATGGGTCTGTTGAAAGCAACATTAAACAAAATTCGGTTTCAGTGCTTCAGACCCAGTATAGTTTTAAGGCATCTGTTAGTTCATCCAGTTAGCACTTTATACCAGGTATGTTACTGAGCAGAGAAGACATCTTAGTGCTGAAGCTATTCTGTAATGGAAACTAAACAGATTGTTATATATACCGGTAATAATGCTTACCTCATTCAGCACAAATTAATTTTTAAAATAACTTATCAGGGTTCCAGAGGTCAACCAGTCTAATATTTTCGGTTTCCATTGCCACAAAAGGGAAACTTACTCAGCTTTTTTTTTTAAATAAAATCCTATTCAACCTGTTTCTTCAGAGACAGTTGCTCTTAACCAAAGATATTGAGCATCTTTATTTTTGTAACACCAGCTTGACCCCCAGGTGTACCCTAATTTTATGTATAAGATTCTTTGAGCACAATGTAAAAGCGGCCCCATCTCCTGCTATTGCATTGCAACAGCTGCCACAAGTCCTGCTGTTATACTATGATTGTGGCCACTCAACGACGAAGATTACTTTTAAAACTAGCACATCTGTATGTATTGCTCAGTCCGCCTTTAAAAGTAGTAAGAGGCATTGTAACCTCCCCCAGATATGAAAGGAAAGGTGAAGGTTTCTGCAATAGCGGAGGAGTTGTGGTGGTTGTGGACTGATATTTATTAAACAGGTTGCCCTACTAAGAAGAATAATCAAGTCTAAATACAGTATAATAGGGGCAATGCAATCTGTTCAACAGAGACCTCTAAACACTGGAAGCATAACACCACATGTACTCCAATATCAGGGTTCCAGTGTTGGTGTATACTATACGCAATGACAATTAAAGGATTAGTAACTAAAGTAAAGTAACTTAAGTAGATTAATATGTAATAATAGCTTAATCATTAGCTAATTAGATTAATACATTTGTTTAAGCTTTCAAATATATATACCATAGTTTTCGCCCTATAAGACGCACATAAGATGCACCTAGGATTTGGGGGAGGAAAATAAGACAAATAATATTTTTAACCAGATAATAGGCAAAGTGCAGAATCCTCCAATTACAGGCAGAGTGGCATTCCCCCCATCCCATTCCCCATATAGGCAGTGTGGCATTTCCCCCATCCCATTCCCATAGGCAGAGTGGCATTCCCCCCATCCTATTCTCCATATAGGCAGTGTGGCATTCCCCCCATCCCATTCACCATATAGTCAGTGTGGCATTCCCCCCGTCTCATTCTCCATATAGGCAGTGTGGCATTCCCCCCATCCCATTCCCATAGGCAGAGTGGCATCCCCCCCATCCCATTCTCCATATAGGCAGTGTGGCATTCCCCCCATCCCATTCTCCATATAGGCAGTGTGGCATTCCCCCCATCCCATTCCCATAGGCAGAGTGGCATTCCCCCTATCCCATTCTCCATATAGGCAGTGTGGCATTCCCCCCCATCCTATTCTCCATATAGGCAGTGTCGCCATCCCCCCATCCCATTCCCATAGGCAGAGTGGCATCCCCCCCATCCCATTCTCCATATAGGCAGTGTGGCATTCCCCCCCATCCTATTCTCCATATAGGCAGTGTGGCATTCCCCCCATCCCATTCCCATAGGCAGAGTGGCATTCCCCCTATCCCATTCTCCATATAGGCAGTGTGGCATTCCCCCCCATCCTATTCTCCATATAGGCAGTGTCGCCATCCCCCCATCCCATTCCCATAGGCAGTGTGGCATTCCCCCATCCCAATCTCCATATAGGCAGTGTGGCATTCCCCCTCCCATTCTCTATATAGGCAGTGTGGCATTACCCTCCCATTCTCAATATAGGCAGTGTGGCATCCTCCCCCCTCCCATTCTCCATATAGGCAGTGTCGCCATCCCCCCATCCCATTCCCATAGGCAGAGTGGCATCCCCCCCATCCCATTCTCCATATAGGCAGTGTGGCATTCCCCCCCATCCTATTCTCCATATAGGCAGTGTGGCATTCCCCCCATCCCATTCCCATAGGCAGAGTGGCATTCCCCCTATCCCATTCTCCATATAGGCAGTGTGGCATTCCCCCCCATCCTATTCTCCATATAGGCAGTGTCGCCATCCCCCCATCCCATTCCCATAGGCAGTGTGGCATCCCCCATCCCAATCTCCATATAGGCAGTGTGGCATTCCCCCTCCCATTCTCTATATAGGCAGTGTGGCATTACCCTCCCATTCTCAATATAGGCAGTGTGGCATCCTCCCCCCTCCCATTCTCCATATAGGCAGTGTGGCATTCCCCCATCACATTCCCATAGGCAGTGTGGCATTCCCCCTCCCATTCTCTATATAGGCAGTGTGGCATCCTCCCCCCTCCCATTCTCCATATAGGCAGTGTGGCATTCCCCCATCACATTCCCATAGGCAGTGTGGCATTCCCCCCCTCCCATTCCCCATATAGGCAGTGTGGCATTCCCCCCATCCCAATCTCCATATAGGCAGTGTGGCATTCCCTCCATCCCATTCTCCATATAGGCAGTGTGGCATTCCCCCCATCCCAATCTCCATATAGGCAGTGTGGCATTCCCTCCATCCTATTCTCCATATAGGCAGTGTGGCATTCCCCCCATCCCAATCTCCATATAGGCAGTGTGGCATTCCGCCCTCCCATTCCTATATAGACAGTGTGCCATTCCCCTCCTCCCATTCCCATAGGCAATGTGGCATCCCCCCTCCCATTCCCCATATAGGCAGTTTGGCACCCCCCATCCCATTCCCCATATAGGCAATGTGGCATCCCCCCTCCAATTCCCCATAGAAGCAGTGTGGTACTCCCCCTCCTATTCCCCATATAGGCACTGTGGGATCCCCCTCCTATTCCCCATATAGGAAGTGTAGCACCCCCCCTCCTATTCCCCATATAAGCAGTGTGGTACCCCCCCTCCTATTCCCCATATAGGCACTGTGGCATTCCCCCTCCCATTCCCCATATAGGCACTGTGGCATCCACCCTCCCATTCCCCATAGGCGGTGTGGCATTCCCCCCATCCCATTCCATAGGCAGAGTGGCATTCCCCCCATCCCATTCTCCATATAGGCAGTGTGGCATTCCCCCATCCCATTCTCTATATAGGCAGTGTGGCATTCCCCCATCCCTTTCCCATAGGCAGTGTGGCATCCCCTCATCCCTTTCCCCATATAGGCAGTGTGGCATTCCCCCTCCCATTCTCTATATAGGCAGTGTGGCATTCCCCTCCCATTCTCTATATAGGCAGTGTGGCATTCCCCCCTCCCATTCTCTATATAGGCAGTGTGGCATTCCCCCCCCCATTCTCCATATAGGCAGTGTGGCATTCCCCCCCTCCCATTCTCCATATAGGCAGTGTGGCATTCCCCCCATCCCATTCTCCATATAGGCAGTGTGGCATTCCGCCCTCCCATTCCTATATAGACAGTGTGCCATTCCCCTCATCCCATTCCCATAGGCAATGTGGCATCCCCCCTCCCATTCCCCATATAGGCAGTGTGGCATCCCCCCTCATATTCCCCATATAGGCAGTGTGGTACCCCCCCTCCTATTCCCCATATAGGCACTGTGGCATTCCCCCTCCCATTCCCCATATAGGCACTGTGGCATCCCCCCTCCCATTCCCCATAGACAGTGTGGCATTCCCCCCATCCCATTCCATAGGCAGAGTGGCATCCCCCTCCCATTCTCCATATAGGCAGTGTGGCATTCCGCCCATCCCATTCCCATAGGCAGTGTGGCATTCCACCTCCCATTCTCCATATAGGCAGTGTGGCATCCCCCCCCCTCCCATTCTCCATATAGGCAGTGTGGCACCCCCCCATCCCATTCTCCATATAGGCAGTGTGGCATTCCCCCCCTCCCATTCTCTATATAGGCAGTGTGACATTCCCCCCTCCCATTCCCCATATAGGCAGTGTGGCATTCCCCCCATCCCATTCTCCATATAGGCAGTGTGGCATTCCCTCCCTCCCATTCTCTATATAGGCAGTGTGGCATTCCCCCTCCCATTCTCCATATAGGCAGTGTGGCATCCCCCCCATCCCATTCTCCATATAGGCAGTGTGGCATTCCCCCCATCCCATTCTCCATATAGACAGTGTGCCATTCCCCTCATCCCATTCCCATAGGCAATGTGGCATCCCCCCTCCCATTCCCCATATAGGCAGTTTGGCACCCCCTCCCATTCCCCACATAGGCAATGTGGCATCCCCCCTCCTATTCCCTATAGAAGCAGTGTGGTACCCCCCCTCCTATTCTCCATATAGGCACTGTGGGATCCCCCTCCTATTCCCCATATAGGAAGTGTAGCACCCCCCTCCTATTCCCCATATAAGCAGTGTGGTCCCCCCCCCTTCTATTCCCCATATAGGCACTGTGGCATTCCCCCTCCCATTCCCCATATAGGCACTGTGGCATTCCCCCTCCAATTCCCCATATAGGCACTGTGACATCCCCCCTCCCATTCCCCATATAGGCAATGTGGCACCCCCTCCCATTCCCCATATAGGCAATGTGGCACCCCCCCCCCCCCCCCCCCACACACACATCCCTATTCCCCATATAGGAAGTTTTGGGTCCAACAGGTTGTTAATTTTTAGATGTGAAAATTAGTTTGACTACTATAGATGTTAAACTAACTGGCCTGTTATTACTGGCTTCTTCTCTACTTCCGCTTCCTATGGATTAGTATGACATTGGCCATTCCATCTGGATCCATTACCTTACCTTTAGATGTGCCAGCTCAGCTAAGACATCAGCCTCTGGAGCTGGACCCTCCCAGCTGGATGCTATGCTATGGCTATACCTGTTATGGATTTGAAAGCCATTATCTGAAAATACTGAACAAAAGTAGCTATTTAGATGGCCAGCCACAGCCTTGTCTCAGTCAATATATTTATTTCCCCTATTTCTAAATCTTGAGACTGCATTGTTTTTCTTCTTTCTCTTACCCATATAGTCAATGTGGCACCCCCCTCCCATTCCCCATATAGGCAGTGTAGCACCCCCCTCTCATTCCCCATATAGGCAATGTGGCACCCCCTCCAATTTCCCATATAAGAAGTATAGCACCCCCCCTCCTATTCCCCATATAAGCAGTGTGGTACCCCCCTCCTATTCCCCATATAGGCAGTGTGGCATTCCCCCCTCCCATTCCCCATATAGGCAGTGTGGCATTCCCCCTCCTATTCCCCATATAGGCAGTGTGGCACCCCCCTCCTATTCCCCATATAGGCAGTGTGGCACCCCCCTCCCATTCCCCATATAGGCAGTGTAGCACCCCCTCCCATTCCCTATATAGGCAATGTGGCACCCCCCTCCTATTCCCCATAGAAGCAGTGTGGCAACCCCCCCGTTCCCCATAGGCACACAACAAAAAATAAATACAAATCAACTCACATGTTACTGGCGCTCCTGCGTTGAAGATGGAGGATCGTCTCCGCCACTGCTCCTTTTACTGGCCAGGCCGCTCAGACACCCAGCCCCAGTGAATCGGGTGGGCATGGTCTGCATCGCATCGGCATGCACCGCGTCGGCGCAAGCCACGCCCACCCGGGTGTCTGCGCGGCCCGGCCAGTAAAAAGGAGCGGCGGGGACAGGGACAGCTGCTCCTTCCTCTTCGCATCTTCTCCGCTGCCTCTTCCGGCAAGGGCAGGAGTGAACAGCCGGGTTCGTGCAGTGGGTGGGCGTGGCATGCGCCGACACGGTGCCGGAAGAGGCAGCAGCTGGAGGGCAGGAGATGATGGCGGAGTGGCAGGCGCTGCCTCCGTCCCTGCCACTACTATCACTGCCACAGCAATAGCAGACAATAGCAGGGGACAGAGCCCGCTGCTCCTCTGTCTTCTTCTGGCCTCCCGCAGCGTGGCAGGCAATGTGGGAGCACCGGTAACGTGAGTTTACTTTTTTTTTTTTACATTCGCCCGATAAGGCGCACTGACATTTTCCCCCCACTTTTGGGGGAAAATAAGTGCGTCTTATAGGGCAAAAATACGGCATATATTTTTTCAATTAATACGATAGTAGTTTATTGCTTATCTTACTTGACATGTAAGTAAATAGTGATTATTTCACTCCATAAGATGCCCCATTTTCCCCAAAAGTAAGGGAAAACCCCAATTAGCTTACCAGTAATGGTATTTCTGGTAGTCCTCCTGGATGGTCGGCTGATTATCTCATCCCACCTGATAGAGGAAACTGGACAGCATTAAATAGCCACCCCTTTCTCCCGGGTCTCAGTGTTTTAAGCAAGTATGCCCAGAAGAAAAAAGGCCTAAATATTACCCACTTTAGACAAAACAGAAAAACAAATAACTAAAGAAATTATGTCTAAAGATTCTTAGCCAGGCCAGGATGTAGGAAGCAGTCCTGGAGGACTACCGAAAATACCATTACCGGTAAGCTAATTGGGGTTTTCCCCAAATGTCCTTCAGGACACCCAGCCAAGGATAAGTGACTAATAAAAAAAATGTCCTGCAAAAAAAAAAAACTGCCCTGCAAATATCTTCCAAGGAGACCCTGCCCAATTAGCCCAGGAGGTCATAGAAACATAGAAGGTAGACAGATGGAGACCATACGGTCCATCTAGTCTGCCCTTATGCGTATACTGTATGTACTCTTTATCTTAGGATATATGTGTGCTTATCCCAGGCATGTTTAAATTCACTTACTGTCAACTACCTCTGCTGGAAGTTTGCTGTAAGCATCTACTACTATTTCTGTAAAATAAAAGTTTCTAACAATGCTACTGATCTTTTCTCTGACTAGCTTCAGGTTGTGCCCCCTTGTTTCAAAGTCTCCTGAACTTTATTCAATCATGTCCTCCCTCTCCCGTTTTTCATCTAGACTGTACAAATTAAGTTCTTTGAAGTTTAAGTCCTTCTACCATTTTTGTTGCCCGCCTTTTGTCCCGTTCTATTTGAA
Source organism: Gastrophryne carolinensis (assembly GCA_027917425.1). NCBI lineage: Eukaryota > Metazoa > Chordata > Amphibia > Anura > Microhylidae > Gastrophryne > Gastrophryne carolinensis. Next base: position 71,887,478 of record CM051244.1, read on the forward strand.
TAATGTATTTTTACAGGTAAGGTCTCCAAAACTATGGCCACACCAGGGCTCTATACAGCAGCATCACAACCTCCCTCTTCCTACTGGTGATGTCTCGAGCTTAGTATGACATTGGCCATTCCATCTGGATCCATTACCTTACTTACCTTTAGATGTGCCAGCTCAGCTAAGACATCAGCCTATGGAGCTGGACCCTCCCAGCTGGGTGCTATGCTATGCTATTCTTCAAGTCCATAAGAATGATTCCTGGCACACAGACTTCCTGAGACCTGTGAAATCTAGACAATATCTAAGGAAGGTACAAAGGATCCGGTCTGATTATCTGGGAACATTTTGAGATCCTTCTGGCCGGAGTAATGACTTTGAATGCCACCTTAAGAGTCAAGAACCAGCTGTCTCCTCTAAGGGTTCAGAAGATGAATGTGTAAGACCCTTTAGGACTATGGAAAGATCCTAAAGTGGGAAGGCCTTAGTGTCCACTGGTTGTTTCCTCCTGATGGATGCAAAGAAACTTTAAATCAGGGCCTCTCTACTGAGTTTCTACTGAGAATAATAAGAATGTGCAGGTAGGCATCTTGGAGGACTTTAAAGACCATCTAACCATTCTGAAACAGAATGGGGCTGATTCGACCCAACAAGATTTTTTTCCGTGGTGCAGTTCACTACCATATTTAGCTGTACAAACAATTCTGAGTTGCACTGAAGATACATTTTTTTTTTCACAAAAACATGAGAAAATTCTCATGGTGCCGAATCAGCTCTGATATCTCTGATTGTAAAAATAGATTTCATCTGTAATCGTTTGTATCTTATTCCCTGGTTTAATCTCTTTAAATTCAGAATTAAATGAAACTCCCCCAATAGTTTCTTTACTGGGAATAAAAACCTGTTTCCCTCAGATAACATGAGACCTCTTCAATAATCGCTTTCTCCATTAGTTGAGAGTCACTAAGGAAAGAGCCTGTGACTTAAAGATGTCTCTGGGACAAATGGTAATTTGAAAATGCTTCTGAGGTCTGGTAGAGAATTCTGGGTGGTACCTGCCCTGAATTATCTGGAGAATAAAATGGCTTTTTGAGATCTTCTGCTAATTTGAAAGTAAAAAGAGAAGTCTCAGCACAGCACCCACAGCCAGACCGGAGCAACAGGCCTGGAACGAGGATGGAGGTGAGTTTTTTTCTTCTTTTCCTGAGAAGCTGCAGCTCAGCTGGCAGCCCTGCCCACTGCCCGAGGTGACAGGACACCCACCTGCCACTGGAGCCGGACGAGGTAAGACCCCCTCCCCACCCATTGCCCCTGAAGTCGGCACCCCCACCTGCCAGGCAAGGTAAGCCCGCCACTGAAAAAGCCTGGTAGGGGACGCCAGCACCGCCACCTGCCGCCTGAGTAGCTGGGCTGAAGGAGGTTTACATCAACACTCGCCACCATATAAGTGGGGCCGGAGGAAGCCGGCCGTCTGGAACAGGTGAGTTTATTTATTTTTTTGAAAACCAAGAGATGAGTGGTTCATAAAAGTTCAATTCGGACGAACCTGAATTTTTGGGAAAAATTTGGCAAATCATATAAATCAAATTCATCTCTACTCTTCAGAAAAAACTGGATACAACTCAAACTGCAGTAAAATGTTCGATGTCCACATACATAACTCTTTCAGAAAACAGTCGCAAGCCAGTATGTGGAGAGACCATGTTAGGCTTAATATAGGGGGCTAAAGAGACCAAAAACCCCTCTACTTAGGTAAAGGAAGAGAGGAGTTTTCCTAGAATGGAAAGTATTTGCAACGTACCCAATACAAGGACAGATAGCATTACCCATTTATCCTTGCAGCAAGCGGAGCTATGCAAATCATCTCTTTATGTCTCTGTGCCATCCAAGGCCTTTAGGAACGCTAAGGGTGAAATGCCAAGGATTAGCTATAAATTTACACAGCCATACACATCCAACTAGTGGACATGTGTTTCGAGCTTTAGGCTCTCATCAGCACTAGGACGGATGTTTCTGGCAGTATGGGGAGTGAGACTTGGTGAGTACCAAACATGTAATTTTCAGAAAACATGTAATTTTGGTCACTGGCCATAAGATGGTGCTACAACCTCACAGTCCAGTTTAATAAAACTTACTTGCACAGTTCTTATAGTTAATTACTTGATTTGTTGCAGTGTTACAGAGGGTGTGATGGTATTAAAGAGGAACTGATGGCTGTTATCATATATGCACCCAATTTTTCTTTAATAACAATTTGCATGGTGTTTTGGCTGTCCTGGAGATGTAAGCTCAAATCACACCCCTGGCTATAAGGGTGTTACAGGCCCCCACAGTGTATCCTTAACTGGTCTTTGAGCTTTCTAACTTGGCTGCATGGTGGGGGATTGTCCAGCATGGCTCCAGAGTTTCTCTACAGGGTATCCTCTCCTCTCACTCTGGCACAGGTGTCTGCTATTATACACTAGCAAGCAGACTGGTAGCTCTTGCTCAACATGTAGCTCTCTCCCGTCTTTTTCTCTTTACCAACTGTGTGTTTCCTGTTCTTACCCCAGTCACTAGGTAACCCTTTTTGGTCCTGGGCACAGCTATATTGGAGAAAATGAACAGATTTACAGGTCTGTCATTCACCCATTCAAGTTCAGCTGTCATTTAGGGCGCATCCCCAGCATCTTGGGGCTGTGCATGTGCTCCCATCCCAGCCATTTAGCACGCTGCTAGTGATGTGCCCACTTGCAGAACATCAGAGCAGTTTGCGGCACTGATTGTACAAGAGCCCGTGTATATGCAGTTGGGCCAGGGAAAGGTAAGCTGTTACTGGCAAATAGTGGGACATGCTAAATTGGAATGCCCCGGGGCATGAACAGAACCTGAGACAGGCAAAAATCACAGGTTTTGTTTTGCTTTAAATACATTTATTTTTTTAAGCCATGCAGTGCCATCCAGTGGTCTGGACAACTAACTGCAACTACAACACTAATAGAGCAATATGCTTGAGAAAGGAATATAAACTTAGGCATACTTAGACACACACATACAGCTTGTTACACACCGAGTGCCAGGGGGTCCCAGTGCCAGTCTGTGATATAACTGCCTGTGATATGCAGCATAATGAAGCGGCTGTACTGGCTGTATTTGGCATGTAGCTCCCCGTCAACCTCTCGGCTCCTCCCCTGATGCGACAATTCAGTCACATGACAGGAAAGGGGAAGAGCATAGGATGAGTACAGCTGTTTCATGCTGCTACATATACTCTGTATAACTTCACAGACTGTCAGCCCCAGCACTCCGGGCACCCCCCTCGGTACTCTACCCCCTGGCACTCTGCACCCTCATAACACTTTGCACTTGAATAGTTGGTTTAAAGTGGCCAAAGTCCAGATTTTTCACTCTGAGTTTTGGTCCACTTTACTTGGATGCTCCTGTGTGTGAAATCCTCCAGTCTGGAATTCTTACCTCTCTGGCAATCCCACGGCACATGTGCGGGCTCGGCTCCAATTAAAATAGATGGCTGCATAACGCCAGCCAATCATATTGATTATATATATATATATATATATATATATATATATATATATATATATATAAACAATAACATATAGATATGATTGTTAGCAATGATTGAAAATTAATAAATATTTGGGGATTGGGAGAGCAGAACCCGGTTACTGTATACTTTTTTCTGAAGAGTGTCAATATTAAAATATATGAAGCAAAAAAGACTGAAAGGGTATGCACTGCCAGGTATATTAAATCATGGTGCTGGCTCAGGGGATACAAATAGCATACATACAGAACTGAAGGCAGGGATTCTATATATATATCCCAGAATATCCCTTTAAAAGAGCCGCATTCAGGTGAAAAATAAAATCAATTATTTTATTGGGAATAACACGTATAGCATTTATGAAAGACACAATTTAAAAAACATATAAATACATACAACAATGGTTGGGGGGGGGGCACCAAAAAGGACTCACTATGCATTAATAAATATTAACCAATATACAAGATTATTCACAATCATATGCCAATTTATAATAATTTTTATAATATATAATGTGATGGTAAAATATATATATATATTATCTAATAATATGTAAATTAATGATATTCCAAGTGCAAAAATACAGTAAAAATATATAGATATAAATCAGAATGATGTTTGTATTCAATTATTAAAAGTGTCTGTGTGCTGGAAACTATGTGCAAAATGTGCAAAACCGAGAAACATATATAATATAAATGCTACTCTAAAGTGCTGTAGTGTGTAAACAAGAAGACACTCTGTGAACAAACAGGCATACAATAAGTCAAAAGGTGTATAAAGTTATGACATCACCAGTATAGTAGAGTAAGGTCCGGGTCCCCCACCACAGGAGTCACCAACGCGTTGCGTGTCTCAACGACACGTGTCGTTGTTCACAGAGTATCTTCTTGTTTACACACTACAGCACTTTAGAGTAGCATTTATATTACATATGTTTCTCAGTTTTGCACATTTTGCACATAGTTTCCAGCACACAGACACTTTTAATAATTGAATCCAAACATCATTCTGATTTATATTTATATATTTTTACTGTATTTTTGCACTTCATTATCATTAATATCATTAATTAACATATTATTAGATAATAATAATAATTTTTATTTTTTTTTATACCATCACGTTATATGTTATAAAAATTATTATAAATTGGCATATGATTGTGCATAATCTTGCATATTGGTTAATATTTATCAATGCATAGTGAGTCCTTTTTGGTGGTCCCCCCCAACCATTGTTGTATGCATTTATATGTTTTTTAAAATGTGTCTTTCATAAATGCTATACGTGTTATTCCCAATAAAATAATTGATTTTATTTCACACCTGAGTGCGGCTCTTTTAAAGGGATATACTGGGATATATCTAGAATCCCTGCCTTCAGTTCTGTATTAAAATATATGAGCAGCTGTAGCTCCAGTTGCTGCTAGATATGACATATATACCGTATATACCGTATTTTTAATTTTTTTCGACACATAAGACACACCTAGCTTTTGGAGGAGGAAAATAAGAAAAAAATATTCTAAACTAAAACAAATTACAGGCAGTGTGGCATCACCCCTCAGCCCATTCCCTATAGGCAGGGTGGCATTCCGCCCTCCCATTACCCATAGGCAGTGTGGCATTCCCCCATCCCATTTTCATAGGCATTGTGGCATCCTCCCATCCTATTCCTCATATAGGCAGAGTGGCATTCTCCCCATCCCATTCCCATAGGCAGTGTGGCATTCCCCCCATCCCATTCCCATAGGCAGTGTGGTATTCCCCCTCCCATTCCCATAGGCAGTGTGGTATTCCCCCATCCCATTCCCATAGGCAGTGTGGTATTCCCCCATCCCATTCCCATAGGCAGTGTGGCATTCCCCCATCCCATTCCCATAGGCAGTGTGGTATTCCCCCATCCCATTCCCATAGGCAGTGTGGTATTCCCCCATCCCATTCCCATAGGCAGTGTGGTATTCCCCCATCCCATTCCCATAGGCAGCGTGGCATTCCCCCATCCCATTCCCATAGGCAGTGTGGTATTCCCCCATCCCATTCCCATAGGCAGTGTGGTATTCCCCCATCCCATTCCCATATGCAGTGTGGCATTCCCCCATCCCTTTCCCATAGGCAGTGTGGTATTCCCCCATCCCATTCCCATAGGCAGTGTGGTATTCCCCCATCCCATTCCCATAGGCAGTGTGGTATTCCCCCATCCCATTCCCATAGGCAGTGTGGTATTCCCCCATCCCATTCCAATAGGCAGTGTGGTATCCCCCCATCCCATTCCAATAGGCAGTGTGGTATTCCCCCATCCCATTCCAATAGGCAGTGTGGTATTCCCCCATCCCATTCCAATAGGCAGTGTGGTATCCCCCCATCCCATTCCAATAGGCAGTGTGGTATCCCCCCATCCCATTCCAATAGGCAGTGTGGTATTCCCCCATCCCATTCCAATAGGCAGTGTGGTATCCCTCCATCCCATTCCAATAGGCAGTGTGGTATCCCTCCATCCCATTCCAATAGGCAGTGTGGTATCCCCCCATCCCATTCCAATAGGCAGTGTGGTATTCCCCCATCCCATTCCCATAGGCAGTGTGGCATTCCCTCCTCCCATTCCCATAGGCAGTGTGGCATTCCCCCCTCCCATTCCCATAGGTAGTGTGGCATTCATCCCTTATATTCCCCATATAGGCAGTGTGGCATTCCCCCCTCCCATTCCCATAGGCAGTGTGGCATTCCCCCCTCCCATTTTCATAGGCAGTGTGGCATTCCCCCATCCCATTCGCATAGGCAGAGTGGTATTCTCCCATCCCATTCCCATAGGCAGCGCTGTATTCCCCCATCCCATTCCCATAGGCAGTGTGGTATTCCCCCATCCCATTCCCATAGGCAGTGTGGTATTCTCCCATCCCATTCCCATAGGCAGCGCTGTATTCCCCCATCCCATTCCCATAGGCAGTGTGGTATTCCCCCATCCCATTCCCATAGGCAGTGTGGTATTCCCCCATCCCATTCCCATAGGCAGTGTGGCATTCCCCCCTCCCATTCCCATAGGCAGTGTGGTATTCCCACTGCCTCTTGGGCCAGAGAGCGCTGACACACGAGTGTTTGGTTGCAGAGCTGGAAGCCAGTGCGGGCGCTCTGTGTCCTCGCTCTGACTTCCAGCACCACCACTGCCTCGCGGGTGTCAGTGAGCGCTGACACAAACACCCGAATGTCAGCCAGAGAGACGGTGGCTGTGACAGAGCGGGAACAGTGGGCATGTAATGTAAGTATACTGTTATTTCACTTTTTTCTTTTACATTCACTCAATAAGAAACACTGACATTTTCACCTCACTTTTCAGGGGAAAATAGTGCATCTTATTGGGCGAAAAAAATATGGAATATATTAGTATCTTGAATCAGCCCTTTTGTACTGTATAGAAATGTACAGAATGTATAGAATGTATAGAATGTACAGAAAAACGCTGGTAACCACTGAAGTGGATTTATAAAATATTATAGTCATATCTTTGGAGCTTTTGTTTCAAAAGGAAACCAATGTGCAGCAGCATTTCAATTAAGAGACTAGGATGGTTTACCTGATAAAATGTTCCCTGTGTGAGTGTAATTACATATTTGTGCCCCACAGAGATTTTTTAATTTCTGTTCAGTTTGTTTGCCTTGAAATATTTGTCACTGGAGATCTTACTGATGTGAATATAGTGTGGACACACTGCGTGTTGTTTTCATTTTCCATCTCCCACAGGATAGAATATCTTTGAAGATGTTGTTGTAGGCATTCTATTAATGATATAGTATAATGTGTCGTGCTTGAATCTTAAAGTGGACCTTGCTTCTAGAATATGATTCATAAAAGGCCTAGTTAAAATAAAAGTGTCTGAAAACAATTGTCAAATGTTGCCTGCTATGAGGTAAGTAACTGGGACCATTGTAATAGCGAAAGAATCTGAGCCAATGGTTACTTAGTTACATTACAGCATTACACACTTTCATAACTCCTTAGTTAAAAGGATTAAAAAAGATATGTCAAGTTTAACAAAGGGACAGGCTTGAGGAAGTTGCTTTTTATTATTTATAGATAACCTCTAATAGTGACTATTAATGTTATTTCCTTCTAGAAAAAATAAAAGCATCTAATCCGTTTTTGAAGCTGTCAGCTGTTGATGGTTCTGTGGGAGGCTATTCCAAAGATTTACAGTTCTTATGGTAAACATGATCATCATCTCTGGATTGAATCTTTTTTTCTCGGGATGTAGGGAGTGCCCTCCATTAATGCATGATAATATCTTGGTGGCCTTGGAAGCAGCTGCTTCACATTGCATACTGATATTTAGTCTATGGTTTAACCCTAGATCCTTCTCAACTAGTGATACTTCCAGCTTTACTCTCCTAAGTACATAAGTGGCCTGCAGATTATTACACTCCAAGTGCATTACTTTACATTTAACCACATTAAACTTCATTTGCCAAGTAGATGCTCAGATACTCAAAGTGTCTACATCAGCCTGAAGCATGGAGCATCTTCATTGTGCTTCATATCTTAGTGTCCTCTGCTTAAATTGAGGCAGTTCCATTAATTCTATATTCTATTTAATTAGAAACAAGTTAGATAATAGTGGGCCCAGCACTATACCCCGGGGTACACCACATACAACTGGAAACCATTCAGAATAACTTTCATTAACTACAACTTTCTACATATGGTCCTTCAACCAATTTTAAATTAATTTACAAACTGTATTTTCTAACCTTGATTGAATTTAAATGTCCTCAATTTCCCTAATGTACATCTCCAATGGACAGGGCATTTTCTGAGGGAAATAGTTCTCAGTGTGGGAAGGAAAATATATCTTCCCCCCTCACCCATCCTATGGCACTGTTGCTGCTGCTGCCCCATAATGACATCCCATTCCATGCCTCTTCCTAAGCAGAAGGCCTCTCCAGGACTGAGCCCAATTCTGGGGATGAGGGACATGGCATATGGTGCTAACAATGGCCCTGACCCATCTTCAGAAAAGAAGATGGCTGGAATCTCATCCTGCCCCCCCCCCCCTGCATACACAATGGCCTTGGTGCCCAATGATATTGCCCTGCCTTCCCTCCCCTAGAAACGACCCTGATGAGGGACATTGTCAGACAGCTTTGCAAAATGTAGAAAACAATATGCACAACCACCCCTCTCTCCAGGCTTCTACTCACATCTTCAAAAAAGCCGGTTGTGCTGGATGTCCCTAATAATATTATAGATACATATTCCTGTGTGTAGTGCCTTAGCCCTTTAACTGCCAGCCCACCTAGAGATTTTGCCAACCTCTGTTGTCAGCATTTTGCACTATATATACTTAACTGTGATTTTGGCACGGATTTCCAGGGATTTCCCAAAAATTATATATTCTAAAAATTATTGTATTTTTTAGCAGAGTCTGGGCTTTAACATGAAGTGTAAAATCCCCATTCCTTCCGATTTCAGCGTATTTTTGCCCCATAAGACGCACCCAGGATTTGTTGGAGAAAAATTAGAAAAAGAACATTCTGAACCAAATGGTATACTAAAATACCCCCTACCATTTACCCCATTACAGACAGTGTGCCACATCCCAATTATCGGCAGTGTGAGGGATCCCAATTACAGGCAGTGTGAGTCATTCCAATTCCTGAAAAATTCCATTTTGTGAGTACTCACCTGTAAAATGGGTATTTCAAGTATGTCACACACCCACTTCCAACTAGTCATAACACTTGGGATACCGACCTGTAGAGGGCGATCTTTGCAGAGATGACTTGAAAAAAAAAGGAGCACCTCCCGGTCCATAAATACCTGGGACCTCCCACCATTCCCCAGTTATAAGACAGCAGTAAGGGGACCAGGAAGAGCCAATTACAAGAGTACAACAAAAAAGTTCACCATATAAAGGATCCCAGAACAAAATAGGGCGGGGGAAGCGGGGTGTGTGACATACTTGTAATACCCATTTTAAAGGTGAGTACTCACAAAATGGTATTATTCCCAGTATGTCACACACCCCGCTTCCAACTAGTCATAACACTTGGGACATCCAATAGCAGTGTCCATAAAGGGTGGGTATCCAAACCAAGGAAATAATGCGCAAACTTAAACCACTGCGGCTTGCAGAACTTTGCGGCCAAAAACAGCATCCGCTGAGGCCCGCACATCAACTTTATAAAACTTAGAGAAAGTATGAACAGAAGACCAAGTAGCAGCCTTGCATACTTGTTCAACAGAAGCTTGGTGCTGAAAAGCCCAAGATGCTCCAACAGCACGAGTAGAATGAGCAGTAACACGAAAAGGGGAACATTCCCTTTGGCAGAATAGGCCCCAACAATGGCCTGGTGTATCCATTTACTAATGGTAGACTTGGCGGGCGCCAAACCTTTCCTAGGCCCAGTGGGCACAACAAAAAAGGCGTCCGTCTTTACAGAAAGCAGAAGTAGCCACTAAATAATATTTCACACATCTAACCACATCCAGAGAATGCAACATCATCTCCTTGTCATTGCTGGGCTTAGGACACAAGGAGGGTAGAACAATGTCCTGATTAAGATGAAAGGCAGAGACCACCTTAGGCAGGAAATCCAACTTAAAGCGGAAAACAACCTTGTCCTGATGCCTCTCAAAATAAGGGGCCTGAATGGACAAGGCTGCCAACTCCGAAACCCGCCGAACTGAAGTGATAGCAACCAAAAAGGCTACTTTCTGAGTAAGCTTAGAAAGAGCAGTATCCTGCAAGGGCTCAAAAGGAGGCCCCTGAAGAGCAGATAGCACCAAATTCAGATCCCAGACAGGGAGCAAAGGTTTCCTAGGAGGCCGCACATGCGTAACTCCCTGAAAAAAGATTTTAACCAGAGGACAAAGAGCAAAAGATTTCTGAAAGGAAATCGCCAAAGCAGAGACCTGTCCCTTCAAGGTGCTAAGCTGGAACCCCAAGTCCAGACCGTGTTGTAGAAATTCCAGAATCCTAGGAATGGAAAAAACCCTACAAGGCAAGGCCCTAGCCTCACACCAGTCAATATAGGACCTCCAAGTCCTATAGTAAACAGTAGAGGAAGATTTCTTCCTTGCTCTAACAAGGGTTTGAATTACCGCATCAGAAAGACCCTCCTCCCTTAGGATGGAGGTTTCAGCAGCTACGCCGTCAAAGCCAGCGTACGTAAATTGGGATGGCGTAATTGACCTTGAGTGAGAAGGTCTGGAAGCTGGGGCAGATACAATTGATCTACCGCCAATCGTACGACGTCTGCGAACCACAGGCGTCTTGGCCACCTTGGGGCCACCAGAATTGCTGGTGCACCCTCTTGAGTTAGCTTTTGAATCACCTTGCTTAACATGCAGAAGGGGGGAAAATAGGTACAGAAGACCCATATTCTTCCAGCTCAGTGACATGGCATCCACTGCCAATGCCAGAGGATCCAGGGATAGGGACACAAAAACCGGAAGCTTGTGGTTGTGCCTTGAGGCAAAGAGGTCCACCTCCGGAGTCCCCCACTTTTGACACAGGAACTGGAATACTCTGGAATTGAGAGACCATTCCCCTCTCCGAGCTGAGCTCCTGCTCAGGGAGTCTGCCTCCGAGTTTTCCACTCCCGGAATGTAAACCGCTGATATGCAAGGAACATTTTCCTCGGCCCAGGCTAGAATCAGGGAGGCTTCCCTGAAGGCACTCTTGCTGCGAGTCCCTCCTTGGTGATTGACGTAAGCGACAGCCGTCCCATCGTCCGATCGGACCTGAATTGGCAGCCCCTGTAAATGAAGAGTTAAACGGGGCAGAAGAAACCAAATGGCCCGTAGCTCCAGAACATTGATGGAGGTGTGAGCCTCCTGAGGCCCGCACAATCCCTGGAACTGAAGTTTCCTCCAGAAGCCCCCCCAGCCCATCAGGCTGGCATCCGTGGTGACAGTTTCCCAACAAGGGTTCAGAAAGGATCTTGAATGGACGTCATGAAGTCCCCCTGCCGAAGAGAATTGACGGCCGAGCATAGGGTTTCCATACGAAACCTCCTGAAGCGAATGAACTGATTGAGACGCTTTAAATCCAGAATGGGCCGAACGGAGCCGTCCTTTTTGGGCACCGTAAAAAAATTGGAATAGAATCCCAGGCCTCTTTCTGCAGGAGGCACGTGGCAAATGACAGCCATGTCCAAAAGATTTTTTACTGCCGCCCGGAGCCTGGGCGGCCAACGGATCCGAAGGCCTCTGGGACCTGAAGAATCTGTGAGGGGGCCGGGTATCGAAGTCCAGTTTGTAACTGGAAGACACTACTTCCAGAATCCATCTGTCTGAAATATGCTGGACCCATATCTGAAAAAAGTACCTCAGCCGTCCCCCCACCCGCAAGGGTGAGGGCGTCCCCTCATTGTTGAGCCGGTTTGGCCGCAGGCTTAGGCTTGGACCCCCAGTTACGACCGGGACGGGCACGACCTCTGCCCCTATTCCAGGAATCGCCACTGGGGCAGAAAAAAATGATATTCTAGCAGTTCTGGTACCACGAAAAGAAGGGTTAAAGGAGGCCGCCCCCCGGACAGGGCGGCGCTGTTTTTTACGCTGAGGTAACCTACCTCCTTTTGTGACAGAATCTAACTTTTCCCCAAAAAGCCGTAAGCCTACAAAGGGAAGTGCTGTAGGTGATATTTTAGCCACAAAATCAGCCGCCCACTGACGCAGCCAAACAGATCGTCTGATAGCCACGAGCAAGGCTGAAGTCCTACTACACATAACCATAGTGTCATCCAGAGCGGATAGTACAAGAATAATTCACATCGCTTAAGAGCGGCAAACTCATCACAATCCGGATCAAAACCAGAAGTGTTCAACAGGTCCCTGATAACAGACCTGGAAGCAACTGCCATAAGAGCTGAGGCACCTACAGGCCGTAAGGCTGAACCAACACAAGCAAAAGTGTGGCAAGCCATCTGATCAATACGCTTATCTTCACCATCCTTTAGAGTGGCGGAATCCGGAGAATGTAAAATGGAAGTATTAGATAAACCAAGCACCGGAGCATCAACCTCGGGAGGGGATGACCAGCGCTTGACTGTGTCAATAGGGAAGGGATATTTTTTGTCCCCAACCGGAAGGAATGCCTGGAAGCTGAGCAGGCCTCTCCCACTCCTTAAGAATGATATCTTCAAAATGTTTCTGATTTGGGAATTCTAAGCACGGCTTAGAGACCCCAAAGAACTCCCCCTTTAAGGGAGGAACATCTTCTGGAGGAGAAATCGCCAGAACCTCAAAAAGGTGAGCAAGGGCCTTCGGGGTGTCCACAACATCTCCCTGCCCTTGCTCAGTACCAGCACCAACAAATTGCTGATCGTCAGAACCTTCAGAATCTTCAAACAATTCCCCCTCTTCTAAAGGGGAATAATCAGACCAGTCAAGCAACTCATATTCCTCACCTTCACCAACTGGAGTGACAGGGGTCAAGTGCTTTCTCTTAGCTGAGGCCTTCTTAGCCACAGAGCCACATATAAATTTCTCAATGTTCGCCAATCTGGCACACACATCAGGATGCGACTCACCGACCCACATCACTAGGGGTACGGGTAAGACAGGGTGGGGTAGGAGAAGGGGCCAGGACCCCTGACCCGGAGGCCTGAGCCCCAGATTGTTGTGCAATAGTCTGCTGAGCGCAAGGTACACAAATAAGCGTATTATCCCCAACAGGGGAAACCCCACAACTCAAACACAGCCTGGGTTGCCCCAAAGGGACACCCAGCCCAGTATCCTGAGACGCCTCCATATGGTGTTTTTATTCAATAGAAGGGTAGTCGCAATACACAGAGGGATTTATGCACAAAGCTACCCGGGATGCCCTTTAAAGTCTTAGGTGGGAGGATTTAAATTATTTGATAATATATATAAATTAATATATATATTATATATATTATTATTATTTTCTTTTTTTTTTTTTTTTTAATAAACTTCTATACTATAATAAGGGGGCCCCAAAGGACTCCAAGGACCTAAGGACCGGGAGACAACCCCCTTTTTTAAGGGAGATTCCATCTGAAAAACATGAGGAATAATATAAGACTCAAAAATTACATCTAGACAACATAAGAGGACATACCTCTATAAAAATTATAAATGCAAAAGGCCATAGTCCAAGAAGAAACGGCTGCTTTCTCTATAAACAGGCCAAATACTCATAAAACTTTTTATATATATACATTTATATCTCCCCTTTTTTTTTTTTTTTTTTTAAACAAGAGGAGCATAAACAGAGAAAATACCCCCCACAACCGCGCTGAACAAAATCAAAGGGTTACTCACGGACCACCGTCTGGAGCGAAAAAGGGCACCCGCCGCTCGCAGCATGATAGCTTAAATATCAGAAGCCGACAGCCAGCACGAGACGCACGCCGCGTCTAAGCCCTGCCCCCAACAACACGTAGCCAGAACAACAGCGCATCGCTATAGAGTGAGAGAGAGAACGGCCGCGTACACGCGCCAGACCCCGCCCCCTCAAAGACGTCAGCTGCAATCAGCTGTGGGGGGAAACACCTGCTACAGGCAGCACAGGCTGCCGGAGAAAACACACAGCCGTAATGGACACAAAGAGGGCAGCAGACAGAAAATCATGTTACACAGTGAGTCCTTCCTCATAAACATATATCCACAATATATATAAAAATTTGTCTATTATATAAATAAATGTATACATGTATATTCCTTTTTTTTAAATAAGAAAATCCCCCCCCCCCAGGTGCCCCAAAGGGCCTGAAGGGCAACGCAGGGGGGATAGCGGAGGAATAAATCCCAACCTACAAGGGAAAGAGGGACAGGGCATCCCAAGCCGCGGGACACCAACCCGGACACCGCCTACTCCTTAGTATGGGGTCTCACGGGGGGAGCTAGCTCCCCTATGCACCCAGAGGTGCTGCTACCATTGCCCGAGCCTGCAGCCTAAGCTGGGAGGCAAATCATCAAGCAAAACTTTAAACAGAAGTCCCGGGCAGAAATAGTACTTAAAAAATGCTGGGAGTTACCCAGCTACCTGCAAGGAGGAGAGAGTCATCTTCTGACTTGCTTCGCCGATCTGCAGAGATGAAAGACTGGGGAATGGTGGGAGGTCCCAGGTACTTATGGACCGGGAGGTGCTCCTTTTTTTTTCAAGTCATCTCTGCAAAGATCGCCCTCTACAGATCGGTATCTCAAGTGTTATGACTAGTTGGAAGCGGGGTGTGTGACATACTGGGAATAGAGCGTTTTATGACATTTTTCAATAAAAACACTGCAGTAAACTATCAAAGGTCAAACCCTTAATTAAAAAAAAAAACAGTGTGGGGTTCCCCCTTTCCAGCAAAGGCAGGGCAATGGCACTGGGCTCTTCTGCACTCCCCTGAGCTTTGGGGAGGCAAGTAATGGGAAGAGGAGTTATGGCAAGCCACCTGTTTGCTGACAGGTGAATTGCCAGCCCCCCCCCCTTGATAACAATCAGAGTTGTATGCCTAAATGCTGGGAAAAGTTATTCCTTTTTAAGACTCCGTCAAGAACAGGGGTGAGTTTTCTTAAACTCTTGGATGAAGTCCATCTGGTCTTAGAATCCTATTTCACATTTTTTATTTATCATTATTTAGTCTTTCTTGGATGGTATCTACATTGAGGAAGTTTGGGATTTGCTTGGGGTATTGCAAGCAGTGGCATGTTAGCTCCTTGCTTCTCTTTTATGTACACAGAGATAAAGAACCCATTTAGCAGGCCCCGTCTTCTCTTGAGTCACAGTTATCAGCCAAATAGATGTATGGTTGTGAGGTCCCTTGCAAAGACAAAAATCCTTGCTGTAGCTGTAGGAGCAGCTTCCAGTGAAATCACAGTGAGCTCTGTGGTGGTGATGGGTGTGGTCAGGCCACTGATGTGTCTCGCTCCATCTATTAGGACTTTCTCAAGGTGGTAGATTGGCTGGGTGCACCTCATACTCCAGGAAATAGGGCACACAGTTTGAGGGATTTTTGGAAAGCTTCTGTATCTCCCTTGGACAGCTTTTTCACCTCAACAACCAAAGAAGAGTATGAAAAAAAACTGTTGTAGTCACTGCTGCCTGCCCACTAACAGGAACTCTGACTTGACACAGTGGGGTTGCAGAAAAAAACAGATACACACATTGGGCCACCTATTAATCCTAACCTTGAATTGGGTTTTTGTTTTAAGATCAGAAACCACCAATACATAATATTTAAAGCAGAGCAAAACCCATTTTTGGGTGCTCTGCTTATGCTAAGCCCCCGCCTCCACCCGAGCAGCAGGCTCGGTGGTGGCCAACGAAAACCAGGTTTTTCCACCGCCTAAGCCACGCGCAGCCTCACTTTTTAGATCGCTGCTTGGCTCTTGGCTTGGGTACGTGCTTTCTCTCTCGCCCAGCCTATGAGAGGTTTGGGCAGTCTAGGGTGTGGGTTAGTTTGAGGAGGTATCTGGTATTGGGGGACCTCTCAGCATAAGAGCTGGGAATAGGGCCACTGTGAGCACCTTCCCAGGAGCACCTTAGGAGAAAAGGATATTGTCTAAAATTCCAGTCGCCACTTCAAACTACCAATTGGGAACAGACCTGTTTAATAGTATCTTTATGACCCATAGAAATTGTAAAGTATATTGAACGAAAGTGAAGAGCAAGTGCCTATTCCTATCGGAGGGATTGTATGTGTTTAGAGCCTATTTGATGTGCGCTGCTGATTGTTGTGAAATTAGCACTGCTGAAAATACTTGCTACTACTTCTGCTGCTCCTACTGATGATACTACTACTATATTAAACCCTGCATGAGAGAGTAAAGTGACTTACACCCATTGTCTCTACAAGGCTTCACCATCGACTGAAGTAAGTAATTAATGTACTGTTGAATTAACATTTAAGGCCTGCCTTCTATTTGGAATTTCCAAGGGAGTACTGTGCTTGTGACAGTGACCGTGTGAGCCGGGTGGCATGCTCAAGAAACTTTAAAAAAAATATTTTAAAAAAGTAATCTAACTTAATGATATGAACTGCAAAATATTAAATTTAAAAATGAAAATGAAAGTTTAAAAGGTCAATTTTAACTTGAAGTATTGTATGGCGATAGTACTCACAGTACTACTAGTATGTATGGAGTAGTATGAAGTCCAGTACTACTAGAAGAGCACCTCTAGCTAGTATCCAGTGCTCAGTAAAGTTATTTTCACACACTGGCCCTTTGTTAAACTCAGTAATTAGATTAGGTGTCTGCCTGCTGCCCGGTAATAATGCAGATGCTTCTTCTAAACACCAGAACATTACATTGCCAGCTAGCAGCATTAACCTTAGCTCACTCAACCTCCCCCAAAGAATTTCAAATGTCAAAGGGTTGCTTTAAAAGATGCTGCTGAAGGTGTAGCGACCATCATCAGAGAGTATCAATACAAAATAAAGTAAGCAGGCGATGAGTTACTTCACTAGTGAAAAGCTGCCAAATAAGGTCACACAAAACTTTCTATAGTTGTGTTTAGCTGTAATGTACGTTGATGTGTTGACATGCTTTTCATGTGTTGGGTATTGTATCCCATTTGGAGCAGCCTCAATTCAAAAGCATTTTCTTCATGGGAATACTTTCTGGTTTAAGAAAGTACTTTTTACCTTGTACCCTGAAATATATTAGGCCTAACATGTTACAGTGCTATAAAGCCTTACCTACTATACATCCATTACTTCCATCCTTATCCATCCCCACAATAGCAGAGCTGGTGAGTCTCAGATCATCTCTCATTATACAATTACCAAATTGTGCCCCCCCCCCCGACCACTGTAAGTCTAGTATTAGCAGTCATCTACCTTCAGTCAGATGTTGTCCTTTCTGCTGTACAAGTGGGACAAAATAACCCTTGCAAATATATGCCTATTATCTCATGCATAAACTGCTGTGTGCAGCTTGTTGTGTTTTATGTCCTCTCTTCTGCCCATGTATATATTTGTACAGTTCGTTGCTTGTGTTATGCATATACCCATGTGTCAGTGTGTTATGATGTACTGTATTTTCCGCACTATAAGACACACATGACTATAAGACGCACCTAGGGTTTAGAGCAGGAAAATAAAAAAAATATATTCTTAACCGAATGGTGTTATAAAAGATATCCCCTCCTAATCACACCATGTAAGGCAGTGTGCAGAATTGCGCCCCCTCACCCCCACTTACCCTATAGCAGGTAGTGTGCCGATCCCCCCCAACCACCCCAAAACAAGCAGTGTGCAGAATCCCCACACCATAGCAGGCAGTTTGCAGTGTCAACACCCCCCCCCCAATCATCCTATATCAGGCATTGTGCAGAATCCCCCCATATCAGGCATTGTGCAGAATTCCTCCCAATCACCCCATAGCAGGCAGCGTGCAGAACCTCCCTCCCCCCATAGCAGGCAGCGTGCAGAACCTCCCTCCGCCCAATAACAGGCAGTGTGCAGAACCCCCTTCCAATCCCCACATAACAGCCAATGGTCAAAATCCACTCCAATCACCCCATAACAGGCACTGTGCAGAAAATCCCACAATCACCCTATAGCAGGTAGTGTGCAGAGTCTCCCCAATCACCCCATATCAGACAGTGAGCAGAATCCCCCCAATGTCCCCACAGCAGGCAGTATGCAGAATCCCCCAAAATCCCCCCTTATCAGGCAGTGTGCAAAATTCCCCCCAACCATCCCATATCAGGCCATGTGGATGGATCAGTTACCCTGCCATCTCCCAGATACAGGTGCATTGTAAAAAATAGAATATCATCAAAAAATTGTATATTTTTAGTAATTCAGTTGAAAAACTCAAACTCATTTATTATATTGAGTCAATACAAACAGAGTGAACTTTTTCAAGGAAAACCCAAAATTCATTATCTCAAAAATGTGAATAATTAACCCAAAACACCAGCAAAGGCTTCCTAAGTGTTCAAAATTGTCCCTTAGGCGACACACTCATGGGGAAATCAGGCAATGTGCTGAATACGCTCTCCAATCACCCCATAATAGGCCATGTGCATGGATCAATTACCCTGCCCCCCCCCCCCCCCCCGACAGCTGCTCCTCGGGCATCCCGGAGGCTGCGGGAGCCCTATCAGTGGCACCCACCATTTATCACTTTTTACACTAACACCCCCCAGGTTTAATTCACACACACACGGTGATGCTGTCTCCCGAACCCCACATATACAGCTTTTTGATGGTGTCAGAATAAGGACTTTTAAGCTCATAAAAAGAGATGTGCTCTCAGCAGCCTCCAGAAATTACCAGAGTATTGCTTTTCCTTGGGTTTTATTTATCTTCACTCATCACAGTATTGAAAAACCTTTTGCTATGCACTCCCTAACTGTCCCACTGTCAGAATTCAAATCTGTTAATTTCTCAACATGCTCACATTTATAAAATTATGTTAGTAAGAGCATACAGTCTTACTAACAGAATTCTTGTACTGATAATTTTTTTGTTCCTGATCACTAACCACCTTGGATGTGATTGGCTGACAGCTTCGATGTATCCTAGGGCTTCTGGGACTGGCAAGGTTTTGAGGTTCTATCATGAAACCTCAGTAGAGTTTACATTATTACATGTGCACGTCAGTGTTGGATACTATTAAAGGCCATCTTTAGGTAAATACAAAAGTATACCCAGTGTACCTGTCCCACCGAATTTGTGCCAGAGGATGCGTCATAAGGTTCTGATACAGGTGTAGTGACCAGCATCATAGAACAGCAATACACAAGTATTACATGACATCAGAGTAGGTGGGTTACTTCACAAGTGACAGGCCACCGAATGGGCCTGATCAGGCAATAATCAGCCTTGAGCCTTAAGGAAGACTCCCTATGCAGATTTCTGTAGAACATTTACTAAATATCAAAATATATATTTAAACAATATCACAAACCACCTTTGCAAATTCGATATACTTAGCTTTCCTCCCCTGCCGCTCATCCCTCCCGGTTCACTGGTTTAATACTTTCTGACCACAGCACTGCCCTGAACAGACCACAGCTGAACCAAGATCCAGCAGGGATAATTACCTTTTGATAATGGAGGCAGCCTCATCTCCACCAATAGGAGGTGTGCAGCACAGACAAGTACAGCTGAGTCTCGGTCATAAAGAGAAAAAGGTGAGTACCTCCTAAATTAGTGACTCAAGGGCAGTGGGAGAGTTCAAATATTCAGGTCCAGGTGTCCCCCAAGTTATTGCTACCAAGTAGCCAGCACTGGTTTATTATCATTGACCACACTGATATACTGTATTTCTTGTCATAGTTTATCAAACGCGTTGACTATTATCTCACTACATGTGAATCTCCTTATTCTCTTTGATTGCCTTATGTTTATTACTTTGATTAAGGGTTCCTTTCACAATAATAAGATGGGATCTCCTTGATGGATTTAAAATACATTATCTTATTTCATTATGAAGTCACAACTAAAGGCGTCAATTGTATGCATATAAGTAAAAAGATATAGCCTACCGTAAATGACCTGCTCCCGGCTAAAATAAATGAATAACCTTATTAGCATATGGCTATAGAAATGTTGAAAAATCCATATCAAATAAATGAATTATTTAGGAATTATCCATGGCACAGCATAAGATATAACTTGTCAAGTAAACCATTCACTTGAGCCTACTTAAAGCTTCCCGTTATCATGGTTTTGTGAATGAGGCCCCGGGTCGCTTTTCTTCTCTCTGTCCCAACACTAATGAAGAGCATCTTGTATCGCTTGCAACGTCTGGGAGTGGTGATAATCCTCCGCTAGCAGCCAGACCAGAGCTGCGATGGAGATAAAAAAAAAAAAGATTAAGAAAGAAATCTTTGGTCTCTATAGAAGCTGGTTATTATTGCATTGCGTGTCGCTGTCTGCGGTATTTGTGATGAGATCCTGTTTGCAAAATGACGATGATATATTCTGCTATTCCATTAATACACAACAAAAAAATGGTGCTTTGAAAATAAATACCTCTATCACTATTTTGTAGCAAGGTCAACCCTTTTTCTTGATGTGTTTAACTAACCATGCAAAATATTACATCAACCACCCTAGCAGGCACTCAGATATATTCACATTTGCATAATATCTTCTGTAACTCGGTCTGTGCTCCTTAAGGGTGTTTAGAATATACTTAATCCAATCTTTTTCTAGCTTTTTGCTCTTTTAAGATTTTGAAAATTAATAAAAAAAAGCCCCCTGATATCCTAAATTACCATGAGCCTCTATCAGCGTAACTTTGTAACTTTAACCCATTTTGGAATGTGCCCTACAGGCACCCATACTAATGAATACGAAAATAACATTACAAGTTTCAAGTTATTTTTTTGTAAGGGGGTAATGTTAGAAAATCCCTTTAGCTGGATCAAGTACAAAAGTGTGCTTTCTTAAAAATGGAAAATCCTAGATAAAATGAGTTGTAATTGCAGTAACCAAAGGATATATATTAAAGAGAAAGATCTCGGCATTATGGATTATGCTCTCGCTTGGGGTTCCTCGTGTGAACATCAAGTTAGGCTCCATTGAGAAAGAACGCCTCAGCATAAATATCATTATTCTTCTAATAAAATATTTAGAAAATGGTTTGTGATACATGTTAGGCCACTTTACTCGATGACAAGATGCTTGTATGATTAAAAATACTATAGGGATGAAGAGAGACAGAGATCATCTTTACTTTCTTACGTATTACGTATTACATCTTTTATTTACATATTATGCTTTTCTATTTCTTAGAGCTTGTTTACACCGAATGACAAAAATGCTCCAGATGTCTGCAAAGGTTTTTAAAGCCTTTTGCTAAGCATTCAACTAGCTTCTCAGATGACTTCTCAGATTTACTAACTGGCTTCTCAGATGACTTGGAGGGCCTAAAAAGGAAAGTCTACTTTCAATGGAATTTTCAAAAGTGTTTCTTTTTTGTGTGCCAAAATGATGTCCACAAGGTGCGAGCAGTGGTGGGCTTTGAATCCGGGCCAAAGCTAGATTCAACCCAGCTCTTTCTGATTCATTCTGGTTTTACCCATCCTGTAACTGGCAAGATCCAGGTCAAATCATCTGCCCCTCGCTGGAGCCTGCCAACACAAGATGTAAAGTGGTATAGGTGTCTCTTGGACTAAAAAATAATGCATTCTATTTAGGTGCCGCGCTCCCTCCTGGTCCAGTGGACACTGGTCTCCTGAAGCAGGGGGGAAAAGCTGTTGAAACTGGTTGGTCGGCATCTGTATTGAGTGAGGATCCAGGTACCCCCCCTCCTTCATTCTTGGTGGCCTGGGGAATCTACCGCAATGTCCCTCCCCTCCAGGTATGTCATTAGTCACATGGGGGGATTCCACAAAGTATCCAACTGTGGTATAAAAGGTTCCTTCCGGAATCCCAGCTTTTGCTTGGTGGGCTGCAAAAGATGGTGGAGGGGGTCCTCCCACACACTAAATGTGAGTTCCTCTCCAGCAATGCATCTGGGATGCCCCATCTCACTACAGATGCTGACAGAGATCAGAAGACCAGCGACCACTGGACCAGGAGGGAGTCACCGACTTGTTGTACCTGAAGAAAGGACGCCGCTCAGGGATTCAGGAGGAGGAAGACAATAAACCATGAGTTATTTTAATGTATTTTTTTTAACTGTTTGTGAACTGGTAAAGGGTCCAAGGGATCCCTATACCAGTTCACAGGTAGTGGGAGCCAGAGTAACAGGGACTAATCAGCCAGAGGTCTAGTTAGACTCCAAATAGACTCCGCTCAAGATCATTGCTAATGCTTAGCTAAACTATTTTTCTTCTAATTTTTCTTATGTTATTTTTCTTCTAATTTTTCTTATGTTATAAAATGTGTGTTTTATGCAAGAAGTTTTCCCTAACTGCAATCTATTGCTTTTAGCAACTGTACACCAGTTCTGTACACCAAGAAGAGAAATGTGAGTTCTGCACACACAGAACACTGCACAGAGATACAGCAAACCCACATTGAACAATAAGATACATAGGTAGTATTGCTAAGAGCGATATAGCAAGAGCGAAGTTACATAGCGTGTTCCTCCCCAGTGACATCATTACTGACATGGGGGGTGACTTAACAAAGGAGAATACCTCTGAAGAATAAAAGGTTACTTCCATGGCGGGCCCAGAACTAGCTTGGAGGGCCTTACTACAGATACCGTCGGAGCAGATGCAATTGCCACTGCCTGTCATGAAGAAGATGACAGGCGCTGGACCAGGAGGAAGCCTCCGAGCCTGGAGGAAGCCTCCTGCAGATAGGCAGCTAGATGGCAGATGAAGGAAGATGTGGCTAAGGGGAGTTCTTTTTTTTTAACTGTTTGTGAACTGTTAATGGGTCCAAGATACTCCTATACCAGTTCACACATAGTGGGGCTGGGCTGCCACCTACCAGCAGTGACAGGTAGCATGACAGTTAATTTGACCCAGATCTTGACAGTATCTATTATGGGGTGCCCCAGATCGAAATGGGTCCAGATCCTGGGTCAAATCTAGGTCGAATCTTGCTTCTTCCGAATGCGAAACCCATCACTACTAGCACCTTTGGGAAATCCTTCAAGACTGTTACAGTCACTATCTCATGAAGCTAATTGACTTAAAGGGGCCACAGCACTCAAACCAGTTAGCTTGCTGACCAGCCTACAATCTGTCTCTAAACTAGGTTAAAAACAGCAGGCTGCTCCCAATTTATCTATTGCATTGTATGTCCCAAATGGGGCTCTTAGAGACTAGAATTAGTACTAGAGTTAGGACTGCACCCCACAGGGGCACCTTGGCGCTGGTGGTGCAGCTTAAGCATACTTCTGCAGATTTGTGTGACCGAGCCCCCTGTTTTTAACCTAGTTTAGAGACAGATTGTAGGCTGGTCAGCAAGCTAACTGGTTTGAGTGCTGTGGCCCCTTTAAGACTTTTGTATTCTAATTGCCCTGCTAATGTGCACCTCCCTGGTTAGTTATAAAATGGTCTGAGCGGCTGCCACCCCCCTTTTGTTTCTTATGAAGCTAATTGAGAGATGACCATGGGTGTGCAAAGCGATAGGGCAATATTTTGAAGAATCTTAGATATGTAGCATATTCTAGTTTGTTTAATAAATTTGTTAACTACCTATTCTATATGTTTCCTTATGACTAACTAAGAGGACACACCCATAAGAAACAAATAACGATGCCTTGGATAATCAGGCTTAGTGGAGCTTTGCATAGTATAAATGAAAACAGTTGTGTGTACACTACGAAACAATTCTCCAAAACTGGAGGCTTGGATTGTGGACTAGGATTTTACAGATACATATGTATTCTTCATTAAGGTACCTCCACTTCCCAAGACCTACATGTTACCTCAATAGACATAGTGTGGCCACAGAAATCTATGTAGTAATGAAAAAAATAGTTTTGGGGGTTGAGAGATAGAAATACTCAGAAGATTACAAATTCTTGAAAACAGTCATCATGTATGATTGGGTTTGAAGATAAGATAAAGATTGCAACGTTGAGTTTAAATTATAGGCTTCCTCAAGTGAGAGTACCCTGCAGTTAGCTTGGTAAGCACCTTAATACATGTTAGTCCATTAAGGGGTAAAAGGATTAGGATGGAAATCCTGATTGCCCTGGAAAGGAAGCACAAATAAAGCGTAGGGATTTAAAAGCGAGGTCGTCTGTAATCTCTTGCAAAGTATCAATAAAAACAAAAGAAGTAGTTACTCAACATCATATTGGTCTCCATATTTTGGTTGGTTGTGGAATTGCATGTCCCCTGAAGAGCTTTGTTGGTGCTTATGGTCAGAGCAATTTTTTCACATTTGTTGGTAACTTTAGGAAAATATGATTTGCATTTTATTATGAAAACTCCAAAACGTTTGAAAATGTTAAATGTGTATGATCTTATAGATACTGTGTCATACCTCACAAAAAGTGAATAAATAACATGAACATAGGTTTACTTGCTTGACATCATCATTATTTTTCTAATGTTTTATATCGTTAAGATGCTAAAAGTCTTTAAAAGTTAGCAGCATTTCTTTAAGGCACCTTTTAATGTACTCAAAACCACTTCTAGGAGGTATGGTAACCATGTATGTGTTGGCAACTCTCTTGTGCCTAGGGCATCAAGCTGCAGGAGGCGGGCACCCCAAGCCAAAATTGTTGGAACCACACATTGACGATATGGGTTTGTGGCATTAGAATGCTGTTTAATTTTCTTTACAGAAATAAGTGGTGGCCCAAAAGATAATGGTTGTCCCTACCCCCGCTCTTCTATGATCTGCGTGTATTACCTTGTAAGACGAAGGTAGCACCAATGGGAAAAATTTGATTGATACTACTCCTTAGTGAAGCTGTGGGTGCTGCCAGGGTGGCTTCCTGGTTCTTACAAGGTAAAACAGTACCCATGGAAGGGACATTGTTTTGGGTGTCGCAGCCATTTACTACTGAGCCTTCAATAATGTCTGTAAAGGGAATTAAGAAACATTGCAGTGATGTAACCCGCAGTATCTGAGTAAGTGCCTGTAATTTGGATTGGGGGCCTGGTAGCAGCAGGTTCCCCTGTCTCTATTTTATGTACCCCACTGCTCAAAACGGAAGGAGCACTTTCATTTGCAGAGCCCCTGATATACCAAAACACTTTGGAAATTCATCTAGGGACACAGTAAGCATCTTATATACACAGGCATTTATCGGAACTTTATAAACTGGGTCATAAAAATGAAAAATATTTTTTTTATTTTCATGGCTCAATACTACCAATAACATAGATCATGGTGGGTTAGTGATACCCCCATGCTCTGTTACCAGAGACAGCAGGTATCTTTTCTTGATCAACGTGCTTTTAAAAACAGTTATTCATTTTCTGCAGGGTACCTAATCTATTTCTGATTAGGATGTAACTGAATGTTGTATGTTGGACAGGGGTCATGTCTAGGCATATAATAATATAATCCAGCATGGCAGCTATTGCAATTGAGGAAATATTATATTATTATATGAATAAACATGTTGTAGTAACAGGTCCAATACTTGACCAAATTTAGAGCAGGGTTAGGTTGGTGCATGGAAGGGGCTCTGGGATCCCCAAATCTTGAGAAAATCCAGCACGGCCAGACCCCGCAGTGAAAAAACAATAAAACTTAGCTTTTACTATTGTTAGTTAACAATAGTAATACCACTGTGCAGGTGAGTATTCATTGCTTGACAAAGTGGGAAGCCCCTGGAACGCATCACAGTTGTATAGGAAATGAGACCTTTTGTCCCCCATGTAAGCGCTTCATTTACTAATTTTAACTAACAATAGTAAAAGCTAAGTTTTAAAGTTTTTTCACTGCGGGGTCTGGCCGTGCTGGATTTTCTCAAGATTTGGGGATCCCAGAGCCCCTTCCATACACCAACCTAACCCTGCTCTAAATTTGGTCACGTATTGGACCTGTTACTACAACATGTTTATTCATATAATAATATAATATTTCCTCAATTGCAATAGCTGCAGGCTTCTACTCAACTGGTGAAGAAACACAAGTGTTTATTTTCTATAAACATGGCTTTAAGAGTAGTAACAAAAAGAGAAAATAAAATAGTTTTGAACAACACACCATTCTATTAAGCTTTTTCCACCTAAATAATATCAGCTTCCAAACTGTTCTAATATTTGTGATCACTTTGAGTATATTACATACAAAAAAATGAAAAACCCTACTTGGAGATATACTCCTAAATACTAGATCATTTCAAGTCCGCATAAAGATAGAGGGCCGAGAGTTAGATTAGTAGATAGCATAGTCGGAAGTTCCCCATAGTTATTGATAAGCAGGCTGAAGATCAAGGGCAGTTTTGGGATTTATGTAAGAACCTGCAGTCATTTTTACAGTTCTGAGGTTTTTCCAGATTCGGAAAATTAAATTCTGGCAATTTCTATAGCATAGCCTGTATGGATGATCCACAGCTAAATTAAATAATATCTACAGCCATCTGTTGGTATGCATAAGCTAGGTCCAGTTTGGCAAAAACATTTTCCTTTAGATAATGTAGTTAAAATGTAATTCATACATTTTACCTAATTAATCTTTTTCCAATGGGGCACCTGTATTTTGCCCTTATTGGAAAAAGATTGATTGGGAAACTGGTCCCAACCAGGATAAAAAAAAATTAGTGCCCGGGTAGACATGAACCTTATTCTGCTTTTGATGTGTTAACTATACAAAACTGGAAGCTTGTCGTTTGCAATTGCTGTGAGACTTTGGTGAGGGCTGGAAAAAAGTGTTTTCAAATTCTGTAGTCTTCTGAGAGTCTTTTGAATTATTTTACTAGTTTTACAAAAGTTCTTGTGTAGAGTAGGTTCAGGTAGTCAAGTCACAGGCAGGCAGATTAAAAGTTCTATTATAAATATCTTCAGAATTATTACAAGGTTCATGGTGCTCGAGCCAGTACCCCATTTTAGTATTTTTTTAATTGGTCTTTTTAGACAAAAATTATAATCAAAGATCTAAATCTCTATTTTTGTTAATACGAGCCCTGCAATGGTCTTCAGTCTGCACAATAAGACCTTACAGGTCTTATTCGAATTGTATGTAAGATCCAGTGTCTGACTTTCCCAACAAATCATCACCCACCCATCAGGGCTGTATAGCAGATCCAAGACTAACTCAGTGTTTCCGGTTTCTTTTGCGTGTTTTATGAGATAAATCAAATACCACAAGCCCTCTACTCTTAGACTTAGACCTCTTAGACCTAGACTTTTTGTTAGAGAGCTCCAATGGACTTATATACTGGAAAAACAAGGGTGTACTTTTTAAACAAAACCCCATCAATGGGTATTCTAACTGTAAGGCCAAAAGGTCTGTTTTATGTAAGGGATACCCATCCAAGTGCTTTGTGCATGTACAAGTACGGTCTGTAAGTTCTTGACCTGAGGTAGTTGTTATTATTGCCAAGTTGGCTGTTTCTGCTTTGCCATACCATGCAAACAAGAGAGGCATGCTCTTTTACAACCAGCAAATCCAGAGGTCTAAAGCTAAAGATACTAACAAAACATGTTAGCATTGTAAAATATTTTTATTTGGGAAAGAAGATAAATGCTCTCCTTATATAGTTACCTTAACTGACTCCCTATACAAATGGTCCTCCTTCTGCTCTTCTTCACCCCCCACCTCCAGTTATACCCACACTACTGTACACGTGTTCTTGTGGAGCACTTCTAGAGTCCAGAACACTCAACCTGAATCCCCCCTATACATTTTACTGTTGGGATTTGGGGTTTACCAAATGCCAAAAGTTTAACAAATTCATAATAACTGCTCTCAAACTGAACAAAGCCAAATTTGAGCAACACTACTAAACAAATAATGATTGAATAAAATCAAAAGAAAGTGTTGTATAGTGAATTATTTTTTCATTTTATTGATTAAAATTATTTCAAATATAAAAGAAAACACATTTTTGCATTTGTTGAATCAGCCACTTATAACTTATTCATTTCCAATCATGTGCCCAATTGCTGTCAAGCTTGATGACTGTTGTTTTGCGTTTACAGTGTGCCCGGGTGACTCCAGAATTACTTGTAAACTACATGGGGACACAGAAATGTTTAGGCCTCTCAGGAGGGGACGCCAGCAGAAAAGTCTGGAATGTGCTCTGCTGTTCACCCATCACAGCAAGCCACTAGAAATATTGGATTTAACGTTGTGCAGCCTAAGATATAAAATTAGGACGACAGAAGTCTGGATGGAAGCCCTAGCTTCACACTGCTAACTTGCAGTGAGCTGGTAGCCAAAAGTGCTTGGAAGAGTCGCCTCTCTCCAGATGCTGCCATTCATTTGTGTGGGAACAGCACCACTTACATCTAATTACAGTTTGCGCTCAAGTTAATAGGATGAGGAAGACAGGAGAACTTTTCCTTACAACAGCGACAGCAGCCTTAGGTTCACATAGCTAAGCCAGATCTTGGACATTTCTCATATAGTTCACTTGTTCCAATCAGCATTTCCCTTATTATATTTTCTGTATGATTATTTAACACTAAATATTGTCTAAAATGCTCATATTACTTAACTAAAATGCCCAACCAAAAGGGAGTCACAAAAAGTGAATCATTCACATGTGCCACCTAGAAACAGTGCACCATTACCTCAAATCTTGTTTAATCTTCATTTAGAAAATTTGATTAAAAAGATTAATACAGAAGAAAAGATTAAAGACATAGATATTGGCACTAGTGAGATAAAAATTATTGCCTATGCTGATGATTTACTGCTTACTATCAGACCCTGCTAGCGCATTACAAGCTGCTTTAGCCATTATAGAAAAGTTTGGAATCTACTCAAAATTCAAACTAAACTATATTAAATCCATAGCTATGCCTTTTCACCTCATTCCATCTGAGGAAATAGATTGCCAACAAGAAACACGGCTCTCATGGAGCTATAAGGAGCTAGAATACCTGGGTATGACATTGCCCACAAATCTGGAACACTTATTCAACCTAAATTGTTTACCACTATTGCAGCACTTCAAAGATTCAATACACTCCTGGTCCAGACTTCTAAACATCTTAGGACGAATAAGTGAAAATGTTTTTTCTCCCCCATTTTCTCATTTTAATACAGAACCTACCGGTCCATATACCCAATCACTTTTTCTTAAAAACAAACAATAGGGTTGATTGAGAGACGAAAAAAGACTTTCGTTTTTGTGCCGATCTGTTTTTTTTTTTTAATAACTCGTATGAGTGTACGAGCAATTCTATGCATGCATTGCTATCCTTCTGTAAAGTTTTCGTCCGTTCGTACGGAGTACGAGTACGAGGATGTAATTTTCCAGCGTGACTTTTCCATTTCATTTTCTCAAGTTACAACGTAGGCTTTCGTTTTTGCCCTTTTTCCATCGGCTCCTCCCACGAATCCTTTACGTTTCCCGTTAGATTGTGTTTCCCTTTTTCAATAAATAATCGTCTGGACGTAAATCCTTACGATCTTGCGCCTGCGCACTACAAACTTAACTCATTAAAGTGCTCGCCTACATATTTGGGTCACTCACTTCTGCTACAATGCTTAGCTAAATCACTTTGTGCTTTCCTACATCTTCCATGTTTAACACCTAAAACTCACCCAAACCACTTCGCGGTTAGGTTCTTCTTCAATTTTTCACCCCTAAAACTTACCCAAATCACTTCGCGGTCATGTGAATATTCATCTCTAAATATTTCTGGGCCCATTAGTTTTGTGTTAATGTATTTTGGAAATGAAATATCACTGAAACTTTTAATAATTTTTTTTTTTAATACCAAATGCCATTTTTGTTTGGCCTTTTTTTGAAAATGCTTTTTTTTTTAAATGTAATGTTTTTTTTCTTCATAAAATATAAAATATTAAAATATTTACAAAATGTAAAATTTTTACAACTATAAAAAAACTAAATACATAGCAATGGCAGGCCAGAGAACATAATTCTTCATCTGTGGTCCCCAACGAGTCATGCAGCTCCTGCATCTCGCCCACCAACTGAAGGACCCTGACACTCAGTTGTGCCACTCTGGCACGTGTGGTCCCTGTTAAAAATCGTAAATTAAATTATTGGTATAACCTTGTTGGGGTCATACTGCAGTGCCCCCCCCCCGTATGGTCCAAACACCTAAATCTGGACTTCAAAAGCCCGAAGGCCCTCGCCACCACGGCCCGGGTTTTGCATAGGGCCCGATTTTAGAACTCCTGGCCCACATTCTGCAGGCAAAGAACGGGCGGCAGGAGAAAGAGCAGGAGCGGATATCCAGAATCCACTGAAAGAATTTAAAAATACTAACATAAAATACACATTCTAAGCAACAATATTGTTTAACATGTCATCAAGGGCTAAAAACAGCCATAGGTTAACACATGAGTCATCAACTATATTCATTGCCATACAGTGAAAATGGATTGATGGAATGTGAGCAAACTTACCCAGGACCCATCCGCCAGATAATTCTCCTGACTCAAACTGATGAAATAAGCCAGAGCTCCGCAATATATAAGCATCATGGGACGACTCTGGATGCCCTGCAAGAACACTGAGGAATCGCATATCCGGACCAAACACTGCTTGTATGTTGTGTGAGTGGCACATCTTGCGGTTCCTGCAACCAAATATAAAATAATTACACAAAGCAAAGGTAACCAACTAAAACAATAACTCCTACAACAAATTAAGATTCAAGTGCAACAATCCAAATATAATTCACAAAGAACATAAGTCTAAAAAATATAGCAATTATATGGATGTGTGGGAAAATAAAGGTTTACATGCTAAGGACTAATTAAGGTCAGCATTAAAATGCTTCTATAAGGCATACATGAAATGTATTGATTCAGGTATGCATTACTATACAATTTATGGCCTTGGCCATGCTGATACATGCAATGCCTTGGAGCTAAAGGCGCACAGACTCCTCCACATAGCCGCAAAACATGTTCAAGTATAGCAATCCGAGGCCTCAAAGGTCCCGTAAGTGGATCGCAAATGAAACGGTTTAATAGGGTGGTGGTCCCTCAGCAATCAGCTCTCTGAATCAGACGCAAGCCCATCCCAACAACGTTATCTGATGGGAGCAAAATATCAGATTTTGATGGGAAAATGATCCGAACTAACACAAATGATCCGATTTAGTTTCGTCTTCGAAAGCGAATATACGAAAGCGCCCGAACGTTCGTACGAATAGAAAATGAACAAAAAAAACAAAAAAAAAGACTAACACATACAAAAACTTTCACAGACAGCTACGGAAGTCCAGACGAAAGTGCCTCTGAATCGAGCCTAATATTCTGAATTAATTCTATTGGTGCAACATAAGTCATAAGATGGCATACAAGACCCTCGCTAGACCTATACTGCTGGGCGGATGGGGGGCCCCGGATTTAAAAATCTATTATAGAGTGACTATAATTCAGAGACTTATCGATCAGGTACAAGCACCCTTAAGATTTAAATATCTAATATTAGAGATATTGCAGACCACATTGCTTAAATTAACATCTTTAAACAAAAAAATATTATCTGAACTACAGAAACAGACTACACATCCTTTTGTGAGCGCAATGAGGTAGATCTTAAAATCTTACTTAACCAGTCAGAGTCTTTTCTCATTTCCCTATTTAAATTAAATTGCATTTGGATAAGCACATCCTCCTTTCTGTGTTCGCCAAATAAAAATCACAAAATGTTGTATTAGAACTTCTGAGGCAGAAGAAATGAGAAGTGCAGAGCAGTAAAGGTAGACAGACTTCTAAATCAATTCAAATGTACAGCTATGATATGCAGTAAAAAAAAATACATATGTCAAAGCAGTACATAAATACAATGCAATGATGAATACGTAAAATACAACTAAACAAATAAATGAATAAAGAAATAAAAATAATATTCATCTATATACAAAAACTAGAAGAGGCCTATGAGAGTACAAGGACATCGCGTATGGCCACACCACACTGAATGTGCCAGATCTCGGAAGCTAAGAAGGGTCGGGCCCGGTCAATACTTGGATGAGAGACCACTTGGAATACCGGGTGCCATAGGCTTTTCTTGTGGCCAACAGCAGAGGTCCAGGGTACTTAGAAATAAAACAGTGGGACCTAGAAAAAAAACGTCCCTTTGACACCAAAAAATAAAAGAGGCCTATGAGTGAATAAAAACACAAACTATAGGAATATACTAATAAGAAAAAATAAAAAAAATTATTACAAAGTATTAAGGTGTAGTAATGTTCAGAGTTTACATGCAATATTGTGCTGCTGTGACCAAACAGAAAAATCACAGTTGTCCATTGACATTATTTCAGGACAGTAATAAATCATGCATTGGTCACCACTGTTCATGATTACATCTATGGTTTAGCTTTTAAATTGTCTTCCTTTCTCTTGTGACCTATGAGGAAGTAAGGTTGGATCCCCACAATCGCAGGCAACAAGGAAAATAAATTGGTTATACTACCTACACACACGCAAATTCACAATGCAAAAGTAAAATAAAGTGAAACCAAATTTAAATTATGGTTTCATGTGGGAAACCTTTTTCTTATGTTTGTATGAAAGGGGGCAAACCTTGTATGTATCTATTGCTTCTATTAAAGGGTTTGTCATGGTAAAAGTCTATAACTACCCCACCTACCGCAGGCTTGAACCCTCTAAGGCTATGTTCACACCTGTTCAGTACCGCATACACCCTTGTGCTTTGGCGCCACAGGGTGAACAAAAACATGTTTGAGAAAGTCCTGCTTGCTGTGTCCAGATGCAGTCCCATAGAGGTCTATTGTGCACAATGCAAATACATGCAAAAACACAGTTTGTCAGGAATCCTGGGTAGCATGCACACCTTGGGTGAACTATCACCTAAACAAGGACCATCTTTTATGTACCAAAAAAAGTGCGTAGGTGGGTAGGTAATTAAAAAAAGAAAGGAGGGCTGAATAATTTGACCGGGATCTTGACATTATCCAGGTCTGGCTGGACCGAACCAAATGAACAAGATATGGGTCAAACCTAACACACAAAGATCCAGAGCGCATAACTAATCAACAGATGTTTCAGATGACAGCAATGTAGTAATGATACCAGTTATGCCACAAGTCCGTGTTCGAGTTCTGCTTCCGGCCCGAAAACGGAAAAGCAGAGCAACCCATCAACCTGCTTCACCTACGGTTGCAACAGCAGGAACCTGCTGTGACATACCTCTGCCCGATCCTGTCTCGTCAGCAGCGGCAGAGGCAGCAGCAGCAGCAGTATATGAATCTGGTCCCAACCGGAAACTACAAAAAGATGGCCGC
Source organism: Gastrophryne carolinensis (assembly GCA_027917425.1). Taxonomy (NCBI): domain Eukaryota; kingdom Metazoa; phylum Chordata; class Amphibia; order Anura; family Microhylidae; genus Gastrophryne; species Gastrophryne carolinensis. Next base: position 71,920,749 of record CM051244.1, read on the forward strand.
CAGCTCCCATGAGTGAGGAGACTCCTAGTGCTGGCACTAGAAATGTTCTCACTCTTAGGAGTTGGCGGGCATCTTTTTGTAGCCCCGGACAGATTCTAATGCTGCCGCCACTGCTGTCTCTGCTCCGCCATCACTTTGTCGTTGCTGACAGAGGAGGATCTGGCAGAGGTAAGTCACAGCAGCGTGCTTCTGCTGTGCATCCTGCACCCCCCGCAGCCACCCCCCAAAGTTCAGGTCTATTGGGGACCGGGTTCGGGTCCCTAAATTTGATTATTTAATCAAAATTCTTCCGAACCCGAACATTGAGGGGTTCATCCATCGCTAGTTATGACTGTAGAACTCTTTAATGGATGTCCCTTGTTTTTCTGAGCTTTCTGAAGTTTGATTGCACAGCAAAGATTCTTTAGACATTTGGGATATCCTTACATTTCAAAGGTCACCTGTGATGGATTTTTGGTGATATATATAAAATATTTTATCAACTGACAATGCATGGTTTGTGGGCTTATTACTCACCTTTTACTGCTCCACAGTTGAATCGTGTCCAGCCAGATCTCTAACGTAAGCAATGCTCCCCTGGCCACAGAAACCCAGTTCATGAAACACTTGACAAGCAGTTCTTTTAAATGTTTGAGAAAGTAAGTTGTTGTACCATGTTAGCCATCGATTTAAGCAGGAAATCCAAAGTCAAATTAATACAATTTATTGGCTAACCTAATAGATTGAAAAGGCTAGCTTTCAAAGCAACTTACGCTTCTTCTTCTGGTGTAAAACAGATCTTACAGACACACATTTATACCTACACAAACCTACAAAAGAAATGTTTGAGAAATAATCATTGAGTTTCATCTGCATCAGTTTCACGGAGCAGATCAGTGTCACCCATTTTGCAATAAATTTAAGGTGGTTTGGTGAAGCCCTTCCACCTGTGGCATCCTGATTTCCCAAGTCCTGGGAAGCAAAAAAACACAATGATTTATGGCCATGGTTCACACTTCCATGTCACTTTCCAAAACTGGAAGCCTGTGACCAATTGGGTTCTCCAAGGTGCACAAGCACACCTGCTCTGGAAAGCCAACTGGTTGCCAGAGTACTGCAGTTACCTCATTCGAAGATGAGAGGGTGTTCACCATAGCTAAGTCTGCTCAAAATTAGTTGTCCAGCCTAGAAATTAAAAAACACAATGCATGACCAGCCACTGATGACATGTTAGTCACACTTATCAGTGGTCTAGATGCTCATTTTGTCTGTATCAGAGATGACAGCACATAAATTAATTGGATGTATCAAGCCTGTGACTAAGGCTTTCTACTGAATTGAGTGACAGGGGTTTGTCGATTTCTAAGGTGCTGACATTACTACAAAAGAGCTCCAAATTCAAATTTGTAGATAACTCCTTTCAAGATCTTGCTTTCAACACTTCTCCATAAATCATCATTTCTAAAACACACATGGCTAAAATCCAACAGTTTGAGGCTATTTTTAGTAGTAAAATGTTACACAACTTCCTTTATTAAATGAAGAAAGAGATTAACGCATTTTCATGTGTTTTTGAAAGTACCCACAAGAAGATACAATCCTCTCTCGTGGCACTGTATTCTCATTTCTTCAAATGCTGAAGTCCTAATCCTCTTCAACACTGGCTGGTATGGAATGGGTCCAGAATCATTTATACTAGTGTATTTAAATGCATAATTACAGTTAGAAATGCTAATGATTCATTCAAAGAAACTTTGGATTCTGTAAACCTTATGAAACCATTGCGCTTCTGTAACTGAAGTTTAGTTGGTAGAGATTTTTTTTAAGCCCGTAAAGTTTTAATTGAATTCTGTGTGCATAGTAAAGGTTCTAATGTGCCATGTTTCTCTCAGTGAAAAGCCAAATAATATTGGCATAAGATTGTTGGGCAACAAGCAAATGTTGTCATGATGGGCATGATATGGCAAAGCACGTCTGAACAGATTTTGCTCCGTAGATTCCATCCAACAAAGCGCTGCAGGACAACAGAGACTCATGACTGATGAAAGTAGGACATTCTTACCTCTGGATGTCACTCTGAAGACCTTCTGATTGCCAAGTCCATGAAAAATGTATAACCTCATCCATTGCTAATAGTTGAAATTTAAATGAGATCGTGTCTTACCATTCATATTCATCAACACAGGGGGTATTGCTCAGAGAAGTGAATGCGGTTTTAAAAATAGAATGGGCAAAAAAATCGCAAAACAACAAGTTCCTTCCTACTTTCTGATGCCATTTCCTGGATTTGTCTAAAATGTTTTCCCAAAGGTTTAGATGTTCTTGTAGAGAATGTTAAAATGGTACTAAAAGGAGTACTGTCACAAAAAATGGCCCAATGATAAAAATCCATATAAGTATGCTGGATGGCGGGATGAGGGTTCACTTATACACCCAAAATCAGGAAATATCCAGCCAGGCTTGTTTTTTTATTTTAATAGAAGAAAGAGGAAATCAGAGGTGACAGGCTCTGTCACCCCTAATAAACTAAATCTATCACCCCTAAATGTTATTCCTACCATGAGAGAATAAACCACAAGCTTGGCGGGAGTTTTATTCAGTTCGGGTGTATAAGTGACCCCTCCTCTCATTGGCAAAAATGTTTATATGGATTTTTAAGTTTACGCACTTTCACGATAGTGCTCTTTTAACAAGCCAAAATTGTGATTTTCATTTCTGATGGAGTTAACTACTTTAAGGAGATAGATAGATAGATAGATAGATAGATAGATAGATAGATAGATAGATATAGAGAGCTAGTTAAGACAGATAGACAAAGATAGACGAGAAAGAAAAAAGAGAATAGATACATTAGATGAGAAGAAAGAATGATTGAAAATAAGTGGATTAATAGATAGATATAGGAAGGATGGATAAACAGATTGATTGATAATCTATTAAAAGATATGAATGAAAAGACAGATAAGATAGATAGATAGATAGATAGATAGATAGATAGATAGATAGATAGGCAGAGGGATAGATAAAGCATGGAATGGAAGGAGTATGGCCCAACTTCAAACCTATATTAAAAAATATGGAGGTTGAGAAATCGTACACCAACAATGGAGATTTGAATTGAAAGTGATATAGTGGATTAAAAAAATAGTTAGCAAACAATAACATGCATTGTGATTTCAATATACACTACAATAATAATTTATTCAATAGGTAAATGATCAGTATATAAGTACAGAGCTAAACACAGGGCAATCCTGGAGGAAAACCTGTTGGAGGCAAAAGGTTTGGGAAGTATTTTCACCTTCCAGCAGGATCATTTCTCTAAACATACAGCCAAAGCTACAATGGTTTAAATCCAAAGTATATTCATGTGTTGGAATCAGGGAGCTACTAGAAATTGCAGGGCCCCAAACATACAATATCTGCAATATATTTTTTTTAAATACAAAAAAAATGCCCAAAAGTTTTTAACCCTGCTACCACGACAAGGCTGACTCTTTCAGTGGGTCCTAACCTCACTAACTTAATTCACAAACACCACAATCAGAACTTCAGAGCAAACCATTTAAAGAGGGGCAATACCCCCATTAAGTCTATAAGTCACTTGAGGGCAGGGGCAAACTGGCCATTGACCCAAGACACTGCCCATGGGCCGCGCTGCTTTGGGGCCAGTTGGGCTGCTGCTTTTAACTCACTGTGTGATTTTAACACCTGCTGTGTCACACCCTCCCAATCACCCTATTCCCCTCACCTCTTCCACAAGTCTGTGCTACATTTCTGGGCCATGGCCACATCCCTAGCGTAGCTAGGCACACACTCATGCCAGGCCTTATTGCCAGCACAGGCATGCCTGCAGCTAGCAGCTGGGGTGGGCGGCATTTGCTTCCTATAGATTTCCTTTGCCACACTGAGGTCAGTGCTTTGAAAGAAATCTGAATGGAATGAGCGCTGTTAATTGGCTGAGCAGCCCGTGCATGCACTGTGGGAGCAAGGAAGTTTACGGGCAATCTATATCTATGGTTTATGACCCCCCATGACCTTTAAGTCATGGTTGTTTTTGGGATGTTTGAGCACGACTAACATGGGGCCCAAGAGCTGGGGTGTTGGGGTCCGGGGGCATAACATGGCCCCTAAAGTAAAGTTTGTCCCCCCTAAATAAAGGTGGGCAAAAAAAATTACCCCAACAATCCCAAGTCTGCACAGGTGCAGCTTTTGGCTCCTCGCTTCTGGCCAGGGTCAGATTAAGGGCGCCTATGGTCACTTTACATCACATGCTCCCCAAAACTTTTGGTGGTAACATCCAGTAAATAATGACAACAAAAACAAATATAAATTATTCCAGGGAGGTCAATTTTCCCATTCCTGTGTGCATCCTGGTTTTTGATGCCCCGCTGTGTGAACCCCCCACAACAGCAAAGTAAACTCACCTAGCTGGCAATCCCATGGTGCTTGTGTGAGTCACAGCCACATCCCTGATATATCTTTAGCTGAGACACATACCCGTGCCAGGCATTTCTCAATGATTGCAGGGGTGCAGCCAGTGGCATACACTACACTTATCTTCCCTAGCCGATCTGAGGTCAAATCTGACATCAGGTCTAACCACGGAATAAATGGAGCCGGCGCGCTTACTGGTCAGCACACATGCACAATGGGATTGTTGGAAGGTGAGTTTTTACGGGTAATCTAGGGGTTCTCAGACAGCAGAGCATCTTAAACTGGGATACCGTGCTAGTACTGCATTTTGATAAGCCTTTTAAAGCAGACAAAAATAAGGAATTTAACCCTCCTGGGTTTTGGTCCACTTTAAAGGGCATCAAGATTTGGGATTCCCCTGTTGCGTAAAACCTACATGATCCAAAAATCATCTTGATCCTCATCCACATTCCCACAGCGCATGTGCGTGCTCTCCTTCAGAATAGATTGTTGTGCATATTATTGTCTGGCAATCTATTTTGAATGAACGGTTTTCCAGGGTAAAGCCAAACCAAAAATGAGGAATCTACCTTTCCCATTTTTTTACGTTCTCTCTGTGTGAAACCCCCCAGAAAGACATTTTCACTCACCTCTTTCTCGTTCCAAGGCTCATGTGTGGGTTCACGTCTCTTCTGCCATGACTACATAATTTGGCAAACGGATCTCATTGAGTAGAAGAAGGAGCATATGCTGCCCCATTCCCCACATCCCAGACAGATTACACGCTCCCGCCCCAGTCTGGCTGAATTGTCTCATTGGACACCTTTGGAGCAGAAAAGGGTGAATGTTTACAGACACCCCAGGTGGTCTCACACAATGGGGCATCCCAAATCAGGATGTTCTGCTTTAAGGAAGACAGCAGCTACCCTGATGGTGGCCCTGTTGAGCTGGGCCCCCCTTCAGCACTCAGGCCCTTTGGGCCCAGGACTGTAGTCCTGCCTCTTCCCTGATGGCGGTGTGATGGATGGAGGTCATAAATGATAAACATATGATGGTGAACATTTCCTCCCTCCATTTGTTCCACTCTATCTTATTTTTCTCTCTGCATTGTACGCTTAGTGGCTAATAAAGGTGAAATAAACCCTCAAGCAGCCACTTCACTCTGCGCTATGTCTCTTTTTCTTGACAATAATGCTTAGGATTGTTAAGACAATAGAATATGCTGCTACTAATATATTACTGTGATAAAGATGGCGTCGGGAAGCTGGACAATGCCTTTGAGTGTCCTGCCTTTAGACGTAGCTAACATTCCAGTGTGCTCGTTAGGTAGAACAGACCAATTTCTGACCTAGATATTCAGTTTTTTCTAATTTGATATGCCCCTGTAGATGACGTATACTATAAATAAAAAAGTCAAAGGGAGGAGCACCAGATGCATCTCCGTGAGATAGTCGAACGCATTCCAATGACTGTGTCCTTCTGTCTCACCTATTTCTTATCTCCTAGGCTGATTTGAAAGACTGAACGACACCCAGGACCCCCATCCTTGATAGCTGGCACCCAACCCATGGCTGGCTGCTGTGTGCAATCCCCAGCAAAGCTCCTGTGACTACATAACGTGCCGCGTCTGGCTGCCTCAACACTAGACGGGACTTATCACCCTGCAGGTAAGACCCTTTTGTCTATACCCTGGTCTCTTGTGTCTTGCCCACCTGGTCTCGGCTCGGTCGGTCACTGTAGCTTCTGTCCCTCTGGATGCAGTAAGATCCAGCCATGTCATTGTGGGTTTCGCTCATGTCTGTTTTTTGTTTTATTGCCCGATACTTATTTGCCTTGTGTTTTTCTAAGGTTAATGTTGGATTGTATTGGTATCTAGATTTCTTGAGAGATGGTCGGCGATTGGTGCCCATGGTTTTTAAGTTCTGTATGTTTTAATACAGGGCTGTTTTGTCTTTGTGTTGTGAGCAGCAGCCACCGCCTTATACGAAGGAACATGTGTGGAGCTGCACTGTCTGTTCTGAAATAAACCAAGATGTGGATGCGAAGTGCAGGACATGTGGGAAGCAGCTCAGACTTTTCCAGGCCATCAAAACCTCCCATCACCACTTCCATCATGCCTCCACCTCCCATCGCCACTCCCATCATGCCTCCACCTCCCATCACCACTCCCATCATGTGTGCAGTTTTTGTTGCACACATGTTACTTGAGGTTTTAGCTCCACATGACATTTCAGCCGTCCTCCAGCAAACCCAGCCCAAGCACCTAAGCCAGGCTCGCCATTTGAGGCTTCAAGCGTCCATCCTGTTGCCTGAGATTGTCACTCTAACTAGGTGCCGGGTTTTGAACCCCGCCACTCTTCTCCGTTTCAACGGAGGAGTATGACACTGATGATGATGAATTCTTTGTGCAGTCCAGGACTCCTCTTGACCCTTTGGGCTCCACACAACATGACTGTTTTAAAATGATGGCTGAGGAAACTTTGGGCATCCCTTCAGTTACCGACAAACCTTTGCCTAATGTGGACATGAGCCTTTTTGGGCAGCAGGTACGTTGACCAATACAGGAAGTTCCACAGGGGTAGTGTAGTCACTACACAGACAGACATTTTATGGCAGGCAGCGCTAGATCCTAGCATGTCAGCCCAGGCAGCAGAAATTATAGCATTAACCAAAGCCTGCCAACTAGCAAAAGAGAGAAAAGCTAACATCCACATGGACTCACAGTAAGTTTTGGGGTTGCACACGATAACACGTCCCTTTGGGCTGCTAGAAAATTTGTTACTGCCTCTGGAAGTATGGTAAAACACCATGAGTTAATAAAAGCCCTTTTAGATGCCCTTACGCTGCCAACGGAGGTGGCCATACTAAAGGTCAAGGTCCATGGTAAACTGATTATGCCTGAAGCCTGTGGCAATCACCTGGTAGATTAGGCGGCGAAGGTTGCTGCACTGGGACAGGTGAAAGTGGGAGAAGAGGGCCAAGTGAGCGTGATGGTAGGAGCAATAGTGCCTGAGCGAGATCCTGTCAAGGAAAGACAAGCCCAACCATCAGGGCATACCCCTCACCCAGAAAGACCCCGTCCCTAAGTCACGACCTGAAAGAGACTCAAAAGATGGCTACCTCAGATGACCTCAAATTATGGAAACAAAAACAGGCCACCCCAGACTCGGACTGTACTTGGCGTGGAACACTGGTCAGAAATGCAGATGAACATTCATCTCATTGAGACCTATTGGTTTGCACCCAGCATCACAGTTCTGACTGCCAGATATGTCACCAGTTGCCTCATCTGTGGACAATATAACCCTGGATCCACCACAAAGACCCCTCAGAAACACCTTGCTAAGCCCCCATAACCCTTCCAGAGGATTCAAATTGATTACATACAGATGCCCCCGTGTTCTGGGTTTGAGTACGGGTTGGTGGTAGTTGACATATTTTCAGGCTGGCCAGAGGCTTACCCCACCAGAAACCATTTCGCTAAGACCACTGCAAAAAGGTAGTCGAGGTAATCTGCTGTTTTGCTATACCGGAAGTGAAAGAAAGGAAAAGGGCCCCACCTACACTGCTAATTTGACCAAGGAAATCTGGGACGCAGCAGGCTCCCACCTCCTAGCACCCACAGAGTAGCGGTAAGGTGGAAAGACTAAATGGAACTATTAAAAAACAGAATTATGAAAGCTACTCGTGAGACAGGAAAGACCTGCGAAGGTACTGCCCTTGGCACTGTTCAGCATAAGACAGACCCCGAGAGGGCCAGAGAAGCTCTCTCCGTACGAGATCCTGTTTGGAACTAGCCCATGGCTGGGCCTTTACTTTACTCAGCAGTTGAGCATGAAATATGATACATTGTCTAGCTTGGTTGTTGCACTTACAAAGCGCTTCTCTAAAGTACATTCTCGAGTTTTCTCATCCATTCCAGATCCCAACCAGGACGACAGCACACATAGCATACAGCCTGGCGACTGAGTGTTTGTAAAAAAGTTTGTGAGGAAAACGCTAGAGCCAAAATTTGAAGGACCTTTCCAAGTACTATTGACTACACAATTGGAAGGAAAAGCCTTGTGGATCCACGCCTCTCACTGCAAAAAGACCTCGATCTATCCCTGTTACTGTGTGCATTGGACAACCTGCAGGTGGTAAGAGGGGAAGATGCAAAAGTGACCAGAGATAAGTATGACAAATATAGAAATAGCACAGAGCAATATAAAGTTTAGAGCAAGTCTTTTTAGCTATACCTAAATGAAGATCCCACGGTGCATGCACTCGACATTGGTTTTGCTCTAATATCCTCCACCATCCAAAAGAGATGCTTACCAGACACAGCAAGTAAAAAAAGCCTCAAAGGAATCTCCAATCCTCTATACTTTCCAGACTCTTCCTTACTCAAACTTCCTTTTCTTGAAGTAAGGGCTCTTTAAATAATGAGCAGCATAGATCACTTGTTCCTCAGTGAATAAACCGACACAGGAAGAGGGAAGGAAGCATAAACACAGACCTAGTACAACTCTGTGTAGCAAGCTTAAACGTTTTAATAGTTAAAAAATATTGCACCTACAAACCAATCTTCAAACAACAGCGTTTTTCAAAATCCAAAATGCCAAACTGCACAGAGGAATTGCTTCTCTCAGAACCAGTTGTCAGTATAAGCCAACGATGATCCACAATAATAAAAACTAATGGATGTCTTCCTTACAGTAATGCCATATCCCGCCTGATGCATTTCGTTGCAATCGCAACTTTAACGAAGGCTAGGGATATGGCTGAGTAAACCAAAATATATACTTACACATGCGGACTTCACTTCCGTCCTCTACGTGCGTCGATGGCCGCAATAGATGCATCGCCATGCGACCTCACCTTTCAACCAATCAGAAGCTGTGAGAGGGGGAGCGTCATACATTATACTAATACCCTCTACGATGCAGAGGGAGGCGGGAGTCTGGAGCCGCGTCAGTTAGAGGGGCGGAGTTACACGCCGTCTCTCAGACCTTTCTGTCAAAGGGGCAGAATTACACGCCATCTCTCAAGTCTTTCAATTAGAGGGGCGGGATTCAACGCCTTCTCCCGTCCTCCCTCAATACAAGTCACGTCAGGGCTATGTGCCCTCTCAAGCCTCCTGACTAGAGGGGCGGGGCTACCACGCCGTCTCTAAAGTCCCACTGTTTGTTCTTGACAGGGGACATGTAGGAAAGAGAAAAGCATCAGCCTATATGCTGATGGCAAAAAAAATGCATTTTTTTTAATATATTGCGGCCAAATATGAAAAAAAACTAAATAATGTTTTCCGTCGATAATTAAAACAAAAACTTCCAAACTTATGAATCCTTAAATGCTGAAATACAAAAAACAGCTTAAAAAGCAGAGCAGCTTATTATATGTATATACACTCCGCATAATGGCCTCTTAAAGGGCCAGTAATCGCAATTAAAGAGACCATAAAAAGTGGCTAAAAAACAAATATTGTAATGGCTGAGAGAAGCAAATCCTTACAAATATTAAAATGCATTAAGAAGAATCAATAAAACAGTTAATATCAAAATCTATGTTAAGACCACTAGGTGACAAAGTATCTAGTTCATAAATCCATTTCCCCTCTCTTTTGGAAATTTCTCTTGTTAAGTGGGAACCCCACCAATGCTTGTCCACTTTGTCCAAGCCAATAAATGTCATCAATGATGGATCGCTTGAATGCTTAGATTTAAAATGGGTGGACAAGCTGTGGTATTCAAGTCCACGTGTAATATTATAGACGTGTTCCCTTATCCTCACCTTTAACTCCCGTGTAGTCCTACCCACATAAAACAGATGACAAGGGCACCAGATCAAATATACAACATAAGAAGAATTGCAAGAAACAAAGGTAGGTATCTCTACATCAATGCCAGTTTTAAAATTCAAGAAAGTCTTTGTCTGCTTAGTCAATTGCATACATGTCCTGCAGCCCATGCACGTACCACAACAGAAAAAGACACTTCAAGTTTTTTTCCAAAAGAGACACTTTCCGAGGTGGATCGGTAAAGCTATTAGTTAACAGTTGTCTTAAATTGGGGGCTTTTTTAAAAATAATCCTAGAGTGATTTGGTAACAGCGGGCCTAAAATGGAGTCCTCTTTTGAAAATGTGCCAGTGTTTAGACACCAATTTCTTAACCTCTCTATGTTGGGTATTGAAATCAGTAATAAAGGAAAAATCAAAGCCAGAGGATGATGGTCTGACTGAAGAGTTTCTAAAAAAAGAAGTACTATCCGATTTTTTAATTTGCTCCGTTTGAGTTTGGATCTGATTCGGGTCGTACCCCTTTTCTATGAACCACTCGGCCAGTAATTGTGATTGTGTTTCATAACTGCTAATAGCCTTTAGGGATCGCCTCTAGCCAATTCGGATGGTGACAGCTAGTCATTGGCACGTATCCATTACAGTCTGTCGGCTTAAAATATGTGGTCGTGACCAGGCGAGTATGCTCTTTTGTAATGGTCAGATCTAGGAAGTTTATAGAATTAGAAATACATTCCATAGTGAACTCCAGGTTAAATGAATTTTCATTTACCTTTTTGAAAAATAGTTCTAAATCTGACTGGGCCGCATTCCATATACAAATGACATCATCGATATATCTCCGCCAAATTGTTAAGCTGGGCCATTGTCCTCCATCTATAAACTGTGCCTCCCAAAGGCCGACATATAGGTTCGCCATGCTTGATGCAAATTTTGAGCCCATGGCGACTTCCCTTTTTTGGAGATAGAAATCGTTAGAGAACCAAAAATAATTATGGTCCAACGCGAAATTAAGACAGCCTATGATGAAATCAACTTGGGAGGGGGGAAGGTCCGATTTAGTCTGTAAAAAATGGCGAACTGCTGCTACTCCTTGGTCATGTGGAATGACAGTGTACAGCGACGTAACATCCGCCGTGGCTAATAGACAATTCCCTGTGACAACTTGCGCTTGACATAGTTCCAACACCTGGGTGGAATCATTCAAATATGAAGGTAGCTGTACCACCAAACTTTGGAGGAAAGAATCTATATACTCCCCAAGCCTACACATAACCGAGTTAATCCCACTAACAATGGGGCGTCCAGGTGGTTTAGAAAGGCTTTTGTGTACCTTGGGGAGTTGATAGATGGTGGGAATACGCGGTGCTTTAGGTAATCAAACTCTTTTTTAGTTAAAATGCCTGAACTTAGGCCTTCATTAAGTAAAACCCCAAGAGCCTGTTTATATTCCTGAGTGGGATCCCCCTTTAGCTTGACATAAGTGTCCGTATCTGAAAGTAGGAGTTGTAGTTCTTCAAGGTAGTCAACTTTATTTAGAACTACCAACCCCCCCCCCCCCTTTTTCGGCTGGCTTAATAATTATTTCATGTTTAGCCTCTAATTCCTTTAGATCCTTAAATAGGGGGGGGGGGGGTGGCCACCGATTCCTCCTTATATTCATACGTCTAATATCCCTTGTCATAACTGCCCTGAAAGACTCCAGATGGTGATTAGAACCGTTAACTGGATTGAAAAGAGAGCAATTTTTCAAAGATGTATGTCAATAGGTTCGCCAGACGGGCCACAATTAGCATCTTGCGGGCCCTCCGTTTTATTTAGAAAGAACTTTTTTACATTTAGTTTGCGAACAAATTTCTGGAGGGCAATAAACACTGAAAATGTATTCAGGTGGCATGGAGGGGCATATTTAAGACCCTGGTCCAGTAAACACAACTCATTAGATGAAAGAGTCACAGAGCTCAAATTAAAAATCCATTTTCCTACATCCACCTTTGTTTCCTTATGTCTTGGGCCTCCCCTTCTGCCTCGCTTGACCTTTCTTTTCGTTTGAGGGGCGTCTGTCCCGGTCCCGAAGGGTTATTTCTTGTTCCCTGGTTGAGTGTACTCGACCCACGTGAAAAGGAGCAGGTGAAAATGAGGTGACCTGATGATGAAAACTATCTGATCCCGCTGGGCATTGTCTGTTTTTAAATCCAAGTATGGGCTAGTCACTTTTTGGTTTAATACCTCAGTTCATGTAGTTACATACACTTTTCTGTGCTATTTACAAATGCAGGCCTAACAGTTACCTCTACCCGATAGCTGTGGCTCCCCACTATATATGTGTAGTAGATGAATACTGGGGGGACGGGTACAAGCATTGGGGAGCAGTGGGGTGGAATACCCGGTCGGTGCAGGGCACCTTTGTCAAGGGAGGTGACTGGGGGGTAGAACCAGGTGTCCCTGTAAAAAATGGAGAGTGGGGATATCTCCCCCAGTCAGCTCAGAATAAAAAAAAGAGACAAGATTGGAAAGAGCTTAAAGTGGACCAACACCCACGGGTGATCGGCCCGGGAATCTATAAGATTCCCGGGCCGATCACCCCCCACCCCGCGGGACATCCGAGATCGGGATGTCCCGCGGGGTGAAACCCCCCCCCCAAACACCCCAACTCACCTACCTTATCTTCGGCGGCGGCCGGCCGCCGCCGCCTCCCTCGCGCCCCTGTAGGCGTGCGCGCCTCCGCGCCGGCCGTCTGCGAATGGCCGGCGCGGGCGCGCGCGCGTCAAAAGTGACGCGAGGGAGGCGGGGGGTTAGGGGGGGTTTCACACAGCGGGGCACCCCGATTGGGGGTGCCCCACCGAAGTGGACCAAGACCCAGGATAGTCAAAATCCTGGGTGTTGGTCCACTTTAATAAATAGGTTGTCTAAGACAAGGGATAGAAGGGAATCCTGAACCAAATTGCTATGGTGACCCTTGTTTCCTGATTTGTTTTTGTTGCATTCTCCCATGCATTCGGAAAATGATGGAGAAATCAATTGATACAGCAGTACATAACCCAGCCATGGTAATGGCAGTAACTGGCAGAGATCCTGCAGAATATTCTAAAGAAGCATATACCTTACTGCTTACCAAGGAGGAGCGACTTCAGAGAGAAGTTGATGAAATTTTAAGGGATGGAAAGCCGGAACAAGATTACAAGACCACACTTTGATAAGTCCACTCTTTGAACAATTGGAAGTAACATCTGACAGCCATATGAGGGCCAAAGACTGAGAGCTAACCTATAGGGTTGGGGTTTAGTCAGGCTTACAAAAGAGTTCCTGAACTCATTTGGCCAGATTATAGTGACAGGAGTCTACACGTGACTAGGGAGGCAGGGAATGTTCAAAGGGGGGACTGTGATGGATGGAGGTCATAAATGATAAATTAAACATATGATGGTGAACATTTCCTCCCTCCATTTGTTCCACTCTATCTAATTTTTCTCTCTGCATTGTACGCTTAGTGGCTAATAAAGGTGAAATAAACTCTCAGGCAGCCACTTCACTCTGCACTATTTCTCTTTTGCTTGACAATAATGCTTAGGATTATGAAAACATTAGAATAAGCTGCTTCTAATATATACTGTGATAAAGATGGCATCCAGAACCTGGACAACGCCTTTGAGTGTCCTGCCTTTAGACGTAGCTAACATTCCAGTGTGCTTGTTAGGTAGAACAGATCAATTACTGAGCTAGATATTCCGTTTTTTCTAATATGCCCCTGTAGATGACACCCAGGACCTCCATTAAACGGGCACGAAGGAGGGGGTCCGTCTGACAGATAGCTGACCTTGATAGTGGCCTTGGTTGGAATGACCCATTACAGACCTAATCCTTAACAATTGCTGCGCATCCAATCTGACGGAGCTATAGCTGTTTTGCAAAAAAGAAGGCTTAGCCTTAGGCAAAGTCAATGGCTCAGAGCGCGCTGATTGGACAAGCGGTCGCACATGCGCCGTAGGACCGGGAGGAGGTAAGTTAATTTTGGCGATCTGGGGGGTTTCAGGCAGCAGGGCACTCCCAATCGGGGGAAAGGTAGGAATTGCGTTTTGTGTTTACGTTTGCATTTTTTTTTTTAGTTCGAGTCGTTTTAAATAAAATCCTATGCCCTGCCTTCATGTCTATTGAATCCAATTAAATTATATGGTGGCAAAAGTAAAACGCATGCGTTACCACATGTACAAATGCACTTGCATTTGCACCCCATAGACTTTAAAGTGGATGATAACCCGGGCCCATTCTTTTAGATTCCAGAGCCGGCCACTTGAATCATATAGCAGGATGCCCCACTATGTGAAACCCACGGGGTCGACAGTAAACTCACACTTCCTGAAAGGCTGGGTGCGGAAGCGCTCGAATAGAAAGCTGGGGATGCGGCCAGCCAGCTTCACCTCGTCATGCAGCACTTTTGAGATCAGCAAATCACAATCTCAAAGGTGCCAATGGACGTGGCTTCAGAGGTGGAAAATCCTGATATATTTGAAAACTGAGCCAGCAGCATTGTCTAAAGTACATGGGGGGCTCCAAATGGGGTTTGCTCTGCTTTAATGGGGTGCTTTTGTGGCACAAATGCAGCAGGGAGGACGTGGTGGTTCAGTGTAAAGTGCCGGCACTGTGTGTTCAGCAGTGCCATGTAGTACCTGTTGCTCAGTAGCGCTCTACCATACATTTCAATGGGGCTTCATTTGGTTGTATTTAAATAGTGTGTTGCTAAAGTAAACTTTAAAATGTTTGGCTCAAATCATTGTGTGGCCTTTCCTGCCCAGCAACCAAACACTTTTATTGTGATTTTTATGCAGAATTGTATGTGCAGGTCTGCCAGGTCACAGTGTTAAAACAATGTCATTCCATATGTTTTCGCTCTGTGCTGGTGTATATGTGTTGAGAAACAGACTTTTATCACACAGCGTCTATGCTAGAGTGCCAATGCCGGTTATGTGTAGTTTTTTTTAAAAATATGGGCTTCAGCGTCGAGTGCTGGACACATTGGCTCTGCAGTGAATCAGGGAGAGCGCTTCTACATCCAGACATCACTGCTGGATAGGATAGTACAGTGTCACTAAGCTAGGTAACCTGCTAACAGTGACCACTTGCGGACGCTCTAAGCGCCGCTATACAGACACTCACATGGCAATATGTGGCGCTAGTCTTAAATCAGCCTCCCCATTTTATAGTTACAAACTGTATGCACATAATGTTTAATCTAGTTTGAAAGACAGGGGAGTGGAGTAGTGAATATGTGAAACCTTTATGACTATCTTTTCTAGTAAACTCCCTCTATGGGTCATCGAAGGTTGATATGTCTCACATTAAAGCAGGTATCAGCCAAAAATATACAGCTTTTTGGCATATACACCTGCTACCACTTGCTTTCATGAATACCAGACGAATGGAGGGCGAGGGGTGTTACATGAATAAATTCAGGATTAACATAATATTGAATAGAAGTGCTGTGGTTTGAATTCTATTCAGAGCACTCCACTTGTGATGCTACCCAACAAAAAAAAAAAAAAAACAATAGAGAAAGCATTTTAATAGTGCATTTGTCTGCTGGAAGTGGATCTGTATATTAGAGGGGAAGGAAGATGGACTTGCCGCGTTCTGTAATCTGTAAATAGACTGACTCTCCATGAAATGTGGCATCAATTTCAGAAGCTTCCATTTAGTTTTAGTTGAATAAAGCCTGCGCTAAATACACAAATAACATCAAAACTTGCTGGATTAGAGCGGGACAACTTGTACTTTAAATCACAATTGTCAATCATCACCCGGGATTAAGGGATATAGTTTAAAAACCTAAAAGCAAGCACTTCCTTTTAGCTGCTGCCTACTGGGCATTTTGGAAAGGTGCCCAGGATGAGATTTGCTTGAAACAAGACTGCCCCCCTTCTTCCGGCCAGGAGTAATGCATTAGCACCATCTGCTGCGCTCGCTCTGCTTTCAGGGAAATGAGTGCTCGTGGATGTGTTGCCCGCAAACGCTTATATGCTCTATATCTGCATTTGGATTTATGTCTAAGAGGTTTTTCATTTAAAGCCTAAACTGAAAGGGTAGGGGCCTATAACCAGGTTTTATCATGGTCTGATGCCTAGGAACAGGAAACAGAAGAAAAAAGAACTTGCATTCTATAGTATAAGGGCATACAGAGTGTAGAAGAGCCTGCAATCTATTCAGATATAAGAGGGTATACAGAAGGAAAAAGGGCTTACAATCTATTAGGATAAAGGAGGGTATACAGAAGGAGAAGAGCTTACAATCTATTAGGGTATAAGAGAGTATACAGAAGGAGAAGAGCTTACAATCTATTAGGGTATAAGAGAGTATACAGAAGGAATAAGAGCTTACAATCTATTAGGGTATAAGAGACTATACAGAAAGAATAAGAGCTTTTAATCTATTAAGGTATAAGAGAGTATACAGAAGGAATAAGAGCTTACAATCTATTAGGGTATAAGAGAGTATACAGAAGAAATAAGAGCTTACAATTTATTAAGGCATGAGAGAGCATACAAAAAGAATAAGAGCTTATAATCTATTAAGGTATGAGAGAGTATATAGAAAGAATAAGAGCTTATAATCTATTAGGGTATAAGGGAGGATACAGAAGGAATAAGAGCTTACAATCTATTAGGGTATAAGAGTGGATACAGAAGGAAAAAGAGCTTACAATCGATTAGGGTATAAGAGAGGATACAGAAGGAAAAAGAGCTTACAATCTATTAGAGTATAAGAGAGGATACAGAAGGAATGAGAGCTTACAATCTATTAGGGTATAAGAGAGTATAGAGAAGGAATAAGAGCTTCCAATCTATTCAGGTATAAGAAAGTATACAGAAGGAATAAGAGCTTACAATTTATTCGGATATAAGAGAGTATACAGAAGGAATAAGAGCTTACAATCTATTCGGATATAAGAGAGGATACAGAAGGAATAAGAGCTTACAATCTATTAGGGTATAATCACCGTTAGACTTACCGAGGCTAAAAGCCCCACCCCTTCCTGCCCACCTCAGTCTATGTAAAGTAATTTAAATAACCCTTTGGACTATGGGTGGGTAATCAGCAGTAACGCTGAAGGATTCCTGAAAAATCCGTTACCAGTAAGTCTAACAGTGGTATTTCCAAGTCATCCTTCAGCATGACCACATGGAGAGGATTAGGCAAGTAATTATACCTTAGGGGTGGGAAGCTGCAAGTAGTACCCTTCTACAGAAGTCAATAATAATAACAAGTCTATAATGTTTGGGGAAGGTGTGGGGTGAAGATCACATTGCTGCTTTGCATATTTCATCCAAAGACGCACCAGTCCTTTCTGCCCATGAAGTGGCTATAGCTCATGTAGAATGGGCAGACACCTCTGGGGGAGAAACCCCCCCAGTAGAATATGCTTGTGCAATAGTCTGTTTCATCCATCTAGCTATAGAGGACTTGGAAGCTGCTAAGCCTTTCTTTTTTCCGTTGAAAGTTACTAACAATTGTTCTGCTATTCGCCATTCTCTAGATCTTCCCAAATAAATGATAAGAGCTCTTCTAACATCAAGCAGCGAGAGATCCTCTTCCTTGCCTGCTCCATTTGGTAATGCCAGAAGAACTACCTTTGGGACCTGTCAGCAGATAAAAGAAAATGGATTGAGCCTAAGTATTATGTTGTGTGGCAGTACTGCACAATATGGCTGCTTCATAGATAAGGCCTGTATTTCACTTACTTGTCTGGCAGAAGTAATGGCTAACATAAAGCAAAATTTTAGCAACAACCATTTCTCTGGCACCTCATCTAGAGGCTCAAAGGAAGGTTCCATTAATCCCCTTAACACAAATGACAAGTCCCAGGTAAGAAGCCCCTTAAATGTTGCAGGTCTTTTGCGCATAACTGACTTAAAAAAACAATTGATTAGTTTGTCTCAATTTTTGTTTGAGGAAAACTGATAATGCAGAAGTCTGAGTCTTTAGTGTACTTACAGTCAGCCCCTTCCTGCAGGAATTTGAGTACTGTGGCTGTCTCTTTTTTCTTCAACTTGTTCACTTCACAAAAAGAAGAAAAACATTTCCATACCTTTTCGTAGATTCACCTAGTAGTTTATTTTCAGCTGGTCAGAAGAGTTTCAGTCACTCTAACCAAATAACTCTTACTTCTTAGGATGGCCCTTTCAGGATCCAAACTGTCAACCGCAGTTTTGATGGATTCGGATGAAGAAAGACGTCTTGATGGATAATGTTCGGAATGTCTGGAGCCTCCAGGGACATTTCTTTGCCATCCTTCTTAGTTCTGCAAACCAAGCTCTCTTTGGTCAGAATGGAGCTATGAGGATCGCTGTTACCTCTTCTTGCACATCTTCCAGATCACTTGAGACAGAATTCTGAGGAAAGCCATAATCAAGATCAGGGCCGGCTCCAGGGTTTTGTGGGCCCCTGGGCAACAGAGTCTCAGTGGGCCCCTTGTGACAAACAGAGCCATTTAATGAACATTAAATATGCCCGGCAAATGGCTCTGACTGGATGAGAGCCCACAAGTGCCAGTATTTAACGCTATGCTGAACTTCTATTTATGTTTATTTGTCTGCATGACTTACTTTTCTTCATTCAATTGTCTCTTTCATTCCTTCCTTTCCACTCTATCTGTTCTTTTATTCAAGCCGCAGTGTCCGACAGGCCACCATTACAAAGCCACAGGGGCCAGGCTGCTATGCCCCCCCCCCCCATGCAGCAGCCATAGAGCCAGACTGAGCTTCTTTGAGCTTCTTTGTTGGCCCCTTCCGTGTCCGCTGGAGTGGCCGACATTTCTGTAGGACAGGTTGACTTTACCTGCAGGACCGCCGCACACTGCTCTTGCACCCTTGACCGTCCTTATCCACGCGGCTTGCCGCAGCTACTGCAGCTGTGAGCGACATCCCCTGACCAGCAGCTGCACCAAATCCCAAGCCCGCCGCCGCTGATGTTGTCATTCCCAAAAACATTCCTCCAGGTCTTGGGAATCCACTTCTCTCCGACCTGCGCGCTAGCTGGGGAGAAAACCCGCCTTTCCGTTTCCGGGTTGCGGCATGCGCTTCGCCGCACCGGAAATGAGGTCACGCGCAGGTCACCGAGTGAAACTCCGCCCCCAAAAATTATTTTAGGGCCTGCTCCTAACTGTAGCTTGTGTGGGGCGGTTAGAGTGTGCTCAAACGGCAATGGGCATGAGGAAAGAAACCAGGAGTTTTCTGATCATTGAACCTGGAGAAGGCAGCTGCAAGAAAGGTATCCTGAATACTTGCAAAGTCAGTACAGATGTGGGAGAAAGCTCCACTTGAGAAAGGGAGGGCTTAAAGGAATTGACCACCCAAATAAGAATTAAAAGGGGTACTCGCCTTTTGTCCCCTGCAGCTGATCGTTTCTACTCCGGAGATCAGCAGCTCACACAACAATTTTTTAGTTTTTAATACACTAGGGCCTTAGATTGAGAGAACATAAAATATTTTTATGATTAACATTTCTAAACTTTCTTTGAAAGTGACAATTATACAAGAGATATTCTTTCTTCTGCTGGAGTCCAACTCCATGACTCCAAAAGGGTATTCGCTTTTTGCCCCCTGCAACTGATCATTCCTACTCCAGCGATCTGTAACTCACTTGATCAATAGAGCACATCCTGAGCCAGCTGGGCTTAAACTGCAGTCACAGGCACATCCGTGTCTGGCTCACGCCCCTCTGCCATTAGTCACAAAAAGTCCAAAAGGCAGGTGCACACTTACTATGTCCAAGTGAGGCTGCCAGGTTTGCGGTGGCGCCGCTTGTAGTAAATATAGTAAATCAGTAAAACCGGCACTCCAAGTTAAAGTATGCAAAAAATACCATTTTGTGAGTACTCACCTGTAAAATGGGTATTACGAGTATGTCACACACCCCGCTTCCAACATTCATAACACTTGGGTAACCAGCCTGTAGAAGGCGATCTTGCAGAGATGACATGAGAAAAAGGAGCCCCTCCTGGTCCATAAATACCCGGGACCTCCCACTATTCCTCAGTCTTTTAAAAAAGCAGTGAAGAACCAGGAAGAGCAAATTATATAGTGAAAAATAATAAGAAACGCCATATAAAGGATCCCAGAACAAAAAAGGGCGGGGGAAGGGGGGGTGTGACATACTCGTAATACCCATTTTACAGGTGAGTACTCACAAAATGGTATTATTCCTAGTATGTCACACACCCCGCTTCCAACATTCATGACACTTGGGACATCCAATAGCAGTGTCTATAATGGGCGGGGATCCCACAAGGAAAATAAGGCATAACTTAAATTACTGCAGCTTGCAGAACCTTGCGACCAAAAGCAGCATCCGCTGAGGCCCGCACATCAACCTTGTAAAACTTAGAAAAAGTGTGAACCGAAGACCAAGTAGCAGCCTTGCAAACTTGTTCAACAGAAGTCTGGTACTGAAAAGCCCAGGACGCACCAACAGCACAAGTAGAATGAGCAGTAACACGAAAAGGGGGAACCTTCCCCTTAGCAGAATAGGCCCCAACAATGGCCTGACGAATCCATTTACTAATGGAAGATTTGGCGGGTGCCAAACCCTTCCTAGGCCCAGAAGGCACAACAAAAAAGGCATCTGTCTTACGGAAAGCAGAAGTAGTAACCAAATAATAATAAACACAACAAACAACATCCAAAGAATGTAAAACCCTTTCCTTGTTATTACTAGGATTAGGGCACAATGAAGGAAGAACTATATCCTGATTTAAGTGGAAGGCAGACACCACTTTAGGAAGAAAATCTGGTTTAAAACGGAAAACCACCTTATCCTGATGCCTCTCATAGTAAGGAGCCTGTATTGACAGGGCCGCCAATTCAGAAACCCGACGGACAGAGGTAATAGCAACCAAAAAGGCAACTTTCTGAGTGAGAATATGAAGAGGAACCTCCTGTAAAGGTTCAAAAGGAGCCGTCTGCATAGCAGAGAGCACCAGATTAAGATCCCAAACTGGAAGTAGGGGCTTTCTAGGAGGCCGCACATGCGTGACCCCCTAGAAAAAGGTCTTAACCAAACGATGAAGAACAAATGACCTTTGAAAGAAAATAGCCAAAGCAGAAACCTGCCCTTTCAAAGTACTAATCTGGAAGCCCAAATCCAGACCCCATTGCAGAGACTCCAAAATCCTAGGGATAGAAAATACCCTGCAAGGCAGGGACCTAGACTCACACCAGTCAATATAGGACCTCCAAGTCCTGTAATAAACCACAGAGGAAGACTTCTTTCTAGCTCTAACAAGAGTCAGAATGACAGCATCAGAAAGGCCTTCCTCCTTCAAGATGGAGATTTCAGCAGCCACGCCGTCAAAGCCAGCGTTTGTAAATTGGGGTAACAAAGTTGACCCTGAGTTAAGAGATCTGGAAGAAGAGGCAGAGGCAACAGATCCTCTGCCAGCCTTGTGACCTCTGCGAACCACAGGCGTCTTGGCCACTTTGGAGCCACCAGAATTGCTGGTGCCCCTTCCAGAACCAACTTGCGCACCACCTTGCTTTTCATGGAGAATGGGGGAAAAAGATACAGGAATCCCAGATCCTTCCAGGCAAGAGACATGGCATCCACTGCCACTGCCAGAGGATCCTGGGATAGAGACACAAAAGCTGGAAGCTTGTGGTTGTGGCGAGAAGCAAACAGGTCCAACCGCGGAGTCCCCCACTTGTGACAAAGGAACTGAAAGACCTCGGGGTTGAGAGATCATTCTCCCTGGCAAGCGCATGCTCTGCTCAGGGAGTCTGCCTCCACATTCTCTATCCCCGGAATGTAAACTGCCGATATGCAGGGAACATTGATCTCTGCCACTGAAGGATCAGAGACACTTCCCGGAGGGCACCCCAACTGCAAGTCCCTCCCTGGTGATTGATGTATGCAACTGCTGTTCGGTTATCTGACCGAATCTGAACCGGCAAACCCCGCAAGAGATGAGTCAGTCGGAGCAGCACAAGACGAATGGCCCAAAGTTCCAATAAATTGATTGGGGAGTGAGCCTCCAGAGGCCCCCACAACCCCTGAAACCGGTGTCTCCTCCAGATGCCCCCCCCCAGCCCGTAAGGCTGGCATCTGTGGTGACCAACTCCCAACAAGGGGTCAGAAATGATTTGCCGTCCCTGAGATTGCTCAAAATCAGCCACCACTGGAAGGACTGCAGGACGAGGGGAGACAACAGACAAGTCCGATTTAAAGACAACGGGCGCTTGTCCCACTTCGCCAGGAGAAAAGCTGAAGCGTCCTTATGTAGAACTGAGCAAAAGGACCACCATCAACCCCACTAATCTCATCCCCAAGCGGATAGGCTGATGAGGATTGGACAGGAACAGATTAATAAAATCCTGAATCAGAACAATCTTGGACTGAGGAAGAAATACCCTGGCCGAAAGGGTATCCAGAGTCAAGCCCAGAAAGGGAATCTCCCTTACGGGACAAAGAGAGGATTTGGCATGGTTTATCACCCAACCAAACCTCTCTAGTGTAGTCACCACTGTTCTGGTGTCCAGTTCCGTCTGATTGAAAGATGACGTTGTGAAGAGCAAGTCGTCCAGCAATGGCATGATGCGAATGCCCTGGACCCTGAGAATAGCCATTACTCCTGCCAGGACCCTGGTAAACACTCTTGGGGATGGAGTGAGACCGAATGGAAGAGCCACAAACTGAAAATGGTGGTCTTCTACTGTGAATCTGAGAAACCCTTGGTGAGCGGCAAAAATAGGAATGTGCAGATAAGCATCCTTGATGTCTATGGACGTCATAAAGTCCCCCTGGCGGAGAGCGTCGATCGTTGAACGCAACGACCCCATGCGGAACTTTCGGAAACAAATAAACTGATTGAGTCGTCTCAGATCTAGAATAGGCCGACCCCAGACCTCTTTCCGCTGGAGGAACCTGGCGGATAACATCCATGTTTAAAAAGTTCGCCACAGCTGCCCGGAGCCCCTGTG
Organism: Gastrophryne carolinensis; assembly: GCA_027917425.1. Taxonomy (NCBI): domain Eukaryota; kingdom Metazoa; phylum Chordata; class Amphibia; order Anura; family Microhylidae; genus Gastrophryne; species Gastrophryne carolinensis. Next base: position 71,943,886 of record CM051244.1, read on the forward strand.
CGATCACCGGATCTGCAGGCATCCGAGACCTGAAAAATCTGGGAGGAGGCCGAACCTCGAATTCCAGCTTGTAACTGGAGGACACAACTTCCAGAATCCATCTGTCTGATACCTCTTGACCCAAGCCTGGAAAAAAGAATTGCAGCCGTCCCCCCACCCGTACGGGTGAGGGCGCCTCCTCATTGCTGGGCAACCTTGGAAGCGGGCTTAGATCCCCAACTCTGACCTGGACGGCCACGTCCTCTTCCTCTGTTCCATGCAGTCCCCCTTGGGGCTGAAAAGGGCCGATCCTCTGCCCGTTCTGGAACCACGAAAGGAAGGGTTAAAGGAAGCCGATCCCCGAAAGGAACAACGTTGCTTCTTACGCTGAGGCAATTTGCCTCCTTTAATGACAGAATCCAACTTCTCACCAAAGAGGCGTAATCCCCCAAAGGGAAGTGCTGTAAGCGACTTCTTTGCCACCGTGTCAGCCGCCCACTGGCGTAGCCAAATAGACCGCCGAGTCGCAACAAGCAAGGCAGAAGTTCTGCTACAGACCATGGAGTCATCTAAAGCAGAAAGTACAAAAGACACAAATAAATCACATTGCTTGAAAGCGGAAAACTCATCAGAGGCTGGATCAAGCCCTGAGGTATTCAATAGGTCTCTAATAACAGACCTAATAGCGACTGCCATAAGTGCCGGGGCACCCACAGGCCGCAAGGCCGAGCCAACGCTAGCAAACGAATGGCAAGCCATTTGATCAATACGCTTGTCCTCCCTATCCTTAAGGGAAGTAGATTCCGGAGAATGCAAAACAGAGGAACTGGACAAACTGAGCACAGGTGAATCCACCACAGGGGGGATGACCAACGCTTACAGTGTCTGCAGGAAAGGGATATTTTTTTTTTTTTTATCCCAGCCCAAAGGAATGCCAGGAAGCCGTGCAGGCTTTTCCCATTCCTTAAGAATGATATGTTTCTGATAAGGAAATTCAAAACGAGGCTTGGAGGCTCCAAAGAACTCCCCTTTCTGAGGAGGGACTGCTTCTGGAAAATCGATAGCCAAGACCTCATAAAATTGAGCAAGAGCTTTAGGGGTGTCAAAATTCTCCCCTTCACCTTGTTCAGCGTCAATACCCACAAATTGCTGAAGATCTTTTTCAAACGGAGAACAATCAAAAATGCTCGCTACAATCAAGCTCATTTGCCTCAACGGCCAGAGCTAAATGTTTTCTTTTAGCTGAGGCCTTCTTGGCCACAGAGCTAGACATTTATTTTTCAATGTGAGCCAATCAGGCACATACATCAGAAAGTGACTCTCTACCCATGACAATATCACTGGACACTGGTATGGACAAGACAAGGCGGTGTGGGGGAAGAGGCAGGAGCCACCGACCCTGAGGCTTGGGCCCCTGACTGCTGCATTATAACCAATTGAACACAAAAAAAAGCGTTATCCCCAACAAGGGATGCCCCACATCGCAAACACTGCCGAGTCTGTCCCGCAGGTACTGAAAAGCCAGTATCCTGAGATGTCTCCATATGGCTCCATATGGTGTTTATTAAAATACTTAATTTTTTTATAGTCGCCAAGTATATGGGATTTTTACAGCCGAAGCTACCCGGGATGCCCCTAATAGTTCCTAGGTGGGAGGATTTTAAACAAGGACCAGGAGAAACCCCTATTAAGAGAGTTTCCCCCTGGAAGATAGAGAAAACACAATAAGCCTTATGCATATGCAAGAAAGAAATGACAGTAAATAAAAAAGATTTCCCTTTAGTATAACTAAAGGGTACTCACAGTGACCACAACGGCCCAGCGACAGCCCTGCGACCAATCGATATAAGAAAAGCCCAGCAGCAGCACCAACGCAGCAGCCAGGACCAGTGAAGGCCAGCACCAGAACAGGAACCAGTAAACCACATGTCAAACAGGACATGTCGAAGCCCCGCCCACCACCTAGCACTGCTCAGAGAGCAGAGGGCGGGCCAGCCAAGGACAATAGCATGACATCATAGAACGGGGCCGAACGAAAAAAGAGAGGGAAATTTAAAAAACCCAAAACAGGTATGTCACTTTCTTATCTTTTCCCTTTTTTTTTTTTTTTAAACAAATGCATAGGCCAAAAGATACTCCCTAAATAAAGATTCCCCCCCTCCCATCACCCCAGCAGGCTCCAGGAGGGCCAAAAGGGGGGAAAACAATAAGCACCCAATAGGCACAAGGAGATTTAAAGGGACGGGGCATCCCATGCCGGGGGACACCAACCCGGATTCCGCCTACCCCTTATTTGAGGTCTCACGGAGGGAGCAGGCTCTCATATACACCCAAGGGTGTATCTACCTTTGCCCGAGCCCATCAGCCAAGGCTGGGAGGCATAACATAAATATCACAATACAAAAATGTGGCTTCAGGCAGAAATAGAAAAAGGCCGGGCGTAACCCGGCTACCTGCAGGAAGGAGAGTCATCTTCTGAATGCTTCGCCGACTGCAGAGACGAAAAGACTGAGGAATAGTGGGAGGTCCCGGGTATTTATGGACCAGGAGGGGCTCTTTTTCTCATGTCATCTCTGCAAGATCGCCCTCTACAGGCTGGTTACCCAAGTGTCATGAATGTTGGACGCGGGGTGGGTGACATACTAGGAATAGACTGTATTCAAAGATCTTATGGTACATGAACAATATCATGTAGTCCATGTGATCCAACGTTTCAGGGGATATTGCCCCCTTCATCAGGGAAGAACTGCCAAACAGATATCCAGAGATAGGTCCAATAAGTAGTAAAGCTTGAGTCCTGGTTTGAAACATGTAAGCAAAGCAGGTATAGAGAATTACAGTATAACACAATGAGATGGCAAACAACATGGTGGAAAAATCCACCAGTAAATGAACCCCCCACCTCCGCTGGACAGGCAGTGCTCAATCTGTCAGCCCAGTACTATCTTCATAGTTTCTGTGGCAGATTACATGGTGCGCTAAGCATATGGCATCGCTCTCCAAATGGCAGTGGGAGCATGCCAATGCTCAAGAGGATTAGGTCCACACCAATTAAACCTGGAGCTATACACTATACAATGAAGTATATGTAAAGATGGAAGAAGAGGAAAAAGGAAAAAAGGGGGGACAACAAAGAGAGGGATTGGGACAAGGGGCATAACGGGGAAAAAAAAGGGGGAGGCAGAGGGAAGAGAAATTAAATAAATTTATAAAAATAAATATACCCTGAAACATTGGATAACATGGACTGCATAATATTGTTATTCTTGTACCAAATGACAGTCTTTTTACATACTTTAACATGGAGTGCCGGGTTTTACTGATTTACGCCATTAGTCACAGAAATGCTGTCACATTTTTCATCAAGTACAACTTTTCATATTCCAATCATGTACCGCATGGCTGGTGTCATTTAGAGTGAATGAAGAGCACAAAAAATATACAGATAGTTTTCATCACCTTTTAGACACTTATTGAGCAAATCGGAATTAGGTGAAGTATAGATGACAGTAGATTAAGTTGGGGTACAGGTAAGTCTGCAGTCTGATAGGCTATTGAATACCCCCAGTGGTACTTGTACCACTGATTGGGAACCCCTGCTTTAGATGCAGAGTCCAAAGGAAAGGGCCAAGGTTAGTCCAGAGGGGGAACCAGGCACATGGATTGATCTCCAGGCATCAGGAGCATGAGTGCCACCAACCCTATAGACAGCTCAGTCTGTAGTATGGCGAGCCAGTTGACCTGTGCCCACCTGAAGTCACAAGTGATGCTACTATTTTAGCATTAGATCATGTAAGACTACTTTTCCTATATGAGGATGGGTGACAACCAAAGGGAGCACACCTCAGCATTTTTTGTATTATAAAAGTCTCAATCTAATCTTCTGAATAAAAGAAATGCCAATATGATTATTGAAACAATGAGTTAATTTGAGAACAGTTCAGCATTTTAATAAGTTACAAACAGCACATGAAATTACAGCCCAACAGGTAGCATTATTGAATTCATACGGGCGCCCTCAGCAGAGACATTCCAAATGTATACTTAATTAATAATCCTAGTCTTGGTTTCCATAGTTTCTTTTTACATTCAAGTACTGGTAGAAACTGGCCGTAACTTTCCTCATGTTCCGGCAATAAACCCCCCTCTGGTTGGCATAGCGTATGAAAGCAGAAACGTTCTGCATACCTCAAATGGCTTGTCATTCTCTTGCCTTTTGTCCAGAAATATGCTGCTGGGTCTTAATTTAATGTTTTTTTTCCTCTTGTATTGCTTAATAATTACAGCTAGAAGTCATACCCATATGACGAGGCGCCATTTGCTGGTGCCAGTCCGTGGCTAATCTTAGCGGGTGCCTAGGCTTTTGCACCTTGGGAGGGCCCACCTCACATGGTGGTCATGTGATACACCACTTTCCCTGTTGGGCAGTGTCATTCCCTCTCTTTTGGGCAACCCCTAAGCAGGATGCTGTGCAGCAACCCAGGGTGGGGGCTGCCAGTCGAGTGAATAGCCTATCAGAAAAACTGCTGTGGGACACCTACCCCACACTGTCCCTTTTCAAGTGAATGCTTCAACCATTCTGTTTGCTCACCACTAGGGATGAGCGAATCGATCCGGACGAACCCGGATTCGATCCGAATTTCAGGAAAAATTCGATTCGGATCGAATCCGAATTTCCCCGCGATTCGATCACTCGAAGTTTTCCTTTAACATCCATTCATTTACATTTACAGGCATTCTAAGATGGCGGACGGGACATGTCTGGACATGTATCCCGCGCCAGTGCAAGCTGGGGCAGTCACATGCAGCCTATCAGCAGCCAGCAAGCCCGGTGACGTCACACAGCGGTATTTAACGGCGGCCATCTTGCTTTTCCTCATTTCTCTATTGCATTCGTGAGAGACAGAACGCTGTGTAGCTGAGGGACAGACAGTTAGACAGGCAGGGACAGGCAGGGACAGACAGGGACAGGCTGGAGACAGGCAGGAGACAGACAGGAGACAGACAGAAAGCCAGGGAAAGGTAGGAAAAAACGGAGGCTGTGACAGGGAGATTTTTTTTTTTTTCATCCAGCCTGAGTGTTACTAGCTGGCTGACAGGCTTTGTTAGCGTTTTCAGGCTGCTTATAGTAACTAACTGTGCATATATACTGAACTGATCTTAAGTCTGCTGTGAGGCATCCCATTCTGTGACTACACCAGCCTTTGTTTAAGACCATATAAGCATTTGCTCTTATCATATTTGAAATTAGGCCTGATAAAGACACTTTTGCTGGGCAAAGCACTACTGGACCCTGCCAGGTGCACTCCTATTTGGGGCATCCCATTCTGTGACTACAGCAGCCTCTGTTTAAGACCATATAAGCATTTGCTCTTATCATATTTGAAATTAGGCCTGATAAAGACACTTTTGCTGGGCATAGCACTACTTGTCCCTGCCATGGCATCCCATTCTGTGACTACAGCAGCCTCTGTTTAAGACCGTATAACCATTTTCACTTATCATATTTGAAATTAGGCCTGATAAAGACACTTTTGCTGGGCAAAGCACTACTGGACCCTGCCAGGTCCATTCCTGTTGTGGCATCCCATTCTGTGACTAAAGCAGCCTCTGTTTAAGACCATATAAGCATTTGCTCTTATCATATTTGAAATTAGGCCTGATAAAGACACTTTTGCTGGGCAAATCACTACTGGACCCTGCCAGGTGCACTCCTATTTGGGGCATCCCATTCTGTGACTACAGCAGCCTCTGTTTAAGACCATATAAGCATTTGCTCTTATCATATTTGAAATTAGGCCTGATAAAGACACTTTTGCTGGGCAAAGCACTACTGGACCCTGCCAGGTGCACTCCTATTTGGGGCATCCCATTCTGTGACTACAGCAGCCTCTGTTTAAGACCATATAAGCATTTGCTCTTATCATATTTGAAATTAGGCCTGATAAAGACACTTTTGCTGGGCATAGCACTACTTGTCCCTGCCATGGCATCCCATTCTGTGACTACAGCAGCCTCTGTTTAAGACCGTATAACCATTTTCACTTATCATATTTGAAATTAGGCCTGATAAAGACACTTTTGCTGGGCAAAGCACTACTGGACCCTGCCAGGTCCATTCCTGTTGGGGCATCCCATTCTGTGACTAAAGCAGCCTCTGTTTAAGACCATATAAACATTTGCTCTTATCATATTTGAAATTAGGCCTGATAAAGACACTTTTGCTGGGCAAAGCACTACTGGACCCTGCCAGGTGCACTCCTATTTGGGGCATCCCATTCTGTGACTACAGCAGCCTCTGTTTAAGACCATATAAGCATTTGCTCTTATCATATTTGAAATTAGGCCTGATAAAGACACTTTTGCTGGGCAAAGCACTACTGGACCCTGCCAGGTGCACTCCTATTTGGGGCATCCCATTCTGTGACTACAGCAGCCTCTGTTTAAGACCATATAAGCATTTGCTCTTATCATATTTGAAATTAGGCCTGATAAAGACACTTTTGCTGGGCATAGCACTACTTGTCCCTGCCATGGCATCCCATTCTGTGACTACAGCAGCCTCTGTTTAAGACCGTATAACCATTTTCACTTATCATATTTGAAATTAGGCCTGATAAAGACACTTTTGCTGGGCAAAGCACTACTGGACCCTGCCAAGTCCATTCCTGTTGGGGCATCCCATTCTGTGACTAAAGTAGCCTCTGTTTAAGACCATATAAGCATTTGCTCTTATCACATTTGAAATTAGGCCTGATAAAGACACTTTTGCTGGGCAAAGCACTACTGGACCCTGCCAGGTGCACTCCTATTTGGGGCATCCCATTCTGTGACTACAGCAGCCTCTGTTTAAGACCGTATAACCATTTTCACTTATCATATTTGAAATTAGGCCTGATAAAGACACTTTTGCTGGGCATAGCACTACTGGACCCTGCCAGGTGCACTCCTATTTGGGGCATCCCATTCTGTGACTACAGCAGCCTCTGTTTAAGACCATATAAGCATTTGCTCTTATCATATTTGAAATTAGGCCTGATAAAGACACTTTTGCTGGGCATAGCACAACTTGTCCCTGCCATGGCATCCCATTCTGTGACTACAGCAGCCTCTGTTTAACCCTTTAAGTGCCAGCCTACCTGGAGTTTTTGTCACACTCTGTTGCCAGACCATTTTGCACTATTTTGCGCTCCCCATGTTCAAATGTGATTTTTGAAGGGATTTCCAGGGATTTCCCAGGAAAATGATATATTGTTTTTTTCAGCAGAGTCTGGGCTTTAACATGAAATGTCTTGTTTGTCATTTTTTAGGTGTATTCTCAATATTTTTGGTTAAATATTTGCAAAAAAAAAAAAAAAAAAAAAAATTTTTACATATTGTAGTTTTTTTTGTAATAAAAAATGTAAGTTTGTCAATGAAATCTTATTGCGTGTGAAATCCCAATTTCTCCCGGTTACAGCGGTACCACATATGTATAGGTAGACACCCTTTCCTGCCCAGGAGACTCCCCCAAACTGAAACAGCGCTTTAGGAGATTTTCAGATAAAATACAACTATGCTATGCAATATGCGCACCTTGCGGTTTTTCCAGAAAAACAACCCTTTACATTTGAAATACCCCCAACAAACTATATATTCTCTGGAAGTACACACCTCAGGCTTTCTAGGCGTACCAGGCTTGTTGATGTGGCCATAGTTTTCTGGAAGTAATCCCTCAATGGATTCTTTGGTTGCAAAGAGTTTCCCTAAAAAAAGGATAAAAAAGCAGAATCAAAGCCACATTTTCCTAAAAAAACTATATACAAACAAGAAAAAACAAGTTTAATCTGGAAACGCAACATCCCCCGAACAGAACAATACCCAACATGCATAGGTTCTGTCAAGGGAAGAGTTGCCAAACACCCCAAAGTAAAGCATGTGCGTAACGGTAATTTTACTTGAAAATTTCAGCTCTGCAGACAAAGTGCGCACCTTGCGATTTTTCAACCAAAACAACCCTTGACATTTGGAATATCCCCCATAAACCATATATTCCCTGAAAGTACACACGTTAAACTTTTTAAGGGTACCCAGCTTGTTGTAGTGGGCTCATCTTTCTGGAAGTAATCCCTCAAAGAATTCTTTGTTTGCGCAGGGTTTCCTTAAAAAACTTATAAAAAAGCTGAATAAAAAACACCTTTTCCTAAAATATAAATATGCAAACCAGAAAAAACAAGCTAAGTCTGAAAGCGCAAGGTCCCCCGAACAGAACAATACCCAACATGCATAGGTACTATTAACCCTTTTAATTGCCAGCCTACTTGAGATTTTGTCACCCTCTGTTGACAGGCCATTTTTCCCCATTTTGCGTCATGTTTTGCGCCATGTTTTGCACCATTTTTGCTGGAACTTTCAGGAAAATTATATATATATTTTTTTGCAGCAGAGTTTAGGCTTTAACATGAAATGTCTTGTTTGTAAATTTTTTTTTTTTTTTACAATATTATTAAGTAAAAATAATAAATAAATAAATAAAAAATGTTTTAAAAAAATTGACTCCTTTATTTTAAATAAAAAATGTATTTTATTAAGGAAAATCATATTGCATGTGAAAGCCCCATTTCTACCGATTAGAACGGTACCACATATTTATCGGTAGCCCCCTGTTCCTGCCCAGGAGACCCCCCCTAACTGAAACAAGTATTTTATAACATTCACAAAAAAAATACAACTACCATCCACACTACAAAGGGTTAAATCGAGAAAAAAAATGACATAGGGTCCCCCCTCCCAGGGGAGGGAGACCCCATTTTTTTTTTGATTTTTAAGGGTTAAAAACCCTTAAAAATCAAAAAAAAAATTGACGTGGGGTCCCCCTTACCCACAGTAACCAGCCCGGGACCAGCTATGGGGGCTTGTAGGCACAGAGTGGGGGGGCCAGCTTATGTGGCCCCCCCACCCTGCAGCCTACGAGCCCACATAGCCCATGTGGGCCCGGGCTCTTCTGCCCCCCCCTGGCCTTTGGGGAGGCAGGTAATGGGGGTGCCGGGGGTTAATGGCAAGCCACCCGCTAGCGCAGGTGGCTTGCCATCCCCCCAGCCTTGTGAACTGGTATAGGGGTCATGGACCCCTTACCAGTTCACAAGGGGTTAAATGTAAATAATCACACAGACACAAGCAGAGAAAAAATATTTTATTAATTTTTTTTTTTTTTTTTTTACACTGTACTCACCTCCCATCCATCCTGGAGCCCTCTGTCCCTCGGCGATCACTGGCTTCTGCTCACTTGCTAGAAGCCTTTTATAGCTGCTGGATGACAGAACACAAAGGGTTAATCAAAAAAAAATGACATAGGGTCCCCCCTCCCAGGGGGGGGACCCCATTTTTTTTTTGATTTTTAAGGGTTAAAAACCCTTAAAAATCAAAAAAAAAAATGACGTGGGGTCCCCCTTACCCACAGTAACCAGCCCGGGACCAGCTATGGGGGCTTGTAGGCACAGAGTGGGGGGGCCAGCTTATGTGGCCCCCCCACCCTGCAGCCTACGAGCCCACATAGCCCATGTGGGCCCGGGCTCTTCTGCCCCCCCCTGGCCTTTGGGGAGGCAGGTAATGGGGGTGCCAGGGGTTAATGGCAAGCCACCCGCTAGCGCAGGTGGCTTCCCATCCCCCCAGCCTTGTGAACTGGTATAGGGGTCATGGACCCCTTACCAGTTCACAAGGGGTTAATAGTAAAAAATCACACAGACACAGAGAAAAAAAAATCTTTATTTTTCTTTTTTTTACACTATACTCACCTCCGATCCGACGTCCCTCGCCGCTGTATGTCCCGCGCCGCTGTCACTGACAGATGCCGGTGGTGATCGGCGCAGGGCGGGTGACAGGCGAGGGGGCTCCGATCGGAGCCTCCTCACCTGACATCCGCCCTCCTCCGATCACCACCGGCATCTGACAGAGATGCCGGAGCTCGGAGGGGGTATAGGAGGAGCGGGATGACGTCATCCCGCTCCTCCCACAATGGGCGGAGCTAAGCGGCGGCGGCCATCGCCGCCATTACAAGAGGTGAGGACCCGGAAGAGGGTCCTCACCTGAAGACTGCGCAGCCCAGGGGGGGGATCGGACCCCCCCCTGGTGAAGAGGAGACCCGGACAGAAGGCTCGGGCGCGGAGGTGAGTAAATGACAGTTTGTTTTTTTTTTTTTTTTACAGCGCCGATGTCAGCGCTGGAAACGGGGGGGGGGCGGCTGGTTTCGGGCCCCCCCCTGAAGACGGAGGACGACGGGGGGGCGATCGGATGCCCCCCCAAGGAAGAGGGGACCCCAAGCTTCACGGGGATACCGGAGGTAAGTGGTTTTTTTTTCTATCTTTTTAACTGTTTGTGGGAAATGCCAGGCACGTAGTTTCTACGTGCTTGGCACTTAACGGTAGGAGAGGCAACCACGTAGAAACTACGTGCTTGGCATTTAAAGGGTTAAGACCATATAACCATTTGCTCTTATCATATTTGAAATTAGCCTGATAAAGACACTTTTGCTGGGCATAGCACTACTTGTCCCTGCCATGGCATCCCATTCTGTGACTACAGCAGCCTCTGTTTAAGACCGTATAACCATTTTCACTTATCATATTTGAAATTAGGCCTGATAAAGACACTTTTGCTGGGCAAAGCACTACTGGACCCTGCCAGGTCCATTCCTGTTGGGGCATCCCATTCTGTGACTAAAGCAGCCTCTGTTTAAGACCATATAAGCATTTGCTCTTATCATATTTGAAATTAGGCCTGATAAAGACACTTTTGCTGGGCATAGCACTACTTGTCCCTGCCAGGGCATCCCATTCTGTGACTACAGCAGCCTCTGTTTAAGACCATATAACCATTTGCTCTTATTATATTTGAAATTAGCCTGATAAAGACACTTTTGCTGGGCATAGCACTACTGGACCCTGCCAGGTGCACTCCTATTTGGGGCATCCCATTCTGTGACTACAGCAGCCTCTGTTTAAGACCATATAAGCATTTGCTCTTATCATATTTGAAATTAGGCCTGATAAAGACACTTTTGCTGGGCATAGCACTACTGGACCCTGCCAGGTGCACTCCTATTTGGGGCATCCCATTCTGTGACTACAGCAGCCTCTGTTTAAGACCATATAAGCATTTGCTCTTATCATATTTGAAATTAGCCTGATAAAGACACTTTTGCTGGGCATAGCACTACTTGTCCCTGCCAGGTGTACTTACTGCTGGTTTTTAGGGCATCCCATTCTGTGACTAAACCAGCCTCTATTTAAGAACCTAACCATTTGCACCTATTCTAATTGAAATTAGGCATGATAAAGACACTTTTGCTGTGCATAGTCTTACTGCTGCCTGCCAGGTGCTCTCTGGTTTTTGGGACATCCCATTCTGTAACATACCATTAGCCTCTGCATTAACTGTAAGCTGCACAGTTATTTAAAGAAATTTGGCCTGTATGAGCCTGCTAACACACTGCTGCTGTGTGCATATATACTGATCTCAAGTCAGCTTTGGGGCATCCCATTCTGTAACATACCATTAGCCTCTGCATTTACTGTAAGCTGCACATTTATTTAAAGAAATTTGGCCTGTATGAGCCTGCTAACACACTGCTGCTGTGTGCATATATACTGATCTCAAGTCTGCTTGGGGCATCCCATTCTGTAACATACCATTAGCCTCTGCATTAACTGTAAGCTGCACAGTTATTTAAAGAAATTTGGCCTGTATGAGCCTGCTAACACACTGCTGCTGTGTGCATATATACTGATCTCAAGTCTGCTTGGGGCATCCCATTCTGTAACATACCATTAGCCTCTGCATTAACTGTAAGCTGCACATTTATTTAAAGAAATTTGGCCTGTATGAGCCTGCTAACACACTGCTGCTGTGTGCATATATACTGATCTCAAGTCTGCTTGGGGCATCCCATTCTGTAACATACCATTAGCCTCTGCATTAACTGTAAGCTGCACAGTTATTTAAAGAAATTTGGCCTGTATGAGCCTGCTAACACACTGCTGCTGTGTGCATATATACTGATCTCAAGTCAGCTTTGGGGCATCCCATTCTGTAACATACCATTAGCCTCTGAATTTACTGTAAGCTGCACATTTATTTAAAGAAATTTGGCCTGTATGAGCCTGCTAACACACTGCTGCTGTGTGCATATATACTGATCTCAAGTCTGCTTGGGGCATCCCATTCTGTAACATACCATTAGCCTCTGCATTAACTGTAAGCTGCACAGTTATTTAAAGAAATTTGGCCTGTATGAGCCTGCTAACACACTGCTGCTGTGTGCATATATACTGATCTCAAGTCAGCTTTGGGGCATCCCATTCTGTAACATACCATTAGCCTCTGCATTTACTGTAAGCTGCACATTTATTTAAAGAAATTTGGCCTGTATGAGCCTGCTAACACACTGCTGCTGTGTGCATATATACTGATCTCAAGTCTGCTTGGGGCATCCCATTCTGTAACATACCATTAGCCTCTGCATTTACTGTAAGCTGCACATTTATTTAAAGAAATTTGGCCTGTATGAGCCTGCTAACACACTGCTGCTGTGTGCATATATACTGATCTCAAGTCTGCTTGGGGCATCCCATTCTGTAACATACCATTAGCCTCTGCATTAACTGTAAGCTGCACAGTTATTTAAAGAAATTTGGCCTGTATGAGCCTGCTAACACACTGCTGCTGTGTGCATATATACTGATCTCAAGTCAGCTTTGGGGCATCCCATTCTGTAACATACCATTAGCCTCTGCATTTACTGTAAGCTGCACATTTATTTAAAGAAATTTGGCCTGTATGAGCCTGCTAACACACTGCTGCTGTGTGCATATATACTGATCTCAAGTCTGCTTGGGGCATCCCATTCTGTAACATACCATTAGCCTCTGAATTTACTGTAAGCTGCACATTTATTTAAAGAAATTTGGCCTGTATGAGCCTGCTAACACACTGCTGCTGTGTGCATATATACTGATCTCAAGTCTGCTTGGGGCATCCCATTCTGTAACATACCATTAGCCTCTGCATTAACTGTAAGCTGCACAGTTATTTAAAGAAATTTGGCCTGTATGAGCCTGCTAACACACTGCTGCTGTGTGCATATATACTGATCTCAAGTCAGCTTTGGGGCATCCCATTCTGTAACATACCATTAGCCTCTGCATTTACTGTAAGCTGCACATTTATTTAAAGAAATTTGGCCTGTATGAGCCTGCTAACACACTGCTGCTGTGTGCATATATACTGATCTCAAGTCTGCTTGGGGCATCCCATTCTGTAACATACCATTAGCCTCTGCATTAACTGTAAGCTGCACAGTTATTTAAAGAAATTTGGCCTGTATGAGCCTGCTAACACACTGCTGCTGTGTGCATATATACTGATCTCAAGTCTGCTTGGGGCATCCCATTCTGTAACATAACATAACCTACCTACCATACTAAGCAGCTCTCTTATTTAAACTAAGCAGGCCTCTTGGAGGCTGAGTGTCCACTTTTGGGTGTGCATTTATATTCGGTTTCATATACAGTGGGGTATCCCAATTTGTAAGATAACCTACCCCAACCATGTAAACTAAATAGGCCTGTTGCAGCCTGAGTTTCTCTGCTTGCGTATGGCCTACATTACAATCTGTCTCTTTCAATGACACTGCTGCCTGGGGTATCCCAATTTGTAAGATAACCTACCCCAACCATGTAAACTAAAGGTTACGTCCTTCCAGAAGGAAAACTTATGCCGAACACTATTTTTGTTAGGGGCATTGACCTTTGGATTGATCGGCATGAAATTAATTTTTTTTTTTCAAAGTATGGCGCTGTGAAGAAGGTCAAAATGATGTCTCATACTTGGATTATTGTTACTTTTTGTTCAGCTTGAAATATAACAGGCCACACGGGCATCCCAAGGCACATGCTATTTTAAACCTATCTGTTATACAACATAAGCGTTGATCAGGCTACTTCAGTTTGCACTTGTTTTTGACTGATTTTAATAAACCAGGCCGCAGGGCACCCCAAAGCTGCACCTTGCACCCTATCTGGTATACAACATAAGCGTTGATCAGCATCAGCTTCATTAAGCTACTTCAGTTTGCACTTCCTTTTTGACTGCTTTCATTTAACCAGGCCGCAGGGCACCCCAAAGCTGCACCTTGCACCCTACCTGTTTATACTAAATAAGCATCTACAGCCTCAGCTTTATTAAGTTATTGCATTTTGAATTGGTTTTGGTCTGCTTTAAATACACCAGGCCGCAGGGCATCCCAAACCTGCATGTTGCACCCCATCTGTTATACTAAATAAGCGTTGATCAGCATCAGCTTTATTAAGCTATTGCATTTTGCATTGGTTTTTGTACTGCTGCCAAAACACTAGCCCATATGGGCATCCCAAACCAGCACATGTCACCCTATCTGTTATACTAAATAAGCTTCTACAGGCCCTTTTTTTATTTATTTATTTTTATTTATATAGAGCTGCAATAGCTTATATTGTGAGGTTAATTTGCCATTTTGCAGCATAATATAGAGCAGCCCCTGTGTAAATCTGAGGGGCAATAGCTTATATAGTGAGGTAAATTTGCCATTTTGCTTCGTTATATAGAGCAGCCCAGTTGCCATCTAAATCAACTACTGTCCGGCCAGTACAGCTTTTCCAGGGCAAACTCTGCTAGTTGCGGGCACAAGTCAAGTTTGGCTTCCCAGCAAATCCAGTGGATCTTGAAGGTGTGTTGGCATGGTCATGTCAAGGTATGACATGACCTGCTGTTTGAGGTCCAGCTCCAGGTCTTCCTGCTGCTCATGAGTAGACTCACTATGCGGGTGTAGAAAGCTACTCACTAGCGACTGAAGACTGAGGCTGCTGCTGATGGAGCTGCTGCTGCTGCTCCTTCCACCCCCCCAGCAGCCATGGCAGTGGAAGGTGATCGCAGACTTCCCCCCGAGTCAGACCTGCGGGAGTATGGGCCATGGCGCAGATAGACATCGCCCAACTGACTACGTGGGATGTCTCTGTAGTAGGTCAGTTTGTCCTCCCTCTCAGTGGGCGTAAAAAATGCCCCCATTTTGTGCCGGAAGCGAGGGTCCAATAAGTTGGAGAGCCAGAAGTCTTCCCGCTGACAAATGGAGACAATTCTGCGCTCACTAGTACGCATGCATGTGAGCATGCATCGTGCCATTTGTGCAAGTGACTCGGAGGGACTACCTGTCTCCATCTCCACTGTAAACTGCCATGGTGTGTCTGGGTCCTCTGTCTCGCCTTACTCACAACCCTCTAGCTCCTGTGGCTGCTCCTGCTCCTCCTCTCCTGTCAGATGACTAGATAAAATGGTCATTTTGTGAAACCTAAACTGTGGTTTGCTGTGCCCCACCCCCTCCTCCTCCTCCACTTCAGCCCCCACAGGCTTCATGTGGCTGTGAAATGTATGTGCCATGTCTCCAGTGCCCTGACCAGCCATGCTTTCCAACATGTGTTGTAGTACATGAAGCAGTGGAATCTCATCGTTCATCTCATAGTCCTGGCAACTGACTAATAATGTAGCTTCCTCAAAGGGCCTGAGCAAACGGTCGGTGTCACGTATGAGCTGCCAATGGTTTACATTGAATTTACACAGGGGTGTCCCCCTATCCGTTTGGATCATCCAGAAATCCGTGATGGCTTTTCTCTGTTCCTATAGTGCAGTGGTCCTCAACCCTGTCCTCAAGGCCCACCAACATGTCATGTTTTTTGGATCTCCAAATAGCCAGCTCTATTGCTCTGCAGCTGCACTAATTACTCCACCTGAGCATCTTTGTGGAGATCTGCAAAGCCTGGCCTGTTGGTGGGCCTTGAGGACAGGGTTGGGGACCACTGCTATAGTGGATCCTGCATATGGAGGGTGGAATTCCAACGGGTGGAAACATCGCAAATCAGACTATGGTGGGGTACACCGTTGTGACGCTGAGGCTCAATAAGGTTGTGCTTGGTGGTGTAGGAGTGCCAGAAGTGCATGCTAACTTTCTTTCCTGTTGTTCGGATGTCTTTCAGATGGGGGCAAGACTTCAAAACTAGACTGAACACGTGTGCCATGTCAGGACGCATGACTCTGGCTTCCTTGTCGCAGCGCAAACAAGATGTTCTTCCAAGTGTCAGTCACCATGGGTCCAAATTTGCAGTTTTCGTGGATTAAGCAATGCTTTCATGGATTGAGTTCTCATTTTTAGTAGTTCCTCCCATGTGTGACTCTGATGGTCAAGGAAAACCATGTGAAGAACAGCGTGAAACCACAATCACCAAGGGGGCCTAAAAGGATATATATTGTCCACCATGAGTCTATAGTTACAGCTCCAGGCGTAGACAACACTGTGCACTTTGGTACACACTGACAGGCTAAAGGACTGGCCCACCTTCTGTTCAACAACCATGCCATGTGACTCTCCACCTCGGCTCAGCACAAGCCATCAGTTCTCTGAAAGGTCCACCACTGGGTAATGCAGCAGGCTGGACTTATGGTGACGCTGTCTGAGAGGAGAAATCCCTCAGACATCAAGATTAAAAATTCCAAGAATTTTTGAGGGCTAATCATTCAGAGGCAAATGATAGCTAGTTGTTTCTGATTTAATTGCAAGGTGGAAACACACCCTCAAACAAAACTTCACTTTCGCAATACTATTGCATTTGTATATTCATAATTTTATGTATATACACTAACTAAATATATTTTAAAAACATCAGGGAGACTAAGTGTGTCTAATGGTCTGGTGCACTGCCCTATACAATTGTAGGGCGCCCTAAAAACCTAACTATACTATCACCAAAGAACACCGAAAAAAAGACAAGTGGTTCAAAATAGGGCTGGCACTCACAAAGTCCACATGTACACTCAGGGCTGCTTAGCGCAACATCTCAATCAGATTTATTTTAATATGGCACATACAATATGAAACAACAAACCCACTCTTCCAATTAAAAAGCTAGCATAGCTTAAAAATAGACACGGGGGCCCCGCACACACAAAGCCACACCTCCTCACAGGCTCACACACCACCACACATCCCTAAGGTAAATGGCTGGCCAGCCGCTAAATCCCTATTAGGGAGCTGCCTAAATGGAGATTACTGATCCTGGAACGGGCCGTACACGATGATATATAACGTGACTTAAAGTGCATGGTGCTGTAAACGATGAAGGCTCAGAGCGCACATAGCTGAAATGGCAGCAAAGTCCAGTTGGATGATCCTGCTCATAATTAGATGCTGTTATGAATCCCCTCAATGCAGGGTAAATCAATGAGGCAATGTATCAGGTCACCCGCTGGGTACTGATGTCCGCGCTAGCTGAGGCGTATTAATATTTATATTGCACTGTCCCTTATTGCACCTCACTGTCCCTTATTGCACCTCAGTGTGTTCAGGGTGCTAAACTTTGGGCACCTGCCAGGAATATAATAAGACTGATCACAGTAACAGGACACTTGTAAACATACACAGGAGGCCTCCGACCCTGTTCCCCGCAGCTCAACCGTGATACCTTTCCTAGGCGGCAGCCTGGTGTACAGTCTCGCGCTGGAACGCGCCTTTCGTCGTCGGCGTGTTGTTACAGCTGGGCCAGCATGTGTGATGAGGAGACAAAGAGGAGGGGGCGTGGCCGGACCTTCCGTCCACCAACGGCGTTTCGCCCCGCCTACTGGGGCTTCGTCAGGGTGGCTACCGCCAATCGCTGCCTTGCTTTTATTGACATGATCTTCCAGGGGCGTGATTACCACACGCTTGTATTGTTAACCCTGCACATTCCCGCACTTACAGTCCCGCTCATATCAGAGCTCTGTCTTGCAATGTGGATCAATCTTTTTCCGCAGCGATGACTGGCAAACATATAAATACTCCCGCAGTCTATTAATGATATTTGAAATAGCTCCCTATGACAAGTAGTGACATATATTAGCAAAGCACACAACTATTCTTTCTGCCCCACCATTCATTCTGCCCCACCATTACCGCAATAACAGGACACAATTATTTTCAACTTATCTCAAATAGAAATGCATATCCCCCGGCCACAACCATAGCATACATATCCTATCATCCCAGCCTTCAGGCGGACCAAAACCAATACACACCTATACATAGGGGGATACCTAGCACCTTACATGGTCGGGGGAAAAAATATATGTAAAGCCCATTGAAATCAATGTTTTTTAATGCTCCACATGCAGTATGGGGTAACGGGGCGAACAGAGGGGGGAAGAAGAGGGAAGAGGGGGAATAAAGACACGACAGGTGAGGGGCAGACCAAGAGCCAGCTCCTCACCAGGGGCAGAATACAGGGGGCGAGGGTGAAGGGAGTGGTAATTATAGGCGAAGAGGGGGAAGAGGGAGAGGGAGGAAGGCGAGAGGAGAGTACAACCAGTACAACATCCTATCCCTATCATGACGCCTATTATGGAGAAAACCAAGGCAACCTCCCCCCCCCCCCCCCAAAACTCATTCTTCATCCATATATATGGTCCAAATCACCTTCATGTGTACCCAAACCTGCATCCCTATTTCCTTGTAACTCAAAATCACAGGAAAGCACCCAAGCCTGTCTCTGTATTGAGACCCCAGGGTGACATGGTTCCCAGTTCAAAAATCAGCCGTGCCTCTTCTTGTCTTAATCTTACATCCCAAAAGCCTCGCCTGCCCTCCGTGCGCAGTCTGAAAATCCCACACACTCTCATGCCCCCAGGGTCATTCCTTTGGCACCATGAAAAGTGCTCCGCTACTGGGCTTTTCTCATTGGCCTTTCTGATGTCCCTAACATGTTCCCCTATTCTCACCCTTAATTCGCGCTTCGTCTTACCGACGTATTTTTTTCCACAGGGGCATGTCAGTAAGTACACCACCAAGGTGGAGGCACAATTTATAAACTCCTTGATCACTCTAGGCTCCTTGCTTCTTGGACCCGTATAAGTTGAGGAAATATGCATGAACTTGCAAATCTGGCAATGGCCACACTTGTAGCACCCCTGCAGTCTTCTTCCTAGCCCACTTCCCACTCCTGGTAATTTAAGGCTAAGGTCGCTATGGACCAACTGGTCCCGTAAGTTACTAGCCCTCCTGGCCGTGAGAAGCGGCCGAGACCCCACACATCGAGCTATAGACGGATCTAATTGTAATATGTGCCAGTGGGATTCCAGGAGGTTCTTAAACCTATCCCAGTGGGCCCCAAACTGTGTGATAAGTCGCACAGGTTGCCTGTCCATAACCTCCCCTGGGTCATCTCCCCTTCTCTTATCATGGGTTTTGTATCGTCCTTCAAGGAGGGCATCCCGTTCAATTTCCAAGGCCTTCTTACTGCACGTCCGTAACAGCCTATGTGGGTATCCTCTCTCCCTAAAGCGTGCCTTAAGCTCCCGTGCCTCACGTAAATAGTCCGTAACCGACGAACAATTCCTGCGGATTCGCAGGAATTGTCCGAACGGTATACCTCGCTTCAACGGGCCGGGATGGTGACTGGAAAAATGAAGCAATGTATTCCCTGCTGTGGGTTTGCGGTAGGTTGTTGTTAGTAGTTTCCCTGCTTGTTTGCTAATGAGAAGGTCCAAAAATTCCACCTTCATAGCATCCCATTTGTATGTAAGCCGAATATTTCGATCATTGTGGTTGAGGCTATCTACAAATCCTTCAAACTCATGGGCGGTTCCCTTCCATACCACCAAAATATCGTCTATGTATCGCAGCCAGAGAGCGACCCGTGCCCCGAAGTCCGCCCGCCCGTACACCTCGAGGCTCTCCCACCGCCCCAGGTGGAGGCAGGCGTACGACGGGGCACAGGCCGCTCCCATGGCTGTCCCGCGGATCTGATGAAAGAAACCGCGATTGAACCGAAAATAATTGTTAGTTAGAACAAATTCCAATAGCTCTACCACAAATTCATTATAATGGGCATCACAGGGTCCCACTTCCTCAAGTGTCTGTTTCACCGCTTCAAGACCCACCGTGTGGGGAATGGATGTATACAGGCTCTCCACATCAATGCTAGCAAGTAGCCAATCATCGTTCATATGGACCTGTCTTAACTTCCGCAACAGATCATTACTGTCCAATACAAATGACGGTAAGATTTTTACTAGCGGTTTTAGATTTTCATCCACAAATCTGGCCACTCTTTCTAGTGGGCCCCCATTCCCCGACACAATGGGCCTCCCCGGCGGCTCGGACAGACACTTGTGGACCTTGGGAATTGTGTACAACACCGGAATGTTGTACTCAACAACGTTCAAGTAATTCAAAACCTTGGGTGCTAATAAGCCCTCCTCCCTGGCCCAGTCTAACTTATCACGTAACCGTGCCACTACCCTCGGGAAGGGATTCTCCCCAATTCTCCTATAGGTATTAGTGTCACTCAGTTGCCCCTCTATCTCTTTTATATAGTACCCTTCATCCAGGAGGACAACGTTGCCACCTTTGTCACTTGGACGTATAATAACTCCAGTGGCTTTCTCCAGTTCCTGCATCGCCTTTCTCTCTTCCCTGGTCAAGTTCTCATATCCTACTACAGAGGTCCAATTGTCCTCTCTCAGATCTCGTTGCACTAACTGCAGGAACAGGGACACATACTTATTCGAATTCAGTGGTGGGAATTTCTTAGATTTTTCCCTTATT
Source organism: Gastrophryne carolinensis (assembly GCA_027917425.1). Taxonomy (NCBI): domain Eukaryota; kingdom Metazoa; phylum Chordata; class Amphibia; order Anura; family Microhylidae; genus Gastrophryne; species Gastrophryne carolinensis. The sequence continues at coordinate 71,964,503 of CM051244.1, forward strand.
TGATCTAAGTTAGGCATTAGGTCTGGTATAGATTCCACATCATCCCACCGGGTCTCTTCCTCAACTTCCTCACTGCCAGTGACTGATCCTTGCCTATGGGGCTCATTACCATTGTGTTGATTATCCCTTTTCTCAATAGGTGCCGAGTACATGGCTTTAAACATGACTTTACGCAGAAAGAGGGCTGTGTCCTTATATAATGTAAATTCATCACCCCCTTTGCATGGGGAGAAGGATAGTCCCTTTGATAGCACCGATAGATGATGACTGTTCAATTCAAAATCAGACAGGTTAATAACGTTTTGTCCACCCTCCCCCTCCCCCTTAACCATTTCATCTGGCTCTAGGGGGGTGGGCCTCTCGGCTTCATCTTGCGAATCCCCCGCAGGTTTTTGACTCGTTTGGCTACACTTTCTCCTTCTCCTTCTCCTCTTTTTGGTCCCTGATCTAAAAAAGACACAGAACGATAGGCTCTATTAGGGGCCCGGGGTGGGATATCGTCGGACATTTCAGTTTCCCCCCCTGATAGATCACTTGAAATTTCTTTCCATTGCCGTTGCCTAGGCATAGGCCTCCCTCTCGGCTTTATCTCCAGGAACACCTTGCCTCCTTCAAATTCCGCTAGATCTCTCTAGAACTAACCTACTTTTTCTCCACAGGATGCTGCATGGAACACTGCCACATCGCTGAGTAGCTGATTTTTCCTACCAACAGTCCGCAATAATTCGCTGCTGCTGCCGCCGCCACCGCCGCAGACTCCAGGGACCCTCTTCCACTACCTCGGCTTGCAACACCTCCTCCCACGACACTCTCCTCATCACTAATTGCCGGATAGTGGAAGAAGAGGCGAGTGTCTCCTCCACTTCTTGGCTGGGCAGTAGCTGCTGAATTTTATGATTATCAGATCTTGGATATCAGATCAATGGATAGTGGAGCTGAACCCAAAGCATAACAGACAGACAGTTGACTGGGGGTGTCAGATGCCACTTGTGATGCAGTGGACTGCTTTTGCAGCACTTCGAGACAAAGTTGCTTCATTGGCTGACACAATGACTGGTAAAGCTGTGGAACATATGGTTGAAAAGCAAGAATAGCCATTTGTTTTTATATGAAAAAGACCCTGGTTTATACAGACTTTTTTTTTCCAGAGACTGCCCTGCGTGGAAATGAATGGCGCATGGATCAGCCAAGCTTTCCTCCCAACAATGCCTGATGTATTCCAGTAGATTGATGACGGGGCCAGACCAAGAAAGATGGATCGTGCAAAACAGATTTAAGGCGCTGCTCTCCAGTTACAGACATTCCTCCGCATCGGACCACAAGTAAGTATTGATAAAAAATCCTTTACGTTACTCTTACTTTTTATTAATATTCTTCGGATAAGACGGATCAGACATGATTCCAGATTAAAAATTCCAAGAATTTTTGAGGGCTAATTAGTCAGAGGCAATGATACCTTCTTGTTTCTGATTTAATTAAAAGGTGGAAACACACCCTCAAACAAAACTTCACTTTGGCAAACTTTTGCATTTGTTTATTCATAATTTTATGTAGATATTACTAACTAAGCTACTTTTTCTCCACATGACTCTCCACAGGGTGTGATTCATCCAATTTTTGGGCTCCTGAAGCCAACCCCAGGGTCTGTTTAAAGTAATGTTTGGGCTCCTGCTGCTGCTTGCAACTCCAGGGTGTGATTCATCCAATTTTTGGGCTCCTGAGGCCAACCCCAGGGTCTGTTTAAAGTAATGTTTGGGCTCCTGCTGCTGCTGCTGCCAACTCCAGGGTGTGATTCATCCAATTTTTGGGCTCCTGAGGCCAACCCCAGGGTCTGTTTAAAGTAATGTTTGGGCTCCTGCTGCTGCTGCTGCCAACTCCAGGGTGTGATTCATCCAATTTTTGGGCTACTGAAGCCAACTCCAGTGTCTCTTTAAAGTAATATTTGGGCTCCTGCTGCTGCTGCTGCCAACTCCAGGGTGTGATTCATCCAATTTTTGGGCTCCTGAAGCCAACCCCAGTGTCTCTTTAAAGTAATATTTGGGCTCCTGCTGCTGCTGCTGCCAACTCCAGGGTGTGATTCATCCAATTTTTGGGCTCCTGAGGCCAACCCCAGGGTCTGTTTAAAGTAATGTTTGGGCTCCTGCTGCTGCTTGCAACTCCAGGGTGTGATTCATCCAATTTTTGGGCTCCTGAGGCCAACCCCAGGGTCTGTTTAAAGTAATGTTTGGGCTCCTGCTGCTGCTGCTGCCAACTCCAGGGTGTGATTCATCCAATTTTTGGGCTCCTGAGGCCAACCCCAGGGTCTCTTTAAAGTAATATTTGGGCTCCTGCTGCTGCTGCCAACTCCAGGGTGTGATTCATCCAATTTTTGGGCTACTGAAGCCAACTCCAGTGTCTCTTTAAAGTAATATTTGGGCTCCTGCTGCTGCTGCTGCCAACTCCAGGGTGTGATTCATCCAATTTTTGGGCTCCTGAGGCCAACCCCAGGGTCTCTTTAAAGTAATGTTTGGGCTCCTGCTGCTGCCAACTCCAGGGTGTGATTCATCCAATTTTTGGGCTCCTGAGGCCAACCCCAGGGTCTGTTTAAAGTAATGTTTGGGCTCCTGCTGCTGCTTGCAACTCCAGGGTGTGATTCATCCAATTTTTGGGCTCCTGAAGCCAACCCCAGTGTCTCTTTAAAGTAATATTTGGGCTCCTGCTGCTGCTGCTGCCAACTCCAGGGTGTGATTCATCCAATTTTTGGGCTCCTGAGGCCAACCCCAGGGTCTGTTTAAAGTAATGTTTGGGCTCCTGCTGCTGCTACTGCCAACTTCTGCCAACTCCAGGGTGTGATTCATCCAATTTTTGGGCTCCTGAGGCCAACCCCAGGGTCTCTTTAAAGTAATGTTTGGGCTCCTGCTGCTGCCAACTCCAGGGTGTGATTCATCCAATTTTTGGGCTCCTGAGGCCAACCCCAGGGTCTCTTTAAAGTAATATTTGGGCTCCTGCTGCTGCTGCCAACTCCAGGGTGTGATTCATCCAATTTTTGGGCTACTGAAGCCAACTCCAGTGTCTCTTTAAAGTAATATTTGGGCTCCTGCTGCTGCTGCTGCCAACTCCAGGGTGTGATTCATCCAATTTTTGGGCTCCTGAGGCCAACCCCAGGGTCTCTTTAAAGTAATGTTTGGGCTCCTGCTGCTGCCAACTCCAGGGTGTGATTCATCCAATTTTGGGCTCCTGAGGCCAACCCCAGGGTCTCTTTAAAGTAATATTTGGGCTCCTGCTGCTGCTGCCAACTCCAGGGTGTGATTCATCCAATTTTTGGGCTACTGAAGCCAACTCCAGTGTCTCTTTAAAGTAATATTTGGGCTCCTGCTGCTGCTGCCAACTCCAGGGTGTGATTCATCCAATTTTTGGGCTCCTGAGGCCAACCCCAGGGTCTCTTTAAAGTAATGTTTGGGCTCCTGCTGCTGCCAACTCCAGGGTGTGATTCATCCAATTTTTGGGCTCCTGAGGCCAACCCCAGGGTCTCTTTAAAGTAATATTTGGGCTCCTGCTGCTGCTGCCAACTCCAGGGTGTGATTCATCCAATTTTTGGGCTACTGAAGCCAACTCCAGTGTCTCTTTAAAGTAATATTTGGGCTCCTGCTGCTGCTGCTGCCAACTCCAGGGTGTGATTCATCCAATTTTTGGGCTCCTGAAGCCAACCCCAGGGTCTCTTTAAAGTAATATTTGGGCTCCTGCTGCTGCTGCTGCCAACTCCAGGGTGTGATTCATCCAATTTTTGGGCTCCTGAGGCCAACCCCAGGGTCTGTTTAAAGTAATGTTTGGGCTCCTGCTGCTGCTTGCAACTCCAGGGTGTGATTCATCCAATTTTTGGGCTCCTGAGGCCAACCCCAGGGTCTGTTTAAAGTAATGTTTGGGCTCCTGCTGCTGCTGCTGCCAACTCCAGGGTGTGATTCATCCAATTTTTGGGCTCCTGAGGCCAACCCCAGGGTCTCTTTAAAGTAATATTTGGGCTCCTGCTGCTGCTGCCAACTCCAGGGTGTGATTCGTCCAATTTTTGGGCTACTGAAGCCAACTCCAGTGTCTCTTTAAAGTAATATTTGGGCTCCTGCTGCTGCTGCTGCCAACTCCAGGGTGTGATTCATCCAATTTTTGGGCTCCTGAGGCCAACCCCAGGGTCTCTTTAAAGTAATGTTTGGGCTCCTGCTGCTGCCAACTCCAGGGTGTGATTCATCCAATTTTTGGGCTCCTGAGGCCAACCCCAGGGTCTGTTTAAAGTAATGTTTGGGCTCCTGCTGCTGCTTGCAACTCCAGGGTGTGATTCATCCAATTTTTGGGCTCCTGAAGCCAACCCCAGTGTCTCTTTAAAGTAATATTTGGGCTCCTGCTGCTGCTGCTGCCAACTCCAGGGTGTGATTCATCCAATTTTTGGGCTCCTGAGGCCAACCCCAGGGTCTGTTTAAAGTAATGTTTGGGCTCCTGCTGCTGCTACTGCCAACTTCTGCCAACTCCAGGGTGTGATTCATCCAATTTTTGGGCTCCTGAGGCCAACCCCAGGGTCTCTTTAAAGTAATGTTTGGGCTCCTGCTGCTGCCAACTCCAGGGTGTGATTCATCCAATTTTTGGGCTCCTGAGGCCAACCCCAGGGTCTCTTTAAAGTAATATTTGGGCTCCTGCTGCTGCTGCCAACTCCAGGGTGTGATTCATCCAATTTTTGGGCTACTGAAGCCAACTCCAGTGTCTCTTTAAAGTAATATTTGGGCTCCTGCTGCTGCTGCTGCCAACTCCAGGGTGTGATTCATCCAATTTTTGGGCTCCTGAGGCCAACCCCAGGGTCTCTTTAAAGTAATGTTTGGGCTCCTGCTGCTGCCAACTCCAGGGTGTGATTCATCCAATTTTGGGCTCCTGAGGCCAACCCCAGGGTCTCTTTAAAGTAATATTTGGGCTCCTGCTGCTGCTGCCAACTCCAGGGTGTGATTCATCCAATTTTTGGGCTACTGAAGCCAACTCCAGTGTCTCTTTAAAGTAATATTTGGGCTCCTGCTGCTGCTGCCAACTCCAGGGTGTGATTCATCCAATTTTTGGGCTCCTGAGGCCAACCCCAGGGTCTCTTTAAAGTAATGTTTGGGCTCCTGCTGCTGCCAACTCCAGGGTGTGATTCATCCAATTTTTGGGCTCCTGAGGCCAACCCCAGGGTCTCTTTAAAGTAATATTTGGGCTCCTGCTGCTGCTGCCAACTCCAGGGTGTGATTCATCCAATTTTTGGGCTACTGAAGCCAACTCCAGTGTCTCTTTAAAGTAATATTTGGGCTCCTGCTGCTGCTGCTGCCAACTCCAGGGTGTGATTCATCCAATTTTTGGGCTCCTGAAGCCAACCCCAGGGTCTCTTTAAAGTAATATTTGGGCTCCTGCTGCTGCTGCTGCCAACTCCAGGGTGTGATTCATCCAATTTTTGGGCTCCTGCTGCTGCTGCTGCTGCCAACTCCAGGGTGTGATTCATCCAATTTTTGGGCTCCTGAAGCCAACTCCAGTGTCTCTTTAAAGCAATGTTTGGGCTCCTGCCCCTCATAGTGATGCCACTTCAACTCTCTTGAATTCAATTGTGCCGCTCTGCGATTCTATTAGCGATGCCTCTGATCTGCATGTGATATTTCTTCAAAGTATTATTTAACTAACCCAGCACGCATCCTGTGCGTGTTACAGCAAGGCAGAATGGTTTACAACCCTATTGAGGCTCTAGGAGGCTCAGAAATAGCCGTTTTTAATAGCTATTCGTCGCGAATTTATTCGGGTCGAAACGATTTTTGTCGGAAAATTCGGCGAATCAGTCGAATCGAATTTTTCAAAAGTTCGCTCATCTCTACTCACCACTGATGCATCCGGTCAGTTCAGCTTTGTCTGAGAGGTGTACTTGCCCTCCCTAGCCTTTAGAAAGCCCAACTTCATAAGCTTTTAGGGCAGAAAATGTGGCAATGAGGCAAGTATATCATTACCTTTTCTTTGTGGAATGCCAAATAGGGCAGTTTGACTGTCCTGCCAGCTCGGAAACCCCCAGCTAATGAAAATAAAAGACTTTGGTATAGTAACACCTTTGAAACCCTTCCCCGGGCATAACCCAACCACCATGGCCGGATTACTTTTGGGTTATGGTCTGGTCCAGGAGGTTTTTCAGGCTTTGGTCTGACAGGCAGCGGGGCCAGCAAAAAAGCTATCAGCGGTGGGGGCCCTCGTGCCTGGGCAAGCCTATTTTTGTTTTGGCACACATGCAGCCAAAGCCACCACAGGGCAGGACTGAGAGTCTAGAGCAGCAAAGCCGCCACCAGCAACGCTACAGTGATGGGTGGGTGCAGAGTTGCCAATCGGTGGCTGCTCATTGCACATAAGCGACCAAGAACAGCCGCTGGCAGCTCAATGCAGGGAATATTGTATCTGTGGCCTCCACCAGATGTTGTGCCCGAGGGCCTCTACCACACTTAATCCGACACTGCCAAATGTAATACTCACTTAGTCCTGGGATTCTCATATCGAAATCAGCAGAGCGCTCTTGCATTCCCACTCTGCAGGAAGTGGAGGGAGCAGGATGCTGCAGCAAAGCAGAGCACTCTGCAGATTGCTGATATGAATGCTGTGGGATCTGGGGGCTAGCGGAGTTTTACACTCTGGCGTACCAATGTGGTATGCCCCCGAGGGACTATTGTAAGTGGACCAAAAGCCTTTTTATACTTTTGGTCCACTGCTCCTAAGATGTCTCACATACCTCTCTTCCTCTTGAATCCTTTTTGTACAGAATGCTTTTCAGTGTACCCAAATCTCACTCTTGAAATTCGTTTACATTCAGAAAAGTGTGCAAACTGGCCTACAACACTCCTGGCAGATCCTAAGAGCATTTCTCTTCCATTCTTTGGCAGGGAACTACCAACCAGCTACACCTTTAACTCGATTGCTTATTCTTCAGGCTTGTAAGGGCCTCCTACTGTACCTTGTAAGCAATTGCCGTACCACCATTTGTTTCTTCTGAAGGGCAAGAGGGCAGCTTTAGGCCAAGTGCTATTGAGCTATGTATACACAGCAACTTAGAATTGCTGGGTATTGTGATGATCTGCTGAGCAAGTGTCTGCTCCATTGTGTGCACAAAGGTTTATAACTATTAAAGGTATTCTTATAACATTTTCACCAAGGAGGCTCGTGCATTGAAGGCTGTTGACTTTAACATAGAATCCAAGTTTGAATAGTATGTTCTTTAAAATGTGTTTGAACAAAATCTGAAAATTGTAGAGGTGGTCTTGGTATAAGAGTTTGATGCTGGGCATCACCCTTTCACTTAAACCTTAGGAAAGGGGAGAAAAACATACTCCTTTGGAACGACAAATTCTTCCATGTTACACCTTGTAAATGATATGAAGGCACTTAAACCATCATCTTTGCTCGTTGTATTAAAAAAAAAATTCTCAGTAAGCGATGCATGCAGCAGGCATGTTTGTCGAATTACCAACTGTTAGTTAAAATATTTCTGCTGCTCATGTAGCTGTGTAATTATTACAGTGTCAGACTGGCCCAACAAAGGATCCTCCAGTAGGCACCAGTGACTTTCCCAGGCTCACCTAGAATCAGGACAAAACAAATATTTCCTCTGGTGGATTCCAAGGTTTATTAGTCTGACTCTGCCTTTTATAGATATTATAGGCCTGGTAAAAAAAGTTTTGAGCACAATTAAATACAAGGTTAACTTTAGGTTAAATATTAGGTTAACTTTGTTTTTATTATTATCATAAACCACATAGACATAAACATATCTGTCCTCGATACAATCCATTTAGTTCTCATGATTCATACCACTTATTATTTTATCCAACATACACGAGGACAATTAACATATATGGCATTTGTGTTAGGGCATAGGTTAGCCCAGGGGTGCTCAACCTTTTGACAAGCACCGACCACTTAAATGATTTGGAAACTGGTCACGGGCCACAATGAAAAGGTTCAGAATTGTTTCACTTGGAATAGCATAAAAAAGATTTACTACAACAATCGGGATACCCACTGTCTCCACAAACACTCGTACGTCTTTCCACCACTCCCCTTACCACACTTTCAGCCATTTTACTGACCTAAGTGTATTCCTGGTTGATGAATCCAAACTAAGGAGAAGTAACCACCTTAAAGAAAGGTAAGAAAGGTAAAAAAAGGGAAAGAAAAGAGCTTCCAGAGAGAACAAATAAAGTATGTGCATCCCTCTCCACAGTTCCAATCTAAGTCTAAGCCTGCCCCCCCTTTATATCCAAAGTCTATTTCTGCAATATTCAGTCCACGGCTTCCACGTTTGTTCAAAGGGCTTCTGTTGGTTTAATAGTATACTCTATAATTTTCAGTTAATCATTATCCAGTTCATTATTTGTCTCATATAGCAAAAGGATGTTTTCTTCCAAGACGCTACAATAGTCATCTTCCCTGCCACAAGTCATCAAGCTCACCAATCTAACGATGCTTGCCAAGCCCTCCATCTTGGAGCCTAACAAGGCTTCTTTCAGATCACATTGGATATTTTTATGGAGTACTTTATGTATTAAGAAAAATACCTTCTTCCAAAAATTCCTTACTTTTGGGCATAACCACCAGGTATGCCACATATCCCCTAGCACTCTATAGCCCCTAAAGCACTGTGATGGACTATTGGGGAATTTTTGACACCCTGGTATAGCCCCCCGACCACCTTGTAAACACTTTAATGTTGGTCTCCACCAAAGAACTGTTTATAGAAACTTGTGTTGTATATTCCATTGTTTTACCCCACCATTTTATGGGGAGGGTTTCTCCCAGATCTTTTCCCCATGCCAACATATGTGGCAACTTTCTTTGTACTTCAAAAAAACTTCAATATACTATTGATATGCCACCACCCTCCCGAGTGAGTCCATACAGTATCTTTCATATGTTGTGGGTTTTGGCTCCTCCACCCCCGGCTCTGTTTGGAGAAAATGTAGGATCTGAAATGCTCTGTCTATAGTGTTTTGTCAACGGGAGCTGGAATTTTTCAATTAATTCATTCAATGACGCTGTCCTGTCTCCCCAGAAAAAGCTCCCTACTCTCTTAATGCCTCCACCACCCAAAGCAACCCCCCATTCCCAAAGGGAATCTGGGATTGCCCAGGACAGGGGTAAGAGGGGCCCACTTAGATCTTTAGGAGCCCATTCTACAGCCCTTATCCCAGGCCTTCAAAGCCTCAGAAAGTATAGGGCATTTAATTGGCGGTCTGGATTTACTGGGGAGCAAACACAACATATCCACTTCCACTGATTTACAAGCCCTTGATTCCATATACACCCAAAACGGGATTTCTCTTGGTTTATAAATATTAAACATTTGCGCAATCCTTGCTGAGTAATAATATTTAATTAGAACAGGTACCCCCAAGCCCATATTCGTGGGGCATAAAATGTAGCTTGGCCAATCCTTTTAGATTTACCACCCCCTATATAATTCAAGAGATTCTTCTGCATCTTTTTCAAATCTTCTATCTTCAATGCAATAGAGAGAGTTCTAAAATTGTACAACAGTTTAGGTAGTATGTCAATTTATCCGCTGCCATCCAACCTGTCCATGACAATGGATGTGTCTCATTTCCTCAATGTTTCTTTTAATTTTTGAAACAAGGATATATTGTTCCAGGCTTCTTCAAGCTTGGAGGATAATCTAATTCCTAAATTAGCAATATGTGCCCAGTTAAATCTAAACTTCGCTCTGTAGTTTCTCCCTAACCTCTGAATCCAGGTTGATGTCTAATGCCACCATTCACCACCAGACTTGAGACCCCCGCAAAACTCTACAGCATCTTCATAATGTCTGGTAGCGAGGTCTTGGGCCTGGTGATGAACAGGAGCAAGTAATCGGCAAAAAGGGCACATTTATGTTCCTCCTCTCCACAGTTAACTGCTTAGAAATAAGTTCCTCTGGGAATGCAGTCTCCTCGCCAGAGGCTCCATAGCCAAAACAAACAGGTCTGGTGCCCTAGACATCCAGAAGGTCTGTCCTATACCAATTTATCAATACCGCCACTCTAGGGGTTGAGTAGAGACCCTTGATACAGGTCAAGAAACACTCCCCAAAGCCCATCATCCTTAGGCCCATAAGCAAATAATCCCAGGAGAGGGTATCAAAGGTTTTCTGTATGTCGACCGACAGCAAGCACCATCCCCTCCTCCAGCTTGCCCCCGCCCACCAGTTCCTCAGAAGAGAAACAATATTAAAAGCCTGTCTAACTTAATCTGCCCCCTGACGACCAGGGATGAATCCCACCTGGTCTGGATGGACCACTTCAGTCAAAAAGGAGCTAAGCCTATATGTTACTATCTTGGTGAAGATTTTCAAGTCGTTATTTATTAACTAAATTGGCTGATATCCTGAACATTCTGTAGGATCTTTTCCTGGTTTTGAGATCACTACTATGTTGACTATTAATGCTCCCCCTGGCACTGATTTACCCCATCAAATTGAATTGTACCATAATGTTAAATATGGTGCTAACTTCTTTCCAAACTGCCTGTAATATAGGTGAGATAATCCATCCAGACCAGGGGCCCATCCTGTCCTATTACATTTAATAGCATACAAGACCTCCTCCACACATATATCCTTTTCCATCAGGGCTTTCTGATCTTCTGTAATCCCTCTAACTCCAGTCTCAAGCCAAGCTTCAATAATAGTAATTTCTACTCATAGTGGTCTATAATATATCTCTGAATAAAACTGGTAGAATTCCTCCATCGCTAGTTCAGAACTTTTGGAATGAGAGTTGCTTTGCTAGTAACTTTCCAGGTTTGTCTATTCCAAGTATGCATCACACTCTGCTCCAGAATGATTCATTACGTCTGGTTATAGTCCACAAGAGGGCGCTTTACTGCAGAGATGGCAAAAAAGAGGTCCCTCCCGGTCCACATATACCCGGGACCTCCCACTCATTTCCTAGTTAAGTCTCTGCAGTCGGCGTCGACAGTCAAGATGATAGCTCTCTCTCCTTACAGGTAAGCCGGGTAGCACCCGGCCCCCCTTTTTGTCCTATTTCCACCAGGGCCATTTTAAAATGCCTCCCAGCTACGGCTGCATGGTCCGGGTGAGGGTAGGTGGCACCTATTAGAGGTGCTTTTCACAATGGAGCTAGACTCCACCGCAAATCCCCCACCAAAGGGTAGACGGTTTTCAGGTTGGTGATCCTGATATGGGATGCCTTGTCCATTTTTACTGCCCTCATTACATAGACCCGAATGTAACCATGGGATTTCCCTCTGTCTCCCTGTTCCCGGTTAGTGGAGGGGGGGATGTATCCACAGCTATTGTATTTTATATGTATGTGTGCTTTTACTTGTGTGTGTGTGTGTGTGTGAGATTGTCTTACGCGCACTGGCAGCTGCCAGCACGCTCTCCTCCGGCGGCTCCTTCATTTTGATTGGCCCGCGCGCGCTCTGCGGCGGCAGGCCGGTGACGTCACGGACGGCTCCCAGCCTATTGGCTGGGGAGCGCGGCCTGTTAGCTGTCCCCGCGCTCTGGAGGGGGCGGTGCCTAGCACTCGGCACGCTCAACAGTGGCCTGCCCCATCCTCCTTCTCTTCCTGCTCTCCGTCCGGACGCCATCTTGCAATCCCTGTCAGTTCCGTGAGTGCCCATGCGGGCTTACCTTCTTCAGTGATTGCTTACTATTTCATGTGATGGCTGCTAGGGGACTCTGCGGGCAGTGTATGTATGTATGTATATATATATATATATATATATTATATATAGATGTATAAATTACTATTATGGGTATGCACGCGGGGGTTTTTTACTCATGTGAGTTTTCCCATTATGTTTTCCAGGGGGACAACCCTAATTAGAGGTTTCTTCTGGTCCTGTGGCCCATCCCCCCCCAAAAATTAAGGGGGATCTTTAATTTTATCCTATAAAATCCTCCTACTAACGGACATTTAAGGGGCATCCCGGGTAGCTGATTAGCGCAATTCCCGTTGGTCATTGCGACTACCTAAAATCACCATATAGAGGCTCCCCAGGATACTGTGCTCGGGGTCCCCTCAGGGCAATCCCAGCTGTGTGTGGTGTGCGGGGCATCCCTTGTGGGCGATAATGTGCAGATTTGTGTACCATGTGCGCAGCAGGCGATTGCGCGGCAATCTGGGCCCCGTGCGGCTGGGTCAGCTCCGCTGGCATCCCCCACACCTGGTTATAACCCCTAGTGACATTAACACTAGCAGGGAGTCGCAATCCAATGTTTGCGCTAGACTGGCCAACATTGAGAGAATGATTGCTAGTTCTGCAGCCAGGAAGGCTCCAGCTAAAAGACGGCACATTGCGCCCGCTGCGCCGGCCTTTGCCTCTGATTATGATGATTTTCTTGATTTATCTGACTATACCCCGCTTGAGGAGGGGGGAATTATTCTCGGACTCTGATTTCTCTGATGATCAGCAGTACCTTGGCGCAGATGCCGGTACAGAGCGTGGGGACGCGGACGACGCCCATAGGCTGCTTACCCAAATATTTGAGGTACTTGCCATTTCCCCCCCTGCGGCGGCACCTAAGCAGCAGGGGGAATTGTTTGGTACCGTTAAGCCACGGTTGGAAAGCTGATTCTTAAGGAATGGGAGAAGCCTAGCAGGCTTCCCGGTATCCCTAAGGGGTGGGATAGGAGGTATCCCTTTCCCGCTGACACGGTCAAACGTTGGTCTACTCCCCCCGAGGTGGATGCCCCCGTCCTGGGGTTGTCCAATACGTCCGTCGTGCATTCGCCTGATTCCACTACCTTGAAGGATAGTGAGGACCGATGTATTGACCAACTGGCCTCCCATGCTTTTGCTTATACGGGTTCGGCCGTGCGCCCGGTGTGTGCTTCTGCTATCACAGCCGTGGCTATTAGGACCTTGATCAGGGGCATTCTGGATGGCTCCCATGAGGATCTTTCTAGTGCTTTGGGAGCCCTGTCGCAATGGGAGTTCTTCATCACTTACGTCTTATCTGCCTTAGATGACATCATTCGGATGTGTAGCAGGAGCTCGGCATTGGTAGTCTCTATCCGCCGTTCGGTCTGGTTGCGCCAGTGGGCAGCTGACAATGCTGCTAAAAAGGACGGGGCTTCCCTTTCAGGGTTTGCGCCTGTTTGGGGATCGTTTGGACCTTTTTGCTAAGGGAGGTAAGTTGCCCCAACGCTAAAATCAGCCGCGACCTTTTCGGGGCTCAGGCTCTTTCACTCCCTGCTTTCGTGGGCCTAGGACAGGCAAGGGGGTATCCTTTGCTTGACAAAGGGGAGATTTCTGGGGCAAGGGCAGAGGCCGTGCCCGACCCGGATCCTCCTGGGGTGCCAAACCCAAATCCACTGCCAAGCCTGCTCAGCAATGAGGGGGCGCCCTCACCCTTGCGGGTGGGTGGACGACTGTGGCTCCTCACTCGGGTCTGGGCCAAACAGGTTTCAGAAAAATGGATCCTTGAGGTTGTCTCCTCCGGGTACAAGCTGGAGTTCGCGGACTGGCCTCCTCACAGATTCCTCAGATCTTGGGTTCCTACGGACCCTCGGGCAGCGCAGGGACAGTTGTTGGCGGTGCAAAACCTTCGGGCCATGGGGGTCGTTCATCAGGTTCCCCCCAGAGAGAGAGGTCAGTGTTACTATTCCAATCTCTTTACAGTGCCCAAAAAGGATGGTTCCATCAGACCCATTCTGGACTTGAAGATTCTCAACCGGTTCATCAGACCCAGACGGTTTTGCATGGAGACACTGCGCTCCGCTGTCAGCTCCCTGCGCCCGGGGGACTTTATGACCTCAATAGACATCAAAGACGCTTACCTTCATGTGCCAGTCTTTCCAGGACACCAGCGGTTCCTCATGTTTGCGGTAGGGGAACATCACTAACAATTTGTGGCTCTACCCTTCGGGCTCACCTCTGCACCCAGGGTGTTCACTAAGGTACTGGCGGGTGTGATGGCACTTCTCAGAGCCCAGAGCATTCGCATTCTTCCTTATCTGGACGACCTTCTCATTACGCCTCCTTCACTCCATCAGGCGGAGTTGGACACCCGGACGGTGGTGGCGACACTGGAGAGGTTCTGGTGGGTTATCAATTACCCCAAGTCCTCACTCTCTCCGTCACAGGTGACTTCTTTCCTGGGCATGACGCTGGATACCATTCAGGCCAGGATTTTCTTACCTCAGCAGAAGGTGGACGCTCTTCAAGCGCTGATTCATCTCTTACTGTCCAATCCTCATCCATCCGGCAAGGGATGAGACTGGTGGGACAGATGGTGGCAAAGGCAGTGCCCTTTGCTCAATTTCACATGAGGTCTCTTCAGCTCCATCTCCTGTCGGCCTGGGACAAGTGTCCTCTGTCTCTGGATCAGGCCTTTGTTCTGTCTCCTCTGGTACGGCAGTCCCTTCTGTGGTGGCTGGACCCGAAGAATCTTTTGGGGGGCAGATCATTTCTGACGCCCCGCTGGGAGACGGTCACGATGGATGCCAGTCTGTCAGGCTGGGGGGGCTACTGGAGAGCCCATCAATTTCAGGGGCTGTGGCCCATCAATTTCAGAGGCACACGCCCCCATCAATGTTCTGGAGATGAGGGCGGTTCGGTTGGTGCTGGCGCAGCTGACACCTCACCTTCAGGGCCTGCCAGTTCAGGTTCGCTCTGACAACAGGACTGCGGTCGCTTACATCAATCATCAGGGAGGGACTCGGAGCAAGAGAGCCCTCAGGGAGGTGTCTTTGCTTCTGTCTTGGTCCGAGAGCAACGTTCCGTGCATTTCGGCGGTTTACATTCCGGGGGTGGAGAACCTGGAAGCGGACTACCTAAGCAACGAGGTCTTCCTATCCCTCTGTCGCAGGTGGGGGCTGCCGGATGTGGATCTGTTTGCATCTCGCCACAATCACAAGCTCCCAGCATTTGTGTCACTGTCCCAGGATCCTCTGGCAGTGGATGCCATGTTTCTGTCCTGGCGGGGGTTCAGTCTCCTGTACCTCCGTTTCCCCTTCTGGGCAAGGTCTTACGCAAGCTGGTTCACGAAGGAGTGCCAGCTGTTCTGGTGGCCCCCAGGTGGCCAAGACAGGTGTAACTCGCAGACGTTGTGCAGTTGGCGGTCGATCAGTACCCTCTGCCTCTGGTTCCGGATCTTCTCACTCAAGGACGTCTCTGTTACCCAATTTACAAATGCTTGCTTTGACGGCGTGGCTGCTGAAACCTCCATCCTAAAGGAAAAGGGTCTGTCTGAGGCGGTTGTTCAGACTTTGGTCAAGGCTAGGAAGAAAATCTTCCTCTAATATCTACTATAGGACCTGGCGGACCTACATTGACTGGTGTGAGGCTAGGGCCTTCCCTTGTCGGGCATTTTCTATCCCTCGGATTCTGGAGTTCCTACAACATGGTCTGGATATGGGTTTTCAGCTCAGCACTCTGAAAGGGCATGTTTCCGCCTTGGCGGTTTTTTTTCAGAGGTCTTTTGCTCTTCATCCTTTGGTCAAGACTTTCTTCCACCTCCCAGCAAACCCATGTTACAGGTTTGGGATTTGAATTTGGTGTTGTCGGCCCTCGGCAGACTTCTTGCCTAAGGTTGTCTCTGCCTTTCATCTCAATCAGGACATTGTGCTTCCTTCCTTATGTCCTAATCCTAGTAACGATAAGGAGAGGGCCCTGCACTCTCTGGATGTCGTCAGAAGCTTGAAATACTACCTGGTGGCTACTGCGCCTTTCAGGAAGATGGACGCTTGGTTTGTTGTGCCCTCTGGTCCTAAGAAGGGTTTGGCGCCCGTCAAGTCTACCATTAGCAAATAGATTTGTCAGGCCATTGTTAGGGTCTATTCTGTCAAGGGGAAGGATCCCCCTTTCCGGATCACTGCTCATTCTACTCGTGCTGTTGGGGCCTCTTGGGCTTTTCAGCACCAGGCCTCTGTTGAACAAGTTTGTAAGGCTGCTACTTGGTCTTCTGTTCATACTTTTTCCAAGTTTTACAAGGTTGATGTTCGGGCCTCAGCGGATACTGTTTTTGGCCGCAAAGTTCTGCAAGCTGCAGTGGTTTGAACTGCGCATGGTTGCCTTTTTTTTGGGGATCCCCACCCGTTGTTGGACACTGCTACTGGATGTCTCAGACGTAATGAATCATCACCTGTAGAATGGATATTATAAGTATGCATCACACCCTGCTCCATCCCGCCCTGAGTTTTATTCTTAGATCCTCTATATGGTGAATTTTTCCTTGTTAATGTTATTTTGGTTTTGGCTTCTCCTGGTTCCTTACTGCTTACTTATACTGGGAAATGAGTGGGAGGTCCCGGGTATATGTGGACCGGGAGGGGCCTCTTTTTTGCCATCTCTGCAGTAAAGCGCCCTCTTGTGGACTATAACCAGACGTAATGAATCATTCTGGAGCAGGGTGTGACGTATACTTATAATATCCATTCTACAGGTGAGTATTCACAGAATGGTATTTTTTCTAGGTAAAATCTAGCTTTATTCCACTTTAAGTCTTTTCCAATCTAGTGGTTAAGAGGAGGTTTATGTCAACCCTCAGCTTATTGATCAGCAACAGCAGATTATCATTGGTTTGATCTTTATGCCATCTACCTAGCCCACCCAACTCTCTCATTTTAATACCAATTTAAAAAAAACAGATACAGATGTTCATTTTGGAATGTATATATGTGGTGTTTTTCACTCTTCGACTGGAATGAAATATTTGCTCCTTTAATCTTTTGATACAAATCAACTGAATTTATCAAGCGGGGTCAGCCTCACAGGTCTGGTTACAGTAAAGTTGGGGAAAGCCTAAGCCCCAACAAAAACCTTAGACACATCCTTTCAGCCTGGGACTTGACCAGCTAATGTTCCATACTTCACAACTTTATCCCTATAAATTACTCCCCTTTTTCCCCCTTTTATTTCATCTCCCTTTTTTTAGGTGTGTCATGCTTTTCCATAAGTGGTGCTTATACTTATCATCACTTTTTATAGATACAATACCAACTTTCCCATGAATTTTCTTCTTATTCCTTACAGCTCTTTGTATAAAGTGGCCCCTATTAAAAGCTTTATGGGTTATCCAATTAATAACGGGACTTGTGTCAAAAAGCTTATTCTGCTCAAAAATTATTTAAGTTAGACCTTATCTCTTACCCCTGGATAGCCCAACATAGCCTCGTTCAGTCCCCACTTATACCTCCTGGTTTTGACCAGGTGTTTTCCAATATACTACATTTCAGTACACTGGGCACTTTAGAGTATGGAATGAAAATGTAGTCCAGCCTGAAGTATGTACGGTGGGCAGCCGAACAGGAAGTGTAATCCCTAGTTATAGGGTTATACTCTCTCCAGATGTCCACTAAATTATTTTCGGACAAAAGCTTAGCAAGACACTTGCTTCTCTTAGGAGGAGATCTGTTCTTAAGTACTGCTGGTTTCGACTTGTCAACAACCATATCTAGCATCATATTAAAATCTCCTCCCATAATCTTAGGTTTTATTTCATTGAACATAATTTGGTAAAAAAGTGTTTGTCCTTTATTAGGTGCGTAACAAGATACTATTGAAACTACTGCTTCTACTATTTTTCCTTTTATCATTACATACCGACCATCATTATCTTTGTCCTTCTCAGTCAATGTGAAGGGGATTGCGTTGGCTAAGCAGATTGCAAACCTACTTTTTTTCTCTGCCGCACTGGAAAAAAAGAAGTAGAAAAATGTCAGTTCAAGAACATAGGGGGGTTATTTTAAAGTGCATTTTTTGCAACAACACTATATCTGCCTTTATAGATAAATAGTAAAAAAAGGCTTTACTACGCTTCACCGGAGAATTAAACCCTTGCACATTGTGCGAGGCGACCTTGTATGTTAAATCATCTTGGTTCATCACTTGTTATTGCAAAAATAAAAAAAAAAGGAAAAAAAAAAAAGAAAGGAATTAAAGGCAACATTCACAATCTTTTCCTATGTTGGAACCCAGAAAGGGCCGTTTTGGATAGAAAGAGGCAGTATAGGAGCATTGTCATCCACCCAGTGCATTTTTTTAACAAACTAATCCCCCTCCCCACTCCTTTTCAACCAGGCACTTCCCAATAATGTTATCATTATCTTCTATTAGAAGGGCAATTGGACCTGCAAAGTCTGGGCCTCAATAAGCTACATAGGTTCCTTATGTAGATAGAGCTGGGCCACAGGGAGCAGGTATGTTAGTGCCATAGATATGTGGTACACATCATAGATAATCCCTTCCAATAGGGCAACATAAAGCACTGTGGACAGGAAATAACAAAAGCTTTCAGAACATGGAAAAGGTCTGCTCCCTAAATGAGGAAGCTTTAGTGGTAGAAAAGTATGTGACAACTTGAAGACTGTCCACAGAATTGTGAGAGAGTCAGTCGTGTAAACTTGAGGATCCTTTGACCCTCAAACACTTCAGCCTCAACAATTTCCACTCCTGAAACGTAGACTGCTTACCCACCACATTATCTTGGTTGCCTCTCAACTCCAGCAAACTGATGAGTATGCCACTTTCCTGATAGTTGCACCATACTTCCCAAAATGTCCCTCTTTTAAGTTCCTGTTCCTTGCCCTCATGTGTCCCTCTTTGAGGTTTAAAATGCAGATCTGCACCAAAAAAAAAAAACTGTTCCAATCTATCTCCTATTCATCCCTCAAAAATGTTCCCTTTTTCCACCCTGAGAAGTTGGAAGGTATGGTTTCACTGATTGCTCCCTTGAACCGCTCCGTAGCTGACAGGCTGCCATGCATTGTCACTACATTCTACTGCAACAGCCTAAAGGAATACCAATTGTGCTCAGGAACTCCATAGGCCAGTCCTAGGTGTCCAAAAAAGGCAACTTGGTGTGAAATGTGCAAAAGGCTTCCATTGAAGCCTTGGTAATGAGAATCTTCTAAAAATAGTGGCACAATTTTTCTTTATCGTCCTCTGGCTAACAGACTCTTACTGCCTCATTGTCCATAGTACAGCCCAAAAAGAATCTACTCTGGCCAGCACAATGTGGGACTTGGCATCATTGATGTCTCTCCCAAATTTATCTAGGGTGGTCAAAACAGTCTGGACTTTCTCCAAAGATGGTGCTTATCATAAAACATTCAAATACAGAGTACAATGGATCCCATGAGGTCTGACATAATCCTTTGCAAGAACTTTGTGAACACTCTTGGTGCTGTGATGTTTGGAAGGGTGGTTCAACAAGAACATCATGCAGAATTTTCCTCGGGAATAGAAGGATTTGTTGCTTCTGCCACTCTTGGAGCTCAATTAACAACCCACACAGATACCGACAACTGGTTAATTGCTGGGCTGGCCAATAACATACGGACATATATAGCCAAAAAAACACCTTTAATGATAGAAAAAATGGCACAAAAAGTAAATGCATATGACAAACAGGACTTTGTAACACACATCAATTTAAAATCGCAATTGCGCTTAAAAAACATATACATATAAATGAGGGCCCCTGCCAGGCCGACCTGGACTCCACACTCTCACCAGCACTCACTCAGCTCACACAAAGAAATGCTGGCCAGCATATAATAACGGGGCAGAGAATCTATCCTCTATAGGAGCAAAAGGTTGGCGTACATCATAATCAAGGACACAGTGATGCCAGGCTAGTGGTTCTGGCCCGCATATACGTGTTTCAGATATTTGTAGCAGGGTATTATACTGGTTTAGTGGAGGCTCAAAACATGGAGCACTTAAGAGGCAGTCTTACTTAGGCCAGGCACATGGATTTCTCAATGCTTCAAAGCGCCACAGACCATCCACATATGAATTATACCCACAATGGGATTCAAACATTACTTGCTGTGCAAGAGTGCAGGTGCTTGTACCTAAACACTCTTAAGGTGAATGTGCGCTCCCTGTGAAGGACCGGAGAACTCCGCAGACCAAAACAGATATTCAAGTCACATCCCAATTATGCATCCATAAAGGCACTTCAGAACGTAATAGGAACAGTCTCACCACTCGTGAATAACCAGTTTCTTCCCGCCAGTACTGAGTCCAAACCGAGAGCTACTTTCAGACGCGGCCATGCTGTGAGCGAGCACGCATGGTGGGTGTGGTCAGGGGCCCCGACCGACAGCTGTTTCGCTCCCGCTCGGGAGCTTCGTCAGGGTGGGAGGGGCTGGCTCTCTTGAGTCATCTTTATAGGCGGATCACACTGATGCAAGGGCCAGTTACTTTCCTGCGTTCGCAGCTGCGCAGTATTCGGGCAGAGGTATTCACTTTTCTCGTCTTCCAACTTGTCTCACGTGACCTCGCAACGCTTTCTTCTATCTGCGCCTGCGTGGTCCACTTGTATGCACTGCCCGCAGCTCGCGCATGCGCAGTGCGTCTCACCTCGCCGCCCGCAGCTTGCAAGTTCCATTTAACTCTTTCAATGCTGGCCGGCGGCAGGGACTATACCCAAATGCATTCTTAGTGTCCGCAGCATATTGTCACCTTCTGCTCATACGCCATTTGATAACCTCCCTAATCTATTAAGTATATATACAGTTCTATTGGGTTATTAGTGATAAAGCTAACAAAACATCACGCATCCAACAAACGACACCCAGATAGCATGACATACATACATATACAAAGAGGTGAAGCGGCAACCCACACTACCTTAAAACTACACAAACCTATAGACACATGCTCAAAACCTTTTTCCCATAAATAAATGGGTAGATGGATGGGCAGAGTGCCTCCCTGCAACCACCACCAGTCCTCACTAAATCTATACAATAGAATATGTACCCGCACACGTCTATGAATAGTTAACAAAGGTGCATAATAGAAAGATAAGTAATGGAAAGCCCTCTTCCGCAGGGGCACAGAGGAGCAGACAGATTTCAAAGTGGGCCCAATAACCATAAGATAAAAAAGCTATCTGATCCAAAGAAGGAAGCACCAAGAGATATATTCGCCAAGTTGTATATACAAATATAACCAACAAAGGCCCCGCTCCGCCCCCTGTTTGGATCTGTCAATAAGGCCCACCTACATATACACATAGTCACACTCTCCCCTACCCACAGGCAGGGCTACAGAAACGCTTTTAAGCCCAAATCCGTGTTCAAGCCCAGCGGGGACATAGTGCCCAGCTCATAAATAAGCCTTGATTCCTGTCGTAGCAACCGGGCATCCCAAGACCCCCCTCTATTGGAACCTCTGAGCTTAAAAATCCCGCATGCTGTCAATCCCATGGGATCGCCATTATGATATTGATGGAAATGTGCAGCTAGTGGGCTTTTTTCGCTGTTTCTTTTAATGTCACCTACATGTTCACCTATCCGCGTGCGCAATTCCCTTTTAGTTTTACCCACATATTTTAACCCACAAGGGCATGTAATAAGGTACACAACATACCTAGAGGCGCAATTTATAAATGCGCCAATCGGGCGAGGATTTGTACATTTTGGTCCACTGAAGCTAGTTGCTTTGAGTATAAAAGGGCACATCTTACAGTGACCACAGCTGAACGAGCCCACCATATTTGTGATATTTCTAGATACTTGATAAGGTCTATATTCACTTCGGACTAATAGATCTTTTATGTTATTCGCCCGTTTAGCCGTCAGCAAAGGGCCGGACCCCACGATTTTTGCTATCTTTGGGTCCAGTAACAGCACATGCCAATGAGATTGTAATATCCCACGAAATCTGTCCCAGTGCGTACTATACTTGGTAATTAGACGCACTGGTGGATCGCCCACCGTCCGCCTCTTCTTTCCACCCTTTAGCAAATCACTCCTGGGGATATCAAGTGCTTTATAAAAGCATGTTCTCAAGAGACGGTGAGGGTAACCCCTCTCCCTAAATCTTGCAGTCAGCTCCCGAGCCTCCCTGACAAAGGCCTCCACCGTGCTACAATTCCTTCTAATCCGAAGGAACTGTCCCAGCGGAATGCCTCGTCTCAGGGGGCCCGGGTGATGGCTGGAAAAGTGCAGGAGAGTGTTACCTGCTGTAGGTTTTCGGTATGTGGAAGTACTAAGAGTATCCGCCTCTTTGGAAATGTTCAGATCCAAAAACTCGATCTTTTCCGGGCTCACTTTGTAGGTAAGTTTTATGTTACGGTCATTGTGGTTAAGAGAGTCAATGAACTCATCTAATTGGGCTTTCGTGCCCTTCCACAACAAGAGAACATCATCAATGTACCTTAGCCAAAGGGCAGCGTGTGCCCGAAACTCCGCCCGCCCAAACACCTCAGCACTCTCCCACCGCCCGAGGTGTAGGCAGGCGTAGGATGGAGCACACGCCGCCCCCATGGCAGTCCCACGGATCTGATGGTAGAACACTCCATTGAAGCGAAAAAAATTGTTTAATAGTACAAATTCCAACATCTCCACTAAGAATTCATTGTATGCTGCATCACCTGGTCCCAGTTCCTGCAAGATATCCTCCACAGCCCGCAGGCCTACTGAATGGGGAATAGATGTATACAAACTCTCAACATCAACGCTCACCAAAAGGCAATTGGCGTCAATCCGGATGTCCTGGAGTTTGCGGAGCAAATCGCTACTATCAAGTACAAACGATGGTAGCAACCGAACTAGAGGTTTAAGGTTTTCGTCAATGAAACGAGCCACCCCTTCCAGCGGTCCCCCATTCCCCGAAACAATAGGTCTACCCGGCGGGACCTCTGGATTTTTATGTATTTTCGGGATAGTATAGAGTACCGGGATACTATACTCATTTACCTTCAGATACTCAAACACCTTATGTGTTAGCAAATTTTCTTCCCGTGCCCAGTATAATTTCTCATTTAACCTATGTACAACATCTGGGAAAGGGTTCCCTTGAACTAGGCGATAAGTATCACTATTTTGTAGTTGTCCTTCCACCTCTTTGACATAGTATTGTTCATCCAGGAGGACTACATTCCCACCCTTGTCGCTGGGCCTTATAATGACATTACTCGCCTGTTTTAAATCCTCAAGCGCTATTCTTTCAACTCTGGTGAGGTTATCATGGCTTCCTAAAGAGTCCCATTGTACTAGTCCTAAGTCCCGTTCCACCAACTGTAGGAATAATGCCAGATGTTTGTTTTGGCTTAAGGGGGGAAAGTTCTTAGATGGGCACTTCAAGCGGCTTAAATCAGGTAGCAAATCAGGAATTTCATCAGTGAGACCATCACAGAGTTGATCACATGATTGTTCAGATGTCTGCGTTTCTTCACATAGCAATTCTGCAGAGTTTACTCGTTCTTGCGTCTTGTTACTAAACATAGACTTAAATAATACCTTCCGTAGGTAGAGGGCAGTGTCCTTATACAATTCAAACTCATCGCCCCTCGTAGAGGGTGAAAAGGACAAACCCTTCGCCAGAACCGCTTTGTGATGAACACTTAATTCAAAATGAGACAAATTAATAATATTCAAGCCGCTTGCTGCCCCTTCTAACCCACCCATATTAACTAGGGAGGGGGACCCCCCATCTTTTTCCTGCGAATCCCCCTTAGGGACTTGACCCTGGTAGCTACGCTTTCGGCGTCTTCTCCTCTTTTTTGATGTGGTTCCAAAAAAGAAACCGTTCTACGTGCCTTACGTGAATGCCTCGGGGGGCTCTCATCGGAGACCTCCGTCTCCGCCCCCGATAAATCACTAGAGACATCACGCCACTGCCTCACTCGTGGAAAAGACCTATTTCTGGGTTTAAAATCCAGAAAAATTCTCCCACTCTCAAATTCAGATAAGTCACGTCTAAACTTTCTCTGTTTCATCTCTTTAATAGTTTTTTGGACACGGTCAACCTCAATTCTTATCATTTCATTAAGTTTAACAAACTCCGGATCATTACAATATGAGTCTAATTTGCTGCTAGTCTCTTTAATTTCTACTTCTAATTGTTCAAGTTGAATGCGCTCTTCATCAATAATGAGCCCCATCAGGCGCAACCCATGATCTATGCATTCCCTCTGCCATTTCAGAAGAAATCTATCTGATCTCAGATGTTCTGCCGGAACAATCCGCTCTCTCAGACCTCTAGGTATAATCTTTTGTGAGATATAATTCTCAATCGTACAAACATCCCAATGACGTTTGAGCTGTTTGATTATTAAAGACTTGTGTTTTTTAAATAACGGTCTCATTTCGCTTTCTTGCTCTATGGTTGACCCACCCCCCTGAGAAATAAATGCAGACTGCATATTCTGCAGGCAGGCTTTATCCAGCGTAAATGCCATAGTTAATCACTGGTGGCCAATATTTATTACTCCCTAGATGCCAAGTTTAATGCCCAAGGCCCAAAGGTTATTTTTTACACCAAGTAATTGTTTTTCACACCCAAGTGCATAAACAGAAGAAGTTGGATAAAGAACCACGTGATGTCATGCATTACCTAAGTTATCACTAACCCATATAACAGTGTGATAAATACTAAAGTCTAGCTCCATGCATCTAGCCGTCTATTTACAGCAATGGTCATACAAAAGAGGGGTCTCAACCACTAGAATGGAGGCAACAACATCTCCCTGACTAGTCAAAATAAAGAAAAAAGTAAAACAAAACAGTGGGAGACTCCCCTGAGATATATGTATGTGTACGTATGTAGGCACTGCCCTTAAGAAGAAAAATATAATATATACAGGGCGCCCAGCTAACCTCTACGCCTAATTAACAACCCACACAGATACCGACAACTGGTTAATTGCTGGGCTGGCCAATAACATACGGACATATATAGCCAAAAAAACACCTTTAATGATAGAAAAAATGGCACAAAAAGTAAATGCATATGACAAACAGGACTTTGTAACACACATCAATTTAAAATCGCAATTGCGCTTAAAAAACATATACATATAAATGAGGGCCCCTGCCAGGCCGACCTGGACTCCACACTCTCACCAGCACTCACTCAGCTCACACAAAGAAATGCTGGCCAGCATATAATAACGGGGCAGAGAATCTATCCTCTATAGGAGCAAAAGGTTGGCGTACATCATAATCAAGGACACAGTGATGCCAGGCTAGTGGTTCTGGCCCGCATATACGTGTTTCAGATATTTGTAGCAGGGTATTATACTGGTTTAGTGGAGGCTCAAAACATGGAGCACTTAAGAGGCAGTCTTACTTAGGCCAGGCACATGGATTTCTCAATGCTTCAAAGCGCCACAGACCATCCACATATGAATTATACCCACAATGGGATTCAAACATTACTTGCTGTGCAAGAGTGCAGGTGCTTGTACCTAAACACTCTTAAGGTGAATGTGCGCTCCCTGTGAAGGACCGGAGAACTCCGCAGACCAAAACAGATATTCAAGTCACATCCCAATTATGCATCCATAAAGGCAATTCAGAACGTAATAGGAACAGTCTCACCACTCGTGAATAACCAGTTTCTTCCCGCCAGTACTGAGTCCAAACCGAGAGCTACTTTCAGACGCGGCCATGCTGTGAGCGAGCACGCATGGTGGGTGTGGTCAGGGGCCCCGACCGACAGCTGTTTCGCTCCCGCTCGGGAGCTTCGTCAGGGTGGGAGGGGCTGGCTCTCTTGAGTCATCTTTATAGGCGGATCACACTGATGCAAGGGCCAGTTACTTTCCTGCGTTCGCAGCTGCGCAGTATTCGGGCAGAGGTATTCACTTTTCTCGTCTTCCAACTTGTCTCACGTGACCTCGCAACGCTTTCTTCTATCTGCGCCTGCGTGGTCCACTTGTATGCACTGCCCGCAGCTCGCGCATGCGCAGTGCGTCTCACCTCGCCGCCCGCAGCTTGCAAGTTCCATTTAACTCTTTCAATGCTGGCCGGCGGCAGGGACTATACCCAAATGCATTCTTAGTGTCCGCAGCATATTGTAACCTTCTGCTCATACGCCATTTGATAACCTCCCTAATCTATTAAGTATATATACAGTTCTATTGGGTTATTAGTGATAAAGCTAACAAAACATCACGCATCCAACAAACGACACCCAGATAGCATGACATACATACATATACAAAGAGGTGAAGCGGCAACCCACACTACCTTAAAACTACACAAACCTATAGACACATGCTCAAAACCTTTTTCCCATAAATAAACGGGTAGATGGATGGGCAGAGTGCCTCCCTGCAACCACCACCAGTCCTCACTAAATCTATACAATAGAATATGTACCCGCACACGTCTATGAATAGTTAACAAAGGTGCATAATAGAAAGATAAGTAATGGAAAGCCCTCTTCCGCAGGGGCACAGAGGAGCAGACAGATTTCAAAGTGGGCCCAATAACCATAAGATAAAAAAGCTATCTGATCCAAAGAAGGAAGCACCAAGAGATATATTCGCCAAGTTGTATATACAAATATAACCAACAAAGGCCCCGCTCCGCCCCCTGTTTGGATCTGTCAATAAGGCCCACCTACATATACACATAGTCACACTCTCCCCTACCCACAGGCAGGGCTACAGAAACGCTTTTAAGCCCAAATCCGTGTTCAAGCCCAGCGGGGACATAGTGCCCAGCTCATAAATAAGCCTTGATTCTTGTCGTAGCAACCGGGCATCCCAAGACCCCCCTCTATTGGAACCTCTGAGCTTAAAAATCCTGCATGCTGTCAATCCCATGGGATCGCCATTATGATATTGATGGAAATGTGCAGCTAGTGGGCTTTTTTCGCTGTTTCTTTTAATGTCACCTACATGTTCACCTATCCGCGTGCGCAATTCCCTTTTAGTTTTACCCACATATTTTAACCCACAAGGGCATGTAATAAGGTACACAACATACCTAGAGGCGCAATTTATAAATGCGCCAATCGGGCGAGGATTTGTACATTTTGGTCCACTGAAGCTAGTTGCTTTGAGTATAAAAGGGCACATCTTACAGTGACCACAGCTGAACGAGCCCACCATATTTGTGATATTTCTAGATACTTGATAAGGTCTATATTCACTTCGGACTAATAGATCTTTTATGTTATTCGCCCGTTTAGCCGTCAGCAAAGGGCCGGACCCCACGATTTTTGCTATCTTTGGGTCCAGTAACAGCACATGCCAATGAGATTGTAATATCCCACGAAATCTGTCCCAGTGCGTACTATACTTGGTAATTAGACGCACTGGTGGATCGCCCACCGTCCGCCTCTTCTTTCCACCCTTTAGCAAATCACTCCTGGGGATATCAAGTGCTTTATAAAAGCATGTTCTCAAGAGACGGTGAGGGTAACCCCTCTCCCTAAATCTTGCAGTCAGCTCCCGAGCCTCCCTGACAAAGGCCTCCACCGTGCTACAATTCCTTCTAATCCGAAGGAACTGTCCCAGCGGAATGCCTCGTCTCAGGGGGCCCGGGTGATGGCTGGAAAAGTGCAGGAGAGTGTTACCTGCTGTAGGTTTTCGGTATGTGGAAGTACTAAGAGTATCCGCCTCTTTGGAAATGTTCAGATCCAAAAACTCGATCTTTTCCGGGCTCACTTTGTAGGTAAGTTTTATGTTACGGTCATTGTGGTTAAGAGAGTCAATGAACTCATCTAATTGGGCTTTCGTGCCCTTCCACAACAAGAGAACATCATCAATGTACCTTAGCCAGAGGGCAGCGTGTGCCCGAAACTCCGCCCGCCCAAACACCTCAGCACTCTCCCACCGCCCGAGGTGTAGGCAGGCGTAGGATGGAGCACACGCCGCCCCCATGGCAGTCCCACGGATCTGATGGTAGAACACTCCATTGAAGCGAAAAAAATTGTTTAATAGTACAAATTCCAACATCTCCACTAAGAATTCATTGTATGCTGCATCACCTGGTCCCAGTTCCTGCAAGATATCCTCCACAGCCCGCAGGCCTACTGAATGGGGAATAGATGTATACAAACTCTCAACATCAACGCTCACCAAAAGGCAATTGGCGTCAATCCGGATGTCCTGGAGTTTGCGGAGCAAATCGCTACTATCAAGTACAAACGATGGTAGCAACCGAACTAGAGGTTTAAGGTTTTCGTCAATGAAACGAGCCACCCCTTCCAGCGGTCCCCCATTCCCCGAAACAATAGGTCTACCCGGCGGGACCTCTGGATTTTTATGTATTTTCGGGATAGTATAGAGTACCGGGATACTATACTCATTTACCTTCAGATACTCAAACACCTTATGTGTTAGCAAATTTTCTTCCCGTGCCCAGTATAATTTCTCATTTAACCTATGTACAACATCTGGGAAAGGGTTCCCTTGAACTAGGCGATAAGTATCACTATTTTGTAGTTGTCCTTCCACCTCTTTGACATAGTATTGTTCATCCAGGAGGACTACATTCCCACCCTTGTCGCTGGGCCTTATAATGACATTACTCGCCTGTTTTAAATCCTCAAGCGCTATTCTTTCAACTCTGGTGAGGTTATCATGGCTTCCTAAAGAGTCCCATTGTACTAGTCCTAAGTCCCGTTCCACCAACTGTAGGAATAATGCCAGATGTTTGTTTTGGCTTAAGGGGGGAAAGTTCTTAGATGGGCACTTCAAGCGGCTTAAATCAGGTAGCAAATCAGGAATTGATCACATGATTGTTCAGATGTCTGCGTTTCTTCACATAGCAATTCTGCAGAGTTTACTCGTTCTTGCGTCTTGTTACTAAACATAGACTTAAATAATACCTTCCGTAGGTAGAGGGCAGTGTCCTTATACAATTCAAACTCATCGCCCCTCGTAGAGGGTGAAAAGGACAAACCCTTCGCCAGAACCGCTTTGTGATGAACACTTAATTCAAAATGAGACAAATTAATAATATTCAAGCCGCTTGCTGCCCCTTCTAACCCACCCATATTAACTAGGGAGGGGGACCCCCCATCTTTTTCCTGCGAATCCCCCTTAGGGACTTGACCCTGGTAGCTACGCTTTCGGCGTCTTCTCCTCTTTTTTGATGTGGTTCCAAAAAAGAAACCGTTCTACGTGCCTTACGTGAATGCCTCGGGGGGCTCTCATCGGAGACCTCCGTCTCCGCCCCCGATAAATCACTAGAGACATCACGCCACTGCCTCACTCGTGGAAAAGACCTATTTCTGGGTTTTAAGCGCAATTGCGATTTTAAATTGATGTGTGTTACAAAGTCCTGTTTGTCATATGCATTTACTTTTTGTGCCATTTTTTCTATCATTAAAGGTGTTTTTTTGGCTATATATGTCCGTATGTTATTGACCAGCCCAGCAATTAACCAGTTGTCGGTATCTGTGT
Organism: Gastrophryne carolinensis; assembly: GCA_027917425.1. Lineage (NCBI taxonomy): Eukaryota > Metazoa > Chordata > Amphibia > Anura > Microhylidae > Gastrophryne > Gastrophryne carolinensis. The sequence continues at coordinate 71,993,631 of CM051244.1, forward strand.
GGGTTGTTAATTAGGCGTAGAGGTTAGCTGGGCGCCCTGTATATATTATATTTTTCTTCTTAAGGGCAGTGCCTACATACGTACACATACATATATCTCAGGGGAGTCTCCCACTGTTTTGTTTTACTTTTTGCTTTATTTTCACTCTTGGAGCTCTTTATAGTTTGGAAACTGTCTCCAAACCCTCTGGTGATAATCTATCACCCCATCCTCCATCTCTAGGACTTACAGAACCACCTCAGTAAGGTCATATGTGCAGTCTTCATAATATCCTGTTAATCTTATGCAATCCATGGATTCAGATGCTTGGAGAGAATATCCCTTTTTGAGAGTGATGCTCCCTTAAACTGGACTAACAGCCTTGCACAGTTGGAAAATTATACTCTCCAAAACTCCCTTGTCCCATCTGCATACATGATACTGAATCAATGTCAGCACTTATATTTGCTCCTGCAACTACTCAAAGCTGAAACGCCACCTCACAGATTTTGCCCTGGTAGTGGCCATTTTGGAGCTTCCTTTCCCTAACTGGATTCAACTGACATGACTGACAATGCACAGTAACAGGAAACTTCCTCTTTGCAGATGACCTGCAGCTCCAGGAGACACCATTTTGTTTTTAAAATTGACCATAGCAGAAGTTCGAAAAAGGTGCAGCAATCTGAATTGCCCTGGGAGGGATGCATATGAGCACTTTTGTTGTAAAAGGGTGTTGGTCTGGTTTAAAGCTAGACAAGTCACTAAGGTTAATAATTAACTATTCAGATACCAACAACCACTTAAACTTCTTGAGTATTTCAATGGCTTTGCCCCTTAGTGCATGTACCCCCCCCCCCCCCCCCCCTTGCAAGTGCAAGTACCAAGCAGACATTCCTCCAATCTTTTCTATAACTGAGACAGCAGCCTGCTTTTGCAGGAGCACCCTCCTCTGCCTGTTGTGTTTGCCAGTTTGGGGTGCCATCATGGACTCTTTTGGCCACTGGGTAAAAGGTATATACAGCCCACACAGTTGGTCACATACGCTACTTAATTGGGAGAGTCACAACAGACTTTTGCCAGTGCTTCGAAAATGCCTTCTGCACAGAAGACCAAGCTTAAGGAAAATTAAATGATGTTGCAGTAAATGTGCACCATTTACTGTTCCTTTCTTTGATATCAGCTGCTGTGTCTTGGTTTGCAGAGTGGCAGTGATCAATACTGCTCGTGCTGCTCACAGTGCCCTTGGTGTTTTCCCAAAGCAATATCTTGCCACCTGCTATCTGTCTCTCTGTGAAGCTTTGGTGCCATCAAGGAACAAAAGCTAAAGTGGTCCTAGCACTGGTACCAAGAAAGGCAGCGTTTTGATGCTGGGATCCTGACAAAGCCATAAATGTGCCACAATTTAAAGGTACAAATGGCACCCAAACCACTAATCTAGTGTTACCAGTTTCCTCTGTTACCAGTAATAACAAAATGGGAGAAGGGTAGAGGAGCAAGTAGCAGAAGGAGGGGGCAGGAACAGTCCCGGGAAAGAAAACAGTGTCCTCCTAGCCTGGTACTTGAAAATAATACAACTCTGTGAAGTACTCACCTGTAGAGTTGGTATTATACACATACAGCACGTCCTGCTCCAGTAGTAGTAATAACATGTGGGTAATCCTCCGCCTCCGGCGCCGTGCACTGCAGACATATAGAAAACAAGCTCCTCCCGGCCCTTCATATACTGAGGGACCTCCCACAAATCCCCAGCATTGAATAGCAGTGAGAAATAGAGGCCAGGAGAAAACAACCACCCAAAACTGGCAAAAATAAGATAACAATCACCAACAGGGGATCCAGAACAAGGTGAAACAGGGTGGGGTGGAGCAGGACGTGCTGTATGCGTATAATACCAACTCTACAGGTGAGTACTTCACAGAGTTGTATTATTCTAAGCATACAGCACGTCCTGCTCCAGTAGTAGTAATAACATGTGGGACATCCAATAGCAGTGTCCATAAAGAAGGATGGGATCCCCAACAGAAGGCAACAGCAAGCAGTCTAAACTACTGCCGCCTGCAGAATCTTGCGGCCAAACACAGCGTCAGCTGAGGCCCGAACATCAACCTTGTAAAACTTTGTAAAGGTATGTACAGAAGACCAAGTAGCGGCCTTGCAAACTTGTTCAACAGAGGCCTGTTGCTGAAAAGCCCAAGAAGCCCCAACAGCTCTAGTAGAGTGAGCAGCAAGACGAAAGGGGGGAGTCTTCCCCTTAGCAGTATAGGCTTGAACCACAGCCTGACGAATCCATTTACTGATGGTAGACTTGGCGGGAGCCAAACCCTTCCTAGGCCCATGAGGCACAACGAATAGAGCATCCGTCTTCCTAAAGGCCTGCGTGGTAACCAGGTAAGACTTGACACACCTGACCACGTCCAAGGAATGCAAAACCCTTTCCTTAGGGTTACTAGGATTCGGGCACAAGGAAGGAAGTACAATATCTTGATTCAAATGAAATGCAGATACAACCTTAGGCAGGAAGTCTGGCTTGAAGCGAAACACCACCTTATCCCGGTGTCTCTCAAAGTAGGGAGGTTGAATAGACAAAGCAGCCAACTCAGATACACGTCTGACCGAAGTGATGGCTACCAGGAAGACAACCTTGAGCGTGAGCACAGCTAGAGCGGCCTCATGGATAGGCTCAAAGGGAGCCCCCTGCAGGGCCGACAACACTAAGTTCAGATCCCAAACAGGAACCATAGGTTTCCGAGGGGGGCGCACATGAGTGACCCCCTAAAAGAAGGTCTTGATAAGAGAGTGATGGGCAAAAGTCTTCTGAAAGAAGATAGACAGGGCCGAAACCTGGCCCTTCAAGGTACTAAGCTTAAGACCTAAGTCTAGACCATGTTGTAAGAACTCCAGCACCCTGGATACTAAGAATTCCCGGCAGGGAAGAGACCTGGATTCACACCAGTCAATGTAAGCACGCCATACTCTATAATAGATGGCAGCAGAAGTCTTCTTCCTGGCTTGCACCATAGTAGCCACAACAGACGCAGACAAACCCTTTTCCATCAAGATGGAGGTTTCAATAGCCAAGCCGTCAAAGCCAGCGTTAGTAAATTGGGATGGCGTAGAGACCCTTGAGTCAGAAGGTCTGGCAACCTTGGCAGATCGTACTGATCTACTGCCATTTGAACCACGTCCGCGAACCACACTCTTCTTGGCCACCTTGGGGCCACCAGAATCGCGGGTACCCCTTCCAGAGCGATCTTGCGCAGCACTCTGCCCAGAAGGGGAATTGGTGGAAACACATACAGGAGCCGAAACTCCTTCCAAGACATTGACAGGGCATCCGTGGCTAGAGCCAGAAGATCCTGAGACAGGGATACAAAGCTCTGCAGCTTGTGATTGTGACGTGACGCAAAGAGATCCACGTCCAGCACACCCCAACGGTGACATAGTGACTGAAAAACCCTGTCGCAGAGGGACCATTCCCCCTGATGGGACGACCCTCTGCTCAGAGCATCTGCTAGCAGATTCTCCGTCCCCGGAATGTAGACAGCTGATATGCATTGTACATTGGTCTCTGCCCAAGTTAGAATCAGAGACACCTCCTGGAGAGCACCCTTGCTCTGGGTTCCTCCCTGATGATTGATGTAGGCTACCGCCATCCTGTTGTCTGAGCGTACCTGAACCGCCAGACCCTTCAGGTGCTGGGTCAATTGTTCCAGCACCAATCTGACCGCCCTGAGTTCCAGGACATTGATGGGTAGATGGGCCTCCTGAGGGCCCCACCTCCCCTGGAAGCGCAGGGGCTTCCAGAATCCCCCCCAGCCCGAAAGACTGGCATCCGTTGTAACCGTTTCCCAAGAGGGGGTCAGGAAGGATCTGCCCCTTGTCAAGTTCCTGTGGTCCAACCACCACGCAAGGGATTGTCTGACCGAGGGGGGAATCACCCAGCTGTCGTCCATAGACGCTGGGTCCTTGTTCCATACTGACAGAAGGTGAAGCTGCAGAGTGAAACTGGGCAAAGGGCACTGCCTCAAAGCTTGCCACCATCGAGCCCACCAACTGCATTCCCTGGCGGATTGAGGGATGAGGGTTCGCGAGCAGGGATCTCGCCTGGGTTGTCAGAGCTTCCACCTTCTGCGGAGGAAGGAATATCCTTGACTGAACCGAGTCCAGAATCATCCCCAGAAACGGGGTCACTGAGGAGGGGGACAGAGAGGACTTTGGGTAATTGATCACCCAGCCGAAGGACTCTAGGGTGGACACCACCAATCGAGTGTCCAGCTCTGCCTGCCGCAGAGACCGAGAGGTGATGAGTATATCATCCAGGTAGGGCAACACGCGTATGCCCTTTAGTCTTAAGAGAGACATCACCCCTGCCAGCACCTTGGTGAAGACCCTGGGAGCCGACGTAAGGCTGAATGGCAGGGCCACGAACTGATAATGCTGATCCAACAGCACAAATCTGAGGAACCTTTGGTGCCCTGAGAACACCGGAACGTGCAGGTAAGCGTCCTTGATGTCCAAAGATGTCATGAAGTCCCCTGGACGCAGCGAGGCGATGGCCGAGCGTAGAGTTTCCATACGAAAATGCCTGCTTCTGACAAACTTGTTTAGGATTTTCAAATCCAGAATGGGTCTGACTGACCCGTCCTTTTTGGGCACTGTGAACAGGTTGGAATAAAACCCCATGCCCTTGTCTCTTGAGGGGACCTCGCAGATGACCCCGAGCTCCAGAAGGTCCTGCACAGCCAGCATCAAGACCCGAGCTGAGGCAGGATCCTGTGGGATCCGAGACCCAACGAACCTGGTAGGGGGCAGCACAGCAAATTCTATCTTGTAACCGGAGGAAACTACCTCCTGAATCCATCGGTCTGGGACGAGGCGTCTCCAGACATGCTCGAAGTGCTGTAGACGTCCCCCCACCCAGACGGGCGAGGGCCCCCCTTCATGCTTGGGGGGTCTTGGGGGGGGGGCTTTGGGCTTGGGCCCCCAGGAGGAGCCGGGACGGCGTCCTCTGTTCTTGTTCCAGGGTTCTGAGCGCGACCCAGAGAAGGACACCCCTCTACCTTGCTTGGTCCCACGGTAGGGGGTAGAATGGGAGCTTGGACCACGAAAGGGCCGAATCTGACGCTTGCGCTGGGGCAGCTAGCCCCCCTTGGCAAAGATATCTAATCTTTCTCCAAACAGGCGCAGTCCTTTAAACGGAAGCCCCGTAAGGGCCTTCTTGGCGACGTTGTCAGCAGCCCACTGGCGTAACCAGATCGCGCGGCGTATGGCCGCGTATGACCACCAGAGCTGAAGATCTAGCACTCAGCTTAATAGCATCGTCCGATGCAGATAGGATATAATTCACAAAGGTCTCACAGGTGGCCAGAGCGTTGGCGGCCTCAGAAGGCAAGTCATCCGCCCCTTCCAGGGCAGTTTTAACCACCGTCCTGAGCGCCACTGCCATGATGGCTAAGGCGCAAACCGGGCGGAGCGACGCTCCCCCAAATGCAAAGGCGTGACATGCCGATCCTCTAAATCCCGCAGCGTAATAGTGTCAGAGGAGTGCATAATAGAGGTATTGGACAGACTCAGAATCGGGGCATCGACCTCGGGCGGCGATGTCCAGCACTTAACCAGATCGGCAGGAAATGGATACTTCTTATCCACAGCCTTAGGAATCCCCTGGAGTTTACTGGGATGTTCCCATTCTTTCAGCACTAGGTTCTTAAAGTGAGTTTGTTCGGGAAACTCCAACCACACCCTAGCGGTATGAAACAGATCGCCCCTTTGCCAAGGTGCCGCGGAAGGGGGAGAGAGGGATAAAACATCAAAGATCTGAGACAGCAGTCTGTCAATGTAGTCCTGGGACCAAAGATCAGAACCAGACTCCTCCTGACTCCTGGACTCGTCCTCAGTCAGATAGCAGTTCCCCTTCCTCTGATGGGGACTGAGCATAGGAAAGCAGTAAATCATCAGATTCTACAGGGAGAATAGTAGCTTCAGGGTTCAAATGACCCTTCTTGGCAGTAGCCTTGCGCGCCAAGGAGCAAGCAATAAAGCTTTCCACACTGGCCAATCTAGAGGCCAAATCAGCGTGAGAATCCCCACTAGTATTGGGGGTTGTGCTCAAGCTTGGGGGGGTAGGGGAAATAAGGCGAGGTGCGGGCCCAGCCTCGGAAGAGGTGGGGAGACCGGCTAGCGCCTGTTGAGCACAAGGTACGCAGACCCGTGTATTGTCACCGCTGCTAGGTGAAACCCCACAAGCTGCACACAGACGGGCTTGTCCCAGGGGGACCCCGTTCGCGATGTCCTGGGATGCCTCCATATGGTGATTATTAAATTTAATATGCCAGTAGGGATTGACGCTTTAAGCAACCCTGGATGCCCCTATAACCTGCTGGGAAGTGGGAGTATTATCTGAAAAATGGTCTGGACCGGGCGCTACGTCAGGCCAGGGGAAGCCACCGATGACCGCTGTCTGAAAGACACAAGGGGAACAGGGATGTCAGAGCCGAGCGCGAGGAAACAAGCTAGGAAAAGCGATCGCCCATGAGGGCACTTACAGTCTGCGAGGGGAGGACCGTCTTCACCACGCGCATGCGAGAAGGAAATGGCGGCCAGCGAACCTCGAAGGGCGGGCCAGAGCGGGCGATGACGCGGAACGCGCCAGACCAAACCACGCCTCCCCCCCCGGAGAGCGCGAAGCTAGAAGGCGCGCAGCCAATCAGGAGAGAATGTAGATACGTCAGCATCACTTCAGAAAAGAAGTCTGACGAAGTGAGTAAGGAAATTTGAAAAGCGCCATAGCTTCTCCAAACCGTGCTGCTGTATGCGCCTAGAGCACGGTAAAACGCTGCGGTCAGTTTAAAAATAAGCAAGTGAAACGCGCTCTGACACCCAGTAGCGGTAAGCGTCTAATGTGTACTTAGGGCAAGGAGTAGGCCTTCAACACACGGCCCCCCCCTCTTTTTCCCCCCACTAATGGGGGAATCTGGGAAGGAAGGTGACCCGAAAGAGGGTTCACCATTAGATGGGGCATGGTCATGGTGGCACTAGTGCGGGAGGGGCATCCACTGAAGGCTCACCATTCGCCTTAACCGCCTACCCTATGGAGGGGGATTGCGGTGGAGACTAGCTCCGTAAGCACACTAGGTGCTGCCTGCCTTCACCCGACCAATGCAGCCCAGGCTGGGAGGCATTAATTCACAATGAGGACGGGTGGAAATAGTCCCGCAGGGCCTCGGGCTGTCAAGCCCCGCTCGCCTGCGAGAGCGTGATACTTCATGTCTTCGCAGTTCCAGCACTGCAGAGAAATCTGGGGATTTGTGGGAGGTCCCTCGGTATATGAAGGGCCGGGAGGAGCTTGTTTTCTACATATCTGCAGTGCACGGCGCCGGAGGATTACCCACATGTTATTACTACTACTGGAGCAGGACGTGCTGTATGCTTAGAATATACCAGTTATTTCTAGATCTGGTCCTGTGGCATGCACGCGGCCATCAATTCTCTGTAACAGAGAGGCGTGCCAGACACTGCTTCTTTGTAATCCCTCTGTACAAGGTGGAAACACGATTGTGGCCACACCAAACCAGACCAGCGGCTTGCAGGGCGGAACGGAGCAGAGACCGAACGGTGATTGGCCAAGCTGTCTGCGACACGGGACCGCTGGAAAGGCAAGTTTCCTGGGAGACCCTTAGGAATACAAACAGCAGGGCATCTGAAATCGGGCAGTTCCATCTGAGAGGAACAAAATCCGGGAGAGTGAAATTCACGGGCGTTGTTCCTCTTTAGAAACAGGCACCTGTCGTCATTCATGATTTTAAAACTGCAATGGATTGTATATTGTACATGCATGCAGCCTTAATGAAAAAACATTTAAAGTTAAAATATTCTTCACTAGGTTTCCTGGCAAATTAAATGTTTTTAAATTAATTTATTATAATGAACATCTAGATTGATTACTACAGATATACTAAACCATGACCTGGATGAATAAGATCCTCCACAGAGTAGGGGAGTATGGCCATTGAAAAGGGTTATATTTACAAGGAGAACACTACTCGACACTAGCAGGCTACGGCACTAAATGAAAGTCGGCAGCTCCCGGTAAGTAGCCTTGTAGTTTACTAACTGCAGTGTATGTTCCAACTATGGAGCTCATATACCCAGAGTAGAGACCTCATGCCTTGTCGGGCACTGTGGCCTCTAATATATCTGCAGATATATGCAACTAAATCTCTGTCTTTCTACCTGTTAGACATGTTTGTTGCTTTATACTCCTATATTACACTAAGGGGTGGTTCCCACACCAATTACACATTTCCTAGAGCAGCTTTCCATTTCTTTCAGTTTATAGGGAGGACCTAAGTTTAAGCCTTAACCCTGTTGTGTCTGGATCCCTAAATTAAATGAATTATCTCCAGTTAAGGCCCTGTACAATTCAATGGGTTTCCAAGTCAATGACACACATCCCTTTTGTGTTAGATAAACATCATGTGTGATATCTGCAGACAGAAAATGATGGTATCTTTCACAAGGGGCTATAGGCAAAAGCATTGCCAGGAGTTCAGATGACATGGATTGGACATACACCCAGTAATAGTCAGAATACTAGAGAAAATCTTCAACAAAAATATAGTAAAACCAGTGCCTTGCTTTATTAGTATAGTTATGCCATGACCTAGATGAATGAAGTGGCAGAAGTTGAGCTCTATTGTTTAGAATGAATATTCAATGGATAAAAGAAAATGTAATTATGAACAAATAAAACAGTAACTTGTTTACTCCTTTCTGGTACAAAAATGAGCTATGCATTATAATTAAAATGAAAGCAATCCAAAATTTTCCATTTCAAATTCAGCCAGCAAAGCGGGGAGTATAAACAGTGATATCTTGGTTAAAATGAATTATTGACACTCTTTATACATGTAGCATAGCACACATTCATTTAGGAAAATGCACGTTATCTGAAGTTTGTTGTTTACATTGCACTAATCCATTCCACCTGCTCAAATATTAGTGCAAATAATTATATAATATTTGTAATGCGTCATTGCGGTTTGCTATAGAACATAGGCGTGTAGCGTGAGCCACTCCAGGTCAGGCTTGTTTGCAGTCATAAATGAAAAGTTCCAAATTCATGCTCGGAAAGTGGAGCATGCAACCTTCACAAGACTCTTGACTAAGACCTTGCAACTTATATTAATTAATTTTGTGCAGTCATCAAGACAGAGCCACTAAACTATGTCAATACCTTTTCTTACTCCTGGACCATCAATGTAAAGGGCCAAAAGTGTTGCCACCATGGCATATTCACCGCAGGTAAGGACAAATAAGCTGTTGTGCTCATAGCCTTTATTTGCATGACATAATAATCCAGCATTAAACTGTCAAATCTTTGTCAAATTTAAATGCTCCAAAAAATACAATTCTGTGAAATACTCACCTGTAGAATTGGTATTATAAGTATACAAAACGTCCTGCTCCAGATAGATTACTTACACTTGGGTTATCCTCCGCCAGATGGCGCTGCACTGCAGAGACATGCAAAACAGGCTCCTCCCGGCCCCTCAAATACCCGGGGACCTCCCACAAATCCCCAGCATTGAAAAGCAGTGAACAAGAAGCCGGGAGAATTTAACCACCCAAAAACTGGTAACTATAAATAACAATCACCATACAGGGGATCCAGAATAATGCAAAAACCAGGGTGGGGTGGAGCAGGACGTACTGTGTACTTATAATACCAATTCTACAGGTGAGTATTTCACAGAATTGTATTATTCTTAGTATACAGTACGTCCTGCTCCAGATAGATTACTTACACTTGGGACATCCAATAGCAGTGTCCATAAAGTAGGGTGGGATCCCCAATAAAAAAGGTAACAGCAGACAGTTTAAACCACTGCCGCCTGCAAAACCATGCGGCCAAAAACAGCAGCAGCTGAGGCCTTAACATCAACCTTGTAAAACCTTGAAAAAGGTATGAACAGAAGACCAAGTAGCGGCCTTGCAAACATGTTCAACAGAAGCCTGGTGCTGGAAGGCCCAAGAGACACCAATAGCACGAGTAGAATGAGCAATAAGGCGGAAAGAAAAATTCATCCCCTTAGCAGAATAGGCCTGAATCACAGCCTGACGGATCCATTTGCTGATAGTAGACTTGGCAGGAGCCAAACCCTTCCTAGGACCATAAGGGACCACAAAAAGAGCATCAGTTTTTCTGAAGGACGCAGATACTACTAGGTAATACTTCAGACACCTGACCACATCCAAGGAATGCAAAACCCTTTCCTTAGCATTGCTAGGATTAGGGCACAATGAAGGAAGAACAATATCTTGATTCAAATGAAAGGCAGATACCACCTAGGCAGAAAAAACGTCTCTCAAAGTATGGGGGCTGGATAGACAGAGCCGCCAGCTCAGACACACGCCTGACCGAAGTAATAGCCACCAGAAAGACAACCTTGAGGAAGTACAGCCAGAGCAGCATCCTGAATAGATTCAAAGGCAGGCAAGACCAAGTTCAATCCCAACAGGGACCATAGGTTTTCGTAGGGAACGCACATGAGTAATCCCCAGAAAGCAGTCTTAACCAAGGAATGCTGACCAAAAGACTACTGACAGAAGACAGACAGGGCAGAAACCTGACCCTTCAAAGTACTGAGTTGGAGACCCGACTCCAACCCATGCAGTAAAAACTCCAGAACCCTGGGAACTAAGAACACCCGACAGGGAAGAGACCTAGACTCACACCAGTCAATGTAGGTACGCCATACCCTATAATAGATGAAAGAAGAAGTCTTCTTCCTAGCCTTCACCATGGACTCAACCACCGAGGCAGACAAGCCTTTCTCCATCAAGATGGAGGTTTCAGCAGCCAGGCCGTCAAGCCAGAGTTTGTAATTGGAATGGCGTAAGGGGCCCTGAGTGAGCAGATCTGGCACTCCTGGCAGAACATACTGATCTACTGCCATCTGCACCACGTCTGCGAACCACACTCTTCTTGGCCACCAGAATCACTGGCACCCCCTCCAGAGCAATCTTGCGCAGGACCCTGCCTAACAGGGGGAATGGAGGAAAGACATACAGAACAGAATGTCCTGCCATGACATTACTAAAGCATCCGTGGTCACGGCCAGAGGATCCTGGGACAGGGAGACAAGGGCCGGGAGCTTGTGATTGTGACAGAACACAAACAGATCCACATCTGGTTGGTCCCCACGGTGACACAGAGATTGGAACACTTGGAACACCCTGTTGCAGAGGGACCCCCCCCCCCCGGAATGTATACCGCTGATATGCAGGGAACATTGGCCTACACCCAGGTCAGGATTAGAGACACTTCCTGGAGGACCCTCTTGCTCCGGGTCCCTCCCTTATGATTGATGTAGGCAACTGCGCCCCTGAACAGACAGGCCCTGAAGATGAGTAGTCAAGCGAGCCAGAACTAACCTGATCGCTCACAGTTTCAAGACATTGGTAGGTGTATGGGCCTCCTAAGGGCCACACCTCCCCTGGAACCGCAGGGACTTCCAGAACCCCCCCCCCCCCCAACCTGATAGACTGGCATCCGTGGTGACCGTCTCCCAGGAAGGGGCAAGAAAGGATCTGCCCCCCAACAGGTTCCTTGAGCCCATCCACTACAAGAGGGACCTCCTAACCAGGGGGGAAAGCACACAGACCCTGTCCAGGGATGCTGGGTCCTTGTCCCATACAGACAATAGGAGAAGTTACAGAAGCCCCAAGTGGGACTGAGCATAAGGGACCGCTTCGAAGCACGCCACCATCAGGCCCACCAGCTGCATCCCCTGCCTGGTGGAGGGATGGGGACAGCTAGGAGGGACTGAGCCCGTGCAAACGGATTGTCCACTTTCTGCTGAGGAAGGAAGATCCTTGCCTGAACTGTATAGAGATTCATTCCTAGGAATGGAGTTACCTAGGAAGGGGACAGTGAGGACCTGGGGTGGTTGATCACCCATCCAAATGACTCCAGAATGGACACCACCAGCTGAGTATCCAACTTAGCCTGATGTAGAGACTGGGAAGTGATGAGGACGTCCAGGTAGGGCAGCACGCAGACGCCCCTTGGTCTCATCAGAGACATCACCCACGCCAGCACCTTGGTAAGCACTCTGGGAGCTGAAGAGAGGCCAGATGGCAAGGCCACAAATTAGCAGTGTTGGTCTTCCAACGCGAATCTGAGGAACCTTGGTGTCCTGAAAACACAGGGATGTGAAAATAAGCATCTTTGATATCCACAGACGGCATGAAGCCCCCGGGGCGCAAGGAGCTGATGGCCGAGCGCAGAGTTTCCATGCAGAAAACGCCTGTACTTGACAATTTGCTGAAGATCTGTAAACCAGAATGGGCCTGACTGACCCATCCTTTTTGGGAACTGTGAAAAGGTTGGTGTTGTCTGCAAATGACCCCCAGACCCCGCGGGCCTTGCACGGCCTGCGCCAACACCTGAGCAGAGGCAGGGACCAGGAGTACCCGGGACCTGTTAATCTTGGGGGAGGCCGCACAGCAAACTCTATCTTGTAGCCGGAGGACACTACCTCCTGAATCCACCGGTCTGAGGCGTGATGCCTCCAGACTTGAGCAAGGTGCCGCAGCCGTCCCCTCACCCTGACGGGCGAGGGCGCCCCATCATGCTTGAGGGGACTTGGGAGAGGATTTGGGCTTAGCCCCCCCCCGGAGGAGCCAGGGTGTTGTCTGCTGCTCCTGGGACAGGAATCTGCGCGAGCCCCCGCGAAGGACACCCCTGGTTCCTGTGTAACACCATGGTAGGGGGTAGAAGGGGGGCCCTGGCCCCGAAGGGGCCGAGACAGCCGCCTGCGCTGGGGTAACTTACCTCTCTTACCAAACAGGTCTAGACGGGCCCCAAACAGGCGTAGCCCCTTAAAAGGAAGCTCAGTAAGGGCCTTCTTCGCAGCATTGTCAGCACCCCACTGTCGGAGCCAGACCAAGCGACGTATAGCCACCACGAGGGCAGAAGTTCTTGCACACATTCTGATGGTGTCATCCAATGCTAATAGGACAAAATTTACAAACACATCACAACTGGAGAGTGCATTAAACATCTCACAAGGGAGATCATCAGGGGCACTATCAAGCATTTTTCTGATAAGGGTTCTAGTGGCCACAGCAGTAATGGCCGAGGCACAGACCGGGTGCAGTGCCGTCCCCGCACATGCAAAGGCGTGGGAGGCCAGCAGGTCAATGTGCCGGTCCTCAGCATCCCGAAGGGTAGTAGAATCAGGGGAATGCATGACAGGGGTGTAGATAGCCCTAAGATCGGAACATCCACCTCGGGGGAGGGGGGGGGGGGGTGACCAACATTTAACCACCTCAGGGGGAAAAGGATACTTCCTATCCCAATCCCTTGGAACCCCGGGAAGTTTACTGGGACACTTCCATTCCTTGAGCACAAGGGTATGGAAATGTGCCTGCTCTAGAAATTCCAAACGTGATGTTGTTGTTGGAAACGCTCCCCTCTTTGCCTGGGAGCCTTACCAGGGAGCGAGATAGACAGAACCTCAAAGATCTGGGTCAATAATCTGTCAGTGTCATCCGGGGCCCAGGGGTCAGAGCCAGAATCGTCATGACCCCTCGGTCTCTCATCAGATGAGCCTGAAAAGAGCTCTCCTTCATCAGAAGGGGTATAGCCACACAGACTCATAAACTCCTGAGATCCCATAGGGAAAACAGTAACATAAGGCGTCAAGTGCCGCTTCTTACCAGGGCCCTTACACGCTAAAGACCTCGCAATAATCTGTTCAGCCGTAGGAAGTCTAGAAGACAAATCAGGCTGAGAATCCCCACTTGTATGCGACTCAGCAGGAGTGAGATTTAAGCTTGGGGGAGTAGGTGCGGTGAAACGAGGTGCAGCCACTGGCAGGCCAGATTGCAAGGCCAGCGCTTGCTCAGCACAGGGTACGCAGACCCATGCCTTGTCAGCGTCAGCATGAGGTTGTCCACACGCCATACACAGCCGGTCTTGTCCCAAAGGGACCCCGGTCACATTATCCTGAGATGCCTCCATATGGTGATTATTAGGCACAATATGCCAGTAGGGATTGACGCTATAAAGCAACCCTGGATGCCCCAATGACCGGCTAGGGAAGTGGGAGTAAGCCAATGGATTCACCCGTCTGAAAGACACAATGAGAAGAAAGGGTGTCAGACCGAAAACACTACAATGAGTATAAAGCCGCCCGCGAGGGCAGTTACGGACCACGGTAAGTAAGAACGTCACACATGCACGCGACCTGACAACATGGCGCCGAGTACCTCGAAGGGCGGGCCAGAGCGAGCCGTGACCCGGGGCGCACCAGGCCCCGCCCCTCTGATGAGCGCGAAGTCCAACAAGCAGCCAATGAGGACGCAGAAGCGTCTGAGGTAACGTCGCCGCCCGGCGCGGAACATCCAAATGAAGGAAAAGGCGCGCGCGACGGCGGCATTTGCAAGAGTAAAAAAACAAGTCAGCGCGGCGGCTGACAACACATATACTAGTCCAAAACACATTACAAAAGGCCATATGCACGTAATCACGATACACTGACACCCCCACCCCCCCCTTTCTTTCCCCCCGAAGGCTACAGGGAGAATGAGGGAGGATGGCGGCCCTTTGTACAGGGCCCACCGCTACCGAGGCATGAGACAATAATGCGGGAGGGGCATCCCATAAAGGCTCACCATCAGCCTATACCGCCTACCCTTTGGTGGGGGACTGCGGTGGAGCAGTGCTCCATAAGCACGCATGGTGCCGCATACCTTCACCCGACCAGCGCAGCCCAGGCTGGGAGGCATATCACACGAAGGACGGGTGGGAATAGTCCAACAGGGCCGCAGGCTAATAGCCCCGCTCACCTGCGAGAGAGTGATAACTTCATGTCTTCGCAGTAAGCACTGCAGAGAAATCTGGGGATTTGTGGGAGGTCCCCGGGTATTTGAGGGGCCGGGAGGAGCCTGTTTTGCATGTCTCTGCAGTGCAGCGCCATCTGGCGGAGGATAACCCAAGTGTAAGTAATCTATCTGGAGCAGGACGTACTGTATACTAAGAATATGCAAAATATAACTGGAGCATCAAAGTTAAACATAAATAAATGTGGATTGGTAGAAGAGCCTAAGCTAAGCTGATGAAATGTCCCACTTTGAGGCATTTTTTTCCATTTTGCTGACATTAAGGGGAAGATTGGCCCTCCAAATTGCAGGATGTTTGGTTGGTTCACAACTCTTCTCTTTGGATGAATGATGGTAGTGGTCTGCATGGACTGAAAGGTAACTGGAGCATGTGACCAAGGGAGGTCCTAGACCTATTTACACATGGTGTAGCCCCGAATGCTGTTAATATTTGTTCCTCAAAAGCCTGTAATGACACCTTCACCACAAACTGGTTTAAGAAGTCCCACTTTGAGGCCACCCATAAATGGTCAGTTAATCTTAATAGTCTGAGCAAAGTGTTACACAAAAGCTCTGTTGGCTACCACGCGACTCAAACAATGAACCAATCCCTCCCAACCTTACTTACCAAATTGTAAGAAATCTGAGCTGGGCACAGCACTAACTTTTTTGAAAAATACCATTTTGTGATTACTCACCTGTAAAATGGGTATTATAAGTATGTCACACACCCCACTTCAAACATTAATTCATTAACATGGGTACTCATCGCTAGGTGGCGCTGCTTTGCAGAGAAGTCCAGAAAAAGCAAGCCCCTCCCGGTCTATACATACCTGGTATCTCCTAACAATTCCCCAGTATTCAAACAGCAATAAAGGCAAGATACCAGGAGACCAAAACACAAAAGTAACCCTCAACTGTGAATAAACACAACTTCACCATATAAAGAACCAGGATACCAAAGAGGGCGGGTGAAGTGGGGTGTGTGACATACTTATAATACCCATTTTACAGGTGAGTAATCACAAAATGGTATTATTCTAAGTATGTCACACACCCCACTTCAAACATTAATTCATTAACATGGGACATCCAACAGCATTGTCCAAAATGGGGAGGGTATCCAACCGGGCAATAATGCAGACACACTCAAACCACTGCAGCCTGCAGAACCTTGCGGCCAAAAACAGCATCCGCTGAAGCCCGCACATCAACCTTATAAAACTTTGAAAAGGTGTGAACCGAAGACCAGGTAGCAGCCTTACAAACCTGCTCAACCAAAGCCTGGTGCTGAAAAGCCCAGGACGCACCAACAGCACGAGTAGAATGAGCAGTAACACGAAAAGGGGGAGCCTTCCCTTTGGCAGAATAAGCTCCAACAATCGCCTGACGAATCCATTTACTAATAGAAGACTTGGCCGGAGCCAAACCCTTCCTAGGCCCACAGGGCACCACGAAGAAGGCATCCGTCCTACGAAAAGGAGCCGTAGTACGCAGATAGAACTTGACACAACGTACCACATCCAAGCAGTGCAACGCACTCTCCTTGTCATTCTTAGGCTTAGGACACAAAGAAGGAAGAACAATGTCCTGATTAAGATGGAAAGCAGAGACCACTTTAGGAAGAAAGTCCGGCTTGAATCTGAAAACCACCTTGTCCTGATGTTTCTCAAAATAAGGAGCCCGAATCGACAGGGCCGCCAGCTCTGAAACACGCCGAACAGAAGTGATGGCCACAAGAAAGGCAACCTTCTGAGTCAGAGTAGACAAGGCAATATCCCGCAAAGGCTCAAAGGGAGGAGCCTGAAAGGCAGAAAGAACTAAATACAAATCCCAAACAGGGAGCAACGGCTTCCTAGGAGGCCGCAAATGCGAAACCCCCTGGAAAAAAGTTTTGACCAAAGAATGGCTCGCAAAAGACCTCTGAAAAAATATAGATAAGGCAGAAACCTGCCCCTTCAAAGTACTCAGCTGAAGACCAGAGTCCAGCCCTGACTGAAGAAAATCCAAAATCCTGGAAACGGAAAAGACCCGGCAGGGCAAAGATCTAGATTCACACCAATCAATATACGATCTCCAAGCCCTATAATAGATGGAAGAAGAGGACCACTTCCTAGCACTAATAAGAGTCCGAATGACCGAATCCGAAAGACCTTCCTCCTTCAAGATGGAGGTTTCAGCAGCCAAGCCGTCAAAGCCAGCGTTGGTAAACTGGGGTAACACAACTGACCCTGAGTGAGAAGATCTGGCCGAAGAGGCAGATCGAGCTGATCCACTGCCAGACGAACGATGTCCGCGAACCACACCCGCCTTGGCCACCTTGGAGCCACGAGAATGGCGGGAACTCCTTCCTGAACCAGCTTTCGCAGAACCCTGCCCAGCATGGGAATCGGAGGAAACAGATAAAGAAACCCCAGATCCCTCCAGCTCAGGGCCATGGCGTCCGCCGCCAGAGCCAGAGGGTCCTGGGACAGTGACACAAATGTCGGAAGCTTGTGATTGTGACGAGAGGCAAACAGAACCACCTCCGGCGTCCCCCACCGAAGACACAGTGACCGAAACACCTGGGGATGGAGAGACCATTCCCCCCGGCGGGACGAACACCGGCTCAGAAAGTCCGCCTCCGTGTTCTCCACTCCTGGAATGTAAACTGCCGAGATGCAAGGGACATGAGTCTCTGCCCAAACAAGAATCAGAGAAACCTCTCTGTGGGCACCCAGACTGCGAGTCCCTCCCTGGTGATTGATGTAAGCAACCACCGTCCGATTGTCCGACCGCACCTGCACCGGCAGGCCCTGCAAATGATGTGTCAAATGAGACAGAACCAACCTGATGGCTCGCAACTCCAGAACATTGATGGGCAAGTGAGCTTCCAGAGGGTCCCACTGCCCCTGAAACTGAAGATCCTTCCAGAAACCTCCCCATCCTGACAAACTGGCATCCGTGGTGACAGTCTCCCAAAGCGGGGTCAGAAAAGACCTGCCCTTCAGAAGATTGTCCGAGACCATCCACCACAGAAGAGACTGCCGAACCCGAGGGGACATCCGGAAGGACCGATCCAACGACCGCGGTCGCCGGTCCCAAGACGCCAAAAGATGAAGCTGAAGCGTCCGCGTGTGAAACTGCGCGAAGGGAACTGCCTCGAACGAGGCCACCATCAACCCCACCAGTCTCATTCCTAGCCGAATGGACGGGCGAGGATTGGAAAGAAGAAGCTGAGCCAATTCCTGAATCAAAAGAACCTTGGCCTGAGGGAGAAAAACTCTGTGCTGGCAAGAGTCCAACGACATCCCCAGAAAAGTCACCACCCTGGCCGGGACCAGAAAGGACTTGGGGTAATTGATCACCCAGCCGAACCTTTCCAACATAGACACCACCAAACTGGTGTCCCCTGCCGCTTGACTGAAGGAAGGCGCCATGATGAGGAGATCGTCCAGGTAAGGTACAATGCGAATCCCCTGAGCTCTGAGCAGGGCCATCACTCCCGCCAACACCTTGGTGAACACTCTCGGCGCAGATGTGAGGCCGAACGGAAGAGCTACAAACTGAAAATGCCGATCCTCCACCACAAAGCGAAGGAACCTCTGATGAGCCGGAAAGATCGGAATGTGAAGGTAAGCATCCTTGATGTCTATGGACGTCATAAAGTCCCCCTGCCGAAGCGCACCTATCGCAGATCGCAGGGTTTCCATGCGGAACTTCCGGGGACGAATAAACCTGTTGAGAAGCTTCAAATCCAGGATCGGACGGAACGAACCGTCCTTTTTGGGTACAGTGAAGAGATTGGAATAAAACCCGCGCCCCACCTCAGAAGGAGGGACCGGGCAGATGACTGCCAATTCCAGAAGATTCCTTACCGCCGCCAGGAGCCCCTGTGCGGCCAAAGGATCCGAGGGCACCCGAGACCTGAAAAACCTTAGAGGAGGGCGGGACTCGAACTCCAGCTTGTAACCGGCCGACACCACCTCCCGGATCTACCTGTCCGAGACCTCCTGGTCCCATACCCGGGAGAAGAGTCGCAACCGTCCCCCCACCCGTACGGGTGAGGGCGCCCCCTCATTGCTGAGCGGGCTTAGCCGCAGGCTTGGGCTTGGCGCCCCAGACGTGAACGGAACGGCCACGGCCTCTACCTTTGGGCCAACTGGCACCCCTGGAGGCCGAGAAGCCCGCACCCCTGCCGGCTCTGGCTCCCCGAAAGGACGGATTAAAGGAGACCGCCCCCCGAAAGGAAAGGCGAAATTTCTTGCGCTGAGGCAACTTGCCTCCCTTGGCAACAGAATCCAGCTTTTCACCAAAAAGCCGCAAACCCAGAAAGGGGAGAGCCGTAAGCGATCTTTTAGAATTAAAATCAGCTGTCCACTGTCTCAGCCAAACTGAACGACGAATAGCCACCAACAGAGCAGTAGCCCTGCCACACATCAACATAGCATCCTCCTGGGCGGCCAGAATAAACAACAAGAAGGATTCACAACGCTTAAGAACTAGAAACTCATCACCAGTGGGATCAAGATCCACACATAAGTCCCTGACCATGGACCTAACCGCCAACGACAGAAAGGCAGAAGCACAAGCAGGCCTCAAAACCGAACCCGCACAGACAAACCCATGACGGGCCAACTGATCAATCCGGCGATCCTCGCCGTCCTTGAGAAAGGTAGTGTCAGGGAGATGAACAGCTGCCGTATTAGACAGCCCCAAAACAGAAGCATCCACCTCGGGAGAGACAGACCAACGCTTCAACAGATCCGAAGGAAAAGGATACTTCTTGTCCCAACTAGGCGGAACCCCGACAAGCCGCGTAGGCTGCTCCCACTGCTTAAGGACGACGTCCTCAAAATGCTGCTGACTGGGAAACTCCAAGCGCTGCTTGGACCCCCCAAAAAGCTGACCCTTAGGCCGAGGAGTAACTTCCGGCGGATCCAAATCCAAAACCTCAAACATTTGGGCCAGGATAGTGGGCGTATCAAGGGGGGGCCCCTCCAATTCCAGGTCCCCCTCAGCGCCCGACAAGTGCTGAACCTCGGCATCCTCTGACTCCTCAACAAGCTCACCCTCTTCAAGGGGACGAACCGACCAGTCCAGTACCTCAACTTCCTCATCTGAGTCCCGCGGAGGCGGAGACAGATGTTTCCGCTTGGCTGGAGCCTTCTGAGCGACCATAGCGGAAAACATTTTCTCTAGGCTGGCCAAACGGGCGCATACCTCAGATTGCGAATCACCCCCAACGACCGCGTCACGTGGTGTCCGGAACAGGCAAGGAGGGGAGGGAGAAGGTGCGGTAGAAGAAGTCCCAGGCACCGAGGTGTCGGACTGGCGCTCAATGTTCCGCTGCGCACATGGAATACAAATGATAACATCATCCCCTGGGAGCGGAGTCCCACATCCCCCACACAGCCTGGACTGCCCCGAAGGACTAGTTCCGGTATCTCTGGTAGCCTCCATATGGTGAATTTATGGTATTCGCAGACCCCAGGGATTTACGCAGTAAGCGACCCGGGATGCCCCACTGGGATTTTAAGAAAATATCTATAAATATATAAATATATATAGATATATATATATGATGAAATGTGTAAACAGGCCTGTCAGGGAATAGCAAAAGGGACCCAGAACCCAATAGCCAGGTATATACGACCGGGAGAGCCCAGAGTGAAGGAATCCCGGGATCTGGAAAACAAAGAAAAGACAACAGTAAATACATGCACACAGACACACAATAGGTGGCTCAAACAAACACAGGGCCGGCTATATAAATATATATATATATAATAATACATGCATTGAGAGCCAGCATGCCCCAAGGCCCGCCACCACCCCCAAGAGAGGGGGGGGGGGGGGAGGGGAACGGAGGCACAGACCAAATGGACCCAAGGCCAGTGCAATCCCAAGGGAACAAGAACGCTGCCCCCCCCCTTATCAGCAAACTGGACGCTCACACTAAAAAGAGCGTCCAGACAACATGAAGGGCCGGGAGAACAAGCAGGCACCGACCTGAGCTCCGCACAGACACGCCGTCAGAACGAGCCGAAGACGGGGAAGAAAGGCGGGCCCGCCAGGAGCGCGGGACCTCTGTAGCCCCGCCCCCCACGTACCTCGTCAGACACGACGCGGCCCGCGCAGGCCGCAGCCCGCGAAATCAGGCCGCGAGCGCCACAATACCATGGCGCCCGCATCAGCCCACAGGAGGACCGGCGGCAACGCATGCCGCCCGGCCCCTCCTGCCAGCGGGACATCCACCGCAGCCGCGATGACGCCCACATAAGCCGTCGAGTGGGCCGGCGGAGCATGCCGCCCGGCCCGCCCGCCCAGTGAAAGTATCCCCGGCGGACCGGCGCGACGCGCCGCCGGGCCACCCGACAACACCAGCCACAGGGACTACCGTACCACCAAGCACCCTATAAAGGCAGACCGGACGGGCCGGAGCCAGGCCACCCGTCCCTGCCTCACAACACACACACAAGCACATGTATACATGGGGGAAGGAAAAATGACAGGGAGAGAACCTAAGGGGAAAATCAGGCCCGGGGCATCCCACATCCGGATCACCAAAAAAAAACCGGATCGCCGCTATGCCCCATAATATGGGGACGAGCGGAGGAGCAAGCTCCTAAGCACCTAAGGTGCTATCTACCCTTGCCCAGCCTACAGCCTAAGCTGGGAGGCTACCAATAACCAGGGACTAATAAAAAAGAAGCCGGGCAGAAATAGACCGTAGGGGGGGGGGGGGGGCCGGGGTGATACCCCGGCTACCTGCAAGCAGGAGACTTCTTTCTTCTGTCTTGTCGCCACGTTGCAGAGAAGAACACTGGGGAATTGTTAGGAGATACCAGGTATGTATAGACCGGGAGGGGCTTGCTTTTTCTGGACTTCTCTGCAAAGCAGCGCCACCTAGCGGTGAGTACCCATGTTAATGAATTAATGTTTGAAGTGGGGTGTGTGACATACATAGAATATGTTTTTTGCTCATTAATCTAGGTGCTATGTGGCCATCCAGGATCATCAGGCAGTGAGTCTTGTGCCACAATGTGACTATTTCTCTTGTCCAGTCATCTTTGACCTGGGCTTCTCAATCTTTCACGAAGACCAGCAGGCATTCCCCTCACCTGACAGGTAAGAGTGTCCTTTTAGGCAGCGGATGACTTAGCTTTGTTTTGCCAAGCAAAGGAAGCTGGAATACTGGTAACCCACTGTTAAAATTTGCAGAAGTTATACTGCTTGTCCCATCAAGCCGGCTTATAGGAGGCACAAAAGGAGCCCAAGAGTATTATTTTAGGGGAAACTTCTGCTGCACAAGTATACTCCTTCCCATTGAGGTCCTTGATGTTTTTCCAGGGCTGTCCCAAAGAGCTTGCCTTCTTTGTAAAAAAAGTAGCCATAGTTTTGTTAGTTGTGGCATTCTAGGTAAGTTTTTAACCAAAGTCTTGAGTAACATGTTCCTGGCATTCATGGAGGCCTCTAAGAGCCCTCACTAAGGACCAGATTGCAATACATAACATGTTATATGGAGTCAGCCGAGAAATCATTTTGCCCCAACGCAGGTAGAACCAGACTCAAAGTGTTACTTGGAACAGAGACTAACATTCACAGGCATATAGATACCATTATGGAGATGCCACCCTGGTCAACTGACTACTTGTATGGTAATGTACCGGACAAATGAAATACCCAAGACATCCTAATCCTATATAGGGCAAAGCCCCCCTGCAGTGTAAAGAGGTAAGAAAGAGCTGAAAATTTTAGACCAAAGCACGCAAGGAGAATAGGATTGTGAAAGCAACCAGGGGGCAGACAACTGCAGCAGAATCTGGCTGTTTTCAGAGGTGGGTTAAAAGAAGGAGACGTCGGACATGAGTGTCTTATCACGTGTGATGCACGTAATTCGTAATTAGTAACTGAGCTTCTGTGGTCCCCCCATGTGGGATAACCAAGAAGATTTTAAGGCGAGTGCTAAATTCAAGCGCAATAGAAACAAAACAGACCAGAATGTAAAAACCAAGAGAAAATCCCCATGAGAACTATTAAACCGCTTACAAAATATTGCGGCTAAAATAAGGTCCCCAGAAGACTGAAAGCTGCAGATTCACAAAATGGTTGAATGAAAAGTTTTTTACTTTTAGTATTTTACTGCTTAGGCATCCACTACTTTCTGTATAGGAAGAAAATGACCCAGGCAAAGGGAAGGCACTACGATACTTGGGTCAATGTGAAAAGAAGAGGAAACCAGGCTGCAACCAAAATCTCCTCTTATCTGGAAGAATCACAAGGTTGTTTTTTCAAAAAATTGCTACCAAGTCTAAGATGTGCTTCACAGAAGGTATGGCTATAAAATTCAGGTTCCAGGAAGCAGGAGAGTACAATGCTATAGTGATTGAGGTTTAACCATAGAAAGGCAGATGTTCTTACAGAAAAATGGGTTGGACTGGCACTAGTTCCTTCACTGTGCTAACAGAGTAGTTTGTAGCCAGACCAGACTGCATGAATGCAAAAAATACAACTCTGTGAAGTACTCACCTGTAGAGTTGATATTATACGCATACAGCACGTTCTGCTCCAGATATAGTAATAACATGTGGGTAATCCTCCGCCTGGGGCGCCGTGCACTGCAGACATGTAGAAAACAAGCTCCTCCCGGCCCTACATATACCGAAGGACCTCCCACAAATCCCCAGCATTGAAAAGCAGTGAGAAGAGAAGCCGGGAGAAACAAACCACCCAGAAAACTGGCAATAATATCAATTGATAACAATCACCATACAGGGGATCCAGAACAAGTGAAACCAGGGTGGGGTGGAGCAGGACGTGCTGTATGCGTATAATATCAACTCTACAGGTGAGTACTTCACAGAGTTGTATTATTCTAAGCATACAGCACGTCCTGCTCCAGATATAGTAATAACATGTGGGACATCCAATAGCAGTGTCCATAAAATAGGGTGGGATCCCCATGAGAAGGGCACAGCCAACAGTAAAGCGCTGTCACCCGCAAACATGCTACCAAGAGCAACGAGAGCAATGCTCTAACCTCAACCTTTGAACCTTGTAAAGGGAGAACTGAACCCAAGCAGCGGACTAGCCAGCTAGCTCGCCAGAACTTAGTGCTAAGAGGCCCAAGCCAAGCACAAGTAGTAAAAGAACAAACAATAGAGAAGGAGAATCTTCTCGTGACAGAATAGGCCAGAAGAAACAGCCTAACCATGCTACTGCAAGAGAGCAGCCATGGCAACTCCGAACTCAGGGAATACTGACAACAATACTCAGCAGAAGCCGAAAGTATACTCTAGGCTCAGTAGGACCAATCCAAAGGTCACCTCACCCGTGGAGGTAATCAGATCCGGTACTTCAAGAAGGGGACACCAAAAGGCCCCAAAGGCAAAATCCCTACAGGGACCAAAGACCGTTCAGGAAGATCTCCAACACCTGTAGAGAGATACAGATCCCTCTATCTCATAGCAAACAAGCCAATAGTCCAGAGACCGGAGAATCTGGGATAAGGAGAATGAAAACATCACCTGAAGCCCAGAACGGCGTAAGGCGGCACTCTCACCTCATGGTGTACAGATATATAACGATGTATATAGAATGACTAGAACCGCCCACAGAGCCATCCTTTATGGCACACTTCTGACTGGAACAACCGCCCAGAAGAGCGATAAGATGGAAGGAACGGGTCAGACAAGAACCTGAATAAGACCCAAGGGAACCCTTAGCAGGGCGTCAGTATAAGTAATCCCCCCACAGGGGAACCAGGAATTTCCCAAGGAATGCACCTGAGCAACCCCTGATGAATGCTCAACACAGAAGATTGGATCATACTTCTGCAATAGACGAACAGGGCGAGCCCTGAAACCTTCACAGAACTAAGTTGTGGAGCCAACACCAACAATGCTGTTAGAACCCTAGACCCCGGGAACAGAGAACGTCCAACAAGGGAGAGAGCTAGACGAAGGGGAGGAGCTAGGTCTTAGCTCTCCAAGAGAACAAGACACCCAGAGATGAGTCATCTCCAACGGGGTAAAGAACAAAACCGGCCTAATGCCAAGTAGAGCCTGAAGATAGGGGCGAATAGAAGGAGCCTGACTATGCAAAATAAACCTCATGAGAGAGTATACAGGCCCACTGTCCTCAGCAGAAGCCTCTGCGGACCACACCCCACTGGGCCACCCAGGCCCCCAGCATAGCGGTTTTCCTCGCCGCCAGCGATCTTGCGCAAACCTTCGCCTAGCAGGGTGAAGAAAATAAGACAGTACAGGTATAATGTCTAGCCAGAACTACTAACCTAAACGTAAAGGTTAGACCAATCTGGGCCAATAAGAAAGGGTAGAACCCTGTGATAGTGACGGAGTCCAAAAGGTCCATACCAGTATGAACTCAATGGAACAATAGAGAACCTCCTGCATCCATCGGGGCTAATATCTATAAAAACGCAAGGAATGATGATTCCCACATAGATCAGAATCGGAGCTTCCCTGGAATAGAGTTAGTCCAGGACTTTCACAGGGAACAAGGGACAGGCCACCGTCCTACCAGACCAAGAGTCCCCAAATGGGCAGTTCCCGAAGGGAGTAGCCCAGCAAGATAGAACCCACAGAGAGCTCGTTGAGACAACAAAAACAATAGGTAATTGGACCCTTTAAGGTCCCCACCTAGGAACCGCAGGGGATTTAAGAAGGAACAAGCCCCCCCTGTCATCCTGCAAGATTTGGCACCATGGTGACCACCAACAGGGAGAAACAAGAAGGTAGGGGATGATCCCTGACGGATCCCTTGAAGAAACCCGCGGAAGAGTAATCGCCTCCACTCGAAGGAAGATACACAGACCTAGATCCAGGGTGCTGAACCCCTATCCAGGACTAATACCTAAAGTGCCTTAGAGCCCAAGGGCACAGAGAATAAGGGATAACAGCCGAGCAGCCACCAACGGCCACGCCTGGTGCAATTCTGCCTGGGGATAACAACTTGACAGGAAGGAAGGCCAGACCTTGACCCAGAAAATCCCTTATAGTCAAGAAGAGGGCACTAGCTGGAGCCGAATCCATATGCAATCCTGGGAAACTGGAGGATGGAACGGAGTAGGACCTGAGTCCACTAAGGTCCATCCAAACGACTCCCTCTCGTGAGTAAAAAGAAGGACCTGAGAGGTCCCTTGGTAGCTACCACCTGGTTTCATGCGAGACATCACACCCCTCCTGAGCCTAGCAGTCACATGAAACGCAACAAGGGAACCAGCCACCGCCACAAACGGCGGCTATAACCGCCAATACCCAGCTGTAGTGGGCTCAGTGTCCAGAAGACACCTTGTAGTCATAATAAACATCTCAGCCCTCCACGGGCGGCCAGAGGACCCTTGGTATATAGGGCGCCAACGGCCCATTCAGAGGCGCCAAGCCTAAATGCCTATGGATACAGATGCCAAACCCCTGAAGGGTTAGAATGATAGACTCCCTTATCCTCAAGGGAAATGAGGAGCCACTGGCGTAGAGGCCCCAGTCTCTATATGTTAAGGGCATTCTGGCAAGTAAGCCAGACCTAACAGGCCAAGGAAAGCCTGCACCCATACCTGAAGAAAAACAGGGGACCGGAGTCCTCCTGACCGACTGAGGGAAGGACCACCCAGCAAACACTGTCCCGTATCCGGAGGAGCTACCTCCTAAAGCCACCAGAACAAGGCAGGATGCCTCCTGATAGGAGTAAGGTGCCATGGCCATCCCCTCACCCAGGCGGGTGAGGGCGTCCCATCATGCTTGAGGGGTTTCGATGAATGATACGGGCTTGGCCCGGCCAGAAGGCCCCGGGCGTTGAATGTCACTCCTGGAACAGGACACCGAACCAGACCCCGCAAGGGGCATCCCCGGTTCCTGCTTAACACTATGATATGGAGGTGGAGGGGTATCCCTGCTCCGAGAGGGCCGCCCTTGATTGGGAGAACTGTCCTGTTTTCCAAATAGGTTCAGACAGGCCCCAAACAGGCAATGCCCTCTAAAGGGGAGCCCCGTCAGAGTCCTTTTAGCATCATCGTCTGCCCCCCACTGTCGCAGCCAGAGCAGGCGACGTATAGCTATCACTTGGGCAGAGGTCCTCGCACACATTTTGATGGTGTCATCCAGAGCTAAAAGGATAAATTTAACAAAAATATCACAGCTGGAGAGTGCGTTAAACACCTCCCAGGGTAAATTTTCAGGTTGATGCTCAAGCATCTTTCTTATGAGGGTCCTAGCGGCCACTGCAGTGATGGCCGCGGCACAGACAGGACGTAGCGCCGTTCCTGCAGAAGCAAAGGCGTGGGAAGCCAGCCTATCAATGCACCGGTCCTCGGCGTCCCGCAGGGTGCTGTAAGCCGGAGCTGTAAAGAAGGGGGGTTAGGAACCCCAATAATCGGTGCGTCTACCACTGGAGACGAAGACCAAATATCAACCATCTCGGGGGGGGGAAAAGGGTATTTCCAAACCCAAACCTCTGGGGCCCCTTGAAGCTTAGTGGGGCATTCCCATTCCTTAAGTACAAGAGCATGGAAGTGAGCCTGCTCGAGAAATTCCAAGCGCGCAGGCGCTGTATGGAAGCGCTCCCCTCTCGGCCTGGGGACCGCACCGGGGGGGCGAAATGGACAGGGCCTCAAAAATCCTGAGCAACATACCACCAATGTCAAGCTGGTCCCAGTCATCCTGACCAGCATCATCCTGACACCTCGGCCTCTCATCAGAGGAATCCAGGTCAGAGAACAGGTCTCCATCTTCAGATGGAGCACTAGCACGCGGAGAAGAGGACTCCTCCAAGCCCATAGCACAGGCCGAAGCCGGGGGAGTCCAGGGCCGTTGTCTGCCAGGACCCACACGGCCGGACAACCCTTCGACAATCTGGTCAAGCGTGGGCCGTCTAGGAGAGATGTCTATTTGTAACTCCCCGCTTGTACATGACTCAACAGGAGTGAGATTTAGGCAAGAGGGAAGGGGGGAGAGAGAGCGAGGCGCAGCCACCGGCGCCACTCGCAGGTCCAGCGTCTGCTCGGCACATGGCGCGCAGACCCGTGCCCCATCAGCCTCAGCATGGGGGAGACCACACGCTACACACAGCCGGTCTTGTCCCAGAGGGACCCCGGTAACACAATCCTGAGATGCCTCCATATGGTGATTGTCTAAACACAATATATATCGGTAGGGATTTATGCAATAAGCAACCCTGGATGCCCCAACAACCCGCTGATTAATGTGGGAGAATTGTAGGAAGGCCCGCTAATATCCTTATATGTATATATATATGATTATATATATGAGGCCGGGATAAGCCACCGGGAACTCAGCGTCTGAAAGACATAAATGGGAAAGAGATGTCAGGGCCATGCGCAGCTGGACAGAACATACAGAGAGGGAGTCGCCCGCGAGGGCACTTACAGATCAAGTGGAGGAGGAGGAGGAGACCGCCACCACGCGTGCGCGAACCTCGAAGGGCGGGCTCAATGCTCTGCCGTGACGCAGAACGCGCCGAACCAAGACCCCGCCCACTCCAAAGAGCGCGAAGCTCTGAGGTAATAGCGAAGGCAAAGAAAACAACCACACACTAAAAGATTCGTAGAGAACCGTTACATCCAATAAGGAAAGGTCACCAAGGCATCTAGACGATGCAGTAAACCATGTATAAGGCATATGGCGGCAGCCGAAAAACAGAATAAGGAGCAAGCAGCGCGGCTCTGACATCTCAGAGTTAATAAAGGACAGAATAAGGCCACAAGCGTGACATACCGGTACACTGGGACCGCCACACACATACCCCCCCCCTTTCTTTTCCCCCTAACTAGTTGGGGAAATGAGGGAGGATGGCGACCCTACACAGGGTCCAGCGCTACCCGGGGTACGGGGCAATAATGCGGGAGGGGCATCCACTAGAGGCTCACCATCAGCTTAAACCGCCTACCCTATGGTGGGGGATTGCGGTGGAGCATGGCTCCGTTAAGCACTCAAGGTGCTGCCTACCTTCATCTGACCAACGCAGCCCATGCTGGGAGGCATATTCTGTTCACAAGAAGGACGGGTGGAAATAGTCCAGCAGGGCCTCGGGCTGTAAAGCCCCGCTCGCCTGCGAGAGTGTGAAACTTCATGTCTTTGCAGTTCCAGCACTGCAGAGAAATCTGGGGATTTGTGGGAGGTCCATCGGTATATGTAGGGCCGGGAGGAGCTTGTTTTCTACATGTCTGCAGTGCACGGCACCCGAGGTGGAGGATTACCCACATGTTATTACTATATCTGGAGCAGGACGTGCTGTATGCTTAGAATATGTTAATTAATCTCCAATACATTGCAGACTTTAGCAGAAGAGTCCCTACAGGCATCCAGCAGCAGACAAATGTTAGTCAGGGAAAGACTTTCTTCTAGACTTACTGATTATGGTGCATCAGGGGCACTTGGCACACTGGTTGTTGCAGTAGCCACCACAGGCTATCCGTCATCATGTTGGAACACTTCTGTGTACCATGCCCTTAGTGGCCAGTGTGGGATAACCGAATAGTCAGCACTGCTTTCAACTGATCATGTGACGTTACTTCTATATTATGTGACTAGGGCATTTGTCCCAAATCCCAAAGTATCTGTTACATGACTTACCACCTTCCTGTTGACCCTGGATGCAAACATGTCCACAGCCAGGGATTCCTATTAGCAACAAAGCAAACTTGCCAAAAAGGCAACCACCTAAGCAGTTACCTGCAGTCTGATCATCAGCATGATGTGTGTGGGTGTGTGTATGTCTAGGGGACCCTTCCATGTAGAATATCATCAAGCTTAGAACCTTCAGTAGTAATGCCATATTTGAAATGGCATCTGCAAATCAAATGCACACTGGCCTTAGACGGTAGCCACTCCCTTCCTGTGTCCAGGTTCATTTTTAAGACTAAAAGAGCTGTTGAAGGGTCAAGGCTGATTCTCTGGGTTTAGAATAGGGAGGGACCCTTATTCAGATGAACATTCAGATACGTTGGGGCACAGATGCCGTTGCCAAATTTTTCATGAACATCTTGGGGGCTTTGGCCAGCCCAAAAAGGAGGGACATAAAGTGGGCACCCTGCACAAGAAGTGTAGGAAACATTAATTAACCAGGGAAATGAAAATAATCTTTTATAACCATCAAGGCTAGGAATTTCTCTTGCTCCAAGGAGAAGAGTATCACCCTCAGGAATTATATCCTGACCTTTGTGTACACAGCTAATTAACATCTTGAGGTCTAGGATAGACCTAGCAGTCCTTTTTGGTCACTACAAATTTGACTAGAATCCCGACCCATGGTTTCTACATATGTCCATGGCCCAGGTACAGTAATGGATTTCAGCTTAAGTATGAGGGAGCATACGAATTGGTGCTCAACAAGGTGGGGGGGAGTAGCAATACTCACCTCTAATGGGAATTCTTCACAGCAAGGAAGGAAGGTCACCAATAGCAAAGACTCCAGACACCAGTCTGCAGGTGTGCAAAGCGACATGAGGTAGCCATCCAGACTGCTGGAGCCTCCACACACAAACCTCGGATTTTATTTACCCTCCATTGCAATCCATTGTGAGTAAAATGCAGGCACGCAGTTAGCAGCTGGTATTCACATGGCCCATGTTTTGATTAGCGCCTACGAGCTCACCTGGTCCCCGCAGCCGGTAACCAATCAAGATTGCCGAGTGGGCTTGTACATCAAGCCTGGATGGTTGCCAGTGATCGCATGATTGGCAGCCATTTGCTGGTAACTTGAATATAGTGCCTCTTTAACCAAAACGTGTCATAAATGCATGCATCCAGATAAAGCAAGAGAAGGGAGATTCTGAGCACGATTGTGGTAGCAAGCGATTTGATATGGTGGCCTCAGTGGGAGAAAAAAAATAAGCAAAACCAAAATACTGCGCCCACTGGCTAATTCTGATTTCTCTCTTCTTTCACTCCACGGTGTCACTGAATCAGAAAGGAATGGGTTAACTCCTGTCCGAAAGGCGGGAGTGCAAGATAAAAAGGTGCGATTCGACCCAGTATATATAATAATATATATATATATATTATACTTCCGGCTGCTCTCCGCAATCCAGTAATTGAAAAGCAGTAGACACAGCCATCCAGGCGGATGAAGGCATCCTATGAGATCCCATGCTTCGTTAGAAACCAGGAGACATGATAGAACCTCTCTTCCGATTTTCCTCTAATGTTTTCAATGGTAATACTCAAAATATTTACAAGTTTCACTAGGACTATGATATCTAAAGAATGGATCTAGTAGCCCAGCAGATAGGGTGGGTGTGACGCCCTGGAGTGGAAGAAGAGAGGAATTCTATAAGTGAGAATCACAGAACTGTATTTTCCCTCTCATTTCACTCCAGGCATCCCCTGATGCCTTAGAAGAGCCATGAGGCCTGATAGAACCTTGGTAAAAACAAACATTTTGATGGCTTGGGAAGATAGGTATATGTAGCTAGGTGTCTCTTATATCCACTGTGGTCATAAAATCCCCTAGCTGAAAAATACAATTCTGTGAAATACTCACCTGTAGAATTGATATTATTTGTATACAGTACGCCCTGCTCCAATAGATTACTTACACTTGGGTTATCCTCCACCAGATGGCGCTGCACTGCAGAGACATGCAAAAACAGGCTCCTCCTGGCCCCTCAAATACCCGGGGACCTCCCACAAATCCCCAGCATTGAAAAGCAGTGAACAAGAAGCCGGGAGAATTAACCACCAAAACTGGTAACTGTAACAATGATAACAATCACCATACAGGGGATCCAGAATAATGCAAAAACCAGGGTGGGGTGGAGCAGGACGTACTGTATACAAATAATATCAATTCTACAGGTGAGTATTTCACAGAATTGTATTATTTTTAGTATACAGTACGTCCTGCTCCAATAGATTACTTACACTTGGGACATCCAATAGCAGTGTCCATAAAGTAGGGTGGGATCCCCAACAAAAAAGGCAACAGCAGACAGTTTAAACCACTGTCACCTGCAAAACCTTGCGGCCAAGACAGCATGAGCTGAGGCCCCAACATCAACCTTGTAAACTTTGAAAAGGTATGAACAGAAGACCAAGTAGCGGCCTAGCAAACTTGTTCAACAGAAGCCTGGTGCTGAAAAGCCCAAGAGGCACCAATAGCACAGGAAGAATGAGCAGTAAGGCGAAAGGGAAAGATTCTTCCCCTTAGAGGGATAGGCCTGATTCACAGCCTGATGAATCCATTTGCTAATAGTAGACTTGGCAAATCCAAAACCTTTCCTAGGACCAGAAGAGACCATCCTATCCAAGTAATGACCAGGCCCAACGCTGCTTAGCCCCCGAGATCAAACGAGATCGGGCGCATTCAGGATGGAGTGGCCGTTGGCCCAAAGGAGCATCAGTTCTCCTGAAGACACAGTGACTACCAAGGAACACTTCCAACACCTGTCCAAGGAATGCAGAACCCTTTCCTCAGCGTTGCTAGGAATAGGGCACAAGAAGGAAGAACAATATCTTGAATCAATGAACAGAAGACACACCTTAGGCAGAAGGTCCGGCTTAAGGCGGAACACCACCATATCCTGGTGTACCTTAAAGAATGAGGGAACATTGTCCTCCACCCAGATCAGGATCAGAGACACTTCCTGGAGGACCCTCCTGCTCCGAGTCCCTCCCTGATGATTAATGTAGGCCACTGCCGTCAGATAGACCGAGCGCCCCCGAACAGGCAGGTCCTGAAGAGGAGTAGTCAAGCGAGTTAGAACTAGCCTGAACGCTCACCATTTCAAACATTGATAGGTGTATGGGCCTCCTAAGCCCCACCTCCCCTGGAACCGCAGGGAGTTCCAGAAGAAACCCCCCCCCCCAACCTGATAGATTGGCATCTATGGTGACCGTCTCTCGGGAAGGGGCAAGAAGGAAACTGCCCCCAGACAGGTTCCTTGAGTTCATCCACTACAAGAGGGACCTCCTTACCAGGGGGGAAGGCACACAGACCCTGCTCCAGGGATGCTGGGTCCTTGTCCCGTACAAACAATAGAAGAAGTTGCAGAAGGCCCCAAGGGGGACTAAGCATAAGGGGCCTCTTCGGAGCCCGCCACCAACAGGCCCACCAGCTGCATCCCCTGCCTGGTGGGGGGACGGGGACAGTCTAAGAGGGACAAAGCCCGTGCAACCAGATTGTCCACTTTATTGCTGAGGAAGGAAGATCCTTGCCTGAACTGTATCCAGATTCATTCCTAGGAATGGGGTTACCAATGAAGGGGACAATGAGGACTTGGGGTGTTTGATCACCCATTCAAATGACTCCCAAATAGACACCGCCAGCCGAGTATCCAACTTAGCCTGGCGTAGAGACTGGGAAGTGATGACGACATCCAGGTAGGTCATCACGCGGACGCCCCTTGGTCTCATCAGAGACATCACCCCCGTCAGCACCTCGGTGAGCACTCTGGGAGCTGAAGAGAGGCCAGATGACAAGGCCACAAATTAGGAGTGTTGGACTTCCAACGCAAATCTGAGGAACCTTGTTGTCCTGAAGACACAGGGATGTGAAAATAAGTATCTTTGATCTCCACAGACGGCAAGAAGCCCCCCGAGGCGCAAGGAGCTGATGGCCGAGCGCAGAGTTTCCATACAGAAACCGCCTGTAAGTGACGAATTGCTGAAAATCTGTGAATCCAGAATGGGCCAGACTGACCCATCCTTTTGGGGAACTGTGGAAAGGATGGTGTAGGGGCCCCTGCCTCTGCCTGTTAAGGGCAATCTGCAAGAGACCCCCAGACCCCGCAGGCCTTGCATGGCCTGCACCAGCACCTGAACAGAGGCAGGGACGAGGAGTACCCGGGACCTGATATTCTTGGGGGAGGCCGCACAGCAAACTCTATCTAGTAGCCGGAGGACACTACCTCCTGAATCCACCAGTCTGAGGCGTGATGTCTCCTGACATGAGCAAGGTGCCGCAGCCGTTCCCCTCACCCAGACGGGCGAGGGCGCCCCATCATGCTTGAGGGGACTTGGGGGAAGATTTGGGCTTAGACACCCCCCCCCCCCCCCCCCCCCCCCGAGGAGCCAGGACGTTGTCTCCTGCTGCTGGGACAGGAATCTGTGCGAGCCCCTGCGAAGGACACCCCTGGTTCCTGTTTAACACCATGGTAGGGGTGCCCTGGCCCCGGAGGGGCCGAGACAGCCGCCTGCGTTGGGGTAACTTACCCTTCTTACCAAACAGGTCTAGACGGGCCCCAAACAGACGTCTCCCTTTAAAAGGCATCCCGGTAAGAGCCTTCTTTGCAGCATCGTCAGCACCCCACTGTCGCAGCCAGACCAAGCGACGTATAGCCACCACAAGGGCAGAAGTTCTTGCACACATTCTAATGGTGTCATCCAATGCTAATAGGATAAATTTTACAAACACCTCACAACTGGAGAGTGCATTAAACACATCCCAAGGGAGATCATCAGGGGGACGGTCAAGCATCTTTCTGATGAAGGTTCTACCGGCCACGGCAGTAATGGCAGAGGCACAGACCGGGAGGCCAGCAGGTCAATGCGCCGGTCCTCAGCATCCCGAAGGATAGTATAAGCAGGGATTGTAATAAAAGGGGGGTTAGGTAGCCCTATGATCGGGGCATCCACCTCGAGGGGGGATGACCAACATTTAACCACCTCAGAGGGAAAAGGATACTTCTCATCCCAATCCCCTGGGACCCCGGGCAGTTTACTGGGGCACTCCCATTCCTTGAGCACAAGGATATGGAAATGTGCCTGCTCCAGAAATTCCAAACGTGATGTTGCTGTATGGAAATGCTCCCCTCTTTGCCTGGGAGCCTCACCAGGGGTAGAGATAGACAGAACCTCGAAGATCTGGATAAAAAATCTGTCAGTGTCATCCTGGACCCAGGGGTCAGGGCCAGAGACATCATGACCAGTCGGACTCTCATCAGATGAGCTGAGTCAGAAAAGAGCTCTCCTTCATCAGAAGGGGTATAGCCACACAGATTCATTAACTCCTCAGATTCCATAGGGAAAACATTAACATTAGGCGTCAAGTGCCGCTTCTTACCAGGGCCCTTAAGCGCTAAAAACCTCGCAATGATCTGTTCAGCCGTAGGCAGTCTATGAGACAAATCAGGCTGAGAATCCCCACTTGTGTGCGACTCAGCAGGAGTGAGATTTAAGCCTGGGGAAGCAGGTGAAGTAAAACGAGGTGGAGCCCCTGGCAGGCCAGAATGCAAGGCCAGCGCTTGGTCAGCACAGGGTACGCATACCCGTGCCCTGTCAGCGTCAGCATGGGGTTGTCCACACGCCATGCACAGCCGGTCTTGTCCCAAGGGGACCCCGGTCACATTATCCTGAGATGCCTCCATATGGTGATTTTTTAGGCACAATATGCCAGTAGGGATTGACGCTATAAAGCAACCCTGAATGCCTCAATGACCCGCTAGTGAAGTGGGAGAATTTTACAAGGCCCAAGTATCAATTACACCGGGCCGGGAGAAGCCAATGGATTCGCCCGTCTGAAAGACACAATGAGAAGAAAAAGGTGTCAGAACCGCAACACTACAATGAGAATAAAAGCTGCCCACGGGGGCACTTACGGGCCACGGCAAGCAAGAACGTCACACGCGCGCAAACTGACAAAAATGGCGCCGAGTACCTCCGATGGGCGCGAGGTCCAACCAGCAGCCAATGAGGATGCAGAGGCGTCTGAGGTGGTAGGGCCTCATGAGCTATGATACTGCCTGCGCCAAGCTAAAATATACAAATCCGTGCGTCTGACACAACAAGTACAAGTCCAAAAGACATTACAAAGGCCATATGCATGAAATCATAATACAGTGACACCAAACACACCCCCCCCCTTTCTTTCCCCCCGGGCTACGAGGGAGGATGGCGGCCCTTTGTACAGGGCCCACCGCTATACGGGGCATGGGGCAATAATGCGGGAGGGACATCCCATAGAGGCACACCATCAGCCTATACCGCCTACCCTTTGGTGGGGGACTGCGGTGGAGCAGCGCTCCATAAGCATGCAAGGTGCCACCTACCTTCACCCGACGAGCGCAGCCCAGGCTGGGAGGCACATCACAAAGAGGACGGGTGGGAATAGTCCAACAGGGCCGCAGGCTTTAATAGCCCCGATCACCTGCGAGAGAGTGATACTTCATGTCTTCACAGTCAGCACTGCAGAGAAATCTGGGGATTTGAGGGGCCGGGAGGAGCCTGTTTTGCATGTCTCTGCAGTGCAGCGCCATCTGGCGGAGGATAACCCAAGTGTATGTAATCTATTGGAGCAGGACGTACTGTATACTAAGAGTAGCAGCCATAGTGGATCTTAAAGATTCCATGCAAAATCTCCAAAGTCAGATGAAAACTGTTGAGGCCCTTGAGGTCCAGAATTGGGCACGTCCCTCTTGGGAATTACAAACAAACTGGAGTAGAATCCATGACCTCTCTGAAAGGGAAACTGAACGGAATACTTCTAGCTGCAACAGGTGAACTACAGCGGATCTTAATGCTTCTGCTTTTCGCAGATATTCCTGATAGAAAGAACCTCCACAGAGGTCTGGCCCACAATACGATCTTGTAACCTGAAACTCACCTGTAAAATGGGTATTATAAGTATGTCACACACCCCGCTTCAGAATAGTCATTAAACTTGTGTTATACTGACCTGTAGAGCGCGATCTTGCAGAGATGTAATGAAAAAAAGGGAGCCCCTCCCGGTCCATTATACCTGGGACCTCCCACTCATTCCCCAGTATTAAGACAGCAGTAAGGAAAAAGGGACCAGGAAGATCCAATTATAACCAGTAACAGTAAAAAAGGTTCACCATATAAAGGATCCAGGATACCAAAGGGCGGGGTGAAGCGGGGTGTGTGACATACTTATAATACCCATTTTACAGGTGAGTAATCACAAAATGGTATTATTCTAAGTATGTCACACACCCCGCTTCAGAATAGTCATTACACTTGGGACATCCAATAGCAGTGTCCATAAAGGGCGGGGATCCAAAACAAGGCAATAATGTACAAACTTAAACCACTGCAGCTTGCAGAACTTTGCGGCCAAAAACAGCATCCGCTGAGGCCCGCACATCAACCTTATAAAACTTGGAAAAAGTGTGAACAGAAGACCAAGTAGCAGCCTTACAAACTTGTTCAACAGAGGCCTGGTGCTAGAAAGCCCAGGACGCCCCAACAGCACGAGTAGAATGAGCAGTAACACGAAAAGGGGGAATCTTCCCCTTGGCAGAATAGGCCCCAACAATGGCCCGGCGAATCCATTTACTAATGGAAGATTTGGCGGGTGCCAAACCTTTCCTAGGCCCGGAGGGCACCACAAAAAAGGCGTCAGTCTTACGAAAGGAAGAAGTAGTCACCAAATAGTACTTCACACAACGAACCACATCCAAGGAATGCAAGACCCTCTCCTTGTCATTGCTGGCCTTAGGACACAAGGAGGGAAGAATAACGACCTGATAAAGATGAAAGGCAGAAACCACTTTAGGAAGGAAATCTGGCTTGAAGCGGAAAACAACTTTGTCCTGATGCCTCTCAAAGTAAGGGGCCTGAATGGACAAGGCCGCCAACTCTGAGACCCGCCGAACTGAGGTGATAGCGACCAGAAATGCAACCTTCTGAGTAAGCATAGAAAGAGGAATATCCTGCAACGGCTTAAAAGGAGGACCCTGAAGAGCAGAAAGAACCAAGTTCAAGTCCCAAACTGAGAGCAGAGGCTTCCTAGGAGGTCGCACATGCGTAACCCCCTGGAAAAAGGTCTTAACCAAAGGATGAAGAGCAAAAGACCTTTGAAAGAAAACCGCCAGGGCAGAAACCTGCCCTTTCAAAGTACTAAGCTGGAACCCCAAGTCCAGACCGTGTTGCAGAAAATCCAAAATCCTAGGAATAGAAAACACCCTGCAAGGCAAGGCCCTAGCCTCACACCAATCAATATAAGACCTCCAAGTCCTATAATAGATGGTAGAGGAAGACCGCTTCCTAGCCTTAACAAGAGTCTGAATCACAGCATCAGAAAGACCTTCCTCCCTTAAGATGGAGGTTTCAGCAGCCACACCGTCAAGCCAGCGTTGGTAAATTGGGGTAAAGTAGTTGACCCTGAGTGAGCAGATCCAGCAGAAGGGGCAGATCGAACTGATCCACCGCCAGCCGAACGACGTCTGCGAACCAAACCTGCCTTGGCCATCTTGGAGCCACCAGAATTGCTGGCGCCCCTTCTAGTGCCAACCTGCCCACCACCATGCCCACCATAGGGAACGGAGGGAACAGGTACAGGAACCCCAGATCCCTCCAGCTCAGAGACATGGCATCCACTGCCAGAGCCAGAGGATCCCGCGAGAGAGACACAAACGCCGGAAGCTTGTGATTGTGACCAGAGGCAAAGAGGTCCACCTCCGGAGTCCCCCACTTGTGGCAAAGTGACCGAAAAACCGCCTCCGTGTTCTCCACACCCGGAATGTACACCGCCGAAATGCATGGGACATTGCTCTCCACCCAAGCAAGAATCAAGGACACTTCCCTGAGGGCACTCCTGCTGCGAGTCCCTCCCTGGTGATTGATGTAGACGACCGCCGTCCGATTGTCCGACCGAACTTGAACCGGTAAGCCCTGCAACTGAAGAGTCAAGTGAGACAGAACCAACCTGACGGCTCTCAGCTCCAAAACATTGATGGGATCGTGAGCCTCCTGAGGCCCCCGCAGTCCCTGAAACTGAAGATCCTTCCAGAAACCCCCCCCAACCTGACAGGCTGGAATCCGTGGTGACTGTCTCCAACCAAGGGTTCAGAAAGCACCTGCCCCTCTTGCTTGGTTCCAGCCACCACCGAAGGGAATGGCGAACCCGGGGGGACATCAAAAAAGACTGATCCAATGACAGCGGACACCTGTCCCAAGCTGCTAAAAGATGGAGCTGGAGTGTCCTTCTGTGAAACTGAGCAAAAGGAACCGCCTTGAAGGAAGCCACCATCAATCCCACCAGTATCATCGCCAGCCGGATGGACGGGTGAGGGTCGGACAGAAGAAGCTGAATCAACTCCTGAATCAACAGAACCTTGGGTCGAGGGAGGAACACCCTGGTCTGAGAAGTATCCAGAGACATTCTCAGAAAAGACACCACCCTGGACGGGGAGAGGGAGGACTTGGGATAGTTGATCACCCAGCCGAATCTCTCCAGAGTGGATACCACAGCTCTGGTGTCTAGGTCCGCTTGGCTGTGAGAGGATGCCATAATGAGAAGGTCGTCCAGATATGGCACGATGCGAATACCCTGGGCTCTGAGGAGGGCCATCACCCCTGCCAGCACCTTGGTGAAAACCCTTGGAGCCGAGGTAAGGCCGAACGGAAGGGCCACAAAATGAAAATGCAGATTTTCGACCACAAACCTGAGAAATCTCTGGTGTGCCGGGAAGATAGGAACATGCAGATAAGCATCCTGATAAGCATCCTTGATGTCTATGGACGTCATGAAGTCCCCGAAGAGAATTGATGGATGAGCGCAGCGTTTCCATGCGGAACTTCCGGGGACGGATAAACCTGTTGAGGAGCTTCAGATCCAAGATGGGACGAACGGAGCCGTCCTTCTTGGGCACCGTGAACAGATTGGAATAGTAGCCCAGGCCCCTTTCCAAGGAAGGCACCGGACAAATGACAGCCATGTCCAAAAGATTCTTTACTGCCGCCCGGAGCCCCTGCGCGGCCAGAGGGTCCGAAGGCACCCGAGACCTGAAGAATCTGGGAGGGGGCCGGATCTCGAACTCCAGCTTGTAACTGGAAGGGTTAAAGGAGGCCGCCCGCCGAAAGGGACGACGCTGCTTCTTTCGCTGAGGTAACTTACCTCCTTTCGCGACCGAATCCAATTTTTCTCCAAAAAGCCGCAACCCCACGAAGGTAAAAGCCGTAAGCGACTTCTTAGCCACAAAATCAGCGGCCCACTGGCGCAACCAAACCGACCGCCGAATAGCCACAAGCAAGGCCGATGTTCTACTACACATCACCATGGTGTCATCCAGGGCGGCTAACACAAAGGACATGAAAAACTCGCACCTCTTAAGGGCGGTGAACTCATCACTAGCCGGGCCAAGCCTGGAAGTAGTCAAAAGGTCCCTAACAACTGACCTGGTAGCTACCGCCAAAAGTGCCGAAGCACAAACAGGCCGCAAGGCCGAACAGACACTGGCAAAACCGTGACAAGCCATCTGATCAATGCGCTTGTCCTCACCATCTTTTAAAAGGTGGTGGCGTCAGGAGAATGCAAAACAGAAGAATTAGACAACCCCAACACAGGGGCATCAACCTCGGGAGGAGACGACCAGCACTTCACCGCGTCCACCGGGAAGGGATATTTCTTATCACAGCCCTGAGGAACACCCGGAAGCCAAGTAGGCCTCTCTCATTCCTTAAGAATAATGCCATCAAAATGCTACAGATCAGATGGGGAGGGGTAGGCGATGAGGCCGGCGGCGCTGACCCAGATGCCTGGGACCCGGACTGCCGCGTTATAGCCTGCTGCGCATATGGTATACAAAGAAATACATCATCCCCCGTAAGGGATACCCCACACCCTGCCGGGATTGCCCCGAGGGGAGCCCAAGCCCGGTATCCTGAGAAGCCTCCATATGGTAATTTTATTGGTAGTCGCAATGACCAAGGGAATTACACAACATAAGCAACCCGGGATGCCCCTACTATGTCCCGAGTGGGAGGATTTATTGGGAGCCCTAACCAAAAAACCCAGGGACCCAGGACCAGGAGGACCCCTTTAATATCAAATAAAGATCCACCTGAAAGACATAAGGCAAGGGCTGATCAACACACACGCACACAATCAGGCCCACCAAATATTATATATATACATATATACACATCCATAACAAGCAGATAAAATGAAATAATGTAAAATATGGAGCCCACAGGGCGCTTACTATAATGGCGCCGACAGCAGAGCACGATGCAAAGCAGAGAGCAGATGAGGAAGAAGGAGGAGCGGGCCGGCGCGGTTCACGCTCGGCCCCGCCCCCCTCCCCTGACCGAACGCGGCTCCAGCAGCACAGGGGGCGGGCCGTAGGAGCGCACCGAACGCCCGCCCCCGCCCCCCCCCCCCCACACACGGAGCCTGAGGGGAAGAAGCTCCCCCAAGAAAACGCTGCCAGAAACGGCCGGCGCCGCGGCCACAGCACGCAACAGTAAATAACACACACAAACCCCTCAATAACATCCACAGAGATAATTCACAAGGGAGAAGGA
The DNA here is from genome assembly GCA_027917425.1 of Gastrophryne carolinensis. Lineage (NCBI taxonomy): Eukaryota > Metazoa > Chordata > Amphibia > Anura > Microhylidae > Gastrophryne > Gastrophryne carolinensis. Next base: position 72,034,721 of record CM051244.1, read on the forward strand.
GTGCGCTCCCCCCCCCCCCTCAATAAGGGAGCAATGGGTGACCGGGAGAGGGGGAAAACCCCCTTAGAAGTGGAGGGGCCAGGGACAGGGCATCCCACTCCGGAATCACCAACCCGGACAGCCGCCTACCCCCTAGTATGGGGTCTCACGGCGGAGCGGAGCTCCTGAGCACCGTAAGGTGCCATCTACCTGTGCCCGGACCAGCAGCCTAGGCTGGGAGGCAAGGGATAATTAAATAAAAGTGGGTCCAGGCAGGAATAGACCAACAAGAGGGCCGGGAGTTACCCCGGCTACCTGCAAGGAGGAGACATCCATCTTCTGACTTGCTCGCCGACTGCAGAGATGAAAGACTGGGGAATGAGTGGGAGGTCCCAGGTATTTATGGACCGGGAGGGGCTCCCTTTTTTTCATTACATCTCTGCAAGATCACCCTCTACAGGTCAGTATAACCCAAGTGTAATGACTATTCAGAAGCGGGGTGTGTGACATACTTAGAATAGTGGGTTTAGCCTAGTTTTGTCAGAAAGATCTAGTCTTGTTCTGGGTCTTAGGTCTATTCACCAGCAGGGCTAAACCCTTGTCATTTAGTCTAATAATCTATCGAAGATATGACGCACTTGTAGACCTCCATACTGGAATTTATCAACTGGGAGCATAAATTAAGGTAGTGACCAGCCTGAACTTGAGAACTATTTTAACAATTTCTGCCTGCCATGTCCGACATGGATGCGGCGCAGGCTAACTGTAAGGCCTATCCTACCATAGAAAAGGCATGCCTGGATACCTGATCCATGCGCTAAGACCATAACTTAATTAGGTCCGTGGGTAAAGGTATTTAGTATTCAGGACTCTAGCAAAGGTGGGGAGCTTAACGGGTTTTCCCATTCCTTTTGGATAAGCCTGTAAATGAGACTGCTTGGGAAACAGCTGCTTCTGCTTTTCGGATCTGTATGGATCTCCTTTCTTCCTATTGGGAGCTCTAGGAGCTAGGATACCCAAAACTCTTAGAATAGAGGAAATCAGCTTATCCATCTTCTCCTTAAACATAGATCCCTATTCAGAAGAACCTGAATCTAAATCACTCTTTTCCCCCTTCGAAGAATCTTCCTAAGATTCTATGGCAGCATAAATATTCTTCTCCTTTAAAGATCTCAAGACCAGAGGGCCTTCGGGAGCCCTAGATTGGAAGTAGCGGCTTTTCCAGGCAGACCAGTTTCTCTGCCATTTCCAGCAGGAAATGAGAACCTGGAATATATGAGCGAGGTGGAGCTGCCGAAGGAGCAGTGAGCCCCGATAGAGCTGACACAGAGGCTTCCATGTAGCGGGAAATACCTGAGGAGTGGGCAGCTGCCTCCTTAATCTGGAAAGTACCACCGCGGCAGTACACTCTGAGTAGATGTCCTTTTCAGGAATCGAAGACATGGGGCCGCACTCTCTGCCAACATACCAGACTTGGACACCCCAGATGCCTCAGTCATGGTGAAGTCAGTCTATTATCCCTTAGGGCCTAAGAATGAAGTATACGAGGAATCTCGATAGTCACAAGTGACTACTCAGAGAACCTAGGGGTGGACCACAACCTAATATCCCTTTTCCACAATATCTAAAAGACAGGAAGAATGTCTGAAATTTCAAAGGTTGCGGGTTTGAATGCGGCAGAAGCCCGCGAGGAAGCACCAGCAAGAGTTCATAGGATGCCAAACACTACCTGACATGAATACACACATACTCCCCACCCAACTCACACCACCAGAAGCAATAAAAAAAAAAAAAAACAAAAAAAAACAAGAACCACAATACATCTTAGGTTTAAAATATCTGTATATTATGAGACAATACCGGGGTTTATCCCACAGATAAACATACATATTTATAAAAAAGAGAAAGCATCATTCATTCAAGTTAATAGGTTCTAGAGCATTCCCAGAACCAAAAACAAAAAGTTTAGCTGTACAAATAAGTTAAATGTGTTAAGGAAGAAACTATATAAAGACATATGTTTGATCTTCAACTGCAAGGTAAACATAAGGTCGAGGATTACAGATATCTGGGACTTATTGAAACTGTGCAAAGAGCAACGTGGTGTAGTAACATAAAGTGACCAACCAGAAATCTGGATCTAAATGTGCCACCAGTGCTATGGATTTGTGCCCAGCCCTGTCCTTAGAACAGTACTAACAAGCATGCCTAATACAGCAATACCAATAAAATGAAGACCCTAAAATACATTGTGGCTGCACTGAAGCTGTCAAACTGCACCACAAGCTGTTTTCTAGCATACCTAACCCTTTTCTCCAGGACTTCCAGGATCCAGCAAAACCAAAGCAATTTATGCCGACCTTCATGGTCAGGAGACTCTTCATCAGTCCCATAGAGCATAATGCTCGCCATCAGTCAGAGGTCCTCTGCCAAGTCCTTGCCATTTATTGCAATGGAGGCAGTTTGCCGAGGCCCGACACCCCATTGTAGCAAATGGAGGGGATGTGGCTGCACCTCTGTGACTGATGGTAGGGGGGTCATGAGTCAGCATGGAAGCACCAGTGAATGGAGTTCAGACCCATGGCAACGCAGGAAGCTAGGGCCAGGATCCAGTGATCGGGTGAATTGCTGATCGCCAGACTAGCACTGATCAGCTGCACAGGACAAAGTGGAGAGTACCCCTTTTTTTTGGCTGCTAAATGACTAAGTTCCCCAGGTGCTCCTGTTTGGTCCCCCAGCACACATATGCACGTCCACCAGAGAAGTCATATTGGCAGTGGATGTTCACGTAATGTGCCCCTCCTGCAACCACTCAACCAGGGAGCCTGCTCCCTTGTGACTGGATATTCACCAAGGCCAGGAGGAGACACAGCTTTCAGTACAGGAGATGAGGCTCCTGTTAGCAAGACCTCCTTGAATTGCGCTTATAAGTGGACAAGGAAGTGTATTTTTGTTTTGCTTTACAGGGACTTTAAGGCCAAGGCCTCATTTTCTCACGTACTTAGAAATTGGGGGGCAAGGTTCCTAGCATGGCTCTGCTATGTGTCAGTTGTGACATGGCCAGATAGGGGACCTTGATCTACAAAAGCTTGTTAGTTTTGAAACTGACAGCCCTGGAGTCGTGTTTAGAACTTGTTACGCTAGGTTTTCTGGGTTCCCCTCCTTGCTGTGAAACCCCCCCGGATCCACTCACCTGATCCTGGAGCCCTCTCCGCATCTCAGCACCACAGTAACATCACTGATCACTAACCATGCCTAGCCTTTCTGAATGGGCGGCGTGGGCAGGCAGGGATGCGGCTGGAAGCGCAATCGGCTCTGCTCCTGGTGGCTTTTCCATAAGCAGGGCCGAAGGGAGCCGAGTGAAATGGCTGCTCAGCCAATCGGCGCACTGTTAGCGTATAATAGGTCACATAATAGCAGTTAGGTTGAAGTGCTTTCAGATTTATTCCAATCATTATAACTCACGAGGCTGATCCCAAATGTGGGCTGTGTACGGTACTATAATGTAACTGAATGTATCATCACTGAAAAGCAAAGCATGGCTGTTTGGCTAGGGAGCAATATGGCCAATTGCATCCAGTTTGTGTTGTGAATATTGGGCAAAGGCTTTAGGGGCACTGGGCTGGGGATGGAAGGTGACAAACTTCCTTTCAGGTTATAGGATCACTTTAAAGGCATGCAGTAGAGGGGCTCCTAGTAGTTTTTCTATTCATTAAACCTGGGTGCGTCTCTGAGAATCCTGGAGAAAATGACCTAATGCTGATGCTCTGTTCCAATCTCCGAGCGGATCTTCTACAGGAGTGTTTTCCAAGCTTTGTCTAGTTTTGTGCCTAAAATTGTAGTGTCACCGTTCCACATTAATGGCTATTTAAAACAAAAAAATCTTGAATGCACGGTCATCTTTCTAAGATGTTATTTTCTACATGGCCCCCTGCAGCCTACAGAAACAAACATGTGATTGGTGGTATATAACTGGCAGCCAACATAGGGAAAAGCTTAAATTCCCATGTGGCAATTCTGTAAGGACACAACCTGAGCTATAGTGTACCAATAGCAGGACAAGTCAACACAATGATGACACATTAGTTAAGGCTCCTATCTACCAAAAAAGCTTGCTGACCCCCCAGATTCCTGTTGGACCCCAGTCTTTGCTCTAGTTGGTTAAATTTGTCTCTTGGCAACTAGTTTGAGATAGACCCGGATTAGAGGTATCCATCCGCCTGTGTCTGTACAAAGACATGTTGCTGAGCACAAAATGATGCTTTAAAACCAACTAGCATTTTGCATGTGAGGAGAAACAACTTATTTAAAAATATATTTAAGCTGCCCCATCAATACTAGGCCGTTAGCAAGACATATAAAGCCTTCAGCTTATTCAGCCTCACCTGTGCCCATCCCAAAAAACGTAAACTGCATTATTGCATGCGATGACCTTTAACGCTCAATGAAAGTCAAAAATAAATGTGGAAAATATATTTATGTAAAAGTCACCAGCACATGAAATGCCATCCTGGGCCCAGCCAGGGAGGAAATATCTACACTCAGCAGGTGGGAAAACAAACTTGGGATGATCTATTGAATCACTTACTGCAGTCATCCATCATGATGTCAAAACACAACCCCCTGCTAATTACATAAAAACGCGACTGCCCAATTAAAAGCAAACTTGTCAACCACCAGTAATCTGTGAACCACAGCAATATATGTCCATAAAGGAAAATAAATGAGTGAGGAGTGTGGGCAATGTTAATCCAGATTTGTATCTTTTTAGGCATAAGGAGAAAAATGGCAAGCGACTCTTAACCGGAAGAGGCAGAAACGGCAGCGTGGTAAATATGGATGCACTATTGTTCTAAAGCCAGAGGCCCGGAGCTTCAGGATCTAGAGAGCTCTCTATAGGGTGGAGTGGTTCCTGTGCTGTTTTCTAGCCACGCATTGGCATAGGCTTCAATACAATCTCAGCTGAAGTGTCGGGCCAGGCGAGAGGATCTGTAGTCTGCTCGGAGCTGCACAAAGGAGTGGAGAATATTCTTGTCCAGGCTGGCCAGCTGCTCTCCGGAACATACTTGCTTTAAATTGTCCGGTGCCACTACTAGAAGGTTGCAGAGCGAATGCAGAGCGTCGAAAAGCTGCAACACCAGAGGAATCTGCAAAGAAATAAAAAAAAAAAAGTTACTCCTCAAAAATGCTAGTTCCCTGGCCATCATGCTTGTTCCCCACTTAGGACCACCTTCAACCAAGTATACTGACTGAAGAACAAAACCCAGGAATTTGCCTTGAAATTATTGAATTATTGAAACTCCCCAGCTCACCCAGTAAAACCTTTCCAATCCCCAACGGGGAATCCGGGGGCTATCACCCACTGAGAGCAGTCTGCTGCGATTATGGGGGTTACTTAAACGCTAGCGCCAGGTAGTGACCTGTAGAGGCGGGTGAACGCCGGACGTTGTATGTGAAAACCACATTTGAGAAAGCCAATCTGGTGAGTGCCTCTAACAGCGCCATGTAGCGTCACATGTATCACTAGAGGCGGCTCAGCAGCACCATGTAGTACCTTTCGCTCAGTGTCGCTCTCCCATACATTTCAATGGTGTTTGATTTGGTTGTGTTTAAAATAGCGTTTTGCTATAGTAAACTTTAATATTTTTGGCTCAACTGCCCAGCAACCAAACTTTTATTGTATTTTTTATTTTATTTATGCAGAATTGTATGTGCAGGTCTGCCATTGTCACAGTGTTAAAACAATGTCATTACATATGTTTTCGCTATGGTGTTTATGTGTTGATAAACAGACTTATCACATAGCATCTGGCGCTCTATGCTTCAGCGCCCAGCTTTAGCGCTCCAACGCGGTGTGTAGTTTTTTCATGAATACGGCTTCAGCGCAGAGTGCTGGACGCACTTAACTGTCGCTACCTATTGCTTGCTGCAGAGTTGTTGTTAGATGTAGCGTAGAGTCTTGGGCGCTATGACCTCGGGACACATGATTGGCTCTGTAGTGAATCAGGGAAAGCGATTCTACAGCGTTTACCACACTTCACATTTATCAATGCTGGACAGGATAGTACAGCGCCACTTGTCAGCCTGCTAAGCTAGGGTTTAGCACCCACCTTTATATATCCATGATGTGTTCTCCTTTACTGCCGCCCCTCCGCTGAAGCCTGGCAGTGGGATAATGAATGGTAACTAGGCTTATTTTCGGGGTAGGGCTTATATTTCACGCATCAGCAAAAAATGCTGAAAAATCTTACTAGGGCTTATTTTCGGGGAAACAGTGGCTGGCCAGCCTTAGAGCAGGGCTCATAAAGAAAAGTATGGAACCACTTTACAGTACTAATTGTAGCAGAGATCTGAATTTCTATTTGCAAGAACAAGCTGCTCCATATTTTTTTCTTTGACCAAGTTATATCTTCTGTTTAGTAAATTTGACTTATTATACAGAGAAGAAGAAATGAGTAAGGTCTATAGGTTACCAACAACACAAATAGTGTTTGTAGCATATGGTCCATCGTGACATCATAAGATTACAAAGCACACTGTAAAGCTCACCTTAAATTCCTTGGCGCATTTCCTGTATTCGGCGACATCGCAGATGGCAAGCATGCCCCCCATTGAGCTATAAGAGAACTGCTGCAGATGCTCATAGATAAGGCGATGGAAGCGAATCCCAAGCTCCATTAGCACAGAGTCCACGTTCTTTCCATCCATTGAGTTACGGATCTTCTCCACATGCTTCCGAAGGTAAAGGCAGACTTTGGCACAAGCCTGGTAACAAACATTTGCAGTTTATTATATTTATATATATTTGCTGTGAATTTATAGTAGACATTCACCTCTTTTTCTTCCAAGAATAACTATTTAAAGTGGACCAACATTCGAAAATGACTTAAACCAGACCAACACAACAAACAGTGCTCATATGCATCCCTTACCAGAGTAATTCAGATTGCTGCACATAAACATTACCGTATATACTCGAGTATAGGCCGACCCGAATATAAGCCGAGGCACCTAATTTTACCCAAAAAAATGGAACAAGTTATTGACTCGAGTATAAGCCGAGGCGGCTTTTTTCAATTGGAATTGGAGTTGACACACAGAAAGAGAGACACACACACACACAGAAAGAGACACACACACACACACACACAAAGAGACACACACACACAAAGAGACACACACACACAAAGAGACACACACACAAAGAGACACACACACAAAGAGACACACACACACACACACACACACACACACACACACACACACACAGAAAGAGACACACACACACACACACACACACACACACACACACACACAGAAAGAGACACACACACACACACACCATACCACCCAAGTGTCCCTGATTTGGAGGGACTGTCCCTCTTTGAAGCTCATGCCCCCTCGTTGTTCTCCTTTGTCCCTCTGAGGTGTAACATGCAGATCTGCATTAATAAATGATTCATTCCCCTATTCAAAGTGTTTCTATTGTAAGTAAGTAAATTGTCCCTCTTTCCCACCCTGAAACCCTGTGGGTACCTGCTGCTGCTGCCGCCGCTCTCAGACGCGCAGGTGTCGGGGGTCAGGGTTTGGCCGAGGTTACCCTCCTCCCCTCCTCAGTTCCTCGCCAGCCGCCGCCGTCATTCTCACACACATCAGCACTTCCTGGCTGTTGCGCGCTCGTCGTCGGTGGGCGTGCCCCATATGGCAGCCGTCCAATAAAAACATTGGACGCCGCCCATTGACGACCAGCGCGCAGCAGCCTGAAGTGCCGGTCAGTGTGTGAATGTGTGTGCTTGTTTGTATGAATGAGAGCAGCGGCGGCCGGCCCTGGACTCGAGTATAAGCCGAGGCGGCTTTTTTCGGCCCAAAAAGTGGGCTGAAAAACTCGGCTTATACTCGAGTATATACGGTAATTGACCTTTTTCTGGCTTCTGCTGTGGTATGTTTTAAAAACAAAGGCCGTCTGCAAACAGGAAATGCTGCTGGGTTTCCTGTTACTGTGCATTATCCGTTATGTCAGTTGAATCCAGGCAACAGCACGCCTGGGGTGCTGGGAGAGGAAACTCCAAAACAAAAAACTGGTTGATCCACTTTAAAAGAGGAACCATGAGCAAGTCACCACTTCCTCAACAATGGTGTACGGCACAAAATGGCAGTTAATCACGTGACTGCCGGTGACTAATCTGAATTTCACAGTGGGCTTGTGCATCCAATCGGAAGAGTTTCCGTTGGTCACGTGATTAACTGCTGTTTGGACCATACGCCATACAGTGGTGACTTACTTCACTTAAAAGCCTGCATCAGAGTTAACAGTGAAAAGTAGACTTCAGGGGACCAATCAGGCAGGAGGCAAAGGTGATTTCAGAGTATTTACCCTAAAATCTCTTAATTTGCACATTGATACACAGCTGCCAACAGTGTTCAAGAGATCTAACACCCATTTAAACTGGACCAACAGCCTGGAACTGTTGGAAAAGAAAGGTAGCAGCCATTTTGGAGCTTCCACTCCTAACTGACAATTCACAGTAACAGCAAGGCCAGCAACACTTCCTGTTTGCAAGTGTCCTGCAAATGCATGAACTGCCATTTTGTTTTTAAAATTGACTCCAGTGGGAATTAGAAAAAGGTAAACTAATTTTTATGTGCAGCAATCTAAATTTCCCTGGGGAGGGATTCATATAAGCACTGTTCTTTGTGTTGTTCTGGTTTAAGTCATTTTTGACTGTTGGTCCTCTTTAATAAAAAACCTGATAACAGCACAGGGGAGCTTGGCCTACATATTGAGCCAAGCTGAACCCAAAACAATCAACTCTATATGCAACATTTATCAGAAAACACTTACATTAGTGTACTGAATTAAAACATTATTTTCATCTTCTGGCTTGAAGTCTGTTTTTTTCTGCTCAGCAGCTAAGATCTGTTTCATCTGGCCAATCATGCAATTTAATGTCCTGTAAGAAAATAAATCATGAAATAGGGTTATTTTACCAGTAACTGAAAGAAACTTTTTGCTGCTCCTACTGTCAGTACTCGCAGGTTAAATGAATGCGCTGCAGTAAAAAGTGGCCCACGTGGGGTGCATCTTGTCTCCATCCTATTCAGCACTAATGCACCAACTAGAGATGAGAGAGATTTGTAAAGCCTCGCAAGTGCCATATTGACAGCTGAAGATCCGAGACCCTCCTTGCCTACCCCCCTCCCCCCAACACACACAAAACCTGAAGCGCAAATGACAAAAATCTGCACTCACACTAGGCAGAAGGAAATTACAACATCTAGAAATCTTGAAAAAGAAGAAAAAAATACAATTCTGTGACACTCACCTGTAGAATTGATTTCTCTCGTCTTCCACTCCATGGCGTCACTGATTCAGATACAAATGGGTTAACACTTGTCTGAAGGGCAGGACAGCAAGATAAAAAGGTGTGGTTCCGCCCAACCTATATATACTTCCAGCTGCCCTCCGTAATCCAGTAACTGGAAAGCAAAAGACCCAACTGCCCAGGAGGATAAAGCATCTTAAGAGATCAGACGTATACGTTGGAAAAGAAGAAGACACGTAGAACTCCCCTTTTTCCTATTTTCCTCTCTTCACTCTCCTTCTTTTACAATGCTATACACAAAATATTTACATACATACATACAAGGTTTCACTAGGATTGCGGCATCCAAGGAAAGGGTATAGTAGTCTGGCAGATAGAGTGAGCGTGATGCGCTGGAGTGGATGGAGAATGGTATTTCCTCACATATTCCACACCAGGGTGTTCAGCCACCAGGGTAGAGACTGCCTTGCTAAGTGTGTGATGCAAAAGGGGCGACCCAGGGTCTCCGTGGTTCAATCCCAAATCGACCGTAATTCCGACTGCAGGGGTCTTGTGTGGAACTGCCTCAAAGCAAGAGACCATAAAGCCCAACAGACGCATTCCCTGACGGATGGTCGGATGAGGGCAGACCAAGAGAGTCTCTACCCTGACCTGAAGAGTGAGTCTCTTCTGCTCCGGTAGAAAGACCTTGGCCTGAATTGTGTCTGAATTCATTGTCAGAAAGGAGATAACTCTTGAGGGAATGATATACGACTTTCGATTAGTTGATTAACCAGCCAAAGTCCTCTAGTGGCTAAAGGATGGTCTGTGTAGCTCTCAAAGCCTCCTGAAAAGATGGGGCTCTGATTAGAAGATTGTATAAGTATGGGGTAATTTGTATCCCCTGGTGCCTTAGAAGAGCCATGAGGCCTGACAGAATATAGGTAAAAGCCATTGGAGCTGCGGACAGGCCAGAGCCACAAACTGAAAATGTAGGCCGTCTCCTAGACAGTCCTGAAGCAAAAATCTCTGAAGGCCTTACATCCACTGTGGTCATATAATCCCCTGGCTGAAAAGCGAAGCTGGACAAAACTGTTGAGGCTCTTGAGGTCCAGAATTGGGCGTAAAGAACCGTCGACCTTGGGGATTAAGAACAAATTGGAGCAAAATCTGTAACCTCTCTCTGAAAGTGGAACAGGACGGATTACTCATAGCTGTTATAGGTGACCCAGATCTCAATGCTTCTGCTTTTTCCAGATTCTGCGACACCCTTGAAGAACCTCTGAGGAGGTCTGTCCCCCAGTTCGAAGTTGTAGCATGAAGAAATTATTTCTTTGATCCATGCATCCGCTACATGGAGCCTCCCAAGAGGAGAAAAAAAGTAGAAAGGCATCCCCCCCACCCAAAAGGGTGAGGGCATCCCTTCAAGTCTGGAAGGATCTGGCCTTGTTCTGAGTTTTTTAGGTATATTACAGAGGAACCTCTGCCACCACAATATGGCCGAGTATTAGAAGATCTTCGTTAAGAGTCTTCTTGGAAGTTGTGTTGGCCGACCACTGCTTAAGCCATAGAGATAGCCTCTGAGCCTCCAACAGGGCTAACCCCTTGGTATTTAGTCTAACAATATCATCCATAGCAGAAATGACATACTTGTAGACTTCCCGTAAGGCCAATCCTACTATAGAAAAAGCATGCCTGGGTACCTGATCCAGATGCTTATCCACCGGGTCTCTTAGGGAAGCACTGTCTTAAGTAGGAATAACACTTTTCCTAGATAGTCCTGAAACAGAATGATCCACTTCGGGAGACTAAAGACCAAATTTTAATTAGGTCTGTAGGAAAAGGATACATTTTATCCAGAATTCGAGGAATGGTGGGTAGCCTGCTTTGCCCATTCATTCTGGATAAGCTTAGTAAAATGACACTGCTCGGGGAGGAGCTGCCCTACTTTTTCGGATCTGTATGGATCCCCCTTCTTCCTCTTAGGGGGTCTAGGAGCTGAGATGTCCAAAACCTCTAGAATAGAGGAAGTCCGAATGATCATCGGGATCCCTAGGTTGAAGCAGTGGCCTTCCAGGAGGGCCAATCTTTCCACCATTTCCGTCTGGAAATAAAACCCTAAAATGTCAGAGTGGGTGGAGCCACTGTAGGAGCAGTAAGCCCCAAAGAAGCAGACCCTGAGGGTCTCAGAGGAAAATACATCAGAAGGTGGCAGCTGCCTCTTTAATCTGGAGAGCACCACAGCGGTGAAGCAATCAAAACAGAGGAAGCTGTCCTCTTTTGGAGATCTCTGTAGGCACAGGGGACATGGGGCAACACTCTGCTGGACTCAACAGGAAATAAAGACTCACCATACTCTATAGTAAATCTTAGACGAGGTCTGCTTCCTGGCCCTAATCATTGTTTTGATGACTCCAACAGACAGCCCTCCTTCTGACATGATGCTGATCTCAATAGCCAGGTCATCAAAGCAAGCACTTGAGAATTGGGGTGCAACAGGGGTCTGGCCATGAGAATGGGCTGGGGGTTGGTTTTCTGCCAAAGTTCATCCTCCCAACATTCTTACCATGTCTGAAAACCAAGTCTTTCTTGGCCTTAAAAAAGCTACCAGGATGTTTCTAATCCCTTCGCAAGCTACCTTTTTTTTAGTACTCGTTTACCGGCATCGTCTAGGGGAGATCCAGGGACTCCGGAGTTCGGTCCCCAATTGAGAGTACTCAGATTGCAAGGACCTTGTTTGGAACTGTACAAATGGCACTGCCTCGAAGCAAGACACCATCAACCTCAGCAGGGCCTGACAAAACCTTTATAAAAACCCTCGGAGACGATGAGAGGCCGAAAAGCAGAGCCACGAACTGGAAATGAAGGCCATCTACTGCAAACCGCAGAATTCGGAGATGGCCTGAGAAGATTGGGATAGGCAGGTAAGTATCCCTTATAACCACTGTGGTCATGAAATCCCCCTGCTGCAGTGCGGTTATTGTGGACCTTAACGATTCCATTCAAAATCTCTGAAGTCTGACAAACCTGTTGAGATCCAGAATTGGATACACCGAGCCACCCCTCTTGGGAATTACAAATCGATTGGAGTAACCCCTTTCTGACCTGGGGGTTATTATAACCACTCTCAGTTGTAACAGATGAGCCACTGAGGATTTGAATGCTTCTGCCTCTCTAGAATCTGGGACAGCCTTGACGAAATGAACCTTTGAAGAGGCCTGGCCCCCCAACTAGATCTTGTAACTAGAAGAAAAAACCTCTTGGATCAATGCATCTAAAACATGGAGTCTACAAAGAGGGGCAAAGAGAAGCCGTCCCCCCACCCGAAGGCTTGGAAGGGGGTTTAGACTTATTCTGCCAGAAGGATCTGGCATTGCTCTGGGTCTTGGGCTTATTCCAGAACTCCTCTCTGCTTCTGAACCTCTGCCGTCATAAAAAGGTTGGAAATAAGCGGAGCCACGAAAAGCAGGCCGAGACTTCCTCCTCTGCAGGAGCCGAGTGGACTTACCCCCCTGGCCCTCTTCTCAATATCATCCAGACACTCACCAAAAAAAAAAAAAACGACCTCCTACAAAAGGAATCCCCACCCGAGTCTTCTAAGAAGTTGCATCTGCAGACCACTGCTTCAGCCATAGTGAATGTTTCTGGGATACCAGTAGGGCTAAACCCCTAGCATTCAATCCAACAATATCACTCATGGCAAATATAACGTATTTGTAGACTTCCATGTTAGACTCAATCAGTTATCAGCACATAAACTTTGGGAGTAACCCCTGCCCCATGCAGCTGGGAGCTCAGCTGTGTTAACCACCCTCTTACCTGCCATGACCAACATAGAAGCTGCACAGGCTGGTCGCAAGGCAGGTCCTACAATAGAAAAGCAAGCCTGGACAACTGGATAAGGGGCTTATCCATATGATCCTTAAATCGGACAAACAGCCTGGCACAGTTGGAAAAGAAAGGCAGCAGCCATTTTGGAGCATCCTCTCCCAGCATCTCAGATATGTTGGTGCCTGGATTCAACTGACAATGCACAGTAACAGGAAGCCCAGCAGCACTTCCTGTTTGCAGGTGGCCTGCGCATCCATGAGCCACCATTTTGTTTCTAAAATTTACTATAGCTGGAGTTAGAAAAAGGTAAATAATTATGTGCAGCTAAACTGCTCTGGGGAGGGATGCATATGAGCACCAGGCCCTAAACAGGGTCATCCAACTCCGGGGAAAAATAACCACAACTTGATTAGGTCAGTTGGAAAAGGATATTTAGTGACCAAAATTGTAGGATTGTTGGGGAAGCTTATCAGGCTTTTCACATTAATTCTGGATAAGCCTAGAAAGATTAGGCTGCTTGGGGAAAAATATGTCTCAGTTTCTCGGACCTCTTTTTTCGTTTTAGGAACTCTGGGGGCTGGATGATCCAATGCTTCTAGAATAGAGGAAGTTAGATGTCAATCTGCTCCCTGAGCATAGTGTTCTGGCACAGAATCGGAGTCCAAGCTCCCCTCTTCTCTGCTGGAGCAGATTTGCCCTTCTGAAGAATCTTCCTGAGACTCTAAGGCTGCATTAATATCTTCCTCCTCATAGGAGAAGAATCTGCAGGGGCTAAATGCTTTACCTTTTTTGAAAGCTTTAAGGATCTAGAGACTACATGATCCTTGGGACTCAGGTTGGAAGCAAAGGCTTTTCAAGCAGGCTAATCACTATGTCAATTCTGCCTGAGCAAAAAAAACAGAAGGTGGTAGCGGTGATCCTTGAGGAAGCCGACTCGGTTATCTTCTTGGGAGCAAACACATCCAAGGAGGGAGGCTGTCCTATAAATCTGGATAGTACTACAGCAGCAGTGCACTCGGGGTAGATTGTGTTGTAGAAGGCGCAATTCTTCAAAAATTTAAATTGCCCCAAGGTCCATCCCACAGGCCATAAGACAAGCCTGTGGCTGAGTGTTCCTTAGAAGGGATCTGCCAGCCCTTAAGAGTGTCACTCACCCACAAAAAAAGGAGGACACCTTGTAGAGCCCCCAGGACCCTGGCGCTTACCCTCAGTTTAACTGACCCCAGGAGGCATTAGTGGTGGGTCTTTCTGGATCAGTGGGAACATAAGAGCCTGGAAGACAAACAGGGTTAAAACCCTCCGCTTCCTGAAGAATGGCTTTTAAAAATAAATATAAAAGGAGACAAGGAAAATAAATCTGTGCATAACCTTCCAGTCCAACTGCAAGAATGAAACTGGAGGCAGTCGGAAGTGTAGGTAAGCTGGAGAGACCACACCTTTTATCTGCAGTCCCACCTTTGGCTGAGAGTTAACCCATTCTTATCTGATTCGGTGATGCTTAGGAGTGGAATGTGAGAAAAATAACTTTCATTATGGGCCAACAAATATCTACAACTAGATTAACTACAAGTAATTAAAATGAAAATAAAATGTATGTCTCTTCCTTTTTAGTAAAAATTCTCCTGTATTCACCTGGGTGTCAAAGGAATTCTTAGCTACAGGCTGAACAGAAGGTCTCGGGACTGGGTAGCTAGAGTGTATTACACTCCACGCAGATTGGGCACCCAACGCTCATGTGGGCAGGGAAAAAACAATTCTGTGATTACTCACCTGTAGAATTGATTTTATGGTAAGCCAGCACAGGTTGCTTCATCTGTAAATTCTTCACATTTGGGTAATCCGCCACCAGGTGGCGCAGTCGACTGCAGGAAGACTTGTGGCTCCTCCCGGCCCATAAAAGGGCAGGAATTACCCAGAAGACCCAGTGTTTGAAAAACAGTAATGCAAGAAGCCGGGAGGCAATACCATGATAGGAAAACATAGCCAACTAAAAAAAGAACTCTCTTAACAAAAATCACCATAAAAAGGCAAAAGAGGATAATGATAACAAGGGTGGAACGAAGCAACCCGTGCTGGATTACCATAAAATCAATTCTACAGGTGAGTAATCACAGAATTGTATTTTTCTGGAATCCAGCACGGGTTGCTTCATCTGTAAATTCTTCATATTTGGGACATCCAACAGCAGTGTCCATGAAGAAGGGTGGGATCCCCAGTGAGCAACGGCAGGAAGTTCAAGCCACTACTGCCTGAAGCACTTTGCGTCCAAAAACAGCATCAGCTGAGGCCCTAACATCAACCTTGTAAAACTTAGAAAAAGTATGAACTGAAGACCAAGTAGCGCATTACAAACCTGCTCAACTGAAGCCTGGTGCTGAAAAGCCCAAGAGGCACCGATAGCCCTAGTGGAGTGAGCAGTAACACGAAAAGGGGGGTCCTTCCCCTTGGCAGAGTATGCTTGCACCACCGCCTGTCTGATCCACTTGCTGATAGTGGAATTGTCTGGAGGCAAGCCCCTCCTAGGCCCGGCAGGGAGGACAAACAGAATCAGACTTCCGAAAAGACTCAGTGGCGACCAAATAATATTTGAGCGCCCTGACCACATCCAGAGAATAAGGGCTCCGTTCCTTAGAATTAGAAGGGGCAGGACACAAGGAAGGCAAGACAATGTCCTCATTGAGATGAAAGGCAGATACAACCTTGGGCAAGAAATCCGGTTTAAGACAGAACACCACCTTATCCTGATGCCGCTCAAAATAAGGAGGTTTCATGGAAAGCGGCGCCAGCTCAGATACGCGACGCACCGAGGTGATAGTAACCAAAAAGGCCACCTTAAGAGTCAGAATGGAAAGAGCAGCATCGCACAAAGGCTCGAAGGGGGGACCCTGAAGAGCAGAAAGCACCAAGTTCAAATCCCACCGGTAGCAGAGGCTTACGCGGTGGACGCACATGAGTAACTCCCTGGTAAAAAGTCTTGACAAGCCTATGGTTAGCGAAGGATCTTTGGAAAAAAAATACAATTCTGTGAGTACTCACCTGTAGAATTGTTTTTATTATGCACAGCACGGCCCGTTTCATGTAGTCCTTACATCTGGGTAGTCCGCCACAAGGTGGCGCAGTGTACTGCAGAAGAATTGTGGCTCCTCACGGCTCCATATAAAAACCGGAATCACCCATAGACCTCCAGTGTTGAAAAGCAGTTATACAAGAAGCCGGGAGGTAATAAAGGTAAAAAGAACCCTCACAACTAACTTTGGAACAAATCACCATGCAAAGGCAACCAAAGATACCGATAACAAGGGAGGGATGAAACGGGCCGTGCTGTGCATAGTAAGAACATTAGGAAAAATACAATTCTGTCAGTACTCACCTGTAGAATTGTTTTTAGTATGCACAGCCCGTTTCATGTAGTCCTTACATCTGGGACATCCAAAAGCAGTGTCCGTAAGGTAGGGTGGGATCCCCAAAGAGTAATAACGGGCAGTTCAAACCACTACCGCCTGAAGTACCTTGCGGCCAAAAGCAGCCATCAGCTGAGGCCTTAACATCAACCTTGTAAAACTTGGAAAAGGTATGAACAGAAGACCAAGTCGCGGCCTTACAAACTTGTTCAACAGAATCTTGGTGCTGAAAAGGCCAAGAAGCACCAATAGCACGAGTGGAATGAGCAGTAACCCGAAAGGGGGGTTCCATCCCCTTAGCAGAATAGGCCTGCTCCACCGCCTGACGGATCCACTTGCTGATAGTGGATTTAGCAGGAGGCAAACCCTTCCTAGGTCCAGCAGGAAGAACAAAAAGCACATCAGATTTCCTGCAAGACTCAGTAGCAACCAAATAAAACTTCAGAGAACTGACAACATCCAGAGAATGAAGGGTCCGCTCCTTGGGATTAACCGGTTGGAAAAAAATTGCCAGAGCCGACACCTGTCCCTTGAGGGTACTAAGTTGAAGGCCCGAATCCAAACCACGTTGCAAAAATTCCAGAATCCTGGAGATAGAAAACACCCGACAAGGAAAAGACTTGGACTCACACCAGGCAATGTAAGCATGCCAGACCCTGTAGTAGATAAAGGACGAGGACTTCTTCCTAGCCCGAATCATAGTATCAACAACAGAGGCCGGCAACCCCTTATCCATCAAAATGGAGGTTTCAGCAGCCAAGCCGTTAAAGCCAGCTGTCCCTGAGTGAGAAGATCTGGATCCTTGGGCAAGACGTACCGATCTACCGCCAGCTGCACGACGTCTGCGAACCACACCCTCCAGGATGGCTGGTACCCCCTCCTGGGCTATCTTGCGCAGCACCCTGCCCAGCAGAGGAAAAGGAGGGAACAAAGAGGAGGCATGGCATTGCTAACGCATCTGTGGCGAAGGCCAGAGGATCCAGCGACAGGGAAACAAAGCTGGGAAGCTTGTGATTGTGGCGGGATGCAAACAGGTCCACATCCGGCTGATCCCAGCAGAGACACAGGGAGTGAAATACTTTGTTGCTGAGGGACCATTCCCCCAGCCGAGACGTCCCCCTGAGAAAGAACCAACCTGATCGCCCTCAGTTCCAGGACATTGATGGGAGCATGTACCTCCTGGGGGCCCCACCGACCCTGGAACTTCAGAGACTTCCAAAAGCCCCCCCAACCGGTCAGACTGGCATCTGTGGCGACAGTCTCCCAGCACTGGGGCAGAAAGGTCCTGCCCACTAGAAGGTTCCTTGAGTCCAGCCACCACTAGAGGGACTGTCTGGCTAGGGGGGACAGAGCAAATTCCTGATCCAGGGACACAGGGTCCCAATCTCAAACTGACAAGAGGTGCAACTGAAGAGGTCTCATGTGAAAATGAGCAAAGGGGACCGCCTCGAAGAAGGACACCATCAGGCCCACCAACTGCATCCCTTGCCAGATGGAGGGATGGGGACACAAGAGCAGAGCCCGTGCCTGCTTCTGAAGGCCCCCCACTTTCTGCTGAGGCAGGAATACCTTGACCTGAGAGGTATCCAGAGTCATGCCCAGAAAGGACCTCACCAAAGACGGAGACAGTGAAGACTTGGGAAAGTTGATCACCCAGCCGAAGGACTCGAGAGTGGAGGTCACCACCAGAGTATCCTTCTCGGCCTGACGAAGAGACTGAGCCACAATCAGAATGTCGTCCAGGTAAGGGAGAATGCGAATGCCCTGGTTCCGCAACAGAGCCATCACGCCCGCCAGCACCTTGGTGAACACTGAGGCGCCGAGGTGATACCGAACGGTAAAGCCACAAACTGGTAATGCTGATCCTCTAGAGCGAACCTCAGGAATCTCTTATGACCTGGAAAGATTGGCACGCGAAGATAGGCATCCTAGATGTCCACGGTGGTCATGAAGTCGCCCTGGCAAAAAGTACTGACAGCCGAGCGTAGCGTCTCCATGCGACAGTGCTTGAACCTGACAAACTTGTTGAGACCCTTCAAGTCCAGGATGGGCCTCAAAGACCCGTCCTTTTTGGGAACCGTGAAAAGATTGGAGTAGAACCCCTGACCCCGTTCCAGGGAAGGCACCAGGCAAATGACTTCTGACTCCAACAGACGCTGAACCGCAAGACGCAGACCCTGAGCTGACAGAGGGTTTTGAGACATCCGGGATCTGAGGAATCTTGGGGGCGGCCAGGCTGCAAACTCTATCTTGTAACCGGAGGACACCACCTCCTGAATCCACGGGTCTGAGACGCAGAGCCTCCAGACGTGAGCAAAGAGCCGAAGGGGTGAGGACGCCTTCTCATGCCTGAGAGGGCTTGGGAGGGGGTTTGGGCTTGGAACCCCAGGAGAGACCGGGACGACCACGGGATCTGCCACGACCCCAAGAATCTCTGCGGCTACCCGAGAAGAGGGAGCCACAACCTCCTCTGTGAGCACGAAAGGAGGTGAGGGAAGCGGAGGGCCCCCGAAACGCAGGGACTGTCTCCTACGCTGAGGTAACCTACCATCCTTGGCTAGAACATCCAGACGCTCACCAAAGAGCCGCAGCCCCGCAAAGGGGAGCCCAGTGAGAGCCTTCTTATTAGCAGCGTCAGCTGCCCACTGACGCAACCAAACAGAGCGGTGCATAGCCACCAAAAGGGCAGAGGCCCTACCACTCAGCCGTACCGCATCATCCATGGCAGTAAGGACAAAGGCAACAAAATCAGAGCAAAGCAAGAGGGCCCTATAATCCTCCCCCCTCCTACCAGCCGTAGCGCCATCAAGGAGACGCCTGAGCTGTTTCTTAAGGGCAATAGCTGTAATGGCAGCGGCACAGACCAGAGGCAGCCCAGCCCCCACAAATGTAGAGGCCTTACGTGGAACAGGCCTGGCAAGCTGCCTTTCAATGCTGGCCACACGAAGTGCCAGATCAGGTTGTGACCCCCTGCTAGTATCCCCCTCACTGGGGGCTAAATGCAGGCGCGCAGGGGTAGGCGAAGCCGAAAGGGGCACAGAACTGGGGAGAGAAGCGGGCAGCCAAGCCTGGGCCACAATGATACTTTGGGCACACGGCACGCACACCGTGACACTGTTACTCACAGGGGATACCCCGCACATGGAACACAGCCGGGGTTGCCCCGAAGGACCCAGAGCACGCTACCACACACGTCGGGGGGGGGGGGGGGGGGGGGGGGGGAGAGAGCGAGCAGGCAGGGATGGGGGGGGGGGGAGGGGAGGGAGAGTCAAAGCCAGCGTTTGTAAATTGGGATGGCACAGCTGTCCCTGAGTGAGGAGCTCTGGATTGTCGGTCATGACGTACTGATCCACCGCCATCTGGACGACGTCCGCGAACCATACCCTCCTCGGCCAGCGGGGGGCCACCAGGATGGTCGGTACCCCCACCTGGGCTATCTTGCGCAGCACACGACCCAACAGAGGAAAGGGAGGAAATGCATAAAGGAGTCGAAACTCCGTCCAAGGAATTGCAAACGCGTCCGTGGCGAAAGAATCTCTTGACAGGTAGACAAATCTTGGTGACGGGACGCAAAGAGGTCCATGTCCGGCTGACCCCAGCGGCGACACAGGGCATGAAAGACCCTGCTGTTGAGAGACCATTCCCCCAGGCGAGATGTTCCCCTGCTCAGGGAGACCGCCTCCTGGTTCTCCACTCCTGGGATGTAAACCGCCGAGATGCAGGGAACATTCTCCTCTGCCCAAGACAGGATCAGGGACACTTCCTTGAGGGCTCACTTGCTCCGAGTCCCTCCCTGATGACTGACGTAAGCGACCGCCGTCTGTCCGAGCGGACCTGGATCGTCCGACCCTGTAAGTAAGAAGTCAACTGAGAGAGGACCAACCTGATCGCTCTCAGCTCCAGAAGATGGATAGGCAAATGAGCCTCCTGTGGGCCCCACTGGCCCTGGAACTTCAGCGATTGCCAGAACCCTCCCCAACCGGACAGGCTGGCATCCGTGGTGACTATCTCCCAGCACGGAGGTAGAAAGGACCTGCCCACTAGCAGATTTCTCGAGTCCAACCACCACGAGAGGGACTGACTGGCCAGAGGATACAGAGCAAATTCCTACTCCAGAGACTTCCGAGTCCGATCCCAAACGGACAAAAGATTCAACTGAAGAGGTCTCATGTGGAACTGAGCGAAGGGCACAGCCTCGAAGCAAGACACCATGAGTCCCACCAACTGCATCCCCAGACGGATGGAGGAATGAGGGCACGACAACAGTGCCCTCGCCTGTGTCTGAAGACCCTCTACCTTCTGCTGAGGAAGAAACACCTTGACCTGAGAAGTATCTAGCATCATGCCCAGGAAGGACCTCACCAATGACAGAGTGAGCGAAGACTTGGGATAATTGATCGCCCAACCAAAGGACTCGAGGGTGGACACTACCATCTGCGTATCCCTCTTGGCCTGATGAAAAGATTGAGCAGCAATCAACAAGTCGTCCAGGTAAGGAAGAATGCGAATGCCCTGGCTCCTCAGAAGGGCCATGACACCCGCCAGCACCTTGGTGAACACTCGAGGGGCCGAAGTGATAACGACTGGTAAAGCCACAAACTGGTAGTGTCGATCCTCCAGGGTGAACCTCAAACTTCTGATGTCCTGGAAAGATAGGAACGTGCAGATAGGCATCCTTGATGTCCACCGTGGTCATGAAAATCGCCTGGCCGAAGAGAGCTCACCGCCGACCTCAAGGTCTCCATGCGGAATTGTTAGAACCTGACAAATCTGTTGAGGCCCTTCAGGTCCAGGATGGGTCTCAGGGAGCCGTCCTTCTTGGGCAACGTGAAAAGATTGAATCCCCGACCCTGTTCCAGAAGAGGAACAGGACAAACCACTCCGGACGACAGAAGTTGTTGGACAGCTAACCTCAGGCCCTGCGTCATCAAGGGGTTTTGGGGCTCCGGGACCGAAGGAATTTTGGGGGCGGCCAAGCTGCCAGCTCTATCTTGTAGCCGGAGGACACCACCTCGTGAATCCACCGGTCCGAGACATGCTGTCTCCAGACGTGAGCGAAAAGCAGAAGCCGCCGCCCCCCCCACCCGGATGGGTGAGGGCGCCTCCTCATGCCTGAGGGAGCTTGGTGGGGGGTTTGGGCTTGGACCCCCAGGAGAGACCGGGACGACCACGGGATCTACCTCCTTCCCAGGGATCTCTGCGACTACCAGGGAAGGAAGAGCCACGTCCCCCTTCGGGAGGGGTGGAAGGAAAAAGACCCCCGAAAAAGCCGAGAAGGCTTTCTACGCTGAGGGAGCCAACCATCCATGGCTAATACATCAAGCCGCTCTCCAAAGAGGCGGAGTCCCAGGAATGGAAGCCCGGTGAGGGACTTTTTAGCAGCAGCGTCAGCCGCCCAGTGTCACAGCCAAATAGACCGACGCATGGCAACCAGTAGGGCCGAAGTCCTAGCGCCAAGTCGGACAGCGTCATCCATAGCAGAAAGCACAAAGGCAATAAAGTCAGTGCAAAGCAGAAGCTCCTTAAAATCATCCGCTCGCTTGCAGGATCTGGCAGTCTCAACAAGGTGCTTAACCTTCTCTTAATAGCAATGTCGAAAATAGCCGCGGCGCAGACCGGACGCAGACCAGCTCCCACAATTGTGAAAGCATGGCAGGCGAGCTGGTCCATGCACCGAACAGCATTATCCCGTAAGGTAGTGGTGTCGGGAGATGGCATGACAGAGGTATTAGAGAGCCCCAAGAAAGGAGCATCCACCTCCGGGGGACAAGACCAAAGACGAACCAAATCCTCCGAAAAGGGATACCTTCTATCCAGGCCCTTGGGCACAGACGGTAACCTGTTGGGCCTTTCCCATTCTTTAAGGACCATCTTGGAAAGCTGTCCCTGCTCCAGGAAAAACCAGCCGTTGCCTATCAGGGCGTAAAAGTTCACCCTGCTTCCTTTTAGCCTTCTGAGGAGGAGCAATGTGCAAGGTCTCAAGACAGCAGACAACAATCTATCCGTATCATCGGGGCCAAGTGTCCTCGTCCGAGGAAGACCCAATGTCCTTCAAAATCGCCCGGACGTTCCCCAGATGAGTCTGAGTCAAGGAATAACTCACCCTCCTCCATAGAGTCACGACCGTCGAAGGTATCAAAAGCAGCATCATCATAGGCAAGGGCAGGATAAGCCGGTTCCAAATGCCTCCTCTTACTAGAGGCCCTGCCGGCGGCCGGGAGGCCCAACTGCCGCTCTAGGCTAGCCACACGCAGCGCCAGATAAGACTGGGAGCCCCTACTAGCTTCCCCCTCGCTGGGGGCTAAGTGCGGAGGAGTAGGCAATGCAGCAGGCAGGATAGGACTGGGGAGAGTAGCGTTCGCCCCATCCTGATCCGCAATGACGCTCTGGCCCCAGGGGACACAAACCGCGCTGCGACCGGTCAAAGGGGATGCCCCGCACATGAGACACAGCTGAGCCCACCCCATAGGGCCCCCAAGCTCGCTGTCCCCCGAAGCCTCCATATGGCGATTATAGCAATAGCAAAAATAAGCCAAAACACGGGCGATCAGGGCTAAAACACCCCACCCGGGATACCCCCACAGGGTCCCTTAACAAAAAAGAGGGGGGGGGAGGGGGCAGGGGAGTACTGGACCGAGAGAAACCACAAGCAGGCAAAAGAAAGAGGTCTGTCTGAAAAGCATAAGAAAAAGGGGCAATGAGCATCCCACAGCACATGCACAGCACCTGAACCCAGAAAATACAATAAAAAACCCAGGACCGGACTCACGGACCAGCGGGGTGGGGGGCCTTCCGAATCCTAGACAGGAAGACCGCAGCAGACAGCAGACAGGAGCCAGGAGGTGTCATGGTAAGGGAAGACAAGACTACCGATGGATGGTGATCATCATAGTACAGGCTCACCTGTCAATACCAGTGTCCAGCTTCACTTCCATTTGCTCTATGATATCCTTCTTCTTCTGCAGACATTCTGCAAGTTTGGGAGAAGAACTGTGAAGATAAATTAAACACTTAATTACAGGCTGATGGAACTATTCCTTTAACTTTAAAGGATTCAACAAACTTACCCAATTAACGGCATGAGATGATCATTAAACTGTTTATCAAACAAGTGGAAAATGGTGTTGGCCTGATGTACCACATCAAAGAAATAAAGGTTGGCATTTTTGGAGTCGGGAGAGGGTATTGCTGGAAAAACAAAACAAATAAATGAATAAAAATGCTGCACAGCCTGCAAAATAACCTGGTTTAAAGAGGCACATTGGCTAAAAAGACTCCATATTCAGCCAATTCCCTCTCCTTTGGACATCGCCACGTAACACACACACGTGTTCCTCCACTCCCACAGCACAATGCGTAAGACGCGCTCACGCTCAATTAATATAAATTGGCTGCCTTGATTCTGTTGAGCTGTTGCTTGTAATTTGCAGGTGGGTGTTACCAGTATGGGCAGCAGTTGGACATGGATTTGCTCTTAGGCCACGGGTGGGCACAAGCAGAGCAGAAGGACACAAGGTGGCATGACCACATTTTGAGAAAAACAATTTTGTTACCTAGAGTGAGTTCTTAAAATAAGCAAAAGGATGACACTGTACTGTACATCTACCTCCTTTAGCAACACCTAGCAATATTCGTACCCTTCTCATGCTCCTCTTCCAAGATTAAGCCTTGTGACAGGTCTGAAGACAAGTAGGCATTTCTTCCCAGTAGACACTAAAACAACTCCCAATAGGCAGCCAGCGGCAGGGCAAAGACACACTTTCAGCAGCCACCCATCATATGCTCCTCTGGACCTCTTATAAATTACCAGGCCAATCGGTGCGGGTTTTGGTCCACTTCAAAGTGCCATCCTACACCCATCATCTAAATAATTGGTGTGGGCCACATTGTGACAAGCTCAGGGGGGCTTGCAGATTGCTATATACCCCCCAAACATTGAACCTCACAATATATACCTGCACCTCGAGCCCGGCCACCAGGCTATCGCAGGAAGGGTCATTACATAGTATCCCAACTCCAACCGAATAAAAAAGGTTTCAGGGGCTGGCACAACCAGTCATTGTGTTTTAGGTCTGGCTTTTCTTCCCAATGTCAACTGACTGGGGACACCTGTGTAGCAGTCCTGGCCTAATGGTTTGGAAATCAATCCAGAGGGTTGCATATTTGGTTCCCAACTCTGGCATGACGGAAGTGTTCTTGAGCAAGGCACCTAACCCCTAAGGCTTTGAACTCACTGCGTTCACTGGTGTAATTAACTAGTGTGGTTTACTTGTGTGCTGTACACTGCACTGATGGGGGAAAAAAAAGCCGAGCAGGTCCTTGAAGCCACAGCACACACTGCAGGTGTTTAAATGGTAAGGTGAAACTCATCACACAGCAGCAGACTTCACAATCACAATGTAGGTCGTTCTATTGCACAATTGAAGAGATAAAAATGGTTTACACCCCTTCATTGTTGCCAGGCACCACGTAGAGGGGTAGCATGGTTTGCTTATATTATCACCTAACAGAGATTATTATATCTTACCTGCCAAACCAATTTCCAAGGCATAGTCAATATGCTCAATGCACAAGTAATCGACAAGGATTGAAAATACTCTAAAGGCATTCTTTGGAAGATCAGACGGATCTGAAAGCTTAATAAAGAAAATAAATTAGAGGATGTACCTTTGGGCCGGGTTGGAATACATAAAGTTTTACAAACCTTCGCGATCCTCCGAATCGGGATGCACCGCTGTGTGAAATCCCCCAGGGCGCCGGTAAAAACTCACCTTTCCCCGTTCTCTTGCCTTCCGGCAAATGGATTATTTTCAATGGGGAGTGCCCGCTGCCACATCCCCTGTGGTGGCCATACGCTCTTGCCCAAGCCATTCAACACACTCCTGGGGGGTGCACACACCATATTGATGGCAAATCAGAGCCCTTTACCGTGTCCCATGCTCTCCACACCAGCCTTCTGCTGATCACACCTGCCTTCTGTTCACCAGCTGCCGCTAGAAGCGTCCTTTTATACCAGGAGAGTAAGAGGACGTCATCTCACTCCCAGCATAAAAGGCCCCTCCCTGTGTCGAGAGAAATGCCAGAATAGAGCACATGGGGCAGGGAATGGACACTCAAGACACAGAACCGGTGATCAGAGGCCCGCCAGGGGAAGAGGAGACTCCTGGATCCAGGACAGAGGTGAGCTCTTATATTTTATTGGGGTGCGGGAGCATGGGAAATGCCAGGCACGTGAAGTAGTGGGACTTGCATAATTTTAACTCGCTTGCCATTTAAAGAGTTAAGGAGGAGGGCAACCCAGGCGTCCCTATAAATAATTCGCGAAACAAGCATCTGAAAAAAGGCTGGAAACCCTGGACTAGAACATTTTTAAGCCTCATTTTAGGCCAGTGAATAGAACTATGCACACCATTCCTTTCTTACTCTGCAGCATATGGAAATTTAAAAACATTTTTTTTTTAAAACCCCTGTTCCTTGACCGCACAGACATGTGAACACCCAGTTTGAAAATGCTTTTTAAATCCATATGTTATAAAAAAGAATTAGTCTTTCAAAAGCAAAAGGCAAATAGCAAGGTGTGACTGGAGTTTACCTTATATCACGTTTTAAATCCATATTTTATAAAAATACAATTCTGTGATTACTCACCTGTAGGATTGGTATTAAAAGTATACAGCACGTCCTGTTCCAGAAGATTCCTTACACATGGGTTATACATCCACAAGATGGCGCTGGACTGCAGAAAACAGCTTGTGGCTCCTCCCAGCCCCATATAAGTCAGGGACCTCCCACAAATTCCCCAGTATTGACAAGCAGCTACACAAGAAGCCGGGAGAATGATAATAACAAAAAATCCCAATGAACAAAAGAACAATCACCATACAGAGGTAACTAAGAATAATGATAACAAGGGTGGGATGGAACAGGAAGTGCTGTATACTTATAATACCAATTCTACAGGTAAGTAATCACAGAATTGTATTATTCCAAGTATACAGCATGTCCTGTTCCAGAAGATTCCTTACACATGGGACATCCAATAGCAGGGTCCATAAGGTAGAGTGGGATGCCCAAAAGCAACAGCGGGCAGATTAGACCACTGCCTCCTGCAGAACTTTGCGGCCAAAAGCAGCATCAGCTGAGGCCCTAACATCAACCTTATAAAACTTGGTATAAAACTTGAAGCTTGGTGCTGAAAAGCCCAAGAGGCACCAATAGCACGAGTAGAATGAGCAGAAAGACGGAAAGGAGGCTCCTTCCCCTTAGCAGAATAGGCTTGAACCACAGCCGTGGAGGACGTGGAGGATGCACGTGAGTAACCCCCTGAAAAAAGGTCTTAACCAGATGATGACTGGCAAAGGATCTTTGGAAGAAAAATACAATTCTGTGATTACTCACCTGTAGAATTGATATTATGAGTATACAGTACGTCCTGCTCCACCCCACCCTTGGTTTTGCATTATCCTGGATCCCCTGTATGGTGATTGTTATCTTTGTTATAGGTGAGTAATTACAGAATTGTATTATTCTTAGTATACAGTACGCCCTGCTCCAGATAGATTACTTACACTTGGGACATCCAATAGCAGTGTCCATAAAGTAGGGTGAGATCCCCAAAGGTGACAGCAGACAGGTCATACCACTGCCGCCTGCAGAACCTTGCGGCCAAAACAAGCATCAGCTGAGGCCCTAACATCAACCTTGTAAAACTTTGAAAAGGCATGAACAGAAAACCAAGTAGCGGCCTTGCAAACTTGTTCAACAGAAGCCTGGTGCTGAAAAGCCCAAGTGGCACTAATAGCACAAGTGGAATGAGCAGTAAGGCGGAAGGGAGGATTCTTCCCCTTAGCAGAATAGGCCTGAACCACGGCCCGACGGATCCATATGCTGATAGTAGACTTGGCAGGTGCCAAACCCTTCCTAAGACCAGAAGGGACCACAAAGAGCATCAGTTTTCCTGAAAGGTGCCATAACCACCAGATAGTACTTCAGACACCTAACCACATCCAAAGAATGCAAGACCCTCTCCTTAGCATTACTAGGGTTAGGGCACAAGGAAGGAAGAACAATGTCCTGATTCAAATGAAAGGCAGACACCACCTTAGGCAGAAAATCTGGCTTGAAGCGAGGGCTGGATGGAAAGCGCCGCCAACTCAGACACACGCCTAACAGAGGTGATAGCCACCAAAAAGACAACCTTGAGAGTAAGAATGGCCAGGGCAGCATCCTGCACAGGTTCAAAGGGAGCAGCCTGCAAGGCAGACAAGACCAAGTTCAAATCCCAAACAGGCAACATGGGCTTACGTGGGGGACGCACATGAGTAACCCCCTGGAAGAAATTCCTGACCAGAGAATGCTGGGCAAAGGACCTCTGGAAGAAAACAGCCAGGGCAGAGACATGACCCTTCAGAGTACTGAGTTGGAGCCCCAGCTCCAACCCATGCTGAAGGAACTCCAGGATCCTGGGAATAGAGAACACACAACAGGGAAGAGATCTAGACTCACACCAGTCAATGTAGGCACGCCAAACCCTATAGTAAATGGAAGAGGAGGACTTCTTTCTAGCCCTTATCATGGTATCAACCACAGAGGCAGACAGCCCCTTCTCCATCAAGATGGAGGTTTTAGCAGCCAGGCCGTCAAAGCCAGAGTTTGTAAATTGGGATGGCGTAAGGGGCCCTGAGTGAGCAGGTCTGGCACCCTGGGCAGAGCGTACTGATCTACTGCCAGCTGCACCACGTCTGCGAACCACACTCTTCTTGGCCACCTGGGGGCCACCAGTATTGCTGGCATCCCCTCCTGAGCTATCTTGCACAGAACCCTGCCCAACAGGGGAAACGGAAGAAAGACATACAGGAGCTGAAAGTCCTGCCCATAACATTGCTAGAGCATCCGTGGCCAAGGCCAGAGGATCCTGGGACAGGGAGACAAAGGCCGGAAGCTTGTGATTGTGATGGGACACAAACAGATCCTCATCTGGTTGGCCCCAACGGTGACACAGAGATTGGAACACCCTGTTGCAGAGGGACCATTCTCCCAGGCGAGAGGTCCCCCTGCTCAGAGAGTCTGCCTGCAGATTCTCCACCCCTGGGATGTACACAGCTGATATACAGGGAACATTCTCCTCCGCCCAGGCCAGGATCAGAGACAATTCCCGGAGGGCCCTCTTGCTCAGGGTCTCTCCCTGATGACTGATGTAGGCAACCGCCGTCTGGTTGACCGAGCGCACCTGAACGGGCAGACCACGAAGGTGATGAGTCAAATGAGTCAGAACCAACCTGATCACCCGCAGTTCCAGAATGTTGATAGGTGTGTGGGCCTCCTGAGGGCCCCACCTCCCTTGGAACTGCAGGGACTTCCAGAACCCCCCCCCAACCTGTCAGACTGGCATCCGTGGTGACCGTCTCCCAGGATGGGGCCAGAAAGGATCTGCCCACCAACCAAGGAGGGAGCCAGGGAAGACTTGGGATGGTTGATCACCCAGCCAAATGACTCCAGAGTGGACACTACCAGCTGGGTATCCATCCTGTTGTAAGGACTGGGAAATGATAAGAATGTCGTCCAGGTAGGGCAGCACGCGGATGCCCTGATACCTGAGCAGAGACATCACTCCTGCCAGCACCTTGGTGAACACTCTGGGAGCTGAAGTGAGACCGAAGGGCAATGTCACAAATTGGTAGTGCAGATCCTCCAGAACAAACCTGAGGAACCTTTGATGACCAGGAAACACAGGAATATGAAGGTAAGCATCTTTGATGTCCACAGACGTCATGAAGTCCCCTGGATGCAGGGAACTGATGGCAGAGCGCAAAGTTTCCATGCGAAAGCGCCTGCACCTGACAAATTTGTTGAGGATCTTCAAGTCCAGGATGGGCCTGACTGACCCATCTCTTTTGGGCACGGTGAACAGATTGGAATAGAAGCCCTTGCCCCTTTCTCGTAAGGGGACCTGACAGATGACCCCCAGCTCCAGAAGGCTTTGCACCGCCAGAACCAGAGCCTGAGCTGACACAGGGTCCTGAGAAATCTGGGATCTGATGAATCTTGGGGGGGGGTTGGCAGCAAACTATCTTGTAACCGGAGGACACTACCTCCTGAATCCACCGGATGGGTGAGGGCACCCCTTCATGCCTGAGGGGGCTTGGGAGAAGACTTAAGCTTAGAGCCCTAGGAGGAGCCAGGGCGACCAGGTCCTCTGCCTCTACCCCAGAAATCTCCTCGGGCCCCTGTAAGGGAGAGCCCACTCCCCTGTCTGACACCCCGGTAGGGGGTCAGCAGCCCACTGGCGCAGCCAAACCGAGCGGCGTATAGCCACCACAAGGGAAAAGGTTCTGCCACACATTCTAATGGTATCATCCAAGGCAGAGAGGACAGAGGAAGTCACGAAACCCTCACAACGAGAGAGTGCGTTAAACTCCTCACCTCATCAGAGGCACCATCAAGGATACTTCTAAGCAGGGTCCTAACAGCCACAGCCGTAATGGCAGAGGCACAGACCAGGCGCAGCACCGTCCCCACACATGCAAAGGCATGAGACGCCAGCTGATCAATGCGCCGGTCCTCAGCATCCCGCAGCGTAGTAGAGTCAGGGGAATGCATGACAGAGGTGTTCGATAGCCCTAGGACCGGGGCATTCACTTCAGGAGGGGATGACCAACATTTCACCACATCAGCAGGAAAAGGATACCTCTTATCCCAACTCTTAGGTACACCGGGAAGTCTGCTGGGACGCTTCCATTCCCTGAGTACAAGATTATTAAAATGGGCTTGCTCAGGAAATTCTAAGCGCGGCTTAGCCGTATGAAACAATTCCCCCTGTTGCCTGGGGGCCGTAATCGGGGGAGAGATAGACAGTACCTCAAAAATCTGAGCCAACAGCTTATCAGTATCATCTGGGGCCCAGGGGTCAGAGCCGGAATCATCATGACCACTGGGCCTCTCATCAGATGACTCCGAGTCAGAGAATAACTCCCCTTCTTCCAAAGGGGTATAGCCAGACAGATCCAAAAACTCATCAGCTTCCATAGGGAAAAGAGTGACATCAGGCGTTAAGTGCCGCTTTTTAGCAGAGGCCTTACGCGCCAAGGTATTAGCAAGCAACTTCTCAACACTAGCCAGTCTAGAAGATACATCAGGCTGAGAATCCCCACTTGTATGCAACTCAATAGGAGTCAAATTTAAGCTTGGGGAAGTAGGTGAAGCCATACGTGGCACAGGCCCAGCTACTGGTAAACCAGGCTGCAGCGCAAGCACCTGCTGGGCACAAGGTACACAGACCCGCACATTGTCAGCACTAGTAGGGGACACCCCACAAGCTACACACAGCCGGGCTTGTCCCGAAGGAACCTCAAGCACATTATCCTGAGACGCCTCCATATGGTGATTACAGCGGCACAATAGGCCAATAGGGATTCACGCTATAAAGCAACCCGGGATGCCCCAATAGCCCGCTAGGGAAGTGGGAGCAATTTACACACTAGGCCTCACAAGTTAAGTAACTAAATAGAGGGAGTAGGGCCGGGAGAAACCAATAGAGGTCGGCCCATCTGAAAAACATAAGCAAAGGGGACCGTAAGTGACGTGAAATGACAAATGGTAAATAAAGCCGCCCGCGAGGGAACTCATGGACCGCGGTACATAGATACCAGTCACGCAGCAGCCGGATCCAGAGAAAATGGCGCTGGGTATACCTCGAGGGGCGGGCCGCGGGGGACAGTGACGCGGGACGCGCCAACCTCGGGCCTCGCCCCCTCCCCCCCCCCGAAGAGCGTGAACCCGCCAATAACAGACCCACCGATAGACAGGGGCAAGGGGCAATAGGGCGGGAGGGGCATCCCATAGAGGCTCACCATAAGCCTATACCGCCTACCCTTTGGGGGGGGGATTGCGGTGGAGCAGCGCTCCTAAGCACCTGGCAGCGGTGCTGCCTACCGTCACCTGACCAGCGCAGCCAAGGCTGGGAGGCACATTAATAATGGAACGGGTGGGAATAGCCCTACAGGGCCGCAGGCTAATAGCCCCGCTCACCTGACAGAGAAATTCTGGGGATTTGTGGGAGGTCCCGGGTATTTGAGGGGCCGGGAGGAGCCAATTTCGCTGTCTCTGCAGTCCAGCGCCATCTGGCAGAGTAATACCCAAGTGTAAGTAATCTAATCTGGAGCAGGACGTACTGTATACTAAGAATATAGCCAAGGCATGACCTTTGAGGGTACTAAGTTGAAGACCCAGACCTAAACCATGTTGCAGGAATTCCAAAATCCTGGGGATAGAAAACACCTGACAGGGAAACGACCTAGACTCACACCAGTCAATGTAAGCATGCCATACCCTATAGTAGACAGACGACGAGGACTTCTTCCTAGCCTGAATCCTGGTACTAAAGACAGAGGCAGGCAGCCCCTTTTCCATCAAGATGGAGGTTTCAGCATCCAGGCCGTTAAAGCCAGCGTTTGTAAATTGGGATGGCGTAGCTGCCCCTGAGTGAGCATATCTGGAACCCTGGGCAGGGCGTACTGGTCTACTGCCAACTGCATGATGTCTGCGAACCACACTCTTCTTGGCCAACAGAATGGTTGGCACCCCTTCCTGGGAAATCTTGCTTAGCACCCTGCCCAGCAGAGGAAAGGGCGGAAACACCTAAAGGAGCTGAAAGCTCTTCCAAGACATTGCTAATGCATCCATGGCCAAGGCCAGAGGGTCCTCGGAAAGAGAGACAAAGACTGGAAGCTTGTGACTGTGATGGGACGCAAACAGGTCCAGATCCGGCTGCCCCCAGCGACGGCACAGGGAGCGAAACGCCCTGTTGCTGAGGGACCACTCCCCCAGCCGATACATCCCCCTGCTCAAGGAGTCTGCCTCCAGGTTTTCCACTCCCGGGATGTAAACTGCCGATATGCAGGGGACATTCTCCTCCGCCCAGGACAGTATCAGAGACACTTCCTTGAGGGCCCTCTTGCTCCGGGTTCCTCCCTGATGATTGATGTAGGCAACCGATGTCTGGTTGTCTGAGCGGATCTGAACCGCCCGACCCCGAATGAGTCAACTGGGCGAGGACCAGCCTTATCGCCCTCAGTTCCAAATGTTGATAGGGGTATGGGCCTCCTGAGGGCTCCACTGACCCTGGAACTTCAGGGATTCCCAGAAGCCTCCCCAACCTGTCAGACTGGCATCTGTGGTGACAGTCTCCCAGCAAGGGGCCAAAAAGGATCTGCCCATCAACAGGTTCCTTGAGTCCAGCCACCATGAAAGAGACCGCCTGGTCAGAGGGGACAGAACAAACACCTGATCCAGGGACACAGGATCCCGATCCCATACTGACAAGAGGTGAAGTTGAAGAGGTCTCATGTGAAACTGAGCATATGGAACCGCCTCGAAGCAAGACACCATCAGGCCCACCAGCTGCATCCCTTACCGGATGGAGGGATGGGGGCAGGACAGAAGAAACCTTGCTTGTGCTTGAAGACTCACCACCTTCTGCTGAGGGAGAAGAATCTTGACCCGAGATGTATCCAGAGTCATGCCCAGAAAGGACCTCACCAATGACGGTGACAGGGAAGACTTGGGGTGGTTGATCACCCAGCCGAAGGACTCCAGTGTGGACACCACCATCTGGGTATCCAGCTCTGCCTGCTGGAAGGACTGAGACGTGATGAGAATGTAGTCCAAGTAAGGAAGGATACGAATGCCCAGAGATCTCAGCAGAGCCATTACTCCAGCCAGCACCTTGGTGAAAACCCTGGGAGCCGAGGTGAGACCGAAAGGCAAGGCCACAAATTGATAGTGCTGATCTTCCAGAGCGAACCTGAGAAATCTCTGATGACCTGGAAAGATTGGTACATGAAGGTAAGCATCCTTGATGTCTACAAAGGTCATGAAGTCGCCCGGGCACAGTGAATTGACTGCTGAACGCAGGGTCTCCATGCGAAAATGCTTGAACCTGACAAACTTTTTGAGTCCATCCAGAATGGGCCTGAGGGACCCGTCCTTTTTGGGGACAGTGAACAGATTGGAATAGAAGCCTCTGCCCCTTTCCCTTAAGGGGACCGGGCAGATGACCCCCAACTCCAGAAGATTTTGGACAGCAAGGCACAGACCCTGTGCTGACAAAAGGTTTTGAGCCATCCGGGATTTGATGAATCTTGGGGGCGCCAGGCTGCAAACTCTATCTTGTAACTACCTCCTGAATCCGCCGGTGTGAGACATGAAGCCTCCAGACGTGAGCAAAGAGCCGAAGCCGTCCCCCCACCCGGATGGGTGAGGGCGCCCCTTCATGCCTGAGGGGGCTTGGGGGAGGACTTTGGCTTGGGACCCCAGGAGGGGCCAGGGCGGCCACGTCCTCTGCCCCTGCCCTAATGGTCCCCACTAGCCCCAGCAAAGGAGACTCCTCGACCAATTCTGGAACCATGGAAGGAAGGGAGAAAGGCACCTGTCCCCCGAAAGGCCCGGGACGGCCTCCTACGTTGAGGTAACCTGCCGGCCCTTGCAAACAAGTCCAAGCGTTCACCAAAGAGGCGCAGCCCCTTAAAGGCAAAGCCAGTGAGAGCCTTCTTAGCAGCATTATCAGCTACCCACTGATGCAGCCAAACAGAGCGGCGTATAGCCACCAACAGGGCAGATGTCCTCCCACACATTCTAATGGCATCATCCATGGCAGACAGAACATATGCAACAAATTCATAGCAAAGCAGGAGAGAACTGTACACTTCTCCTCCCGCGTCATCAGAGGCCCCATCTAAGAGGCTCTTAAGCAGCCCTTTAATAGCAATAGCTGTAATGGCGCAAACCGGGCGTAGCGCAGTTCCCACATAGGCAAAAGCATGGCAAGCCAGCTGGTCCATACGTCGGTCCTCACCATCCCTCAGGGTAGTAGTGTCAGGGGAATGCATGACAGATGTATTGGGCAGCCCCAGAACGGGCGCGTCCACCTTGGGAGGACATGACCAACACTTAATCACCTCAGCAGGAAAGGGATACCTCTTGTCCCCTCTTGGGCACCCCAGGGAGCTTGCTAGGCCGTTCCCATTCTTTCAGCACCAGATTATTAAAGTGAGTCTGCTCAGGAAACTCCAAGCGTGGTTTAACCCAATGAAAAAGCTCACCCTGCTGCTGCGGAGCCACAGCAGGAGGGGAGATACAGAGCACTTAAAAAATATGAGCCAAGAGCCTGTCAGTGTCATCTGAGGTCCATGGGCCTGCCCCAAGGGGAGACCCAGGACCACCATAAACCTTAGGCTGTTCCTCAGATGATTCTGAATCAGAGAATAATTCCCCCTCCTCCAGGGGAGAATAACCGGTAACATAAAAAAATTCCTCAGCTTCCATAGGGAAGAGGGTAACAGCGGGCGATAAATGCAGCTTCTTAGCAGAAGCCTTACGCAATATGTTTTTCAATGCTGGCCACCCGTGCAGCCAAATCGGGTTGAGACTCCCCACTGGTATGCACCTCACTGGGGGTCCGATGTAAGTGTGGGGGGGTAGGCGAATCCAAAGGGGGCGCAGGCCCAGCAACAGGTAACCCAGACTGCAGCGCAAGCACCTGCTGGGCGCAGGGTACACACACCCTGACATCATCACTTATAGGGGATACCCCACACGCAACACATAGCCGGACTGGTCCCGAAGGAACCCCAGGCCCATTAACCCCAGAAGCCTCCATATGGTGATTTGAATGGCACAACAGGCCAGTAAGGGATAACGCTAATAGTAGCTACCCGGGAGTAGTGAGGGGAGAAGGCCGGGAGAAAACACAGAGCTGAAGTTTTAACCCGCATGAAAGACATAAACCACATTCCCATCAGCATATAAGATAATTAAGATAAATAAGATAACAAAGAGACTACCCCGCAGGGGTACTCAGAGACCGCCGACAGCACAAGCAGCGCAGCAGCAGGGAAAAAATGGCGCCCGCAGAAACCTAGATGGAGACGTGATGCAAAAGGCATCATCCCCAGAGCCCGCCCCCCCCCTCCCAATGTGATGCGGCCGGGCAATCGCGGCGCCGCCACCTCAGTGTCAATGTCGCCGGCACCCGTGGTACAAGTGAGCGGCGGCAAACACGGCGAACAAAGTAAAAACACAGTTAAAACAGCACATCAGTCTGAGGGACCACCGGCCACCCCACCCCCCCTCGGAGATCTCCCGGAGGGAGAGCGAGGCAGGGAATAAGGAGGCACACGGAGTAACCGCAGAGACCTTAAGAGGGAAGAGGGGGGAGGGCAAGATGAAGGGAACACCAAGGGGAGAAGGATCAAGGCACAGGAGCCTGGCAACTCATAGTGGAGGGGGGGCATCCCAAAGGCTCGCCATCAGCCTGAACCGCC